>VDFB02000363.1:96525400-97214118 GCA_007258455.2 Sequoia sempervirens | reverse complement strand
TGGAGAGGGTTGCAAAGTGTAGGATAAGGTGGGAGAGAGCGGGAGAGGATGGGAGAGGGTTGGAGAGGGTGAGAGAGGGTATCTCTCTCTCACTTCCTTCCTCTCTCTCTGAAGTGTCTCCCTCTCTCTCACTCAATCCCTCTAGCTCTCTCCCTAGTACCCTTAATCCTCTACCCTATAAATGTACCATCTAAAGCTTTAAAAAGCCAAATTTATCATAACGCGAGCGCGTTATTAACCAGTAGAGATATGTTCGTTTAGGATTAAATAACGTGCTCGCGTTATAACGAGAACACGTTATTTATTGCACTAAAATTGGATTCGCGCCTTTTTAAAACTAGATTCGCGCCTTTTAAAAAAAAAAGAAATAATGCGAACGCGTTATAACGCGAACGCGTTATGGCTTGTTTTTTTCTTGTTTGGCCACAAAAGTGCGACCATCTTGGTGCACTTACCCTAATTTTGAACAATATCCAAAGACAAAGATGGAGTGACAACAGTTGTATCACAACTATCATCAAATAAGAGGGATATACCCTCAAATGTGTCTTCCAAGTCAGAAATGTGAGATTCCACGAACAATGAACCAATGTTCTGAAAATAAGAATCCCAATCAAGAAGTCAATGAGAATCATGTTGCTCAAGAATGATAAGAGCCTCAATCAATGACTTTGCACAATGAATCATTGAAGGTGAAGGTACATCAACTAACCCTGATGGAGAAGAAGGAGCTTTTGAAGAACCCTTGTCATCCTCATTTGAAGATTCATAGTATTCCAAAACTTCAAACTCCTACATAGTAGCATGATCATAAAGTATCCTGTCTGAAAAAATGAAGAGGCACAAGACAATCTAAAACATGATCATCTAGGAATAGTTGAGTATCAAGATCTCCATGTATTTCCCAAATTTTAGTCCAAAGAATATGAGGAGACTCAAAATTATCAATAGCATTCAAAGTGGCATCACCAATATGCGTTGCAATAACTCCTAGGACATGATCCTGTTTGTAAGTCCATTCAAATTTCTTACCATCAGTACTAGGAAGAGGAATAAGATTATAGGACATGATCCCATTTGCAAGTCCATGCAAATTTCTTACTATCAGTACTAGGAAAAGGAACAAGATTATATAAATGTGGCAAAAAATAAAGCCATTTGAGATGTTTTATGATACCATCTCTCCATTGTTTATAGTTTCCCCCATTTGAGATGTTTTATGATACCATATCTCCATAGTTTATAGTTTCCCCTTTTCAACATAATCACAAGAGGAAGGGGAACAATATTATATAAATGTTGCAACAAATGAAGCCATTTGAAATGTTTTATAATACCATGTCTCCATTGTTTATAGTTTCCCCTATTTGAGATGTTTTATGATATCATCTCTCCATTATTTATAGTTTCCCCTTTTCAACAAGATTATATAAATGTGGCAACAAATGAAGCCATTTGAGATGTTTTATGATACTATCTCTCCATTGTTTATAGTTCCCCAATTTGAGATGTTTTATGATACCATCTCTCCATTGTTTATAGTTTCCCCTTTTCAACATAATGAACTATGACAAATCTTCAGGAATACAAAGACATTAACTTTCAACAAAAAATAAACACCTTACTAGATTCTAGTGCCAAATCACCAAGCCATATTTCCCCAACAAAGTTATCACAAGCCCCAACAACTTTCCACACAATCCAAATCTCAAATAGTATCAAAGGCACCAGAGTATAAAATGACTTATTTCTGTAGTTGTCTCACCAATGTAGGACAAAAAGTGCAGCCAAGTGAAAAAAATTTGAAAACTTTCACTCTCAGCAAGGAATGGCAAAATTTTTGGAAACCCTACGCTTTCAATGTAATGCCTTCAAAAATGCAAAAAATCATTCCTTCCCACCAAAAAACTAGCGCGCCTCTCAAATGATCAAAATTGAATTTAGCCTTCTTAGAGAATTAGGCTTGCTACACGATGAAGAGCCCTAGAGAGATTAAATGGTATCCTGTGGAGGGAGATAGAAGCCTCCAAAAAAATTGAATCCATGCGGTCTGAGCAACTGCGCCTCTCAAAACTCCAAAACACGGCCCCCAAAGGAAGAATCGCACCCTGTTAAGGTTGAAACGTAACCTCCAGATCAGATTTCCATGTAGATCACAACCTCTTAAGGAATGATCAAATGCCTCTTGTAGTTGTTTCACCCTTTAGAATAGATGAAAAGTGTCTTAAAAGGATGGCCTTCTACACAATACAAGATGCCCCCCTAGCAAAACTGAAAGAAAAAAATTCCTTCAAAAGAAAACACGGCAGGGGAACCAAATTGGGCCAAAAGGAAAAAACACGCCTGGCAGTGTGGAACGGTTCGCAAAAAAGGAGGATTTAAAATGCTAAAAAAAAATTTATGCGCCTAAATTGCAATTTGAAAACGACTGTTTCAATGCCTGTCAAAGAGATTAGCAGCCTGCAATGGTGAATGCCACCTTCAATGAAGTCAAACACGGACCTCCTCCAGCTTCAAATGTGCACCATCCTCCAAACAATCAAATCGAGCCTTCGATGAAAAAAAGGCGCCTCAAACAGATCGGGCTATGTGATTTGCGGCCTTCAGAGCAGAGAAATCGACCTCTGACTGCAAAGATGAATCACGGCCTAACAGAAATTATTTTTCCTGCAAAGCAATTGGTGTGCGGGGCTTTATCTTCACAGCCTGGGAAAATTCCAACCTTCGTAGCCTCCCACAAATTTCAATCACAGCCTAACCGTCCCCTATTGCGGCCTGAGCAATTGCACAGACCCTTGGAGGGACTAATTGTCGGTTGAAATCACAGAGGACTGTTGAAATTGTGATGATCAAAGAGCTTAATCACGAGCCATAAAGAAATCGTGCCTTTCAATAGGTAATTCACCCGAGTGTAGAAAAAAATGGCTTGCAAATGGCTCCAACACCCAGGCCAAGAATCGGCTCCTCACACAGTAGCTTGATTTCAAATTTCAACAACAGGAAAAATTGGAAATAAGGCAACAGGAATCAACAGGCAAAATAGACAATTTTGAAATTTGAATTTTTTTTCAAATCTTGGAAAAATCAAACGATCTCCAAAATCTTCGATGAAAACTCTCAAAGGAAGGATTACATGATGGTTTTCTTTGATACCATGTTGGTGTCATCCACCTCCTAGGAGCATCATCTGCAGCAAAACCTTCACAAAAAATAAGAGAGGCAACACAAGGCCATTTCACCAAATATGAGTGAACAAAAATGAGATAATAAAATTATATATTGTATAGAAAGCCGTGAAAATGCTGACGAGTTAGAAAACTACTCTACAGAAAATACCACCCAGAGTAATTATCTTAAGAGAAAAGCTTAACACACTAACACAAACAATGAAAAATTTGGAACAACACATAATTTCTTCCTATCACACTGCAATAAAGAAGTGCAATAATATGCAATGACCAACTTGACTTGAACAAGCTCCAAAAAATTTTAAGTTCTTTCAACTACTCACTCTCGCACTCCCCTATTACAAAAAAACTTACAACATACACTTACATAATCCTAAAATAAAGGATCAACACTAATTTGGAAGAGAAAAAGTGTTCACTACATTGCAAGTGACAAATTTTCCACTCCTTGAAGCTTTCACCACTTTTCTAGTAAGCATTCGCTAGGGAGAATGAAAGTTTTCCATGTAGGGAACTCAACTTCACCACTTTTCTAGTAAGCATTCACTAGGGAGAATGAAAGTTTGTCATGTAGGGAACTCAACTTCACCACTTTTCTAGTAAGCATTCACTAGGGAGAATGAAACTTCGCCATGTAGAGAACTCAACTTCACCACTTTGCTAGTGCTATTTGACCTAGTTCTTTTGGAATCCATAACTCTTACATACAATCTAAAAAAGATGTTATTTTTTGAAATTACACCATTATTTACTATCACGTGGCTATTATAAGTGTTTTAGCATGTGATAGTTTGAGGACAACACTTTGAGATTGATGTATGAAACTTCTTTTCTCTATTGAACCATGACTTGACTAATATCTATGCCTATATCACAATGAATATACAATTCATCATCATGCCAAGGAAATGACCAAAGACTCTAATTGGAGGAGTGTGAAGCCGAAAATGTGAAGAAAAGGGAATGAATGAGGCTACTTTGTGAAAGTAAGCAATTGAACACAATAGAAGAAGACATATCATTGTTGTCAATTAAAGATGAACATGAAGCATCCACTCAAGACATGAGAGATAAGACTTTGGAGAAATAAAGGTAACCAATGCAAGATCTTTGTACACTAGAAAGAAATTGAATCTTGAAGTTGAAGGTATGTCATCTTTCCTATCTCCAATTGAAGATACGTCTATTAGAATAATTTAATAATCTAATTTTTAAGCTCACTTAGGTCTTGTTCCTTTGGGTATTCACTGAAAGCATTAAAGGTGAGTTTGGCATTCCATTGGCAAGATGTCGGCGGTTTCACCACTAACTTTTTTCTCCATGCACATGTTTTTTTACATGCACAACAAATTTCTATTTTTTCTATCCCTCTACGTCTTTTTTGCCAATCACCTTTATGTGTTTTTCTTCGAATAACAATGTTTAAATTTGTCAACAATTTTTTAAATGAACGACATTCAAGACTACTCCAACACATTTTTCTATTTTTTTTTCATGAACATGAGTTATTGTTTTGGCAATGTTTGTCTATTTGTGACGAGATTTCCCTTCATGACGAGCTTGTTTTTGGAGGCTTGCATGTAAACATGTGGTAGCTATGTTAAAATTTTGGAATGGAATTTTAATTTGTCGGCGGGAAATTCTAGAAGAGAATCTTGTTTTAAATCCATGTCGCTTTCTATTTTGGTGGCCACTCTTGCATGCACAACGGTGGTTTTATGTGGAAGTTGGATGTTTAATAACACAATTTTTTTTTTTCGCTCACCAGTGATTTTTGTCAACAGGAAATCCACTCTGACATCCTTGCATTCTCAGTGGTGTGTATTTAATTCTTCTGAGAATTATTTATGCATTGACAGTCATAGAGGTATTTTCCAATCAGGAACAACGTTTGTAACTCACACCTTAAGTTCTCATTGCTTATCACATGCATGCACATGTTATTCACATGTACAACACTCTTAGGGTAACGGTCCTGGAGGGGGGCTTCCTAAAAAATTTCAGCAGTGCTGCTAAGATTTTTTAGGAATATTTTAAAGATGGTGGTCCCATGAATTCAATTTTGCAATTCAGCTTAAAAGTTTGAGCTCCAAAATTCAAGGGATGAAGTGGAGTAATTTGATAAAAATTAATAAACAAATAAAGATTCTCTCATTTTTTAGTTTTTTTTAGGAATTTAAAATTCAAAGTGATAGACAAGTGGCAGAAAAAATTCCTAAGCTGTAGGGGCAATTTCTAGCCCCACCTCAATTTCACCCGCTGAAATTTGCAGTCCTAAAAGGTAGGGGCTGCTATTTTTCAGGAGGAGATTCCAATTAATCCTGTAGCATAATTTTGTTTGCTCCATGGGACCGCTTGATCCATGAAAATAGAAGCCCAAGCCATGGGACCATACACCTCATGTCCCTATGTGAGCTATAATCCATTTTTGTTTAAATTTAAGCAGGAGGGTTCCCATGCATAAATCTTTATTGTATGGAATGATAATTTGGAATCTTTTCCTATTTTAATGGAGCGGCTACTATTTAGGAATTGAAAATAAGCTTGGAAAAAGAGGGGGGGCTGGAAATAAGCAGCAACTACATATTGCTAAAAATCCATGTGGCCCCACAAATTTTTTTTCCCTCTTTTTTAATATTTGATTTCATTTTTCTTTTTCTAATTTTTTATTGTACAAATTATTATTAATACTATTAATACAAATTTAAGCTAGCTGCTTAAAAATAAGCAGAAAAATTAAGAATTCATGGGGCCATCAGCTCCACAAATAACTCCTAAATAAGTTGAGCAGTGGCTGCTAGCCAAAATAAGCTAAGCAAGCATGGGAACATGAGGTTAGTTCATTTTTCTTTGGATATTGATGCTTTATGGCAATCAATTTTATATTTTTCTTGACCTATCTGTGGTTTTCCAACTATTGACGTGTTTAATTCAATGTATTCCAATAATTCATTTCAACTTTTACCAACACACTTTGCTTTTCTAGCAACCAAGATTTTTTTCCAAGGCACCAAATTATTTTTCCGTTAATGTAGGGAATATCTAGACCAAGTAGTGACTAGCAATCGCACCTTGGGGCGCAATGGGTACGCCGAAGATAATATTGTGAGCTATATGTTTTTATTGTTAATTAGAAAGTGGGAAAACTCATTTACAGTAACTTTATTTGAACAAAACTTGAAGTTATGTGAGTTGAGTAGAGCAAGTAAATCTTAAACCCACTTAATAATATGCTGTAATTATATGGAGATCAATATTTTATTTTTTGGCATTCTATTTGAAAGATAGAAATTCTGAACAAGTATGATTGCAGAAAATTGTGAGGAAATATTTACTGTAAAGAAGAATGTATTAACATATGAAGATGATCCCTTGAATTTTGACAGTTGGTCTTAAAAGTACAAGCACTAATATATTGGAAAAAAACTGAGAATGTATTATGTTAAACATATGAAGATGTTCAGATCTATACTATTCAGTGCTTTGTGAAAATAGCTCTGGCAGCCATTGCAATTACAGCTTAAGATGTAGCTGGTATACATTAAATAGTAAAAAATATTGTCATAAAACTATCACAAAATAAGCCTTAAAGAACAGTTCAATCTGCGAAAATAGCTCTGGCAACCATTGCATTTACAGCTTGAGCTGTAGCTACTATACATTAAATAATAAATAATATATGGTTTTTGTCATGCCAATCCCTTGAATTTGGACAGTTGGTCTTAAAAGTACAAGCACCAATAAATTGGCAAAAAACTAAGAATGTATTACATTAAATAGTAAATAATATTGTCAGAAAACTATCAGAAAAATTGTGTTAAGAACAAGGAAAAAAGAAATAATCAAAGATTTAAATTGTCAAATGAATATAAAATTTTTATGGTATTATATATTATTGCTGGTATTTTAAATGCAATATCAAACCTAAAATTTACCAGAGGAAGGTAATTAATTTGGGCTTGAAGAATTGTAGGTGATATGGGTAAAGAATGTATGGCACGACTTTATTCTAGATGCAATTTTGTCGTTAGAGCTGAGTGATCCAGTGAATAAAATATTTTGAAATATAAAACATTTATAGTTGCAAATTTTATTGCATCATTTCTCAGAATTTGGCTATAAATCCATGGCAGACAATTTTTATAAATGTATTCAAGCATTGAGAACATTGTTATACTCTGATGTCCTCAACTGGATTGACCACCCACATGATTTCTGGATTTAGATTTTGTTGCATTATCATTTAGATCTACAAATTTGAGAGACCCAAGCCAAAAATTCTTGTGGGTTGTGCATATATTTGAGTAAGCATGATGAATTCAAACTGTGCTGCAGGATGGCTGGATGCATAGGTCCCAGTCACATTAAACTTCACGAGCTTGTATAAATGGTCAGATTCAAATACAAAGTTTGTTAGGGTGTTAAGCATGGACAAAGAGGACAACTACCCAAAGAAGATCACAAATGTCAAAAGCATGCATGAGAGCCATGCATGCAGACAAAAGTTCTTGAGGAGGTAGACCATTTATAGGAATGAGACTGTCCCTCAAAAGACATAAAATGGTTTGAAGAGAGCAGCCAAGGCGGTAATGATCAAGATCAAAAAGAATTTTACTTCCTTCCAAGTTTATGTAATCAGAATCAATGTGGTGGGCCAGGGCAACAGATTTGTAACATGTCCAATTGCAACATTAATTGACATATCTAAAACGGAGGTACAAGATTGTGAAGTAATCTTAGCTTAAATTTGTAAAACTTTCTATTAATAAACAAGAACATCAAAGTTCATCAGGCAGGCTATAGTGGAGATATTGATAGGAGCATTGGGTTTTGCAACATTCTGATTAATGGTGAAGTTTGAGTTTGTTATCCACTTCAGTTTTGTAATAGTTTAGTATCGTTTTGTTGAAGATGCACTCTCATTTTATTGGAGATGCACTGTCATCATGGTTTTTTCTAAATGTCTACATTTTTCAGTCCTCAGTATCAACTAGTAGTGCAAATCAAAATCTAAACTAAATTAGTGATTGCACATCACAGAGGTTTAATCTAATATTTATAATAAATGCTTGTTATGATGTTTAGATCCTATTGAACAATCTCCAAAACTGCATAAATTACAACATTCACAAATTACATAAATTACAAGGGGAAATTAACAATTTGAGATTTTTTACTTAAAACTGAAATAAAAGAAAGAAATTTTGTCTTTCAAAGTAAACTTAAAAATTTGATCAATCATGCAAAAATAAAATTGAAAAGATGAAAGGTATAAAATGTAGATAATTACGTAGAAGGCAGTGACAGTGTCGGCAGAGTCCCCTGCAATAAGTTTGATCTGCACATGTGCCTTTCCAAAGAGGTAGGTGCTCTTGGAAGCAAAACCAACGCCTGTGTCAACACCAACATCAACATAGTAAGAACCCACTCACATGAATTATAGAGCAATCACTAAGAAGAGACATTTGCACAACTACATTCAATCTAGTACTCAAGGCAATAAGTCAAAGTAGGTGCACAATGCTTCAAAATTGATAACCTATGCACACAATAAAAAGTTTAATTCAAAACAAGACACCCATTAAGAGCTTATGATTGTAAGCAAAGACCTTTGCACAACTACATTCAATCTAGTACTCAATGCATTAAGTCAAAATAGGTAAACAATGCTTCAAAATTGATAAGCTATGTACACAGTGACAAGTTAAATTTACAATAGGACACCCATTAAGAGCTTATGATTGTAAGCACAAACATTTGCACAACTACATTCAATCTAGAACTTAAGGCATTAAGTCAAAATAGGTAAACAATGCTTCAAAATTGATAAGCTATGCACACAATGACAAGTTAAATTGAAAATAGGACACCCATTAAGAGCTTATGATTGTGAGCAAGTGCACTTCAGTAGCTACAATTTAGAGCAACAAGTAAGTTGAATTGTTTTCTCTCAAAACAACAGCGATATTGAGAGCCCACCAACATAACCTCATAACTTTTCCAGCACCCGCCATGGAGACAAAATTCTTACCAATATATCCCGAAAGCATATAGGGAATTCTGATATGGATGAGGAATGCAAAGACCAATTTATATGACTGGGGCTACAAAATATAACTACCACACATATATTGTATGTTATTACATGAGATATTTAAAGACTATTTGAAAATATGTCATTATGTTTGCTAGAAATGTACAAAATGGATTTGTTGAAAAGGCTTTACAAACTTTCAAGCAAATGCATTTGACAAGTGTAAAGTCAAATTCCACAACCTTGGCCAGTATCATCCCTTCCTGTGTTAAAATGGGAGCTTTGGAACTGGGTATGGAGCCTTTTTTTAAAAGCAGTTCATGGAATTGTGCTTCACAAAAATAACTTGTTTGAAATCAAAATAAACAAAAATGAATGTATGTGAGAAGTACTTTAGATTGACACCTAATATTGAGGGATTACTTAAATGTATGTTAGAAAAAGAATGAAGGGAACTTAAACATAACAAGTAGAACTAAAATTTAGGGCAGTAGTTTAACAAAAAATCAAAGATTGAATGAACAAGAACAAAGTTTAATTTCACTCATGAATCTAAGCTATTCATTATTAATATTTTTTGATTATTACACTAATTAATGTATGGGCATTATATCAATCATAATCCAGATCTTATTACTTGTCAAAAACAGAGCAGATGCTAACTGTCACTGCTAAAAGCATAGCAAAGGAGAATTGTAATGAAAAATATGCATAGCCTCCCTACTCAAAATAAGCAACGTCTATCTAGCCAACATAATGCACATTTGACTATATTTATTAATTAACTGAAAATAAAAAATGAATGTGTTTTTTATATTCTTTTAATTAATAAATACAGTCAAACGTGCATTCTGCTCACTGCATAGACACTAAGCTTAAAATATACCCACCAAAAAAGAAATCTCAACTAACCTTACAAACTTCCACATCACCAGCTGATTTTTCACAAGTGAAAGTTACATAGCCTTGCAAACTGATGCAACTGATTAGTGACTCAAAATGTTTATATTCCTTGTTCTATGAAGTTCGGTTGGTAGCTCAACCACCATGTTTTTATGCCTTAATGGCCAAAGAAATATGTTGAAATTAATTTATCCACTCCAAAAATGGTAAAAAAATCTAGCAACATATTCTCCATGTTCTGGTTTGAGCATTTGCTCATATGACTTCACTCCAGGGTTTATTAAATAGGAGGCCTAGGGTAAACCAAGTAGTAAGAACGTTTTATTAAATTAGGAGAAAAAAATCTCACATCCACTGTATTGACTGGGATTTTGCAGATTTTTATATTTTCAATAGATTAGTATTTATCACTCTTATGTGTGTATGATGTAATAAAAGACTGGTAAATTGTACCTTGAGCAGGAAGAAGTCCTATAAATTTAGGTTATGAAAAAAACTTATAAACTCTTTTGAAACCAGTGAACCGGAAAACATTTAAGCAGAGCTCAGTAATTTCAAACCACAATAAAATTATAGTTTGAGTTATTTTTTAATTTGATTTTGTGAAATTTTTTTCAATGTTTCAATCAAATTTTATGATTTATCGTTAGAAAGTAGAAAGTAAGAGAAGATAAATGAATGCTTTTGTTTCTAGTGATGAATGATAGAATTTGATCTTAAATGTCAAGAACAAAATTCACAGTATCAAATGTAAAAATAATTCATACTGTAGAAATTATATGTCTGCAAGCAAAACTTTAACCATTTAAATAAATAAAAAAATAGGAAATGCACTTGGGACGTTAAGATTGAAATGGAAATGGGTTTTGGTAGAGTGAAAGCGAAAACCAGAGAATCTTTGTACAATATTGTCTAATATTTATTTATCTTCTCTCATAGAAAATTTGTTGGAATTGGTTAAGAGATAGTGACGTTGATGGTGTGGAATGGTGGATGAGTGGAGCTTACTTTGAAGCTGCAAAAACAGATTATCCAACCCCTGCTAACTTTATTCAGAAATTGCCAGCCTATCCAGTGAAACAAGTAAGGATATTTCATACCCATTTATCATCTCTAGTCTATATTAGAGAAACAAAAACAAACTTTACATATGGAGAAGTATATTCAAAATCTGATCTTGGGTTCTAAAAATCAAAGACTATGATGTACTATTTTATCATATTCACCTTCAAAATCTAATTATGATGAGGATGGAATTTTTCTCATTGCTGTGATGAATCACAGAGTAGTTCGAAACATCTATGCAAAATCTTAATGATTCTCTTGTTTGTGTAGATGTGTAAGGCAATAGACAATCCATCTAATGGGACTGATATCCTAACCGAACTATATGGAGCAGCAGACATATTTTATAACTATAGGGAGAACATGAGTTGCTTTGATTTGGGATCTAGTGACGCCCATGGAGAGAATGGCTGGGGTTTTCAGGCTCAATCTTTTTGTTATTATTTAACCATATAATTGTTTCAAATGACCTTTTTTGGGAAGTAGTGTGTAAAGAGAGTGTTTCTTTGTTGTGGTGTAGTATTGCACAGAGATGCTAATATCTTTTAGATCTGTATAAAAGGGATTTTGAAACCCCACGTCTTGTCCATTGTTTCTAACCAAAGCCTATACTTTTTGGACCCAAATACTACAGATTTGACTACACAAACAATTGAGGATTTTTAAATCAAAACTGGCATGGTAGGTACAAGTTGCCATCATGTAGGAATATTTACTACACAAACAACTATTTTACGTTTGTGTTTTCTGCTATTTCCAAAGGATAAAAGTCCTGCTCTTTGGACAGTAAAATCCAGTTGTTGCAAGTATCAAAAGCTACTGTCATTTTGAGGCTAGGAACTATTGTCTTATGCTTGAAACCTGTTGTTTTTGAGGACTGCAAACCACTAAAAAGTGCCTTAAAAAAAGAACCAAAAAATGGATTTTGAAACCTTAGGTGTATGTTGACTGAATTAAACCAGTCCCCTGGCCCATCTTCCTTTACAATGTAATAAGACCCCATTTCCATGGTTACAAAATCAACAGAGAAGAGAAGGGTATATAGAAATTTGGAGTCTAGCGGTAGAGGTGAACTCACCTTCAAAGAAAATCCAACACTCCAGACAACATGAGTAGGAAGAGGTGCCAAAGAGCTTTAATTTGAAAAGAGAAAAGGAAATTTTACAAGCAGAAATTGATGGACCAGGAAATGCAAAGAAGCAAAAAGTTTTGTTTTTTTGTAACATAGATACAATCCTAAATTCATGGAAGAACAGACTTCAATATTGAAAAATGCTCAGGAAACATTTTATCCTCAATGTTTTTTTTTAAAAACTCATGTTGAAGCCTTGTTGTACCACATTTTCAAGCTGAAAATACAGAACAACGAAGTTTACAAAACTGTTATTTTTGAATTAGGTATCAAAGGATTAATATCAATTGTCTCCATATTTATATTAGGTTGACTTATGTATATTCTATTGTATTTATAAGTTTTTTTATTTTTTAAATGTTAAAAGAAATTTTGTGGTTGTTGTTACAATTGGCTTTATTTCATTTTTCAACCAAATTTATTTTTAGTTAGTGGAGAAAAATCTTTTTAAGTCTGTAGATTGCAATTCAATCACATTTTTTGTGCATTAAAATTTTTAATTATGAGGTTAATTTCTATGGGTGTGGTTTCATAAGGGGGTTTCCAAGATCTATTTTGAAGGAGTAGGTGGTCTCATGTGAAGCAAAAAGAAAAATGCTATAGGATTAATTAGAACATTTTCCTCAACAATAGCAGCCCTTACTTTTTAGTTTGAAAACAAACATACACCTTTGATCTTAATTTGATTCAACACGTTTTGAGTCTAAAATCAATGTTCTAACATTTAGAAGTGGGTTTAAAGAACATGAGGAAAATGAAAAAATCTTTTAATTCTGAAAGTGGAACATATTTAATTAATTCCTAAAATATTTCTATTTTTAATTTGAGATTGATTAGGTAAGTTTTGTGATTATGAAAAAAAAAAATTATTACATGGAGAACTCTTAAAAAATGAATACCTACAAACTATTTGACAAGAAGTTTGATTAATTGTATGAATACCTACAAACTATTTGACAAGAAGTTTGATTAATTGTAGAGGGATATGGATGAGTTATAGGAAGAAAATGCTTTGCATTGAATGGGTTTTTACATGTCAACTAAAGGGTTAAGTTAAGTGTTGGAGAATTATATTTGTCACTTATGGGGTGAAAATCAATCAAGGAAAATATTTTTACCTAGGGGTAAAAGTTTGCACGAGAAATGCAAGTAAAAGTTTGAATAATTAACTTCACTTGGGCAGAAAGTGGAAAAAGTGGGAGAGGTTTAAATATGTTATGGTATATTCCTTCACTCTAATTCAATTACAAATTAGGGACTCGACTTATGACATGTTTCACTGGTGAATTCAGTCTAAGTTTCTTATTATGATGCTCTCATAAATTCTTACCACAGTGCTCTTTATATTGGTTCTTAGGTTGTTTTAGATGATCTTCAAATGATGAGAAAATATTTAAAATACAATATAACAAACAAATTAACACAAATGTTTGTTAGGTTGGCTAACAACATCTAGTGAGGAGGTTGTCTTGAGGTGTAAATTTAAAATTTAGTTTTAGAAATTTTAGAAATCAAATGCACGATCCACCCAATGATCTAGACCAAGTTTACACTTGACGATCTAATGTAAAATGATGAATGAGAGATATACATATTGAACTATTCTCTACAATAAATGATGATGAAATCAAAATATGATGATATGATGATATCTTGAACTAAATTCACATTATAATAATTCATTTTTAAACCAATAAGTACATGTAAAACACTCTTATAAAAACAAATTAAAAAAAACTCAAACATAAAATAACCATCTAATAACACCTAATTTATATATAAACTTGTTCAACAATATATTTGATTATTCAAAATTTCAATTAGTTGAAAGATAGACAAGTCTTAGATTCAGAAATGAATTATCCTTTCAATATATTAGTTTTGATGCTTTCATACATTAATAATTTTGGTACATTTGAACTTCCAAATTTGTTAAAACTTTTAAAATTAATATTTGTAGTCAATGACGACCATTATTGAAAAATCCTAAATTCATGGATGAACGGACTTCAATATTGCACAATGCCCAGGAAGCATTTTATGCCCAATGGTTTTTTTTCTTTTCAAAATCTTATGGTGTCCTTCCTTTCTAAAGGACTGGACTTCTAAGAATTTTTCAAAGGATTGTTAAGATTAAACTGCTGCCTCGTCTGTAACAAGCCTCTCATATTGTGAATCTTCAACGCGTCGTTCAGCTGATTCCACCTGCACAAACTCTCCATTAGTTTTGGTTTATATTTATTCAATATTAAATTTATAGAATTTAACAAAGTTTAAGCAGTATTTAAGTTTTGAGTTATTTCAAATTTATAATGAATTTAATAAAATGTTAAACAATTACTTTACCTCTTTATTCTAATTAGTGCGCGTTGTGAGTATAACAAGGATTATTGTTTGAAGTCCCACTCCTACTGTCATTCCCCACCATATTCCCTATCACATAGACGGTTGAATAATATGAGTAAATAAAAACATCAAATTATAGAAGTAGTTAATTATTAAAGATATTATATTGATGGTTATTAATTCATCGTCATGATAAATTCACCTCATGAAAAATTCACTGCCATGAATTGGTGGTGGTGAATTTTCCATGAGGTGAATTTGTCATGGCGGTGAATTTTCCCAAGGCAAGCTTAGGACAGAACGTCAACTTCCTCAATCTCATTGCAGCCCAAGGCCTATGGACATGTGTAAGATTTAAGGATCTAAAATTATGCTGCCTAAATTATTAAAAATTTCAAGACTTAGTAAATTCAATTGTATAGTTAGAAATCAAGCCTAAAATAATAATATAAGCTATTTAAAAAGCTTAGCTGGGAGTTTTAAATACAAAAAGTACTGCCAAATTTCAAGAGGACGGTGCCCTGAATTATGAAAAATTATTAGGATACTAAATGCTTCTTTTCTTTGTTTACTGGCAGTTTTTCTCTGAGGCATAAGTTCCAGCTAAGAAAAGGGGGCAGTCGAAGAGCTACCAGTTTTCTTGGTATGCCAAACTGTGCATGGTATGCATGCATGCAAAGCTATGGTATTCTTGGTAATAGTGAGTACCTAGGATCTGGATTAAGACTATTAGCAGTATGTTTTGTACATTGGAGAATGTGCTCTTTGGATTGTGATGAAGAGGGTTCCACTGTTCAGTATACCATGGTACCTATGACACCAACGTACATTGGACAATGATATGCAGGTTACATGGAGTCTCAGTTTTGTTAATATGTATAGATCTTTAGGCATTGAAAGTGGTATTAAATTTTAATGGATTGTGGTTAAGGCATAATTAAGTAGAGTGTAAGGGTTAAAGATAAGTGTTTTCAGTACAGGTTGTCTCTGCAGGTTAAAATGCAATTAATATAACTCCATTATACATGACCTCTTTGCAAAAATTGTGAGAGGAAAGGAATATATGTATTATCACATATACTTATGCTGTTCCTAAAGCTCTGCATTTTGATAAGGTTATAAATGTAATAGAGAAGATTAAGCTATTTCAATTGCACATAATATCTCTGCAGTGTTTTTTCAATTTATTTTTTATGAATTTCGTTGAGCATGGTTGCTATCTTGTATTTCTTTGCTGATCCAACCAGGCTTGGACGTCTCGTTCTCCCTTTTGAATTTTGGGCATAATGTTTTGCTATAGAAAGACCATAAAAAATATGGATTCTAATCTGAGCTTCACATTTTGTTTAAATTTAATTGTGTATGAGAATTGCCAAAAGGGCTGTGTTTGCTTGATGACCAACAAAATAAGTCCTTGCTATATTCAATGCCCAGCCCTTCAAGGGTTGTTATTTGTAACCAGGAGGAAAAGTTGGAGTTAGCAGGATGTTTATGGCAATAGAGCAACTGTTTTATGAAACCATTCCCATAACCTAAAAGGAACAATATAAAAGGAACAATTCCCATAACCTAACTTTGATATCTTACATCGGGAAGGAAAAGGTTCTCAATATGGCTAACAAACTAAAAACTAAAAACCCCAAACATTTGGTGCACCCAGAAAATTAGCCTAACAACATGGTAGATTAAAACGAAAAAACTCCAAACATTTTGTGCACTCAGAAAATTAGCCTAACAATGGTAGATTAAAACGAAAAAACTCCAAACAGAACAATAGATCTGTGTAATGTTGATCTACAATCATATATTGCTGAATATGTTGAGTTGAATAGGATATACTCACAAATCTTAACCCTCAATACTCTATCTATCTCCCTTTAAATTATATGCATTTGTTATAAATAAAGGTCTAATATTAGATCCTTCTGCATAATTCTAAACAATACAAAGCACTGAAGAGCAAAGCGGAGCTTGAAACCTATTCAAAAGAAAATGACACACTAACCCTCATAGGCTTTATATATCTCGTGTATATGTATCTGTGTGTTTTCTGTTAGTTTTGGAAATTTTCATTTCTTATATTTCAGATATTTGCAAGTGGCATTATAGCAGTGATTTGGAAAATGTTCTTCCAGAATTGGTCTTATTATCCAACTTCAATATTTATGTCAGAGCACCAGAATGGAATTGTGCAATTTCCAATAAGTTGCCATAATATTAAACAAATTGTTGTTAAAGCATAATTGGAAATCAAGATGGTTGAGTAGCTTTTATCAGTTTCAAGCTCCCTTCCTTAATTTTCTTCAGAACTACTCCTCTAATCTTCCAATTGCCTATCTAGCCGTCCACCCAGTAAAATTATTATTGGAAAAAAAAAATCCTTTGGAAATACATCTGATAGCAAAAAACTAACTAGTTAAGTAAAACCAACATGAGTTGATAGCTAGACATAATGTATTACTGAACAATTATCACTTCCAAAGAAAAATAATGCATACTTGTTTCAGCAGAAACACTAAACTATTGTCTCTCATTAATGGGGTAAGAGCTAACATTAATGGAAAAACAATAAACAAAGGTAAGGATTGTAGTCTAGACTCTAGAGGATTTGTGGACTACTCTCCCTAAAGGGGGTGATAAAATTGAATATTGATGGGACTTCTAGGGGCACCCGAGGGATTGCAGATGCTAGTTTTGTTATAGTTTATGATAAGGGAGAATTCAAGTATGGAGGCTGGAGGCTCTTTCTTTCTAAATGTGAAATCAATCAATGAGGCAAAAGGTGAAGTACTTGTGGAAGCTTCTAATGCTGTTGAAAAATTAATGGTAGAATGGTACTCTCTTCTTCTGATGGATGCCATCCACAAAGGTTCATGTCCCAATTGGAAGCTTATGGGAAGGAGGCTTTGATGCTTGGCTCCAAACTTGTTAATATTAGTTCCAATCATTGCGGAAGGAAACTTAATGGTGTGGAAAATTTCTTGGCCAATTACAAGATTGATCAAAATCCTCTAACAACCCTCTATAGCCACCTTTCTTCGTTATGGGAAGGGATTGAGCAGTATCGTTGTTTTAAAACCCCTCTGATCTTTCTGATTCCCTTCTTTTATAGTCCCATGGAAGTCATGGGGTCACTTATCTATTTTTCTCATTAACCATTATGCACAGATAGTTATGCTTTATGCTCACCCATGCAAGACTTATGTGATATAAATTTTGTTTTGATATATCATGGCTCTTTAGGATATTGTTCTCCAAGATTTTGCACATTTCATTTATTTCTTCACTAGGAGAATGTGTGTGACATGGTTCATATTTTATGGTGGCATGTGCAAGCAAGTATACAAAGGCATGTTGGGCTTGGCTTTGATTGCAATGTGAAGGTGGTTCCTATTTGTTAGCGACTACTAGTGACAGTTTTGTTTCTCTCTACATATGCCTTACTATTGGGGCAGTGGTCAGTTTCTATTCATATAATCTCCTGTACCTGGTGCTTGAGCATTTGGAATTGTAGGGAAACAGACAATTGAGGTTCAGAGATGTCAGCTATCATGTTCTGGGTAGGAATCAGGATATTGTCACTTTTTTTGGCTATTGGAATCTTGTGTACCATAATAGTGTTGTCTATTTAAGGACCTCTAAGTTATTATCCAGATTTATCATCTCTTTTCTTGGTGATGATGGGTCAGGAAGTGTGACTGGAAAGGTCAGAGATACTTTCATAGCATTTGTCTGAAGTTTTCATAGGGAAGACTATTTGTAATGGTTTGGTTGTGTAATTTGTTTGTTATACAGGGCCCATAGTGGCTAAGGTTTTTGTAGGACCTATACAGTTTGCAGTATGATATGGATATACTATAGGGTGCACTCTGATCGGCGGGCAGACTCTTAAAGTCTTTATATATGCATCCTGTAATCTTAATACATTTGGAAGAGTGATAGTAGATTTTTCCCATTGATGTTTGGTTCTGTTTTGCAGTTTCTATACACTATATATCATCCAGATGGAGCAATGAAGCTATATGAAATTGTCATTTGCTTTGGAGGGTTGATATTGATTCTGACTCAGATGTCTTACTTTCATTCTCTAAGACACATTAATCTGGCGTCCTTTATTCTGTGCCTTGCTTACAGTATCTGTGCAGTGATCGGTTCCATTTATGCAGGTTTGTGTCTAGATTGTGGTTCCTAGGGTTAAGCATCCTTCCTCTCCCCTCACTTTGAATTAACACTAACGAGGATTTCAATGTTGTCCTGTAGCCCATGGATATTATCTATCAATACATATGCCACTTCCCCAGGATGACAGAGTAATAGGCCCATCCCACAGCAAAAGGACCTGCAATGATAAGAGACTAAACCTTAAAGCGTTTGTGGATGAATAGAAACTGTGTTTGGCTGGAGCCATTCCTAATCTGTGTTGTCACATAGATAAATGAGATCCTGTAGGGACCAAGATAAACCAAGGAAAGGAAAATAAAGAAATCCTTCTCTGAAGGGTCGCTGCTAACTAAAACGCCCTCTGCAGCCACCATAAACTTGGCTAAAATAGGGGGTTATCAGGAATATCAGGATAAACATACTCTAAAACCCTCGTCCAAACCATATTTTCAGGTTGTAACTCGCCAAATTGGAGAAGTGAAAGGTCAATACAGTCAGGAAGAGTTTGGAGGAGTGGAAAACAATGTGCAGAGTTTGGAGGAGCCAAAAAAATAATACCAAAAAGCTATTACAGAAATCGCTACCAAGCTGTTTAAATCATAGACAATTCGTCTGTTTATATAGTATTGTCAAAGAAAACAAGGGAATAAGGGCTCTGACCTGTAAGATTTTCACAGATAAGCGTTGTACATTTGTTTTCTGGCCTGAAACAGAAAGCGTTGCACATTCAAAATGCAGGGAGATAACACCAGAGTAACTGGAGATAAATCTCCAAGTACAGAATGACTTAAAGCAGGGACATTTCCATCTAAAAATGAGGGCAGCGGGAGTAAATGGAATGGGGTTATTGCGATACGAATGTCCTTTTCCGATGAACAGGATTGGGCTCTGGAACGGGGCTGTGGCAAAAACTAGTGAACGACTCAGGCTAGTTTCATCATAGTCTCCCGCAATCTACACCGTCCAGGGTAAAAATGAGTTCCAAAACCTCAGCAAGGGAACGCCTTCGGCGTAAATATTCTATCACTGACATTATATTGATGTCAGCTATACGAGCCCTTCATTTGCTCCCTCCTAGTCTTAATTTTCTATACATTTTTTTTCTTTTTGGCATAATTTTGGTGTACGATATCAAATTTTGATGAATAAAATATCACTCGAAATCTAGTTCTGAGCACTATTAGTTCATTTTATCACTTATCAAGATCGGATGTGTTTTTTTAATTCTTGAGCTCACAACTTTTAATCATTTTTTTTGGTTTTTTGTAATTCTTGCACTATTGGAAAGGTCTTTCAAAGCTCTTCATATCTATGCATTTTTTCCAATTTTTTTCTTAAAGTATATTTTATTCAACATTTTTGTTTCACATTATGATGGATTATTTGGTTGTTTTGGCTCCTAGAAACTTTTTATTTGCATGGGATGAACTTAACTTGGGCTATTTTAAATGTATTTTTAGTATTTTTTTTTTATTTAGACATTGTAAGCATCTTTTGAATGCATTTTTTCTTTTATATGTGCATTGAGATAAAGTGTCATTCTGGTGTATATATTTTTGGGGATTTCACACATATTGTTGTGCCTTTTTATACTCACACTATGTTATAAAGTGTCAGGAGGGGCGGGGCGGTGGATGAGGGGGGCAGGGTTGCGTAGTGCCTTAGTTTTTCCATCACACCTTTGTCAAGTGAGTGTCCCTTCTACGACATGAACAAATCCTAGTGATTCTTTCGTCATGTGTGTGCACCTTGGTTTGTACACCTTTTTTCAATTTTAGCTACTCTTTTGTGCATATTTAGATTTTTTTTCTCCTTCATGCATTACTCGATGACACATTGTTTCAATGAACCTATAATGCTTCTCCCTTGTTAGCATTATAGGGAGGGTTTCTATTGTTGGTGCTAATGCTTCCTTGGATTTCTATTGGAGTTAGCTATGTATCTAGTTTTTGTTCCTATCTACTAGAAGGATGCAATAGTTGGTTACCCATGCATTTTGGTGAGATGAAGTACTTACTATATAGACACTCTTGCATTCCTATTTTGTGGATACAACCTTCCATTTTCACTTGATCAATGTTTTTCAAATTATTAGTATACCTATATTTTCAACTTGCAGTTTACTCTTGCATGGTTGAGTATTGTTGTTGGGGTCACTCATGCAGATTCTTGTGCTATTTATATCTTTGACTGCTAGATATTTTCCTTTGTTTTCTATTTGTTCTTTGTTTGAGTAGTGTCATTGGGAGAACTCATATAGATTCTTGTCTTGTTGATCATGATCATCATGTATTATAGAGGAGGTTCTTCATTTTAGCACCATAGCAATCATCATTTGATAGTTGTGTACAACTTCTTTGTGTTTTAGTGATTTTCTTCATGTTCCTATATTCCTTTTGGGGCATTTTTTGAAGGCTACTTAGTCTATCATTTTGTATTTTTCTCTTTTGGAAAAGATTTTTCTCCCATTGGGTTTTTCTCTTTTTCATCATTTGTGAGAGATTGTTTTTACATGGGCACTTCATCAAGCCTTAGTTGTTGGGACCCATCCTTTTGCATTTCATGTATGTGAATTTACAGGTTTTAACTACTCCCTAAGTTGCACTTAGGGGGTGTTCCAAAGTAATTTAATACTCTAGTGCTTAAGCTTACTTAGTTCATATTCCTTTTGGTGTCTCAAGTCATATGATGAGGACACATGTCATGATCTTGTTTTATCCTCACTCAGGGTTGTTTTATTTATCTTTTAGGTTTCCTTTATAAGGATTCATTGTATCACTATTCATTAATTCATGATGTTTATGTAATCAATTGGTGTTGTCATAATAGTGGTTTACAATTTCTGAGAGGAACAAATTTTAGCTGAAATCACATATTTTTAGAAAATATAATGATTTAAGCCTTAAAAAATTCCATTTTAAGGATTCCAATTGAAGAGGGTTTGATCAAATCACCTTATATCAAACCCCCTTGGATAGAACCTCGCTAGTTTTAAACCATACCTATAAATGCGTCTCCTTTACACCTATCAAAATGTTGATAAAAATCACTTTTGATTTAGCTTTTGGGGATCAAATGAATTCATTTAAAATTTATTTCAAATGATTATGGTATTCCTTAGAACAAGCTATCCAATGAATATAATTTTAATATGTTTTGGTTTGTTATTTATTTGTTTTTAAGTTTTATTAAACATAGGTTTTTCATTGAAAATGAATTTCTGTTCTTCACATGTGGAAAAATAGAAGATTATCAATATATATATATATATATATATATATATGAATGCACCAGATATTGAAGTCCTTGATCCAACAAAAAAAAAATAGAATTTTGACATATACAAAAGTTATGCGTTATACGGTTACTGTCTGAATTGTAATTTGTTTGAATTTGAAACTTGATTAAGGAAAAAATATTCAATTAAAAACTATATAACCAATTGGAAGCACTAGATATCGAGTTACAAATCTAAATTTGAAAGAATTAGAATTTTATCCTTCATGGAAAAAAAAGTTATGCGTTATACGGTGTGCGTCACTTTTTAAAAATGTTGTTTTCTAAAAAAAATCAATTTTTGTGGGAGATGGAAAAAGAAGTGCAACTTGATTCCAAAAATTTTGAAAAAAATATTTTTAGAATCTACAGACAAAATTTGATGAGACTCTAGTTTGCACCATCTTCAAATTCCTCACAGTTTAGCCACTATAGGTGCCCGAATGTGAAGATTCAGTTAAAAATAATAATTTCAGTGTCCAGTTTGGCCAAAAATTGTAAACCACTATTATGGGATCACCCCATTGATGTGTTGATGTTGATGTTGATATGATTCATCTTCCCAGATCAATTTTCCTTTGGCCTTCATAGTCTTGTTATTTCTCTCATGCATGACATGTGTTTGATTGCATGTGATCTTCATGAGTTGTGTGGTTGAGAGGTCAACTCCAACATTGTCATTTGTCACATCTCAAGTTGGAGGCCACCATATTTCATATTTCAAGTTGGAGGCATGCCATCTTTCTCATCTCAAATTGAAGGTACAACATCTTTTCCATCTCAAGTTGAGGGTACATCATTTTCCCCATCTTAAGTTGAAGGTACAACATCTTTCTCATGTCAATTCAATATTGAAGAAATTATGTCTTCTATGGGGCCAAAAAGTGGCATGCCCACTTTTTGGTCCCCCATCTTTCTACACTCACCCTTATGAAGGATTTATAGTTAAGTATGTAATTGCATGTCATCTTTTATTTTACAAGTTAACTAGATGTTAGATGTATTCATCGTAATTTTGATTGATTTTTTATGTTGATTATATTGAGCATATTGTGTGATGTACCTGTCAAACTAATATGTGAATAATTGGGTCTAATAATCACTTTTATGGTTTTGTAATTTCATTTTCAGTGTTAGATATATCCACATAGCACACATACAAATTTTATTTTGATAATTTTTAATTCTTACCGATTATTTAGTAGAAATGGGTTAATAATGATGTCATAGATGATATCTCAAAAGTTACCTTTTGTAGAACATATATTCAATATATGATTCCATTTCATTATATTTTTTTTTATAAGATCACATAACTATAAAGTTACACCATAGAGTTTTTTTTTTTATAGAAACTAAATATCAAACTTCTAGATTATAGTTTGTTTTACTTAGACATATTAATTAATTTTATCCACATGTCCAAAATACCAACACATATGTCTAGAGTTTATTGTATAAATTTCTCTTTTAACAAATGAAAAATAATCATTTTGTACAAATATGTCATATTTTTAAGTATGTTACCAATAATGGTATTAGAGCAATGCATTTTAAGATGCAAATATTGTTTTATTTGAGAGCATTGTTTAATTATACCAACCTAATTTTATAAAAAAATTGGGCTCATAGCTAAATTGATATTGATTGTTGATACTTCTAAAAAGTAATTTCTTGATAGCCCCTCCACAAATACATAATGTATAAAATTTGACAACTTGCTAGCACCAAGTGGGAAAATATATTAACTTCTTTGCTAGCACCAAGTGGGAAAATATATTAACTTCTTGGGGCTAGGGTCAAAAGATAATTAATATTTATTTCAGGTGGTTGAAAATAAGAGTTTAAAATTTAACAAATCCTCTTTATCTTGAAGAAAAATGATTAACTACTAGGTGCTCAATTTGAGTCTCATAATTTTAAAATTTAATCATACATGTTGTGTAGCACAAGCTTCTCACCTCATCTCATATTCTATATATATGAATCACCATTATAATTATTTACTTGTAGATGAATGACTTCCTAGAATCTAGGTATTGGTTGGTATATTTCAAGCTTTGTTGCTCTTTATTTGAGTTAAATAATTGGTCATGTTATGTTGAAGGCTCTTATGTTTGTTTGTAGTTTTCTTTTATATAAGATTAATAATATTTATGTGATAAATATGTAATTTAGAAATATAAAATTAATTATTTTAGTTTTTTAGTTAAATGTATTTGATTTGTCAAGGTATTTTAGGCTTTATGTTATTGTTTTTCAAGATTTAATTATTTATTTTTTATAAGTAATTATTTTACTATAGATCAAAGAATGTACTAATTATAGTACTCAAGATTCTTTCTAGTTGCGATAGAGATTTACCTATAAAAAAATAATTATGGAAAAATTAATGGTTGAGACTTTCACATCTGGAAAGTTAAGATATAAATTATCTTAATTGAAAATGATTAATGAAAATGATTAATGGGAGCACATTGATGCCACAGTCCATTGGTGAATCAACATAATGGTTTCTAAGAGATCAGAATGCAATTACAATTACTAGTTTGAGATTATCTAATACATAATTGTATCATATATATCTCACCAAATTCTCTAAATAAATATGGGATTTTCTTAATCCCTTGTTTGGATCACAAGACATCATCATGGACATGATCCTAAAATAATGACTATTTGGTCTAAAGATGGCAAGAGATGACAATGTGGTCAATACATAAGTAAGTTCTATTCTTTGAGAAAAAATAGTGGGAATCAATTTCAAAGTAGATGATGATGATGTCAAAGCTATTTTTCTAAATAATATGTTGTTAGCTAATATTATATTGTATTCATGTCAAATAAAATTAATTTGAACCTAAAAAAGTTAATCTCTACATTGATTTATAAAGATAATTGATCCAAGAAAGGTGGTCCTACTAATATTTCATACTACTTGCAAAAAATAATCTATCAACAGATCTTTCAAAATAGTCAAAATTCTTAAAGTAAAGGAGCATAAAATAGTAGTTATATATTATTACTATGGACAAATGGGTCATGTGATAATGGATTGTATATAGAGAGAAAAGTACCAAATAGATGAAAAGATGGCTAAATACAAAGTATTGGAAAAAATAAAGGGATGGTGAAGAGTGTTGTTACACTAAAGATCCTTCCCACAAGGAAGGTGATGATATTCCTTATTGAAAAGGTTATTTGGTGAGGTCTAGTCCCACTTGAGGGGTAGTCAACATGTGGTCCAATCCCACTTGAAGAGTAGTTGAGGTGAGATCTAGTTCGTGCACTTGAGGATTAAAAACTAATGTTTAGTCCAATTACTATATTTTTTATTACAATGAGTTTTGTGTTTTTTTATAGATATGCCTATTTTATGAGGTCAATGGTAGATATTATCTCCATTAGTAAAAAAATCATTCTCACTAGTGATTGTAAGTATATTAAATTGAGGGCATATCTCAATTCACATACAAGTTTTTCCCTCCTCTAAATATTATAATTTTATAATTGATAATACAGTTGAATGCATGTACCAATATTCACAATTTCATATTTAAAAATGATGTTAGAATTTGAATATGAAACTTAAGTTATAGTTTATTTACAAAATTAGGTTTGCTAATTGAAAACCAACATATATTGTTAGATTTTATTGTACAAATATCTAGATCATAATATATCTTGTGTGCAAAAATATTTCCAGCATTCATATATATTTATTAATTTAAAAGCAGAAATGACTGGAAACATATTTAAAGTCATTATAAGGATGGGTTTCCTCTAAATAATTATTAACTGTCATGTTTTATTTTATATTCCACTTTTAAAATTATTCTAAATAAAGTTAACATCTAAGATATTCACATGTCATGAAAATTAAAAACTCTATAATAAAACACCTCTCATATCAAGAATTATTATAAAATTCATACAATCTTTTCACCTCAACTAATTTAATATAATTCATTTGTTTGTTTTCAGGATGAACTATCCCTCAATTAACCAACAACATCTTCCAAAATGAATAAATGTATATTAAAAAATATAAATAGATTATTCCAAATAAATTGATTTGTCAAAATTTTGAAAACATTCACACCACTTATTAAATTAATATAAATTAGAAAATTATTATAATAATCCAAAATGTCCTTATTATAATTCATAATATTGTTAAAAAACATTAAAATGAATTTCAAATGAATCACTTTCAAGGTGGAACTTTTAAAGTTAAAATAAAAACTTTCTCACACGAAATGAAGTGACAAATATTATTTTAATTCAAACTTATTCTAGTATTTTCCCGATTGGTCAAGAAGAGCATATTATGCTATACTTAGAAATCTTGCCCAGTGATGATGTCAGCGTGTTTTGAATTTCTAAACAATTTGTTTACTACTAGTTTTGAAAAAATATGTTTGTTTAACAAATTTATAAGTAATATATTGGGAAATGTTTTTATATATCAGGTAATTAATGTTTGTTTTCAGTTTGAGTTTTTTTATTTAGATATAATGTATTTAAGGATAATCATGGTTGTAGATTTTCCTATAGTTTGTACAGTGAGTTTTCTAAGTAGTATGCTTTTTATTTTTATTTTTAATCTTTATTATGGTCATCTTTTATAAGATAACTATTTATAATTAAGTTTTGAATTATGTTTTTTTTTGGAATTTTAATATATTTGGCAAATTTTTAGGTTGAATATTTATAGTATGATGGAGGTGGGACAGCTTCAAGGTATTTCGAGGAGATGTCGATTAGCAGTCAGTGTGTTGGTTCGGGATAGGGTTTTGAAGAGGGTCTTTTGAGAAGGCAACACCCTACCAAGCAAGGAGAGGATGAAAACCACGAAGTTGTATCTGATGAACAGGGAATACTTTAGTGGCGAATCTTCGCCAATTGGTGAATAATTGAAATTGGTACCTCCAAAAATGGCGAATAGTACAAGCTAAAAAGGATGCTAAATCGCCAAGTTTTTACAAAAAAAATAATTTTGTCCCAATTAATTTGCCTATTTAAGCGATGTGTATTGGAAATGATTCGCCAGTAGTTTATACTGTAATTACAAATATTAATTATATTCGCCAGTAATATTATATTCCTATCATTAATTTTGGGGCAATATCGCCACTAAGAATAAATTACCATTTAATTTTGGGGTTTTTATTTATTGCCATCGATTAGCTTTTTAATCAATGGTTGCAGGTTGATTCTGCGACCTAATACGCATGTTCCTTTTAAAAGGCTCGTTGAGGCTCGAAATTTGTTTTGGGCCACATGATTAAATTTAATCGTGTGGCCCAAAACAAATTATGGGCATCAATAAGCCTTTTAAAAGGCACATGTGTATTAGGTCACAGAATTAACTTGTAGCCATCCGATTAAAAAGCTAATCGATGGTAACATTTTCACTTTTCATTTAGTCTTAATTTTAAAGTGAGATTTTTAAAAAACACTTAATCTGTGTGTGCTCCAATGCATTTTTTATAGTGAATTTATGCTTGTGGCGAGGGGCTCTGCCCCTCGACTTCGCCTGTATCGCGATAGGAGCTCATCGGGGCCGTTGTCCCCAGACCTCACAAGGGGGCATTGCCCCCTCGATGACCCCCACAAGGGGCACTGCCCCTTGACCTCACCGGTGGCTGCCGTCCTCGGGCCCGTACTTCAATATTACAAAAAACAAAAAATAAAATGGGGGAACTGCGCTGACCAACTATGCAAATTTTTAAAGGAGAGGTTCGCCATTGTAATTAATCTTTTTAGTCATTATTCGCTAGGATTCGCCACTATGATTATTATTTTTACCAATTATTCATTAAGATTCGCCAAGATTTTACAATCTTTTTTAATAATGTGCATAGATTCGCTAGGAAAATTAATATTTTTTTTCAAATAAAAGGAAAGATTCGCCAGGATTTTACACCTTCGCCGAGGGGGGGGTTTCTTAAAGATGTCCCTGCTGATGAACCATGGTAATTATTGGTTTTTGGGAAGAGAATAGAAGGTTCATCGTTAACTCCTCAACTATCCGTTAATACTATGTAATATCATGGGATTTCATCCCTCTGCTTTTGCCCCTTAGCGTTTAGCTTTCATCATTGGTTCAACAGAGAGAGAAAGAAGGAAATAAAGAAGTGAGTTAGCTCTTCCTTGCGCAATTATCGATTTGACCCGAGGCCTCTAGTCAAACTTTATTTCGGGTTGGGGCTGAGGGGGGGCTGGGAAGATATAGGGATAGGCATTGGGTGGGAGGAGATAGAAGTTAGGCTAGTCATCGGTTCTTCAATACCCCACCTAAGGCGAATATGGCTGGTGGGGTCCACCTTGGGAACTATAGTTCTACCCCTACCCCTACCCCTACTATTAGAAAAGGCCCTATCCTCTACCCAGCTTGATAAAGGGCCCTATCCTTGCAACTATAGATAGTTGGGGCCCAGGTGGGAGGGAATTGTGGAAGGGGTATAATATTTGTTTTTTCCCCTTACCCAAGGCCTATAGGGTGAGAGGGGCTTTCCCCACCACCTAGGGCCCATCTCTATATCCTCCCACCCCCCAGGTGGTCGAAGCCCTGGTTGGTGGGGTTGGGATTGACCATATATTCCTACTATTTGCAGACCTCACCACCCAAGGCCTATAGGTCAGTGGAGTTTGCCCCAACCCCACCGACCAAAGTAACCATCGACCATACTCGCCCTCTAGTTTTTTTTGAAAAATTCACAACTATAGTCAGTGAGTGGGAGGTAGAAAGGAACCCCGAGCCGGTAGGCATAGATTTATTCAGGCATAGATGATCAAGATTGATACCCAATAGCAATGGTTTGAGTCATAGACAAAGTTGATCAAATTCCAAAAGTTCCAGCGCATTTGTTCTTATCAGTGTAGTACAATTTGTTCCAATGTCTCGAGGGTAGTTGTGTCATTCTGATATAAGCGTGTGTTCCTACTACTTGTGATGCAATCATCGGCCCCAATCCTAACAGTTTGTCATCGGGAGATACAAACATTGAATGTTCCATTCCCACTAATAGCAAGGAAATCAGATAGTACGAGATCAAGATTTCTATAAGAAAATCTGACCTTCATGACTTCAACGAGGTGGGATGAATGGACCCATAGAATGATTTGATAAGCTATCTAGTTTGATTGATATGGGGGGGGTGGAGATGGCTACTATAGGTCACCACTGCTGGCTTGCGCATTCCAACAATGGGCTCTCCAGTGTTCAGTGTTTGGTGTTCAGCGATTATATCCACTCTATCTGGAATTTGGAGGGCCTCTATCTGGTATGGAATGGATAGAGGGGCAACCTGTGACATCTACCATTTACCATCAATAACTACTCTTACCATCCATCCATCTAAGGTAGGAATTGGCAGGGGTGGGTGGGTGGTAAATTTGAAGTAGGGTGGTAATTGTAACGTCGAGTTCATCATGATTTAATCACCTTGCCTTGTGCATCAACCACTCATATCTCCTCGACACGTGATATGACTCAAATCAGCTTGACTCTATTATATACATGATGAGTTGCTCGCCTAACCCCACCAATGAAAGGAGAGTGGACCCCATCGACTGAGGCTCCGCAACCACCCATATTTTCCTAAATCTATAGCCTCTCGCCCCCCGATGGGCAAAGCCTCGATGGGGTTGGGGCCAATGCCCACTCGGGGAACATTATCCCCCCACCCGTCACTAATTGGAGAAACCTTCCAGAAGGCACCAACAATAATCTGGGGGGGGTTGACGCGAGGGGGGCTCGAGGTGGGTGGGAGGACTTTTGGCGAGGAAGCAAGAAATCTAAGTTCTGCTAGAATAGCAACTTCTATTTCTTGGGGGATGGGAGGGCCCTCGGGGAACTATGATTCCTGCATGAACACCCTGCATAAGGAGAACTTAGCTCAGGAACCTTCAACTAATCTATTGAAGTAGAGGGGTTTGTGGTGGGGTCGGCCTTCTTTCTTTCACATCTTTCGAGTATTGAGTAGTTAGTGTTGTACTGTCTATAAATTAGAGGTAGGTGGTTGTGAGAAGATGGGGTGGCTCATTTCGAGGGGGGATTATAGGGTGGGATAAGTAGTTGCTAAAGTTTTGAAATGTAGTAGAGCGAAGGGCACAATAAAGGCAAAGGCAATGAGGAAAGCATACATAAGCTAGAGCATAGGTGGGAGGCCCTTTGTTCCCAACCCAAGGAATATATGGTCGGTCCCAAGTAACCACTGATCATACTCACCTTTGGTCGATGGGGTTGAGACTGACCATAAATTCCTTTTCCAGGGTGCACCATTTCCATAACTATTATGGTGTATAAAAGATGGGATCAAAATAGAGGTTACCAAGCGATATGAGTCATCAATTGTATCACGTATACAATACAATAGGACCTGGGGCAGACCCCATCGACCTATTCACCTCAGGTCAGTGGGGTTTGTGGTGGTGGAGCCCAGGTCGGTCGCAAAGCGCATGGTCAGTGGGGTTGAGGATTTGTCATCACCCATATTTTCCCAACTCTATAGCCTCCCACCCCCCCTTTCTTAGCCTTGGGATCGGGGAGTGGGAGATATAGGGTTTGCCTTGGGAATCATAGTTGTGGGAAACTAGTCATTCCCCGGTGGTGCGTGTAGAGGAGGTGGGTTACTTTGGTCGGTGGGGATGGGGCTTTGCGGCTGACCTATTTGCCTTATGGTCGGTGGGTTGGGGCCTTTGGTGGGTTTTTCTGCCTTGGGTAGGTAGGGAGCGAGAATCAAATGAGATGATCAAATGAAACCAAATGATTCTTTGGATGACTAGATAGGGGTGAGCACATAACCAACAACTATATAGAGAGGGGGCCAGGCCCGTTGAGTGCAAATGGAGGACACTTACCTTATCGGGGGAGAATTCATATAGGGTTTTGACCTTTAAGTTACTAATCAGGAGGGGGGTGCTTTACTATATGCTTGCTTCCTGGTGGGGCAGGGAAAGAAACAAAGATGGATGCTCACCTAATTTTGAATTTAAGTATTTTGTAAAATATTAATAATTATGACAAGTTCATTTTTAATGTCTATGATGAACGTTAAATTTATGTCTTGTCAAAATGAACACAATCTACATTTTATGGTCTTTATTATTTTCTAATAATGAATTATTGAATGTGATTTATAGCAATGATATAAAAATTTCTACACAATTTACTTAGAAATATATACATGCTTATATAGATTGTGAAAATCTATTACTCCTAAAAAAAAATCATTAAATCAACTAACCTAAACTAATAACCATCAATGATTAATATAAAAAAAAATTCTATGTTAAATATTTTTACATTTTCATTGAACAATTTCTTCCCTTAAAATATTATGAAGTAAAAAAAGATGATTTTAATCCTATGCCTATTGATCTTACTATAGTTGATAGAAAATAATCAACACAATCCTCACAAAAATGTTATGGGAGGTGAGACTATTAATAAACCACCTAATAATAATTATAGAGAAATTAAATGAACGGTGAGTCCAAAACAGGGGGAGGTAGGAACTCACTTGAAAATTAAATATCTATCATTATTGAATGTGTTTTATGAATATAGTTTTAAAATCCAAAAAGGAGGTGATATGAACTTTTTAAACTAGCAAAATATTCTTGATGTGTAATGGACGTGTTGGTAGGATTAAAAAGTTAAGGTAAATATCAATTAAATTTTAATGAGAGGGGAGCATGTTGTATGCGTGTTTCATTCAAAAGAAATCAATATTTTAAGTATTTTGTGTGATCCCAAGTTTAAAGTGATACCTAGTGGACAACTCTTTAGACGTGGATGTAGATGAAGTTGTAGGCATTTGTAGAAACTTATGAGACAAAATATAGACAATATACAAAGAGATATAAAACTAAATAATTATAGTATTTTTTATTAGCTATCATTCTATACATGGCATATGCTTGTACTATCTTCTAGTTTGGTTTCTAATCTATCTATCTATTTGCCTATCTACTACAATAAATATGTGTAGAAATATAATTTGCATAGATTCATTCCATGAAGTTTGAGAGTTGTGCATGGAATTTGAACCATTTCATGTGTGACTCGTAATCTCCCAATGATTGAGTGGTGCAACATTGAATTGTATTTTGGTGTGTGATGTGTTGGTAAATGACTTGACATAGTATGAACCTCATGGTGCACCACTTGGATCACTACAAGCCACAAGAGTGCCACTTGGATCACTATAGTGACTACATTAGTTGATGGCCTTAATGTGATGCTCAAAATGATGTGGTTAAAAAATGTGTGAATTGGACTTTGTAGTTTGGTTTGGAGGTATGTCTAACTTGTTGCAAGTATGAGCATATTTGGTGGCGTTGTCATTGATGTCAACACAGTTTAGTATATTGCAAATTGTGCATGTATTTTTGAAATACTCTTGAGATGTTGTGAGTACATGTAGCTATCTTTATGATGTTGCAGATGTGTTGAATTGATGAGTTTCCAAGTGCTTTTGAGAAAATTAATAAAGAGAGAATTTAGAGTTATGAATGTGTTCAAATATGCTTCGGTATGTGCTCCAGGTTTCTCCTATGCTAATCCTATGCTTATGTAGATTTGAAGGGTTGTTTTGATGATCTGATGGTGATATCTACTGATTTATAGTTTCTGGTTTGATGAAGTGTGAATGTTGTGTTCACTGGTGTGTGAACCGTTCTGGCAGAGTTAGCTTTCTGTGACTGGGAGAAATGTTTCTGCTCTGCAGTCCTCCACTGTTCTATTTTAGATCTTGTGGATCTGGTATGTGTCTTATAATGGTGTTTTCTTGGTTCTAGCAAAGATGTGTGTGGTTTGGTGATCTAGAAGTCAATTTTTAGAGTTGTGGTATGTACTTGCACAATTCGGATGGACTGCTGGAAGGAGTTCGGTGTTCAAAGATTGTTGCACTTGTTGCATATGTATCTGAAGGAACCTGAGATGTGTTCTCATGCATAATGAAGTATTTTGCATCATCTGTGTGCTATCTTCTTGTTGGGAAGTGTGTACATCAATGTTCACATGTCTTTTCATTAGGTTTGGTCGACCTAGTGTTTACACTTCATTTGAGGAATTAAATTTAATTAAGGAAGCGTGTGGTTGAACCGAGACATTATTTTTTGTCTTGGTTAAGTATTTTTATTGGTCCACTCTCATTCCTTTCCACTGTGGGAATGTTGAGTTGCCGACCTAATTTGAATTTATGAAATAAGGCGTATGTGGTCGACCTTGGAGAAAGTTTCTAAGGTTGAAGATGGTATAAATGCAAATCAAATTGCGAAGAATTGAATGAAGATGGAGAAGTAACAAAGTAAGCCACAAATTAAAAGAGTAGAAGTGTGTGAAAGTCAGTTGAGGCAGCAGTACTTCATTGTGTTAGATTCCTGAAGGCAGTGAGCTAAAGGTTTTTGCAATCTTTTGATCAAGGTTGCGGATGTGTGTTAATTGTTGTGGTGGATATTTTGTTTTCTTTTGTATTAGTAGGCAGTGAGCCTCCCTATTGGAAAGTGAGTCCTTTTTGCAGGAAATGAGCCTTTGTATTTGGACAGTGAGTCCTCTTCTGGGCAGTGAGCCCTTGGCAGTGAGCCTTTGTAATCGGTTTTGCTATCTCTTTATATTGTGAGTTAATCCTCAATGTGGTTTTTCCCTCATTGGGTTTTCCACGTAAAATATGGTGTTCATTATGTTGATTTTACTTTTTGTTATCTACATTTCACGTTCATAATTAATAACAAAACAGTGTGGTTGTAAAGTTAATAAGTGTTGAAGATTTGAGGTTAAATTTGGTGACAACTAATTGACTCCCCCTCTCAGTTGTCCTCCACCTTTTAACAATTGGTATCCAAGCTTTGGTTCCTTGGTGTAGAGCTTAATTGCTTAAGGAAGATCCAATGGAACATAAGTTGGCGATCCCTATGTTCGATGGATCTGATTACAGTGATTGGAAAGTACAAATGAGAGGATATATTATCTCTCTTGGTTACAAGACCTGGAAGGTTGTTGAGACCAAGTATGTTTCTTTGGCGAGTGGTGCTACTACTACAAATGAGGTTTTTGCTTATGAGGAGAATGAAAAGGCGAGATATGCTATTTTTAGTGGTCTATCTAAAACTAAGCGAACTAAGGTTATTTCTTTGGACACCGCTTATGAAGTTTGGAAGAAGTTGGAAGATCTTTATGAAGGAAATTACATAGGGAATTTGACAAAGAAGCTGATGGTAAAGTGCAGATATGAGAATCTGAAAATGGAAGACGGTGAAGATTTTGCAAGCTATTTCCAAAGGGTTGAACTTGTAGTGAATGATGTTAGGAATCAAAGGGGTAAACTGTCTGATGAAGATATAATTTAGAAGATCTTAATAACCCTTTTAGAGTGTTATAGTGATAAGATTTTAGTTATTGAAGAAATGTATGATCCTAAGAAGTATACTAAAGAAGAGCTATTTGGCACCTTGACTGCATTTGAGATGAGAAAGTTTGGAAAGGAGGAAAAGACAGAAACAACATTTAAGACAATAAAGATTGAAGATGTTCTAGATAGTGATGGTTTTGATGAGCTAGAAGCGAATTTCACCAGGAAGTTGAAGAAAGGTACTGGTAAGTATAAATGTATGTTGCCCTTTAAATGTTTTAGTTGTGGTAATATTGGTCATTATGCTTCAAGATGTCCGATAGAGCTGTACATAAGAAGAACAAGGATCACAAAGATAAGGATATAAAGGATAAGAAATATAAGAAGTTGTATTATGTTAAAGAAGAAGCCAAAATCTTTGATGATGAATCTGATTATGGGGGTGATGATAGTGAATTTTTGTTTTTAGCTTTGGAGAGTAAATATGTATCTACTAACCATGGAAAATGTGCAAGAGAGAATGCTCCAGAGAACAAAAAGAATGAGATGGAAGGTACCTTGGTCACCGCCTTTCATGCTAGACAGGATGAAGACTACTGGGTGATTGATAGTGGATGCTCTAATCACATGACTAGAGATAAAAGTAAGTTCACTAAACTTGAAAAGTATGATGGTGGTTTGGTCATGTTTGGTGATGATTCAGGAGCGAAGATTATTGGAAAAGGTTCTATTACCTTTGATGGAATTCACAAAACTGATAATGTTTATTATGTAAAGGAATTGAGGCATAACCTTTTGAGTGTTTGTCAAATGTGTAGCAATGGTTTTAAGCTTGTGTTTCAAAATAATACCTGTGAAATTAGAAAAGGATTTGGAGATATGATTGCTGCTGGAAGGATAACTCATGGAAACATCTATCAGCTTAAGGGCATTGATGGTCAGTGCCTTGTATCTCAATTCAATGAAATTTGGTTGTGGCACCGGAGAATGGGACATGTAAACTTTGATAATCTGGTCAAGATTAGTTCAAGAGATGTAGTCTGAGGTCTGCCTAGAATCGCAAAGCCTGCTAATACTATGTGCAGAAGTTGTTAGTTGGGGAAACAAACAAGAACCAATTTTAAGGGAAAAGAGAAATCTAATACCGAAATGCTAGTTAATTCATACTGACCTCTATGGTCTGACTAGAATAGGAAGAAACAGTTTCCCCTGTGGCTAGAATGAAATCTATTAGAATGTTTTTGGCATTTTCTGCCCACAAGAATTTCAAATTATATTAGATGGATTTCAAGTCAGCATTTCTGAATGGTGAATTGGAGGAAGAAGTATACATGGAACAACCTAAAGGATTTCAGTTATCTGACAAACTAGATATGGTTTGTAAGTTGAAGAAGGCATTGTATGGACTAAAGCAAGCTCCCAAAGCTTGGCATTCAAGATTGGATAGATACCTGACCAAACAAGGATTCAACAAAGGCTCTACTAACAACAATCTTTACTTCAAAGTGCAAGGTAACAAAATGTTAATAGTGGTAGTATATGTTGATTATATCATCTTTGGTGGAAATGAAGGCATGTGTAAAAGATTTGCAGAAGAAATGCAAAAATAATTTGAAATGTCCATGATTGGTGAGTTGAATTTTTTTCTTGGTCTTCAAGTAAATCAAAATGATAAAGGGGATATTCATTTCACAATCTAAGTACATGAAAGAGTTGTTGAAGAAGTTTGGAATGGATGATTCCAAACTATTTAGTACTCCTATGGTGACCGGATGTAAGCTGAGTAAAGATGATGAATTTGCTAAAACTGATCAGAGCAAATATAGATCTATGATTGGTGGGCTGATGTATCTTACTACTACCAAACTGGATATTATGCATGTAGCATGTTTAGTTGCTAGATTTCAAGAAAATCCTAAAGAGGCACATATTACAGTAGTAAAGAGGATATTTAGATATCTTAAAGGTACAGATTATGGATTATAGTATCCTAAGGTGTTGATTTCACCTTGAGTGCTTATATCATGCAGATTGGGTTGGTTGTGTGGATGACCGGAAGAGTACCAGTGGGGTGATTTCTTTCTTGGCAAAGATTGGTTTCTTGGTTGAGTAAGAAACAAGACTCAATTTCTTTATCACTGAGGCATAATACATTGCTGCAACATCCTACTGCACACAGGTTTTGTGGATGAAGCAAACTCTGAAAGACATTGGAGTAATATGTGATGAGCCTATTCCTATTTTTTGTGACAACACAAGTGCTATAAACATTTCAAAGAATCTGGTTATGCATTCAAGAACAAAACACATATCTATCAGATATCATTTCCTGAGACAAAAAGTGTTGGAGAATGAAGTCAGATTGGAGTATGTTATCAAAAAGGAACAAAATGCAGATATATTTACTAAGGCTCTTCCAAAGGATACTTTTGAGTATCTTAGGGAGAGGTTGGGGGTCATTGGACATCTAAACTAGGTGCACATGAAGGTGCATCAGTCCAGTGAATTCACAGATTCTTCATTTATCTTGACTGATGAATGGGTCTACTTTGCAGGGGGAGTAGAAAAGGTTTTCATTGTTGCAGTATGAGTTGAATGGGTGCACTCCTAAGGGGGAGTGATCATAGTTTTTGATCTTTTCCATTGATGTCAAAGGGGGAGAGAAAGTCATGTGAAAAATAGTAAGAAAATTAAGAGAAGGTGTCCTCCTGAAATATTGTGCAGGATGTTGTCTTTGATGGTTTCTCACATGATGTGTTGCCATCAATGAAAAAGGGGGATATTGTTGCAAGTATGAGCATATTTGGTGGTATTGACATTGATGTCAACATAGTTCAGTATATTGCAGATTGTGCATGTATAGTTGAGATACTCTTGAGATGTTGTGAGTACATGAAGCTATCTTTATGACGTTGGAAATGTGTTGAATTGATGAGTTTACAAGTGCTTTTGAGAAAATTAATAAAGAGAGAAGTTAGAGTTATGAATGTGTTCAAAATGTGCTTTGGTATATGCTCCACATTTCTCCTATGTTGATCATATGCTTGTGCAGATCTTAAGGGTTGTTTTTGATGATCTGATAGTGATATCTACTGATTTTTAGTTTCTAGTTTGATGAAGTGTGAAAGTTGTGTTCATCAGTGTGTAAACCGTTCTGGTAGAGTTAGCTTTCTGTGACTGGGAGAATTGTTTCTGCTCCGCAATCCTCCGTTGTTCTATTTCAGATCTTGTGGATTTGGAATGTGTCTTATAATGGTGTTCTCTTGGTTCTGGCAAAGATGTGTGTGGTTTGGTGATCCAGAAGTCAAGTTTCAGAGTTGTTGTATCTGTTTGCATAGTCCAGATGGACTGATGGAAGGAGTTCAGTGTTCGAAGATTGTTGCACTTGTTGCGGATGTATCTAAAGGAACCTAAGATGTGTTCTCGTGCATAATGAAGAATTTTGCGTCGTCCATGTGCTATCTTCTTTTTGGGAAGCATGTACATCGATGTTCATCTGTGTTTTCATTAGGTTTGGCCAACCTAGTGTTTACACTTCATTTGAGAAGTTTAATTTAATTAAGGAAGCATGTGTTTGATCCAAGACATTATTTTTGGTCTTGGTTAAGTATTTTTATTGGTCCACTCTCATTCCTTTCCACCAAGGGAATGTTGAGTTGCCGACCTAATTTGAATTTATGAAATAAGGCGTATGTGGACGACCTTGGAGAAAGTTTCTAAGGTTGAAGATGGTATAAATGCAAGTCGAATTGAAAAGAATTGAATGAGGATGGAAAAGTAACAAAGTAAGCCACAAATTAAAAGAACAAAAGTGTGTGAAAGTGAGTTGAGGCAACAATACTTCATTGTTTTAGATTCTTGAAGGCAGTGAGCTAAAGGTTTCTGCAATCTTTTGAACAAGGTTGTGGATGTGTGCTAATTGTTGTGGTGGATCTTTTGTTTTCTTTTGTATTAGTAGGCAGTGAGCCTCCTTGTTGGACAGTGAGCCTTTGTATCTAGACAGTGAGTCCTATTTTGGGCAGTGAGCCCTTGGCAGTGAGCCTTTGTAATTGGTTTTGCTATCTCTTTATATTGTGAGTTAATCCTCACTGTGGTTTTTCCCTCATTGGGTTTTCCACATAAAATCTGGTGTTCATTGTGTTGATTTTACTTTTTGTTATTTGAATTTCATGTTCATAATTAATAACAAAACAATGTGGTTGTAAAGTTAATAAGTGTTGAAGATTTGAGGTTAAATTTGGTGAAAATTGATTCACCCCCCCTCTCAGTTGTCCTACGCCTTTTAACATAACCTATTTGAAGCCATGCCATAAGTTACTATAGTGTTTGGATGAAGTATGATTACCATAGAATTTTTTTATCTCTAGAAGAGTGCCTTATGCCATTGTTGAAGTGTGTGTGGCACATTATAGAGATGAATGGATGAAATTTGTCTTACCTTAAGAATTAGAAGGTACTGAAGTGTACCAAAAAATTGAGAAATATATCCACAATTATTACAAGCCATGAGAATGGTCTATATTTTTTGTAGTTAAAATTATTGATGAATCTTCTTGGATTAATCACTCCTTGTGAATCAATAATCCTAATTGTGTTGAGTCTAGGAAGTAGGTTTAGAGCCTTGAATCATAGTTGTTTCTAGGTGAAACACTTGGCTTGTTGTGGGAGTTGACACTTTTTAACAAATTTGTGTATAAGAATATAATAGTTTAGTGTAAGCATGGTTTCTAAAATCTAATTTGTCTTTGCTAAAATTGGTTGGTCTTTTGTTGGGGGTGTAGGAGTTGCTCATGTGGTGACTGAATGTTGGATATGTGTCAATGATTCATTTTGAGGTATTGGCTTTATCATCTTTTGTTTCTTCCCTCATAAGTAAAGTCTTTTAAGCATCTTAATTAACATTGGATTGGATAATATTGCATGCACTTAGTGCAAATTATTTAGAATTTTTTAAAGAAATTTTATGCATTGTCATTTAGATAGTTTTCTAATTATCCTCAAGCATAATAATTTATAGCTTTACTTGAAACCTAGGAGAATCAATGAGTGAAATCTTTACTTGATGATGGTTGATGGAACTACCTATTCAAGGAGTTCTATAAATGATTTAACCATAGATCTCTATAATTCCATGAATTTTTCTATAATTATATTATTAATTGGAATGTAAGATGACTCAACAAGTAATTTGATGATTTTTATGGTTTTATTTTGAGGCTCAAATAATTTGATGGTATTTCATACACCATGCAAGAACATGATGATCCACTTCAACATATTGGTGCAATTATTGCTAAGTCAATGCTCCTACTATAGATGACTATAATTGCTAAGGGATGTTGATCCCTATATTCTAATGTTGGGGAGACTGGTGTATGTTTACCCTATTTATTGAGATTAAGTACAAATGTGTATATGGTAAAGTTAATGAATTTCCCTTTGCACATGTAAGTGGAAGAAGTTGGATACCTATGTGTGGTGGGGACAATATTTTTTAGTATTATTATTTGAATTAATTGTTTTTGGTCACATAAAGACATGGAAAGAGAAAAGGAAGATGAAGAGCAATTCCTTATAAATGGAGACTTCATGGAGTTCTTGGGAAGTTTATAAGTTAACCTCTTCTTGAAGAATGGTGGGGATTACATAGTCATTAGTTGTTTTTATTATTCTAGGATATAATATTCATGATATGGGTGTTGTAATTTTTTTGTGGTAGTGGGTTCTCTAGTTTTGGGCCTATGGTTTTTACCATTAATTTTACAAACCATTTATGGTTTTTAATTTCTATTTTCTTTAGATATCATAGGCATGTGATAGAAATTTTATTAGAATTTTGTAGGTGAAGTAATATTACATGGTACCAAAATGTTGTCTTATTACAGAGTTGAGTGTATTATATTATGTAACAATATTTATCTAGTTAATACAAGCTTGAAAGGATCTCTTTGGTGGTGGAGTTTTTTTTTATGAGAGGGTTTCTTCACACATATTTTGGTGTTATATATTTTATATGAAGTTTTTATTTTAATTTCTAATATTTATAAAATAACTTGCACAAGAAGAATATAATATGAAATATATTACAAATAATTGTTAATAATATGCCACTTCGAGGTCACAACCTCCTAATCTAATTTGAGGGGGATACCTCCAATATTCTTCAATAAGAACTCAATACTCAACATGATAATCATAACTAACCTATACATCCTATATATATATATCATAATCATGCCTTGGATACCACCTAGGTTGACTTAGATACTTAAGTATAACTTCAATGACCTAAATACCTATATATGATTGTAATAATGATTATGTAACTTATTACTAAGCGTTAAGGTAGCCACAAGTTGACTAATCATAACCTAATACACTATAGGGCAAGGGTCATAACATTACCCCCTCTTTACAAAATAATTCTCCTTAATGCACGAAATCTTTGTATTCATCTTTTTTCTCTTCTTCATATCCTTTCTCTTCTTCTTCTTGTACTTATTCTTGGTCTTGCTCTTGTACTTGTTCCTATTCCTGTTCTTGGTCTTGTTCTCTCTCTCTCTCTCTCTCTCTCTCTCTCTCTCTCTCTCTCTTGTTTTTGTTATTTTTCTCTCTTTTTCATGTTCTTTTTCTTTCTCTTTGTCTTGCTCTTGCTCATTTTCTTTCTTTTTCTTGCTCTTGTATTGTTCTTTTTCTTTTTCTTGCTCTTGCTCTTTCTTTTCTTCATACTCTTTCTCTTTCTCTTTCTTCCTAATCTCACTCTCACTCTTTGTCTTTTTCTTGTTCTTTTTCTTTCTCTTGTTCCTTTTCTTTCTACTTCTTGTTCTTTTTCTTGTCCTTTTTCCTTCTTATTTTTCTACTTTTTGTTATAAAGTTATAGAAAAATGATTTTGCAATAAGTCACACAAATGAAATCCAAATGATCTAAAAAATTTACTGTAACTTACCAAGGCTGAGATCTCACTTTCCCAAAAAATCTCCAAGAAAGCAGCTATTTTATAGCTCCTTGAGAGCGGCTGGTTGGAAACCCTAATTATATAATAAATAGCTTAATTCTTCTCCAATGTCTCTCAAATTTGGAGTGTATATGCAAAAATATATTCTAGAAAAACTATTTAAAAATTAGGAAGAAAATAGCCAAGATATGAGAGATATGTTCTTCCAAAAATAATTTGGCACAAACCATAATTCAACAATAAATTTCTCGATTTTACTCCAAATCCTCTAAAATATGGACTGTGGATTCTTTAATATGTTATTAAAAAACCCTTTAAAATTGAACACAAATCCTTCTCTTCATGGTGCCAAGATCATGCATTGATACCACTTGTTATGAAATAACTTGCACAAGAAGAATATAATATGAAATATGTTGCAAATACTTAATAATATGCCACTTTGAGGGTGCAACCTCCTAATCCACTTCGAGGGGGATACCTCCAATATTCTTCAATAAGAATTCAATACTCAATATGATAATCATTACTAACCTATACCTCCTATATATACCATGCTTATGCCTTGGATACCACCTAGGCCGGCTTAGATACTTAAGTATAACTCCTAGGACGACTTAAATTCCTATATATGATTATAATAATGGTTATGCAATTTATTTCAGAGTTGAGATAGCCACAAGATGACTACTCATAACACAATACACACTATCTGATATATATTTCTACTCACATAATTTAATGGTTAATCACATGCTACTTTCATTAGTATTTTAGATTTTTCACTATTTGTATATGAGCTTTCATTTTAGTAGTTTACCCTATTTCCCCATATTTTTTGCCTCCTCAAGGAATGTGTAAATACTTCTTATACATAAGAGAAAATTGTAGAAATATGCATGAGAAAAGAACATGGAAAATTTAGAGAATGTTTACTAGTGTGGCTATTTATGAAAACACACATAAACCAAGATCAAACATCAAACGAGAACACCTTACACAGATAAGAGATGCAAAAAATGCTTTTATATTTTTTTAAAGAAAAATTTACAAAAATGAATAATACAAAATATTAGAATGATTATAAGAGAAAACCTTAAATAAGGAAGGAATTGGATCATGGCATGCACATCATCATCCTATTTGATGAGACATAATGAACTAATGATAGCTCAATCTACACTCCTAAGTTTAGCTTAAGTTCATAAAGTAAAATTAGTGTAATAATAAATTAAAGATTAATTAATTATTAGCTAATAAATGATTACTCTAACACCCCCTTTAAGTGTAATTTAAGGATTAGCTAAAAACTCTAAAAAATAAATACAAAAAGAAGAAAATAATACATGAATGGGTCCCAACAACAAAGCATGATGGGGTATGTAGGTATAATCAAATAAATCTCTCATAATTAGGAAAAAGGAGAAAACCCCATGGAAAAAACTCCTCTCCAAAAAAGAAATGAAATAATATATAAAAAACATGAAGGAAGGAGGCTTCATGAAGAACCCCCAAAGACAACATCCTTCACCCCAAGCTTGATCATAATTGGACGTATCACTAGGTTGAATCCTAAGCTTATAATCCCAATGAACTACTCTAGATGTGGATACAAATGACATTATAGACCTGTATACAAAATATTATGAGATAAAGCTGAGAAAAGATAAAGATATAAAATTGAATAGTCAATATATTACTCTATCATTACATACATGACACACTCTTGAGCAAGGTGTATGGTTGATATATTTTATTCTAGTTTTTAATCTATATATCTATCCACCTATCTGTTAAATTTTATATCGACTTGTTTGTAAAACTATAGATATGTCTAGACATATAATTTACATATATATTTATTTTGTGAAGGTTGAGAATATATAAGGAAGTTAAACTGTTCCACATATGATTCTTCATTTCTTAATAATTGAGTAGTGTGATATTGAGCCATTTTTTGGCTACATGATGTGTTGGAAGATAAATTGGAACAATACAAATATTAGGGTGTCACATGGGTCATTATAAGCCTTAGGCATTTCAACTAGGTCACCATGGTGACTACACTATATAATGACCTCAATGTGATACTCAAAATTATTTAGTAATAATATAGTTAGATTTAACTTTTTGGTTTTCCCTAAAGGTGTGTCTAACCTTGCTAAATCCATGATAGAAATTAGAGCACCTTTGGTGAAGTATGGTTACTATTGGAGTGTGTGTGACACTAGTTGGAGATAGATGAATATTTGTTATGTTACAATGAAAATATAGAAGGTGATCTAATGTATCATAGGCCAAAGAAATGTTCCCATAATCACCATAACCCATAAGAATGACTTGCATGTACCACTATTGGTGAATCCTCCTAAATCACTACGTGTGGAGAATGGGATTCAATGACATGACCTAGAGCAAAGGGCACAACCTATATGTGCCAAAAAGAAAATTTTTAATTTCATAGGTGGTCTTGAGGGATTTTCAATATAAAAAATGGAGATCTAAAGGAGATAGGCTTATAGATAAGTACAACAAGGAATGGTTAATGATGTGCAAAGAATAGGGGATAAAATAAAAGGAATGAAACTTATGAAAATGAGTTGTGGGAGGTTTACAAAAACCTTTTTGAAGAAAAAATTTTATAGGTAAGTCACTCATACTAACCATGACTTATAATTTTAACATTATTCAAAAAATTGTGGGTGTTTGCACCAATCTGTGACATAAAAATGGCTCTTAAGATGCCACTTTTTTTTTGAAATCAACAAAGTCTGATGTGCACGAGAAAATGAAGATAGTTACGCTCAAAATTTGAAGATGCAACAAGAACAAGAGTTGAAGTGCTTCGAGTCTACTTTCTAAGCTACTAATTATTTTTTTAAACAATGAAGATTAAGGGTTTCAAAAAGGGGGGGGGAAATAGGTCCTATTTTTATCAAAAAAATAGCATAGCATCTAAGGGCCCCCCCTTTTTCATTAACCTTTTTTTAGAATTTCAAAAATACGAATGGTGAGAAATTAGCTAACACCATTTAGTTTATCCCCATTCTTTCGACTAATTTTTTTAATGAATATATAATATTTTATAAATTTTTGAAGTGGACACATCCCAAAAAGCTGAAATTTGAGTGTGGTCCCCCCTATTTTTTTTGAAAACTAATCAAAAGTAGATTTTTTTATCACATGTAGAATGGAGTCTTGTTTAAAAAAATGTAATTTATTTCAAGATTCAATGAACAAGTAAAAATATATCTTAAAAATAGAACATGTTGGTTTTTGACAAAAAACAGAGGCAATAACAAGAGAAGTTATGAATGAAAACCTTAACATAATCAAAATATTAAAAAAAAATATGGTTAAATAGGTAAGAGAGAGCCTAACGTCATCATGGTTTTTTTTATAATCTTACATTGAAAGACATGTAAACCTAAGGGTTAACCAAAAATATGTGAAATTGGTACCCTAAGTCCGAGAAAATCATGTCCATAAGCAGCTCATTTGGTGAATACCAAATTTGGCGTTCTCTAAATGGCACATCTAATTTGGTGAGCACCAAATTTGGTGAGTGCCAAATGAGACCATTTGGAGAGTGTCAAATTTGGCGCTAACCAAATGAGCTTAATTGACAAAAAACTAACTTTTCTTTCTCTTTGTGTCTCTCTCCACCACTTTGATAACACTTAGAGTTCACAGTTTATGATCATTGATAGATAGTTTAGGTTTTAAATTTTACTCCCTCCCTGCCTCCTCCCCTCTTAACCAATACATACCCATTCTCTCTCAACCTTCTCTAGGTCTCTCCTACACTCTCTACCTTGTCTTCCATCCTTAGGGTTTAAGGTATAGGGTTGAGGGTTTAATGTATAGGATAAATCTCCCTCTCAGGTCTCTTCCTCTCTCTATCCCTCCCACCCCTCCCACTCAAGTCTCCCCCTCCCTCTATCCCTCCCACCCCTCTCTATCAAGTCTCTCCCTTGCTCTATCCCTCCCACCCTCAATCTCTTGGATCTCTCACACCCCCTCAAGTCTCTCCCTCCCACCATAACTAGACAAATCTCTCTCCCTCGCTCTATCCCCCCAATCCTCTATCTCTTGGATCTCTTGCACCCCCTCTCTCTATCTCAAGTCTCTCCCTCTAACCCTAACTAGACAACCTTCTCTCCCTCACAAGTTTCTCTCTCAAGTCTCTTCCACTCCCTCTCTCTCTCTCTCCCTCTCCCTCTCCCTCTCAAGTCTCTCTCTCTCAGTTCTCTCTCTCTGAGGTCTTTGCCACTCCTCACTCCCTCTCAATTCTCTCTCTCAGGTCTCTCTCTCAGGTGTCTCCCACTCCCTCTCTCTCCCTCTCTCTCAGGTATCTCCCTCAAAATATCCCTCCCAGCCCCTCTCCCTCTCTCAGGTCTCTCCCTCCCATCCTAACTATATAACTCTCTTTCTATAATAGTAGTCTCTCTCTCTCTCAGGTCTCACTCCCTCCCACCCTACCTAGACAAATCTCTCTCACTCCATCCCCCTCTCTCACACTCCCTCTCTCTCTCTTTCTCACTCCAAATCCCTCTCTCAAATCTTTACCTTTCTCTCTCCCTCTCATCTCTCTCTCTCTCTCAGGTATCTCTCAATCATCTCCCACTCCCTCTCTCTCAGATCTCTCCCTAAAAATATCCATCACAACCCCTCTCCCTCTCTCAGGTCTTTCCCCCCCACCCTAACTAGATAAATCTCTCTCTCTCAAGTATCACTCCCTCCCAACCTACCTAGCGTACTCTCTCTCTCAATCCAACCCACTCTCTCATAATCCCTCTCTCTCAGGTCTCTCCCTCAAAATATCCCTCCCACCCCTCTCCCTCTCTCAGGTCTATCCCTCCCATCCTAGCTAGATAACTCTCTTTCTATAAAATTAGTATCTCTCTCTTAGGTCTCACTCCCTCCCACCCTACCTAGACAAATTTATCTCACTCCAACCCACTCTCTCACACTCCCTCTCTTTCTCCCTCTCAAGTATTTCTCTCTCTCTCTCACTCCAAACTCCCTCTCTCAGGTCTTTATCTTTCTCTCTCCCTCTCATCTCTATAGAAGTTGATAATCCAACCTCACAGATCCCAATGAACACCTGCAATTAAATAACCTATCACCAAAGGAGATCAAGAGACAAAAGAATGGTGCTCTGCAAACATGAAGCAAAAAGTACATTACCCAAGAAGTGAATAATTACAAAGAGATCAATCCTTCAGAAAGAAGATCAAAATCCTAAAGTGAAAACCCTAGGATGAATAATTAATTATTAAAGGGCCTAAGTTTAGCTTAAGTGAAATAAAGTAAAGGTGACTTAATTAATTAATCAATATGATTAAATTAATTAAGTAAACAACCTATTACTCTAACACCCCCCCTTAAGATGAACTTAGGGAGAAGCTAAAAAACTAAGGACATATGCATGAAAGAAAAGATGGGTCTCAAGAACTAGGCCAAATGAGGTACCCATGCACAAATGTAAAAGATCTCTCACAACAGGAGAAAAGGAGAAAACCTTGTGGGAAAAACTCCTCTCCAAAAGAGAGAAATACAAGTGAAGGACTAAGAAGCCTCCAAACAAGAGTGAAGGACGAAGAAGCCTCCAATCAAGATGAAATTTTCCCAAAAGATAGGAACAAAGGATGAACATGAGGAACACCATTGAAGCATGAAGAAGCTGCAAACACTGTCTTAGAATGACTATTGAAATGCTGAAAGAAAAACCCTCTCTAAAACAAATGATGATTAGGATCAAGAAGACAAGAATCTACATGAGTTCCCTCAATGAAACTACTCAAATCCGATGGAAAACCAAGACAAAACATCTGGAACTCGAAGATATAGATGGCACAAGTACCAATAGTCTAAAGAGTTGATCAAGTGAAAATGGAAGGTCACCTCTAGAAATAGGAATGCAAGAGTGTCCATATGGTAAGTACTCCATCTCACCGAAATGCATGGGTAACCAGTCGCTGCATCTACCTAGTACATAGGAACAAATACTGTATACATAGCTCACTCTAACACGAAACCAAGGAAGCATTAGCACCAACAGTAGAAAACCCCCCATAATGTTGACAAGGGAGAGGTATGACAATTACACTGAAACTAAATGCCTGAATGTAGTGCATGAAGAGAACCAAGAACATTTGAATGTGTAGACATGAAAGTGCAAGCAAATATAAAGGGTGCGAAAACCAAGAAACACACACATGAGAAAGGTATAAAGGAAAAACAAAGGAAAACATCAACCCCCATGGAACTTTATATCATAGTGCGAGTACAATAAGGCACAAAGTGATGTGCAAGATCCCGTAATATAGGTGCAATACATAGGCACTTTATCTTAGTGCGTTTACAAAATCATAAGTACATGCAATGTGAGCCCATAAGGTTCAAAAAAGGACTATAGTTGAGAAGAATAATTTTTGGAAAAAATCAAAAAATCAAATCTGGAAACCACCTACCCACTACGAATATCTCAGAACCAACTTTCCGATGATATCTTGTTTGCCCATTTTTGACATCGTATGCAGAAAAAATGCCAAAAGAACTGAAGGCAACTCTAGAAAAGAAGATCTGACTTTGACTAGAAATAACAAGGACCTGAGAAAAAATCTCCAAAAAATATTTGCACCACTGGAAATTACTCTAATTCCTCTTTCCGATGATATATCATTTGCCCGATTTCGACACCGTGGGAAAAAGTTATGGCCTCTGGAAGAAAACTGCCCTGAAAGAGCAATTACATAGACTGCTGGAAAAAATTTGATGACCATATGACTACCACAGCATAAATACAACATTAAAATTGACGGCCAAATGGTTGTCGCCACATTTTCCCAATTGGGCTTATTTAAAAAAATTACTATGAATTTATTTTAATAATTTAAAAAAAAAAAATTAATTGGTGGTGGGGGGTTGGAGGGGGCATGTTGGCCACCCCCACCACTCCCATAAGGGTGTAGGTACCTCTGCGCAGGGGTACCTCCCTAGATGATTTTTTTAAAAAATAGAAAATAATTTCTCAAAGCTTTACAACTTTTTTTAAGCTTTAAAAATATATTTTTTTACAATTAAAAAACTGCGATTTTGTTTTTGTGCAGAAAAAAAATATTTTTTTAATGAAATTTTTACCTTGAAATGCGTGTAAGAAGCAGTATGGCCCCGGTAAATTTTTTTTGCCCCGGGGTGATCTACTCCAAAATTGACAAATTATATGTGGAAATAGGGGTTTTTGGGCCTTCTAAGTGCAATGGTTAGGTCTGTTTAGGCTCAAAACGCCCCAAAAAATAAAGCACCCCTAAATCTAACAAAAAAAGCCCTTTCTTCAAACCCTCACAAATCTGACAAATGAAATCCAATTTTGACAAAACAACTTAGGTCAATCGTGACTATTTCGACAGCTCTGGATTAAATGGAGTGGTCTGATTTAACCTTGGATGCACTAAAAAACTACTTCAAGGCAAGATCTCACAAAAAAGGAACAAGAAGCTTGTAGATCTAGAGCTCTGATACCATGTAGAAGTTGATAATCCAACCTCACAGATCCCAATGAACACCTGCAAACAAATAACCTGTCACCAAAGGATATCAAGAGACACAAGAATGGTGCTCTGCAAACATGAAGCAAAAAATGCATTATCCAAGAAGTGAATAATTACAAAGAGATCAATCCTTAAGAAAGGAGATCAAAACCCTAAAGTGAAAACCCTAGGATGAATAATTAATTATTAATTAATTATTAAAGGGCCTAAGTTTATCTTAAGTGAAATAAATTAAAGGTGACTTAATTAATTAATCAATATGATTAAATTAATTAAGTAAACAACCTATTACTCTAACAATCTCTCTCTTTCTCTCAGGTCTCTCTCTCAGGCATCTCACACTCCCTCTCTCTTAGGTCTCTCCTACAAAATAGCCCTCCCAAACCCTCTCCCTCTCTCAGGTATCTCCCCCCACCCTAACTAGATAAATCTCTCTCTCTCAAGTCTCTCTCTCTCAAGTCTCACTCCCTCCCACCCTACCTATACAACTCTCTCTCTCCCTCCAACCCCCTCTTTCACACTCCCTCTCTCTTAGGTCTCTCCTTCAAAATATCACTTCCACCCCCTCTCCCTCTCTCGGGTCTCTCCCTCCCATCCTAACTAGATGTAGTGTAAAATTTGTATCCCTTTCACATTTTCACACCTAATTAGGAAAAAATAGTAAAATGAACTTAAGTATGCCTTAATTAAGTGTTGTAATATGTATTTTACATATTCACATTAAGTTTAGCACCCTATTAATTCAAATGGACTTACTTGTGCCTTATTTTTAGCGTTGTAGAGTATACCTCTTTACACTTTCACACTTATTTAGGGCTCTCTTAATTAATTGAGGTTAATTTTCCTTAATTGGACCCTTTAATTCAAATACAAGCCTAATTAATTAAATTTTCCAAAGAGAAAATGCAACATTCATTAATGCCTAAACATAATACTTCTCATTAAGCAATGCGTGTCCTAGGTGAGTGACCTAGGACCCTAATTTAAATTATGTTTTTGGTGGTATTTTAACTTATTCAAATCCATATACACATGTCGGCTTGTGTTATTTGAATTTCAGGAAATTAAAGTTACATACCTATAAATATAAGGTCATTTCACTATGTTTCATCTAAGACTTTCAAGCAATCTAAGAATATTCAAGTAAGCATTATTAGAGAAATTCAAGAGCATTTCAAGGCTTTCAAGAGCGGATGTATTAAAGAATTATTGTATAAATAAAGATCCAATTGTCATGTCAAAGTCTTCTTGAATCATGCATATTTTTGGAGCTAATATGATGATGTAGGTTCATGATCCATTCAACTGTTCAAGGCATTGTTTCAAATCAAGTTTCAAGATCAAGATCCACATCCATTGAAGCCATTTCATGCAAGTTGCAGATCTACATTCCAAGGTTCATCCAAGGTTTTGGTGAGTTGTGACATAGACTTGTTCATTCATCATTCCTTCCATGCTATTTCATTTTATTTCAAGGTTTAATAAACAAAATGGGTTTTGACCAAGGCAAACCCCCATTCACCAAAAACACAACATTTTTCCCCCTTTGATTTGTGTTTGCAAATTTACGTGGAAGAAATCTTGAAGATCTCTTTAAGAGAAAAATTGGAGAACTTGTCAAAAGTTGCAAAATTTTTCATCCCACGGAAACTATTCTACAAAATTTATTTTTGACTTTTTGAACTTGAAACTTGGGCTAATTGAGAGATTCAAATCTTTAATAGAGGCTCCTGAAAGTTCTAGATGAACCCTAACTCAGGACAACTTCAAAAAAGAACTTTTGGTGACTGGTACATATCATCTTACCTCTCTTTGATCTGCATTTCAATTTCTAGTTCCATCAGTATTGAGCTTATTCTATTAGATCCAAGTTGTAGATTGCATTTTGGGTTTGATTTTCTATTTTTAATATTTCTCCCCAAAGTGTTTTTTAATCAGGACCCCTGTCCTTGCAAAAAAAAGGAAATTAGTAGATTCACACTTTGACTTGACTCACCTAAAGGTTGATAGTTCTTTCATTGTGTGGATTTCATTTCCTAATGAATTGAGGAAGAATAGGTCTGTAATTAGTTCATCAAACACCATTTTACTTTTTTCCTATTTGGTGAACCTATTTTACTTCATTTCAATAGATAACTCTCTTTGATGTAGTAGTCTCTCTCTCAGGTCTCACTCCCTCCCACCCTACCTATACAAATCTCTCACTCCAAGCCCCTCTCACACACTCCCTCTATCTCTCTCTCTCTCCCTCTTAGGTCTTTATCTCTCTCTCACTCCAACTCCCTCTCTCAGGTCTTTATCTTTCTCTCTCTCAAGTCTCTCTCAGGTGTCTCCCAATCCCTCTCTCCTAGGTATCTCCCTCAAAATATCCCCCCTGACCCCTCTCCCTTTCTCAAGTCTCTCAACCCCACCTTAACTATATAACTCTCTCTCTCTCAAGTCTCTCTCTCTCTCTCTCTCAGGTATCACTCCCTCCCACCCTACCTAGACTACTCTCTCTCATTCCAACCCCCTCTCTCACACTCCCTCTCTATCAGGTCTCTCCCTCAAAATATCTCTCCCACCCCCCTCTCCCTCTCTCAGGTCTCTCCCTCCCATCCAAACTAGATAACTATCTTTGTCTAATGTAGTAATCTCTCTCTCTTAGGTCTCACTCCCTCCCACCCTACCTAGAAAAATCTCTCTCAATCCAACCCCCTCTCTTACACACTCTCTCTCTCTCTCTCTATCCCTCTCTCCCCCCCTCTTAGGTATTTATCTCTCTCACTCACTCCAAATCCCTATCTCAGGTCTTTATCTTTCTCTCTTCCTCTCATCTCTCTCTCTCTTAGGAATCTCTCTCTTAGGTATCTATCTCTCAGGTCTCTCTCTCTAAGGTCTCTCTCTCAGGTCTCTCCCCCCACCCTAACTAGATAACTCTCTCTCTCTCTCTCTCTCTCTCTCTCTCTCTCTCTCTCTCTCTCTCTCTCTCTCTCTCTCTCTCTCTCTCTCTCTCTCTCTCTCTCTCTCCCTCTCAAGCCTCTCTCTCTCAGGTCTCACTCCCTCCCACCCTACCTAGAATACTCTCTTTCACTCCAACCCCCTCCCTCACACTCCCTCTCTCTCTCTCTCAAGTCTCTCCCTCAAAATATCCCTCCCACCCCTTCTCCCTCTATGAGGTCTCTCCCTCCCTCCCTAATTAGATAACTCTCTTTCTACGATGTAGTAGTCTCTCTTAGGTCTCACTCCTTCCCACCCTACCTAGAAAAATCTCTCTCAATCCAACCCCCTCTCTCACACTCCCTCCCTCTCTCTCTCTCCCTCCCATGTCTTTTTCTCACTCTCTTTCTCACTCCAATTCCCTCTCTTAGGTCTTTATCTTTCTCTCTCCCTCTCATCTCTCTCTCTCTCTCAGGTGTCTCCCACTCCCTCTCTCTCAGGTGTCTCCCTAAAAATATCCCTCCCAACCCCTCTCCATCTCTCAAGCCTCTCCCCCCACCCTAACTAGATAAATCTCTCTCTCTCTCTCTCTCTCATATCTCACTCCCTCCCACTCTAGCTAGAAAACTCTCTCTCACTCCAACCCCCTCTTTCACACACACACACACTCTCTCTCTCTCTCTCCAACTCCCTCTCTTAGGTTTTTTTTTTTATCTCTCCCTCTCATCTCTCTCTCTCTCAGGTATATCTCTCAGGTGTCTCCCATTCCCTCTCTCTTAGGTCTCTCCCTCAAAATATCCCTTCCAACCCCTCTCCCTCTCTCAATTCTCTCCCTCCAATCATAACTAGATAACTCTCTCCCTCTCCCTCTCAAGTATCTCTCTCTCAGGTCTCACTCCCTCCCACCCTACCTAGAAAAACCTCTCTCACTCCAACCCCCTTTCTCACACTCCCTCCCTCTTTCTCCCTCTCAGGTATTTCTCTCTCCAACTCCATCTCTTTGGTCTTTGTATTTCTCTCTCCCTCTCATCTCTCTCTCTAGTATATCTCTCTCAAGTCTCTCTCTCAGGTGTCTCCCACTCCCTCTCTCAGGTCTCTCCCTCAAAATATCCCTCCCAAACCCTCTCCCTCTCTAAAGTCTTTCCATTCCACCCTAACTATACAAATCTCTCCCTCCCTCTCAAATCTCTCTCTCTTAGGTTTCACTCCCTCCCACCTTACCTAGACAACTCTCTCACTCCAACTCCTTCTCTCTCTCTCCCTCCCAAGACTTTCTCTCTCTCTCACTCCAACTCTCTCTCTTAGGACTTTGTATTTCTCTCTCCCTCTCATCTCTCTATCTCTCTCAGGTCTCTCCCCCTTATGGTTGAAGGTTTAATGTATAGGGTAGAGGGTTGAGGGTTGAGGGTTGAGGTATTACGATTTAAGGGTTAGGGTTGATGCATTATAGTTTAAGGGTTGAGGGTTGATGGATTAAGTTTTAAGGGATAGTGTTGAGTGATTAGGATTGAGGGTTTAATGCATAGGGTAGAGGGTAGAGGGTTTAGGGTTTAAGGTATAGGGTTGACATATTAGGGTCAAGGGTTTCAATTTTAAGGTTTCAGGTTTAGGGTTTAGGGTTTAAGGTATAGGTTCGATGGATTATGGTTGAGGGTTTAAATTTTTAGGGTTTAAGGTTTGAGGGTTGAGGGTTTAAGGGTTTAGGGTTGAGGGATTAGAGTTTAAGGGTTGATAGTTTAAGGTTTTATGGTTGAGGTATTAGGGTTTAAGGTATAGTCTTGAGAAATTAGGGTTGAGGGTTTAATTGATAGGGTAGAGGGTTGAGGACCTTGAGGTATTAGGGTTTAAGGGTTGAGGGTTTAAGTGTTGAGGATTGGAGGTTGAGGGTTTAAGGGTTAACGGTTTGGGGATTAGGGTTGAAGGTATATGGTTGAGGGATTAGGGTTTAAGGTATAGGCTTGAGGGATTAGGATTGAGGGTTTAATGTATAGGGTATAGGGTTCAGGTATTATGGTTTAGGGGTTGAGGGTTTAAGGTTTGAGGATTCAAGGACTAAGTTTGAACAACTAGGTTTGAGGGTTTAATTGATAGGGTATAGGGTTGAGGGTTGGAGGTTGAGGGTTGAGTGATTATGGTTGAAGGGTTGAGGGATTAAGGATTGAGGTTTGATGGAGTAGGGTTTAGAGTTTAAGGTATATAGGGTTGATGGATTAGGGTTGAGTGTTTAATGTATAGGTTATAGGGTAGAGGTTTTCAAGGGTTGAGGGTTTGAGGTTTGAGGTTTAAGGGATTAGGGTTTAAGGTATAGGTTTGAGGGATTAGGGTCGAGGGTTTAATGGACATAGGGTAGAGGGTAGAGGGTTGAGGTATTACGATTTAAGGGTTGAGATTTTAAGGTTTGAGGATTGAGGGATTAAGGTTGAGCAATTAGGGAGAAGGGTTTAAGGTTTGAGGTTAGAGGGATTATCGTTTAAAGTATAGGGTTGAGGTTTTTGATCACTTATCTCTAAAGATCCATATTGGATCCCACTTTTATATTTCTCATCCCCTAGATGCTTAACCCACTCTCCAAAGGTTATAACCTATGATATTCTATCACAAATCATGACATATTATCTATTTTTAGTTGTAATCCTTCTTTATTCAAGTCTTTGAAGTATCATAATTGATATTTATAATTGTAATCCTTCTAAATATTCAAGTCCTAACAATGTATCACCTTTACTTATACCCTAGTGTAGTTAAATGGTGTGTTCTTAGTTTTGCTTGTTCTTCTGGCTTGCTAACTTTAGCACAATCACTTTGTAGGAAAATTTTGAGTAAGAGCATGCTCACACATATTAGGAGACAATTGATGATAATTTGTCACTCTTGGTGATGTTTGGGGAAAACATAATTATAAAAAAAATCCTCTTATCCTCTTCATCCTTCTTTGCATTATCAAGGTATTTTTGAAGGTATGTAACCATACATTTCTCATGGAATCCATAAATAATTGAGAACTTGTTGATATTCATTGAATGTTACAAAAATGATTATTGAGAGACCTCATGATGACAAATATATTTCACCTACTTTATACAAACTTGTAGTAGATAAGGACCTTTGGTCTCAATATGGACTTCTTGTAGATAAGGACTTTATACAAAATTGTAGTAGATAAGGACATTGTAGAAAATGGAGGTAAGAGTTACCAATGTTGCCAAATTTGGAGAGTTTCAAGGAAGTCATTTTCATATCCCTGTGATACAAACCTTTCATGTAATATCATTATGACAGGTATGCCATAAGTTTGTTTTAAGTGTGAAAGCTATAATGAGAGCATTTAGGTATCTTTCATAGCCTTATATTTCTTTAGGAAATAAAATGAATTTGATGATGAGTGGTATTATGCATAAAATAGATACAAATAATAATGACTACATTATCTCTTAAGAGTTCATAACAATGTTTAAAAATCTAGAACAAACTGGAACAAACACTACAGTGATTCTTGCAAACAATTTTTAAAGAACATGTGACAAAAGATAGGGGTTTTAAAGCTTGTTGAAGCGATGGCATAATGGTCGTACATCGATACAAGTATACATATTATTAGAAAAGTTTAGTTTAGATTAGTAACATGCTTTTTTATTCTGAGGGTTATACAACCACATGGGAAATTTTTTGTTGATGATTAGGATTGCCTTAAAGCATTGATACACATGTATGAATCCCCTTGTGGGCCACTTTCTCATGAGTGTATAATGAAACACATGAATTATATAGAACATAATTTTAATAGAGGTATTGGTGTGGATATCATGTTTGAAGTTTCATTTGAGACATGCTTTCAAATATCATGCTTCATACAGGGCATCCAACTCAATATACATCAACATGCACCCTTACACCCCAATATTTAAAACAAATGGATACAAGGAAAGTGATCATAACCATAAGGGGTAGAGGCATAAGGGTAACTCATGAGTAAGATGCAAACAAAGGTTGCATTCACCATGATAGCATAAGTATGATAGTGAGAAGCTATATTTGCAAACTTCAAATGAACTCATTATTCTTGATCAAAAGAATAGTCCAAATCATGCATCATCATGCAAGATCAATAATAGTGGTTGTTGGAACTATAGACAAGACGGATAGTCATATTTTGATTGTCTGTAAATACAAAATAGTGGATGTAAGTGTCCTAGATTTTAAGGGAGATGATGTCAACAATTGTGAAGATATAGATGATTACAAAGAAAAGAAGGCTTGTCAATGCTCAGACTATAGTTTCAAAAAAAAACATATGGGGTAGTTATGAATGTAGTTACATCAACATAAGAATGACCTCCTCTATATAAGAGACCATGATACTTGCATAAGCAAGACAACAAGAAAAGCTTGATTGGGTTGCAATGTGGGTGTTTCTATTTGGCTTGGAAATTGTTGTTATTAGAGGTTGTGTGTTTTTTAAATATAGACTTAGATCATATATGGACTCAGAAATTAGAGCCATCTTGGCCCAATACAAGCCTCTTAATAGACAAGGAGAGAATCCCAATCATGTTCATAAAGAATCATAAATGGACACTACATGAGGTTTTCTGGTGGCAATGGTAAATGGACTATGAGATATGATGGTGGACAGTCATAAATAGGCAAAAAATACTAGACCATAACATGGAAAAAGGGTAGAAATTCGACAAAGGGATAAAGATAGTGAGAATTCAACTCTAGGATAGAGTAGAAAAGATAGTCAAAATGAGACATCTTCAAGGTTTTGAGAACATATTGCACTCACCAATATGCATCCACAACCACCAAAGATAGAGCAACAAGCATTGCAAAGGAAATTGGAACATGAAGAAGAAGAAGTTAAACTAATTGAGAATGAAGATTGAAGAAATGAAAAGAATGAAGAAGACAAAGGCTCAAATGGAACTCATGAGTGAAGATAACATCTGGTTATTAAGAGCTGAATTCAAATAAATGTTTGAAGAGTATGAATGTAATTAAAATGAGTTTATGGAGCTTGGGCACATGAGGATGAAGAAAATGCCTTCTACACACAAACAAGAGGTTGAAAGGCTAGGCAAAAAACTAGAAGAAAATGAATTCGAAGTTCAAAATTTTAGAAGCAATCTCCTAACATAAGCTCATGAAGACATAATTGAGAATGATAGTCAAGAAATAAAGATAATCCTTGAAACATGCTTGGTCAAGGCTAATGAAGAGGCTGCAACCATGTCAATGGTATTAGAGAATGTGCAATCTTATGACATGCCCCTGAGATCTAAAAACACAATCACATAGCACAATGAATTATAATGTCTCTGTAGATAGATGCCAATTGAATGAACTACATGGATTGATCTCAAACAATGAAAATGATAGTTTTCAATCATAAAGAAGACATTGTCATCAAAGAGAAAGCTATAAGATGGAAAAATTAATATGTGAAAGGGTTTGAGATTGAAAGGAAAGGGAAAATGACAAGTTCAAAGACAAAATATATGATGCATTATTTAAAAGACTAATGAATTCTCCTACACCCATCTCTTTAAAGAACCTAGTTATCTAATTTCATGTAGTTTCAAGCATTATTTTAGATTTGTACACACAAAATTACCAAAACTAGCTAGCATTGTTTTATGAATAAAGGTTACTTGAGTGAAAGTTGTTTGAGGATGTGAATAGCGAGGTGTCAAGGTCAAAGTTCCGCCAGAAAATTGTTTGACATGATCCAAAGTGTGTTATGAGACAATCATTCAAATAACATTCAACTATTCACATGCAATAATTATTTCTTTAATACTAGTTGCATACCTGTGGACTCAACATTGAAAACAAATAAGGGTTTGTAGGAATGGTGCACCTATCATGAACACTTTGACCCTAAATTTTCATCATATTGATTCTACTAATTTTTTTATTCTTACATTTCAAAATAGAATTTAAAGAACTTGTTGAGTTTTACCCGAGTATCAATTCTAAATGCTTCATTCAACAATGCATCTATCATAACCATCTTCTCTACAACTGATGTATGTTGTGTAGCTACATCTCGAGCACTCTCACCATCATACATGCAAACACCACCACAAGAGTGACAATGGTGGGGTGGAACTTTAGGCCTAGAAGTCTCGTCCACATCAAGCTCTACTAGAGGCCTCCCACACTATACAATGCTCTGAGTGAGTGAGCTAATCGACTCCAACATGTCCACCTCGATACTGTCTTTCACAACAGAAGGAACATTGACATGCTCCACCATGGGTTTGGCCAAGGGTCTTGATGTCAACTATGGATTATGTTGTGCACTTGGTCTATCATGTGTGGAGCTCCAACCACTACCCTGAAATTCTAAAATGTTAAAATAATTTGGCACCTTATTGAGGACAAACTCACAATACAATTTTCATAAAAAATATTGTGGTACCTTTTAGTTATTGCATGGAGGTTGGTAAAAAACCATCCACCACTGCTCCCAAAACTTATTTTTTATTAATTCATGGTGGCACCAATGGATGGGGAACCTCCTACATGCATGTGATAAAGGTGCATTGGTTCTTGGGTTTGTAAAAAGGGCACACAAGTCGGCTTTGCTATTTTTTTTCTTTTTTCACTTGTGCATATGAAAGTCCACTGGCATAAAATTGTTTTAATTCACCCCTCTTATTTGACCAAAAATTTATTTTCTCACTCATTTCTCCTACATGTGATACAATCTATTTGAGCGACTCGACAATGCCTCTCCTAGAAGGGTGGGTTGTAGAATGCTCATTTAATCTTCAAATCAACTGTTCAAGCTCTCTTTTTTTGTTTTCAATTTATTTAAAATATTTTCTTTTGTTCCTTGTGGATGCCTATGAATTGAGGGAGGGGTTTGAGGTTCTTGTTCGGGAGGGTCTTCATGAGGGGGTGATTGTGAATTGTCAATGTTTGGAGGTGGAGATTTATTTCCTAGAAATTAAAACAAAGTTTATTTAAAAAACCTATTTCGATCTACATTTTAATTCAAATTTGAAACTAAAGCAATAGAAACACATACCTCTTCAATCTCTTTGACCTCTCTGATGTCTTAGCGGCATCCTCACAGAGAATCACAAGAAAAAATCAATCTCCTTTTGGCGAGCGTGAGTTGGAAGGGGACAAAATGAGAGCTAGGGTCACGGGTTTGCAAAATAATGAGTTTCTAACGCTTGATTTAAAAAAAAAAAAACATTTGGTGAGTGACAAATTTGGCACTCACCAAATGCTAAAGTTGTTTGGCAAGCACAAAATGCTTTATTTTTGGTTTTTTGCACAATGTGGCATCTTGTTTTGTGTCACAGATTGGTGCACACACCCTTGTATTGACATTCAAAAAAAAAAATTGTAGGAGAAAATAAATGAATATAATTTAAATGTCTTCATGGTCCAAGTAAAGGGAAGCCAATGATGGAAGTTGTTAGACTTCACATACAGTGGGATGAATTGCATCCATATATAAACATATCAAATAATTTCATATAACTCTTTGCAAAAAAGGGTCTTGTAACACTCACATATGATCTAATGAAATATTTAGATACTAACTAAAGAATACATAATTGTTACCAAATCCTCAAGGAAGAAAATAGGAGAAAACTTATTTAAGTAACACTCACATCTAATTTGGTGAAATATCTAGGTAGTATTCTACATCTTTTCTCATCATTCTTGAGCTCAATTTTCCTCTTATATGTATGAAATTTGAGAGTTTATGGAACTTAATTTGTTTGGAATAAATATCTTACATTATTTTTTATATAATATTTTATTGGTTTAGGACTAAATTCCACTATAATTTAGTTAAAGATATTTATTAAAAATAACAATTATAAAAATATTAGATGTATAATTATCACACAACTTTAACAATAATTATGGTTGATCAATCCAGTATTATCTTATCTCACACCACCTATGCTCATATTTTAGTGGATTTGGATTTTCCTATGCCTCTCTCGACAAAGGTTATTTTATAAGTTGTTGATCGCTCTTCAAGTCATACTTGGATTATGAAGGTATCCCTTTCTAATGTTGATGACACTTTGATATAGAAAATTTGGTGTTGGATTGCTCATGTGTGAACTTCTTACATTTTTCATCTTGGTGGAAGAAAGCTCTACATGAAAACCTTATTGTAAATGTGGTTGACATCTAATGTTTTTGTAGTGTAGAAAAAGGTATCCCTTTTTCACACTTAATTTTGGAATGAATAATTAATGATAAAATGAACCTAATTGTGCCTTATTTAGGGTGTTGTAAAGTGTATCTGAACACTTTCACACTAATCTAGGGATTTATTAATTAATTGGGCTTATTTATGCAATTGGTCCTATTTTGCATCCACAAGCCTTATTTAATGCATCTTTCCAAGGATAATCCTGACACTTACCTAATAACCAATCATAATTCAATGTTTTGGGTCATGTGTTCCAGATCTGGCGATCTGGGACTCATACGCCACCTTGGGCATATGAGTCTCACCTAGGTCTTGGGACTTGATTTCAAGTTGCACATTAGAAGACACTCTTAGAAATATGTGTCCAAGTTTTAGCTACTGGGACTCATACACCACAACTGGTGTATGAGTCTCGCTTTAACCAGGACCTATTTTGAATTCAATTATTGGCAGGATTTTATTATCCTAGATTTTCAATCTTGTCTTGTAGTATTGTAATTTCAAGAATTTTGGCATAAAAAGTAATAAATACAAGGTTATTTCACATATTTTCTCCTAGCAAATTGATGAGAGAATTCCTATAGCAAGTTTATGATTACAAGAGAATTCAAGAACATTCAAGAGTGATTATCAAGTATTTTGGGGCTACTTTCAAGATTCAAGCATCATGTCAAAGTTATCATGCATCATATTTTTTTTAGCTCGCTAACATTTATGATGTAGGTTCTTATGATTCAAGCAAGCATTCAAGTCAAGATCCATAACATACAATCAAGATTCAAGATCTACATTCATGCTAGCCATTACATACAAGATTTCAGCCTTTATTCTAAGGGTTTGGTGAGTTGCAACATTGCAAATTTGTTCATTCATCATTCCTTCCCTCTATTTCTATTCATTTCAAGGTTTGATTACCAAAATGGGGTTTGACCAAGGAAAACCCCTATCCACTAACAAAACAACATTTTACCCTCTCTTGATGTGTGATTTGTAGATCTAGGCTAAAGATCCATTGAAGAGAAAGATTGGAGAAAAGTTGTCAAGTTGTCAAAGTTGTCATCTACATTGCAAGATCATGGAAAGTCACCTACAAGTTGCAATTCGATGTTTTAGACATAGAAATTTGACACGAGAAAAGCTACATGAGAACATTAGAGTATATCAGAGTTTCAGATCAACCTTGATACTGGGACTAAATTGCCACTTGTGGTGTATGAGTCCTGGTAGTACATACTAGATTTCAAGCATTCTTTGTAGATCCTAGTTTAGTAGTTCTAGATTCTGGGTTTGGCCCGAAACCCTAAACTAGGACTAAATCGCCCCTAATGGCGTATGAGTCCCAGTGTACATCAAATTTTAGATTTTTAGGATTTTAGACCTTGTCTCAAGCATCTTCAATTTTCCAGGTGCACCTCTGTACTTTCTCAGTTTGCGGTATGTGGAGGATCACGATGGGCCAAAAAGTGGCGATATAATGGGTATGTGTAGGGTATGTGGTTGACGACTTTTTTTTTACCCAAAATTGATGAAACAAAAAGGGTTTGTTAAGGAGATTTTTAGCTTTCCACCAATATAAATTATGTTTTACTTTGAATTTAATAAATAATTATTAAATTCATTTTCTATTTGAATTATGAATAAAGTCTTGATTGGTAGGTTGATTGAAAAACATCTATAACTTTCAAACGGTATCACATTTTTTGAATCCGAAACATGCATCACATTCTATTCTTTACATACTATAAGATTGAGTGATCCCACAATAGTGGTTTACCATTTTTGGCCAAACTGGACACTAAAATAATTTTTTCTAATTTTATCTTCACTTTCAAGCACCTGTAGCGGCTAAACCATGAGGAATTTGAAGATGATGCAAACTAGAGTTTCGTGAGATTTTGTCTGTAGATTCTAAATATATTTTTTTCAAAAGTTTTGGAATCAGATTGCACCACTTTTTCTATGTCCCTCGAAAACTTGCTTTTTTCATAAAACAACATTTTTAAGGAGTGACACTCACCGTATAACACATAACTTTTTTTCCATGAAGGATAAAATTCTAATTGTTTTGAATTTATATTTGTAACTTTAATATCTAGTGCTTCCACTTGGTTAGATAGTGTTTTATTGAATTATTTTTCCTTAATCAATTTTCGAAGTCAAATTGATTACAATTCAAACATAGGCAAACTGTATAACGCGTAATTTTTTTGTATGTATCAAAAAAAAAAAAAATTGTTGGATCAAGGACTTCAATATATGGTGCACTCATATTTTTCAAATTTATTTTTGATAATCTTCTATTTTTCCACATGTGTAGAACATAGACCTTCATTTTCATGAAAACCTACATTCACAAGAAATAAATAATAAATATAATAATAAAGTTAAATTTATTTAAAATTATACTTTTGGGAAGCTTATAATAAGGACTACATACTTACAAAAAATAAATTTTAAATGAATTCATTTGATCCCCAAAAGGTAAATCAAAATTAACTTTTTATCAACATTTTGATAGGTGTAAAGGAGACTCTTATAGGTATGGTTTAAAACTAGCGAGGTTCTATCCAAGGGGTTTTGATCTAAGGTAGTTTGATCAAACCCTCTTCAATTGGAATGATTTAAATGGAACTTTTAAAGGCTTAAATCATTATATTTTCTAAAATATGTGATTTTAGCAAAAATTAAAATCTCCAGAAATTGTAAACCACTTTGTGGGATCACCCGATTAAAAAAAAAAAAGAATTTCATGAACTTTTGACCAAGTTAAGGTGGTCGACATACGAGTTTTATATTTTTTTAAAAGTTGTAATTAAAAATCATAATTAATTATTTACTTGGAAAAAATTACAAAAATATGCATCACATTGGGACATGAGTCCTCTACTTATATCTAAAATCTTATAAAAAATATTATAATTTTATTATCGTTAGGGTTTAGACAAACACCTACTTCTTATTTTTCCCTGAAATTTAAGTACTTGCATTGAAATTTCAAATTTTCACCAAATATATTTAAAAAAACCTAGTAGTTTAGAAACTACATTCAATTTGCTACAGATTCTATTCTTACATATTTTTGAAATAATATAGATAACTTAAATTCAAATTTTTACATCAAGTTGCCTAACTCTGATTTTTCTGAATTTTTTTCCACTTAAGAGCCTATTTTTTCCATGATGATCCTGCACATACCCTTTGTTATTCTAATTTGAGCTCAATTTATAAGTCATATCACTAGGTTTTGCATGTTACTTGTCTTTCCAAGCCTTTGCTTGGTGGTGAACCTCCTTTATACCTTTAATCACACCCTAGGACACCTTATTGTAGATCTATTTCCCTCATTTCCATCTCTAGATTGAGATCTCTAAGGTTTCCTTGAATGAAACTTGGAGGAAATTGGTGGTTCTATCTCCTAAAACATAGAGCGACAATTTTCAACGTTTCAATTTCTATTTTAGAGGCTTTTGATCCTCTCTCTATCATTGGGAAGGATGTCCATTCCCCTATTGTGATGCCTATTTTTCTACTCCTTCGATTCCCAACCCCATTTCTATAGTTGATGGTGGAAAACTTTCTCTATTTTGCATGGTATTTCCTTGATAGTCAACTTCCCCAACTAAGCATTCCTCTCCCTAGGTGTTCCCCCCTATTTTTTCCCTAGGGAGAGTTTCCCCTCCTCTCCTATTTTAGTGAAAATGGATAATGGTGTTTCTTGGACCATTGTTCAAAGAAGGAAGAAACATCTTCTAAAATATGTTTCTCAGTACTACACCTAGGTCAAGGGTATATGAATTGCTAGGTTTTATTATGATATTTTCTAGTCTTTTGATGTTATTTTTTCCCTCGCAACATTGTTGTAGTTGTGTTGTTTGTCCCATCTTTTTCTTTCTTTTAAATGGGTTGGGGTCCTTTCAAAAACCCATTTTACCCAATACTTTTTCTTTAACAAAAATAATAACCTTGATGGTAACTTCATAAATATATAGACACCACTTAATCTATCATGAGTAATGGAATTCATACATGGAGTAGAATATTACCTCACCTCTGTAGTAGTGGAATTATGTGTTTTTGATAAGATAAGCAACATTTATAGGGTGTTGTACCCTTTACACAACGAGCCACAAGGGCCAAAAAAGATCAGGTCTAGAGAAATAACAATAACTACCAAAACAAAACACAAAAACAACAAACAATCAGTCGACAAAACAATAACCCAACAAATAGGACACAACAATAATAGACTAACTAGCACTCTCCCAATTCTAAGAAAGGAGGTTAGTAGCAAACTTATGTGTTATAAATATCACAAATAAAAAATAAAATATGAGAACTTGAAAGAGCCTACAATATTATATTTACAATTATGGCATGGATATTTAGAGATAAATTTTGAAGGTTATACATTAATAAATTCACCATCCTAGTCTCATCCTTCAATTATATTCGAAATTTTAAAAATAATGTACAAAAGATGATTGATTTTTTTGTATTTAGTATGGTTATCCATACATTTCTTTTATATAATACTTAAAATAAACTAGATATTATAAGTTTATAATAAAATTATAATTTTTTAAATGTTGTGGTTGCTTCACAATAGACCTTGGATCCTAGTTCATCTATGACATCTATTGGAATCAACAAGGATTCTAATATTTTTATGTATTTTATGCCTAAATCAACACCTCATATTCCTAATGATCCTTTGTCTAAATCAACAATAAATATTCCATCTTTTTTACATATTTACTTACACTTATATCACTCCTTTTTCAAAGATCATCACACCTACTTTCTCTCTTTCCATTGGCATTTCTCTTCTTCTTCATTTAGAGAACCTCATTCTTGCCCTAATTTTATTGCTACATTCACTAATACTCCTTCCTTACCTCCTCTATTCATCCTTATGAAATCTCAATATCCCTTAATACTAGATAATGATTTACTCCTAGTCGTCGAGACAATGATGATTAACTATATTAATTTAGAGAACCGTGTTTATTTACATGCTTTTTAGTTCAACCTACACGACCCATGTTACTCCTATAAGTACACAAATATAGGAATAATTCCCACTTTATATCATTCCTCTATTTTTATCCATCACTCTTCCCATGTGCATTTCTACTTATCCTAATACATTTTGGGGATGGTGTAAAAAATTAAGGTGTTGATACCTCCTTCAAGTTGGCCCAAATTTTTTGGGATAATTATTTTTCTTGTTTATACACATGTCTTCTTGTTTCCTAGGGGATGATGCAAAATCATTTTGTCTTCTCCTTCATGAAACCATATTGACCTCAATGATAATCCCTTTTGTAAAATTTTAGATATTTATTTGTAGTATTACTACTTCCTTTGTGCTTATAGTTAAATGTAAATTAAAGGAATGATGAAAACCTCATTCTACATCTTCCCATATGTTTAAACACATATTGACCCCTATATAGGTTCCTCAATGCTTCTTGCAATGATTGTTCTCATGGTCTAGGTTGCATTGTTACATTTCTATGGCGTCTCATGGGTACATTTTCTAGCATGCACCACTCTTGTCTCTATAATGACATCTTATTTTCTTTTCTTTGCCCTTATTATGGAGGGTAAGTGCAACTTCTTATTTCCTATTTTTTGAGGGAATATGTTTTCTATACACACACCTTTGCACATGCCACATATTGCCTCTTTGTGATGTTTCTTCCATATTCTTAAGAGAAATGAAGCAGTTCCTTTGTGATTAACCATCTTCCAATTCATGTAACGAGTGAGGCATATGGATTTTGCATGATGCTTCACTTTATTGCTCCTATATTTATTTTTTGTTGACACATATATTATTCCTTTCTTTTTCTACCTTCCTTATCTCCTTAAGATGATTGTACCATCTCCTAATTTACATACATTTGTTCCCTACCTTGAGATCACCGCTTTATTTTATTTTTGAAAAACACATGATTGATGTAAGCCAATCTCAAGGAGTGTAGAAATGAATATCAAACCCTAAGACACTAAATTTGAATATAAAAAGTTTCACCCCCATTTTACTAGTTATTATGAACCAACTACTAAGCACATATTTCATGTAACATGTTGTTATGCCATAGTATGTAAAGACAGTCAATGCACACTTATTTTCATAAGATGAATTAAAAAAAGAGAATAATTAAAGTACACTTTAATTAATAAAAGGGAAATAGAGGGATCAAATAGGCATCATTATAAATGAGAGTTACATGTTTGAAATTATTATCTTCAATCTTTTACATCATTGTGAATTTGGTCCAAGGGTTTTGACCTAAGAGAACTAGTTGACCTATCAAGTCAACAAGCTCCTAAATGGTGTTTCTAGACATCACCTTAACAAATTTAACTATCTAGACTTCGAAAAGGAAAATAGATCTCAAGCACATTTTTGTCAAATCATTTTGATGTATCTAAAATTAGTTTCATAAATCATATCAATTTTGTGGTAGTATGGATTGATTGTGTGAGGTTTGACATCATTCTAAAGAGTGTAACAGGTATTAGTTTAAACTCTAATATCCGTCAAATTGTGGAAGTCAATTTTCTAATAGCGACAAATTATTCATGAACAATATCAACATCATTTATCCATGATGAAGAGTGCTTGGTTTGAACCTTAGCAATATAAAAGATTATTGGTGTTGTAGGCACCTATAGGGTGTTGAATTCAAATCTTAGCAAAAAAAAAATCATTTATCTATAAGTGATCCTAAAGTTAAGTACACCTATCCTCTTATGTGATAATATCATTTATTTTAATTATATTAAAGTGTCCATCTCTATTATTTAAAATAACTAATTACAAATTAATTACGTTTATTTAATTACCCTAAATAGTTCACATCTTTACATAGGTGGTGTGCTTCCCTAACAACATTAATATTTTATTTAAAGAAAAATTTCATAATATTTTTAATATATTTATTAAATTATATAATTATAATAAATACAGCTAATATAAATAAAGGTGCGAACACATCACAATCCAAAAATGGTGTGTTGCTCAAAAATCTAAATAATAGAAAAGTTGCAAAAGTTGTAAGCAAGTTCATCCTCTTTTCAATGAAGGATTTTATATCATCTACGAGTTTGTTTTGCTCTCTAATATGAGAGCATGAGCCTATAATGATATCTATTTGACTAAGAGCCAAGGATTACAAGTTCATCTTCCTTTCAATGGAAGATTTTATATCATACATGAGTTTGTTTTGCTATCTAATATGGGAGCATGAGCATATACTGATATCTCTTTGGCTAAGAGCCAAGGATTGAGGAGTATCTGTTCCATCAAAATCACTCTAGATATACTCCTGACCTTGTCTCTTATATCATACCTTTTGGGGTTTGAACCTTGGTAGATGGCATAATCAATTTGAATCTTGGTAGATGACATAATTAAAAAACATACCATGAGTCTCACCAATTATGTTCAACCAATTGAACTACAACCCTTTGTATATAAAGTATAAACAACTTTTCAACCAATTGAATTACAACCCTTTAAATGTAAACACCTTTTAAAAACAAGAAAAACAATATCAGATGTTCCTTGAATTCTCCGACAGTGAATAAAATGGCAGCCTTAACTGTCATCGGACTTTATTATTCATCGCTTATTTACAAAAGAATAAAGAATGGTGAAGCCAAAGTACTTCCCAAAGAGAAATACTGACTTGACTTTCCTGTAAATGTACATTTACCAATAAAATGGTTGGAATTCATTAGGGCACTGTAAATAATAAAAAGCTAAACGGATTAGGCTTCTCTGGATTTAGGGCAAACCCATCTTCTCTGTAGTCCCATCGTCGAAATTAAGCTCATAACTGGGCAGATCATAATGAAATGGCTGGCCTCTTTTTTTGCTTCTGCCATTATTCTTATTTCTCAACCTGTGAACCACACTTTTCCACGTCTTTCACCCACAGCAGTAATTCCCAGCCTCAACAATAACAGATTCAGAGTATTCTTTTGCTCTCTTTATACTTGTTGACAACCCACCATGCACCCACCATTTCTCACGTCCATCTTCTCGCTGCCCAAAACAGCTGAGTGAACGAGTGAGCTTATTCTCCACGTGGCCTTTCTAATGGCTGTTCCTCCTCTGGGACCAATAAAAGCGGAGAAGTTTCCATGTTAATCATGTTTCAACAAGAGAAAAGCTCCTCCTAACAGAGTTTAGATCACAGCAATTATTTTGGAGGAACACTGTGTACTATGTCTGCATAGAATGAAAGAATTTTAATGACGTTCATCAGATCAAACAATCTATTTGATAAGATGTCCTGTGAATGAAAGAAATAATTTTAATAGTGTCCACCAGATCAAACAGTCTATTTGACAAGATGTCTTGTGTACTGTGTCTGCGTTGAATGAAAGAAAGAATTTTAATGGCGTCCACCAGACCAAACAGTCTATTTGACAAGATATCTACAACATATAAGATTGCTTCAATTGACAAGATGTATATACCTTCCTTAGCTGTGGTTGTACCCTGTAATAGTGCCTTCCACACCTCTGTACAGTTGGATTACAAGGTATAGATACCCAACTTCCTCCTCTAATGGAAACTGATAAGGTTTCCTTTCATTCAACCTAATCTTAACCCAATCCTCTTCGCGTGCAAGATTTCATCCTCCCCCTTTTATGCTTGAGATTGTAGCTTGTACTTGTTATTCTCTTGGACCCAATAACTCTTCACCATCAAGCCCACTCAATTGGACTCGAAACTCAATACAAGAAATTGTGTCCCTTCTGTTTGGGACTATATCAACAATTCCTTGTGGACACGGGGTATACATTAAGTAAACTAAGCGTATTGAAAGTCAACGTTGGACGCGGTCATACCTAAAGGCCAGAGGCAGAGGAATTTCATAGGAAAAAATTAAACTTAAAAAATATTCAACACAGCTGCTACTCGTTAATTTTCTGTATGCTCACATTTACATTCACATTCTACATTCTTAAAAAAAAATTACAAATACAAATATATGTATAAGTAAAAGTCACGTGAAGATTTTCACAAAAGAGAGGGAACGAAATAACATTTATTACAAATTACTTAACTAACTTTTTCCCGTCAAAACACATTTAATAAAGTGTCCTTTACATTAATATAAAACTTAAATATTAAATTTCTGTACTACGAAATATCCTGGCGGAGGCGGCTTGAAAAAAGGTTCCACGCGGTATCGCAATGGGTAACTACCCATATTGCGATATTGCGGGCAGCGGTTTGTTGACGGTGCGGTAAACGACTGGTAGTTATGATGAACCAAAATGCTACAAGAGTCTCCCGCGGTATCGCGATGGATTTTTTTTCATTGCGATATCACGGGCAGTGGCTGGGGGTGATGGTAGCAGTTAGGGTTTACATTCCAACACTCCCCCTTAAACATAACTGCACTGTCCACCATGCCCAATCTGTTTCTTTGAAAAATAAAATTATCTCTTCCTAGTGCCTTTGTGAAAATATCTGCACTTTACTATTCTGATCTGCAAAATTCTAAAAATATGTCACTATTGTTAATTAATTCCCTGATAAAATGATACCTGGTGTTAATATGCTTGCTTCTCTTATGAAAGACTGAATTTTTTGAAAGAGCTATGGCTGAATTGTTATCACAGTAAATTTTTGTTGCCTCCATTTGTTCATTTTGCAATTCTTTCAAAATTCTTCCCATCCAGATTGCCTGGCAAGCTGCACTTGTGGCTGCCACGTATTCTGCTTCAGCTGATGAAAGACAGACTATTGGCTACTTCTTTGAAGACCATGAGACAACTCCAGTCCCAAAATTAAATACATAACAAGATGTGTTTTTTCTGTCATCAATGCTGCCAGCACAGTCACTGTCTGTGTATCCTATGAGTTTGAACTCATCTGAACTTGAATACTTAATGGCAAAATTTCTTGTTCCACTTACATACCTTAAAATTCTCTTCCCAGCTTTCCAATGGGTGTCTTTTGGTGTTTCCATAAACTTGAAAATCAAACTTACTCTATACATAATGTCTGGCCTTGTGGCTGTGAGATACATGAGACTTCCAACAAGCCTCTTAAACAAAGTTGGATCAACATTAGACCTTCTATCATCATTGCTTAGTTTCAGACCTGTCACTATAGGTGTTGGTGCTGGTTTGCACTTTATCATATTAAACCTTTTCAAAATGTCATTTGCATATTTTGACTGAAATAAAAATACCATTTTTATTTTGATTCACTTCAATGCCCAAAAAATACTTCATCAGACCTAAGTCTGTCATTTCAAATTCTTTCTTCATGTCTGCCTTGAACAGATCAATTGACAAATTGCCAGTGAAAATTAAATCATCAACATATAAGCATACTATCAGTATTTCACCTTCTTTATTCATTTTTGTATACAGTGTGGGCTCACTGCTACATCTATTAAATCCATTCAACAAAAGATAACTGTCTATTCTACTATACCAAGCTCTTGGGGCTTGCTTCAATCCATACAATGTCTTTTTCAACTTGTAAACTTTGTCTTCTTGACCCAGAATTTTATACCCAGGTGGCTGATCCACATAAACTTCTTCTTCTAAATAACCATTTAAAAAAGTTGACTTTACATCCATTTGAGATACAGACCACTTATTCTGAGTTGCTAATGCTAAAATCATCCTTATAGTATCCAATCGTGCTACAGGGGCAAATGTCTCATTGTAATTAATTCCAGGCTGTTGTGAATAGCCCTTTACAACCAGTCTTGCTTTAAGCTTCTGAACTTCATCTTTTTCATTCAATTTGGTTTTATAATCCTATTTCACTCCAATGACATCTTTGTCTTTTGGAAGACTGACTAGATCCCATGTCTGATTCTTTTCAATTGCTTCAATCTCTTCATCCATAGCACTTACCCATTTATCATCTTTGACTGTATCTTCAAAATGAACTGGATCTTCTATTTGAGAATAAAATGCAGAAAGAGAAATCTGATCTGAATTATTCTCACCTTCATTTTGCTCATATATATCTCTTATGCTTCTGATTTTTTGTCTTCTCAGACTTGCCAATGTAGGATTTGACATATCACTTGAACTTGTGGAATGTGGACCCGATGGTCCTGTTGTAGATGGTGTTTGTTGTCCTCTTGTTGGACTGCTTCCTTGAATGCATGAGGTTGTTCTTACAGTTGATGCTGGTGTCACTTGTGGACTACTTTGCTGAGCTTGAATGGGAGTGGTAGGAGTCACAATAGCTGGAATATTTGTTGATGTTGAAACTTCATTCTCCTCTTGAGGTATACTAGCTGAAATATTGACTGTCTTCTCTATGTTTCCATCCCATGCTTCATCTTCTACAAATTGTATATCTCTGCTGATTATAACTTTCTTTGTTGTTGGATTATAGAGCTTATAAGCTTTGGATTCTTCACTGTATCCAACAAATATATATTTTTCTCCTTTGCTATTTAGCTTCCTTCTCAATTCATCAGGCACATGTGCATATGCAACACAACCAAATACTCTCATGTGAGTAACACTATGTTTTCTTCCTGTCCATGCTTCTTCAGGTACCATATTCATGACACTTTTTGTTGGACACCTATTCATTATATAGGCTGCACAAGATATTGCTTCTGCCCAATATTCATTTGACAAATGTTTGGCTTTCAACATGCTTCTAGCCATTTCCATGATTGTTCTGTTTTTCCTTTCAGCTACTCCATTTTGCTGAGGTGTGTATCTAGTTGTGAACTGCTTGTGAATTCCATGATCTTTGCAAAAATTAAAAAATTCTCTTGAAATATATTCACCACCTCTATCTGTTCTCAACACTTTGATATAATAACCACTTTGTTTTTCAACCAAATTCTTGAACTGACGAAACAGATCAAACACTTCATTTTTCTGCTTTAGAAAATAAACCCATGTTTTTCTTGAATAATCATCAATGAATGTCAGAAAATAAAAACTACTACCTATTGAAGGTGTTTGCATAGGTCCACACAAATCTGAATGTATAATTTTCAAAGGGGCTTTTGCTCTAGTTGACTTTCCTGCTGGAAATGATTCTCTATGTTGTTTTCCTAAAATGCACCCTTCACATACCCTTTCTGGTTTTTCTATTAAAGGTAGTCCCTTGACCATGCCTTTCCTATGAAGTAAATTTAAACCTCAAAAGTTGAGATGCCCAAATCTCAGGTGCCATAACCAGTTTTCATCTTTTATCTTAGCTTAAAATATTGTCTGCACTACTGGTGTAGTTTCTTCTCTACCCACTTGTGAATTCATTAAGTTTTGTGCTTGAGCATAATTTATATTCAAATCTGGCGTTATCTTTAAGGGAAACATTCTGTTGTTTGTCATTCTGACTTTTGCAATAAGCTGGTTGCTTGGGTATTTGTCTAAAATTGTGCATAGACCATTCTTGAAGGTTACTCTATACCCTTTTTGAACTAGTTGCCCTACACTCATTAAGTTATGTTTCAGACCAGGCACAAAATACACATCTGAAATATACTTTTTCTCCCCCTGTTTAGTTAGAATATTGACATCTCCTTTTCCCTTGACTGACACTTTGTTATCATTACCCAATGTAACATCAGACTTTACATTCTCATCTAAACTTGAAAACATTTCTAGATTCCCTGTCATATGATTACTACAGCCTGAATCTAAAAACCATACATTTTTTCATTTGCTTGAGCAACATTACAAGCTAAAAATATTGTGCTCTTATCTGAATTCTGATTTTGACTTTCTCTTGAAAAATTTGCATTTTGTCTATTATTATCATACTGCTTCTTTCTACACTCATTCATATTTAATGCTCGTATTTTTTATAGTAGTGACATTGGACTTGAGATTTATCATACCTTTGATTTTGTGACTAATTTTGTGTTGGGTTTTGGCTTGAGCCTTGATTACTGCCTCTTCCACTTGAGCTTTAGAGATTGTATCTTTCACCTCTGTAAGAGTTTCTTCCTCTTCCTCTTGATCTACCTCTGCCTCTTCCTTGACTGATTGAAGCCTGAGTTTTGAAAGCATGCTCCAGTGATTTATCTGCTGACCTTTTCAGCCTATGTTCATGAGAAATTAGAGATGCATACAACTCATCAACTGAGAACTGTGAGAGATTGTCTCCTCTATAGCAACTACAACTGGTAGAAATTTTGTGGGCAAACTCCTTAAAATCTTTTCAACAATTCTGGTATCTTCCAGATTCTCTCCATGAGACCTAATTTGATTAACCACCCCAATGACTTGGGTGTGGAATGAATCTACAGATTCATTGTCCTTCATACATATTGTTTCAAAATCTTTTCTCAGCATTTGTAGCTTTGCTGTTTTAACTTTTGCCATGCCTTGATAGGCTGTTTGAAGTATGTCCCATGCTTGTTTGGACTTTGTTGCTGCTGAAATCCTTGGAAAAATGCTCTCATGTACAACTTGAAATAGATAAAATAAAGCCTTTGAGTCTTTCTTCCTTGTGTCTTTTAATAAGTCTTTTTCTGCTTGTATTAAAGCATTGTATGCTACTGCATCTACTAGCTCTAGAAATCCATTCTTAATTAAATCTCATATATCTTGTGAGCTAAATAGCACTTTCATGGTAATTGACTAGTACTCATAATTCTTCCCATTAAACTGTGGAATTTGTGGGTTTGTCAAGCTTGTGCTTGCTGCCATTTTTGAAATCTACCCAGATAATCTACTTTGATAAAATTGGCTCTAATAATCGAACTAGCTCTGATACCACGTGAAGGCCAGAGGCAGAGGAATTTCACAGGAAAAAATTAAAACTTAAAAAAATTCAACACAGCTGCTGCTTGTTAATTTTTTGTATGCTCACATTCACATTCACATTCTACATTCTTAAAAAAAATTACAAATACAAATATATGTATAGGTAAAAGTCACGTGAAGATTTTCACGGAAGAGAGGGAACGAAATAACATTTATTACAAATTACCTAACTAACTTTTTCCTATCAAAACACATTTAATAAAGCATCCTTTACATTTTTTTTATTTATTTATTTATTTTTAACGAGGGGAATCGGGTGCAGCACGGCCCCCCATATAACCCCCCACCGCCGGTAAACTTTTTACCGTGACCAACAGTGCTGGCGGGACACACCAACCGGTACCATGGGAGCGCCGGAGAGTTGAACCCATGGTGGGCGCCCTGCTACAGGGAACACCTTAACCAACTGAGCTAGGATCGGCGCCCTAAAGCATCCTTTACATTAATATAAAACTTAAATATTAAATTTTCGTACTACGAAATATCCTGGCAGAGGCAACTTGAAAAAAGGTTCCCCACGGTATCGCAATGGGTAACTACCCATATTGCGATATTGCGGGCAGCGGTTTCTTGACGGCGCGGTAAACGGCTGGCGGCTATGATGAACCAAAATGCTACGGGAGTCTCCCGCGGTATCACGATGGATTTTTTTTCATTGCAATATCACGGGCAGCGGCTGGGGGTGATGGTAGAAGTTAGGGTTTACATTCCAACAATACCAACCTATTAGTCCAGTAAGCAGCGTTATCATTTTCCTTGCCCTTATTACGAGGGCAAGTGCAACTTCTTCTTTCCTATATTTTTGAGGGTATATGTTTTCTATACGTACACCTTTGTACATACCACATATTGCCTATTTGGGAGGTTTCTTCCATATTCTTTAAGGGAAATGAAGTAAGTTCCTTTGTGATTAATCATCTTCCAATTCATGATGAGTGAGGCATATGGATTTTGTGTGATGTTTCACTTTCTTGCTCCTTCATTTATTCTTTGTTGGCATAAATATTATTTCTTCTTTTTCTATCTTTCTTATTTTCTTTTAGGATGATTGGATCATTTCTTAATTTTCATACATTTGTTTCTTACTTTGAGATCAATACTTTATTTCATTTCTAACAAACACATGATTGATGTAAGCCAATCTCAAGGAGTGTAGTAATGATTATTAAACCCCAAGACATTAAATTTGAATTAAAAAAATTCACCCCCATATTTCATGTAACATGTTATGTCATAGTATTTAAAGACAATCAATGTGCATGTATTACATCATATCATGAATTAAAAAGAGAATAATTAAAGTACACTAAATAATTAATAAAAAGGAAATGAAGGAGTCAAATAGACATCATTATATAGGTCAATTACCTGTTTGTAATTATTATCTTCAATCTCTTACATCATTGTGAATTTAGTCTACCAAGGGTTTTGATCTAGGAGAATTAGTTGACTTGTCAAGTCAACAAGCTCCTCAATGGTGTCTCTATACATTACCTTGACATATTTAAATATTTAGACTTGGAAAAGGCAAATAGATTCTCAAGCACATTTTTGTCTGATCACTATGATGTATCTAAAATTAGTTTCACAAACCATATCAATTTTGTGGTAGTTTGGATTGATTGTGCAAGGTTTGACATCAATCTAAAGAGTACTCTCTATTAGTTTAGACTCCAATATCCATCAAATTGAGGAAGTTAATTTTCTAATAGGAACAAATTATTCATGAACAATATCAACATCATTTATGTATCATTGATCCTAGAGCTAACTACACCTATCCTCTTATGTGATGATACCATTTATTTTAACTGTATTAATTATCCAACTCTATTATTTAAATTAACTAATTACAAATTGATTACATTTCTTTAATTAACCTAAATAGTTTACAATTTTACATAGGTGGTGTGTTTTCCTAACAACATTAAATTTTTATTTAAAGATAAAAAATTTCATAATACTCTTAATACATTTATTATATTATATAATTATAATAAATACAACTAATATAAATAAAGGTGACAACACATCACAATTAAAAAATGGTGTGTTGCTAAAAATCTAAATAATAGAGAAATTACAAAAGTTGTAAGCAAGTTCATCTTCTTTTCAATGGAGGATTTTATATTATCTATGAGTTCATTTTGCTTTCTAATATGTGAGCATGAGCCTATATTGATATCTCTTTTGCTAAGAGCCAAAGATTGAGGAGTATCTATACCATCAAAATCACCCTAGGTAGAATCCTAGGGTCGTCTCTTATATCATACCTTTGGACACAATCAATTTGAACCTTGGTGGAATAATCAAGAAACATACCATCAGTCTCACCAAATATATTTAACCAATTGAACTACAATATAAGTAACTTTTAAAAATCTCATTCCCTACGTGGTTTTTCCTTAAAAAAAAAAAAAATATTATAAAATCAATCTCAGATGTTCCTTGAATCCTTCGACTGTAAATAAAATGGCAGCCTAAACTGTCATGGAACTTTATTATTCATCGCTTATTTACAAAAGAATAAAGAATGGTCAAGCCGAAGTACTTCCCAAAAAGGAATATTGACTTGACTTGACTTTCCTGTAAATGTACATTTACAAATAAAATGGATGGCATTTATTAGGGCACTGTAAATAATAAAGAGCTAAGCAGATTAGGTTTCTCTTGATTTAGGGCAAACCCGTCTTCTCAGCAGTCCCATCGTCGAAATTAAGCTCATAACTGGGTAGATCATATTGGAATCGCTGGCCTCTTTTTTGGCTTCTGCCATTATTCTTATTTCTCAACCTGTGAACCACACTTTTCCACGTCTTTCCCCCACAGCAGTAATTCCCAGCCTCAACAATAACAGATTCTGAGTATTCTTTTGCCCTCTTTATACTTGTTGACAACCCACCATGCACCCACCACTTCTCACGTCCCTCTTCTCGCTGCCCAAAACAACACCCAAAGCAGCTGAGGGAACGAGTGAACTTATTCTCCACATCTGGCCTTTCTATTGGCTCTTCCTCCTCTGGGACCAATAAAAGCGGAGAAGTTTCCATGTTAACCATGTTTCAACAAGAGAAAAGCTTCTTTTAACAGAGTTTAGATCACAGCAAGTATTTTAGCTGGACACTGCGTAGTACAATCTGATTGTATCGAATGAAAAACAAGATTTCAATGATGTTCACGATACCAAACAACCTAAAAACCTCATTGAAACTCACAACATGCAGAGTTGCCTCAATTTCACAAGACAGATATATACCTTCCTTAACTGTGGTTGTACCCTGTGAGATTTCCTTCCACACCTCTGTGCAGTTGGATTACAAGGTATGGATACCCAACTTCCTCCTCTAATTGAAACTGATAAGATTTCCTTTAATTCAACCGAACCCTCACCCTTTTATGCTTGAGATTGTAGCTTGTACTTGTTATTCTCTTGGACCCAATAACTCTTCACGACCAAGCCCACTCAATTGGACTCGAAACTCAATACAAGAAATTGCGTCGCTTCTGTTTGGAATTATATATATCAGCAATTCCTTGTGGACACGGGGTAGACAACTCAACTAAGCGTATTGAAAATCAACGTTGGACGCGGTCATACCAACCTTTCAGTCGGCTAAGTAGCGTTATCATTTTCAGAACGTATATTGTGAAAAACGTGTGGAGGAACGAGGTTGATGACGTCAAGGCATTTCCGTGTTTAATTGACATATTCGTTTGGCTGAGGCTTTTTTTATACTTATCTCTTTAGCAGTCTTGTTTGAAGAGAAAAAGATCAATAAAACAGCAAGTTATCTGATCAAAATTCACAGCAGAAGAAACAAAATCAGCAAAGAGTTGGAAAACAATAGGAAGTAGTTCGTGGGGTCGGCTGTTGGTTTATGTTGTTTTGGTTAAGGCGGTCTTTCAGTTTAATTTCGTGGGTCCTATAGACTGGCTGGTCTGATGGACGTTATTAAAATCAATCAATCAATCAATCTCAATCTCTTTGTTTATTATATTTTGAGGATTTTTATATCAAATTTGTAAAATTGTTTAGGAATTTTATATAAGATCATGGGTTTTTAATTGAAATTTTTTTGGTTGAGAGTGAAGAATTGAAGAATATTATTCTACATTTTAAAGTTGAAATTTATTTTACTGCAAGATAAGGTCCGAGGGGTATTTATTCCACAGTCTTAAGCTGAAACTTCTGAGGCTGCAAGTCACGGACCAAGGGTGTTTATTTCACCAAAGTCACTTAGGACATGATCTCAGCCTCAACTCTTATAATCTCAGATTTGATCCTTGTTGATTTTATATAAAACCATTTAACTTCATTAATAAACCAAAAATCCGTGACTTCTATACTAATTTTTCTTCTCTTTTATTCTTAATGCCATAAATGTGGAGGATTTGCAATTAAAATAAAAAAAAGTTTAAGAGAGTCAATCTCTATTTTGAGTGGCTTTTAAAAAAATTCAAAATCACTTTTTGTGGGTTTTATTCAAAATTTATGACCACATACATCCAAAACTTTGTTGACAATGATGTGTGTAGTTTTGAACAGCTCTACAAACTAAAATTAATTTATATAACCTAGAGAAGTTTAGTAAAATTAATTTATATAATCTAGAGAAGTTTGGAGGAAAGTCTTGTCCCACCTAGATAACAATGTATGCACTTAGGTTGATAAAGTGGCACTCTTGTAAATGTAAAATAATTGAGACTTTGACTATCAATTTTATCATCAATGATTTAGTTTAATTTTATAATAGTGAAAATTGTATATTTATGTTTTTGGTTTATTTTGATGAAAGTGTTTTTATGTATTAATAATATAAGTAATATATTTGTGTAAATTTGGTTCATGATATTATTTATTTAAATTATATTATTATTCATATTTAGAGATTTATTTTATTTTATTTTTGTGTTCATCATTTATTACTCTTGATTAGATTCATAGGTGGAGTTAACTCAAATAATTTTTTAAATCATGGATCTAAACCTTGAATTCTTAAAATTCAAGTTCACAACGAATATTATTGACTCCCTTCTACCATTTATTGTGAGCATTTTTTATCTTTTATTTGATTTGTTCAAAGATTTACACAGATTTTTTTGTGATAGCTTTGTGTCTTAGTGTTCTCTAGTCATTCCTTGTTTCATCCATTTCCTATTAAAACACACTATTTCATTACTTGTCATGGCAAGAGATCAAAAATATCATTTGGTTAAATGTGTGAGATTATAAGGGATAGGGATTATTTTAGTGGTGAATCTTCACCAATTGGCAAATAGTTCCATTTGGTCAATTCAAAATTGGCGACTATATTACAACCAACAAGGTGGCCAAATCACCTGAATTTTATGAATTATTGGTCTAATGCATATCAATTTTCCATCAATTTATTTTATGAGGCATATGTAATTAATAATTTCTCCATAACAAACTACACGTTTCCAATAGTCTAATTAATACTTTTGCTTGGAATCTTGAAAGCATGTATTAAATCACTCACATCTTTTCCAATACTATTAAAATGACATTGTGTATCAGGACACGTTTTACCAACAACATTAAATGTTCACTGCATGTGAAGACCCATTTCGCCATTAAAATTTACAAATAATTATGTATGAGGACCCATTTCACCAATAACATTAAAAAATAATTGTGTATGAGGACACATTTTTCCAATTACATTAAAAATAATTACGTATGAGGATCTATTTCACCAATACTATGATAACTTAATGCTAATCATAGTTCGATTATCACTTTGAAAATTACAATGTATTTGTTTTGTCAGGGATTTGATTCACCCAAGTTTTAAATGTATTGATGTATAACCATGCGAGATTCACCAAATTTTTATCATACCATTTAAAAATCCCATGGAATTCACCAAATATGGATTTATATAAATACAATCAAAACTCTAATTTATTTTTACACAATTTGTTCATCTTTGAATTTGTGAGCTCTTGATTCAGATCATAGGAAAGTTACAAACTTATAACTACAGGCATTGTTGCATTAGCGAATAGCAAGTCAATGATAACCTAGAGGTAAGTAATCATTTCATAGTGTTATAAGATTATTTATCTCTGTCATTTTTGCTTTAGTCTTAAAGATGATATTGAGTAGGGAATGTGACCTATACTTTATGATTCTTTCTTAAACAAGAAGACATTTTTTGGCAATTTTTATTTTGTGAGAGATGTTGAGCAAGAACAAGAGTAAGACTCCTCAAGGTGGTGAAGGGCAGCCATCAAACTACCCAAAATGCAGAGTTATCCTAAAGTCATACTTTGACAATGTTTTTGATCCATTAGATCAATATGGAACTACATAAACTCTTGCACCAAATATTAACAAAGAAGGAAATACCTTAGATGAAAATTGGAATGAGTTAAATGATTTTGATAAGGATGAAAATATTGCTTCCAAGGGGTACCTAGGGTAGTTGAAATGAGTTAATTGACCTAGATGACAATGTCAATGTTGCAGACGATGTTGCTGGAAGGAAGAAGAAAATAAAATCCAAATAAAAATGGGGCACGAGTGGGATATGACAAGGAATTTTAACATAGACTGGGCGTCAAAGTGCCTATTCATTGAACCACTGGAGAATGCAAACAAAGATGAACCTCTAACATAATGTAAGTGTAAGATTTATAGTTAGAAATATCAAAGGGGCAAGAATTTGCAACTAAAGCTTGACACTATAGAAAAGCATATTGATAAAATTTATGAAAAACAAATCATAGAAAAAAAGGAAAAATCAGTAGTAAGATGGAAATTAAAGTAAAGGAAGAATGTATTCATGTTAAGTACATGCCCTATAATATGATGAGAATATGTAAAGAATGGTGAAGCTTGTTGAATATGGAGGTTCAATTGAAGCTCAGTTTGGAAAGATAATGGCAAGAGCACAACTGGAAAAAATTGTTCAAATGAGTGTTGTTTTTCATATTTTTTCCAAAGGGCATCTTATGTCAATAAAATCTAGATGGGAATGGGTAGGTTGTCTTGCAAAGGTGGAAAAATAATATTTACAAGAAGAAATAGAAGCGTCAACCTTCATTACATTATCTTTAGATGAAGTTATTATGATGGATAATAATTCTTGGTTATGTATGCATGTGTATAATGTACACAAACATGTCTATCAACCTCATCTACTCTGTGTTCATAAAATGATGGAGATTTTGACATTACAAAATCTATTTGAGCTAGTTAAGAAATATTTGAATAAAATTGGAGGTACGGATGACTTCACAATTGCCAAAAATTTGGTGTGTGTAGGAGTTTATGGAGCTTCAGTAATGCAAGGTCATAGGAATGGTATTTGTGTAAAGTTATGAACTACTTGTTCATTATATGTCCCATAGAATGAATTTAGAATTTAAAATTGTAAGCAAGTTTCTTTCAATATCAAAATTTGAAAATCTAGTTCATGAGCTCTACTCTTACTTCTATTGAAGTCCCAAATGGTTTGCAAAATGTCAAAAAAAATTGAGGGAATTGTTGAATGCACAAGACAAATGAGAGGGGGGGTGAATTATTTGTACATTAAAACATCAAAACCCTCATTAACATTTAGATCTACATTAGTCCTTAAACCCTTAACAACCATTAAACCCTTATCAATGCATTAGCATAATGGAGACATGAGAAATAGTAATGTAAACACATCCAAACACATGCAAATGTCATATTTATGTGGAAAAATAAAGAAGGGAAAAACAACAATGAGGATTAGCTCACAATATAAAGTAATTGCAACACCGAATACAATAGGCTCACTTCCCAAAGGAGAATAAGGGCTCACTTCTAGCTTAGAAATAAGAATGAAGATTTTTACAATGATAAATCCATCTCAAAGCAACAAAAAAGTTCCACCAATGCTTCACCAGAACATCTGCACTCTCTCTATAGAATGTAGACACCTTCTACTCACTGCTTCCAATAGTCTTAGGCATTAAAGCTCATACGACATTTCTCACTTTCACACTTCACATCTCAACACTTCATATTACATAGTTCACTACATAATTCTCCATCAACTCAACACTTATTTATACCATCCTCAACCTTGAAATCAATTAACAAGGTCAGCTATGCACCTCAAATGTACAAATTCAAATTAGGTTAGCACCAAAACATTCTCACGGTGGAAAGGAATGAAGGAAGACCACACCACACCTTAACTCAAACCTAAATCCACATAGATACACCACACCACATTTCTACAAACATAGAAGCATATCCACAATTAGTGTAAACACCCTAGGTGAGTTGAACCTGTGATAACACCATTAAACAATTAATTACACGCTTCCTTTAATTCAAAGACAACTCATAGATAACATACATCACTTGAACACCATCTAGAATATTCCATCAACACCTTGAAATCAGAAAACTCCTTCACAACATCATACACTAGAAGAACATATTCATCTTGCACAACCAGTTAACCTTTCACACATTGCAACACTTGAAACCAACCTTGTGGAGCACCAAAAAACAAACAACTTGGACTAAATATAGATATGAGAATTTAAGCACACCCTCAAATTTGCAAGACCAGAAACCAAACTAGAGAGAAATGTGGAGCAAAACCATTTTTCCCAGACAACACTACTTTCATAGTTCACACACTGGTGAACACAAATTTCTTTGCACATCGATCTAGGACACAAAATTATAGATATAACACCTCTGAACACTTCTAATCAACATATTTGAACCATATAGATAGATCTTCAACCATGAAGAAATTCAGAGAAAAACACCAAACACCACTCTATCACATTGAACACTCTTCACCACACTATTTCCTATTTTATTCAAATTTTATCAAAAGCACTTGGAATCCAAGCACCACAAACTCAAAAGTATCACCTAGAACATGTCTACAACATCTCAACAACAAAAGATATTGAACATCACCAATCACCAATACATGCTCATCAAGGCAACACTAGAGGTTGACACTAGTAACACCATTGATGACCACATAATGTAGCTATTTAAATCATCTCCATAGACCTATTGACATTAATGCAACAACAAAGATCTATTGAAATTAATGAAAACACACAAGCTACTCATACTTCCAATAATCTCCCCCTTTGTCATTGATGGCGACACATGGAAAAGCAATCAATAAAAATTTAAACATTAATAACAACTCTGATTACCAACTCATATATTGCACCATAGTGCACACTGCTCCCCCTTATACAAGCATCAATTCTTCCCAACACTTTCTCTTTCTCATGACTTCTCTCTTCCTTTTAAGTTTCTTAATATTTTTGAGTTAACTCTCTCCCCCTTTGACATCAATGGAAAAGGGAGGCACACTTGTATCTTTCCCCCTTTGACATCAATCACACATACTCTCTTTCCCAGGTAAAAGAAACACCTATAAGGGAAAAAAAACTACTTTACAACTACCTTTCCTTTTACTGTACTTTGTTTCCTACACACTCCCCTTTACAACATACTACACCAATCAGCAACTACTACTCATACCATACAATGAGAACACTTACTCCCATTGACTACAACAACCAACAATGCTACTACCTACTCCCTTTGAGAGGTAGATACCAACATCAATCTAGAATAAGGAATGAATACTGAAATTCACTAGACTAATGTGCATATCCTTATGCATCTAGTTGAAAGGAGGGGCAATAACCCCCGAATTCTCCCGAAGATACTCAAAAGTATCCTTAGGAAGAGACTTTGTGAAGATATCTAAAACTTGATCTTTTTTAGGCACATACTCCATCTTCACCTCATTCTCTGCAACCTTCTCTCTCAAAAAGTGATGTCAGATTGAAATATGCATTGTCCTTGAATGCATTACCAAATTCTTTGAAATATTAATAGCACTTGTATTATTACATAAGATGGAAATTGATTCATCATATATCACTTTGATATCCTTCAAATTTTGCTTCATCTGGATTTAACAACTATACATGCAACATGATGTTGCATCAATGTATTCTACCTCGATAGTAGATAATGGCATTGAATCCTTCTTCTTTCTTAGCCAAGACACCAACCCATTTACAAGAAAGAATGCACCAGTGCCACTTGTACTCTTTTTGTCATCTACACAACCTACCCAATCTGCATCTGTATAAGAACTCAGAGAGAAATTAGTATCCTTTGGATACCACAAACCATGTTCTGGAGTACCCTTCAAGTATCTAAATATTCTCTTTAAGGTGTGTGCACAAAGATGGGGGGCCAAAAATTGACCACTCCACTTTTTCATCCTAAAATAGTGAAAATGTGAGTGCATTATAATAAAATGCACTCGCATTATGGGTTGGCAGTGACCGAGCCTAGGCTTGGTCATCACCAAGCCAAAATGTGATCACGTTATAGTTTGAATTTTAAAAATAGTGTGTTTCATAATGGATTACCAAAACACGAGCGTGTTGTAATGTTTTCATATTTTTTGAATGCATTGGAAAAACACGAGAACATTATAACGCACTTACATTTTGGTCTACATTGAAAAAAATTCTTCTCTTTTTTTTTTCTCTTTCTTCTTGTTATCTTTTAGGGAAACTATATACATGAAATAAAAATTTAAGTATAAGTTGAAATTTACATATGGACATTTACTTTCTTATACTTTAAGTTATATTTCATTTATATAGTTTTAGGATGTTTGAGAGTGGTTTTAGATCTTTAAGAGTTATAATGCAAATTCTAGTTTTTGGAAGATCTTATAATTTTTCAAACTTAGTCAAATTTCAGTAATTAGCACATCAAATTTCAGTAATCATGAGGTTAAATTTTAATAATCAACAAGTTGTATCATTTGTCTCTCTGTCTCACTCGTTGTTTATCCCTTACACTCTAGACCTCTCTCACTATCTTCATCCCTTTATCTAACTCTCTCTCCCTTAAGGTCAAGAACTACCTCTCTACCTATCCATCTCTCTCTCCATCCTTCCCTCTCCACTTCTCTCTATCTCCCCTCTCCCTCTCTTTACCTACCTCTCCCTCCATCACTCCCTACCACTCTCTCTATTTCTCTATATCTCACCTCTCTCTCACCTCTCTCTCTTCGTCCATACTTCTTCCTCCCTCTCTTCTTCCCTATGTACTCTCTATCTCCAAGTCCCTCTCTCTAGCTATCTCTCCATCCATCACACCCTACCACTCTCTCTCTCTCTACACCTCTATCTCACCTCTCTCTCCCTCCCTCCCTCTCCCTCCCTCTCTATTTCTCTTTATCTCTCCTCTCTCTCTACCTCTCCTTCCCTCTCTCTACCTACCTCTCCCTCCCTCCCTCATTCCCTCTCTAGTTTTTTTCCTCTTTTTTCACTCTTTCTTCTCATTATCTTTTAGAGAAACTATGTACGTGAAATAAAAAATTACGTTTATACTTTAAGTTATATTTCATGTATATAGTTTCAGGATGTTTGAGAGTACTTTCATCTATCTCAACTCTCTCTCCCTTCCTACTTCTCCCTCTCTCTCTACTTCTCCCTCCCTCCTCCCCCCTCTTTATTTCTCTTCACTATATACTTCTCTCTATCTATCTCTCTCCATCTCTACCTCTCCCTCCCTCATTCCCTTGATATCTCTCCCTCTCTCTCAATGTCCCAACCTTCCTCATTCCCTCTCCATTTCTCTCTCCAACACACTCTCTCCCTCCCCCATCTTTATCTCTCAATCTCTCATTTCCTCTCTACTCTCTATCTCACCATTCTCTCTCTCTATCTCTATCTCTCTCTCACTCTCCTTCTCTCTCTCCCTCTCTCTCTACTTCTCCTTGTCTATCTCTCATTACATATATACTTCTCTATCTCTCTCCATCTCTCCCTCTCCCTCACTCCTTCGCTCTCTCCCTCTCTCAATCTCCCCACCTTCCTACTCTCTCTCCTTCCCTTTATAATTCTCTCTCTCTCTCTAACTATCTATCTATCTCTCCTTCCCTCCTTCCCCCTCTCTCTCTCCATCTTTCTCCCACTCTCTCCTTTCCCTTCTACTCTCTATCTCACCATTTTCTCTACTTCTCCCTCTCTTTCTATCCTTCCCTATATATTTCTCTCTATCTCAATCTCTCCATCTCTACCTCTCCCTCACTCCTTCCCTCTCTCTCCCTCTCTCTCAATCTCCCCACCTCTCTCTCTCTCTCTCTATCTATCTATCTATCTATCTATCTATCTATCTATATCTCCCTCTCTCGCCCTCTTTCTCAATCTCCCAAACCTTATACCCTAAATCCTACACCCTCAACCCTCGTCCCTATACCCTCAACCTTATAACCTAAACCCTAAACATTATTTGTCAAGCCTATAGTTAAACCCTAAACCATACATTTAACCTTGTCCCTATTGGGAAAATGTATCTCAACCTTGTAATTATATATGATTTATTGATAGGATATATGTTGGTATGTGGTGACTGATCATGCAAATAAGTTATACACTCATAACAAGACATCAAGGTTTTTTCGTTGACACATCAAGGTTTTTCTATTAACACGTCAAATAAAAAATGACCTTGTAAAACCCTAATTCTAGAAGGTTCCAAAAAGCTTGTTATAAGTGGGTGGGATGTATGTAGATGTGGAGTGTATTCTAAAAGTCTAATAGGGGTCATGTTCTATCTTGACCTCTAGTGGTGATACTCTTGTGAGAAGCTTTCTCTGTAAGTATATTGTAATCTTTTGATTTCTAAATAATATATTGGGCGACTTTTGGAGTGTGGGGTTTTTCTCTCGAAAGGGTTTTCCCCACATAAATCATTGTGTTGTGGTATGCATGATATTTTTGTTTATTTTTGTTTAAGTTTTTGTAATTGTTAAAAAATTATAAAGTTTTGCATTTTTCTCCTCTCAAAATTTTTGTAGGAAGTTGTTCCACTACCTTAACTTCCTTACAAGTGGCATCAGAGCTTGATCACCTTTGGTTTCAGTTGTGGGTTGTTGGAATTTTTGAACTAATCCAGATTTGAGTGGGAGCTTGTGCAGAAGACACTTTGTGATCTTGTTACAACAATTTTCAAATGGCAAGTTCATTAGGGAGAATAAAGGTGGAGAAAATTTTTGGAATTTTTTTTAGATGTGGAAGCTAAAGATGAAGGATCTATTGATAGATTGAGATCTGTGGGATGTTGTTGATGAGAATGTTTCAAGGCCTATAGATCCTACTCAAGTTGCTCAATATGATGTTATGGATGGAAAAGAAAAGGGTCTAATTAGATTATGCTTGGAAGACTCTATTTTAATTAATGTCCATGAAGAGACCTGTGCACATAAATTATGGAAGAAGCTTGGTGAGATGTATCAAGCCAAATCTTCAGTGAACAATATTTTCTTGAGCAAGAATTTGTATTCCTTGGGAATGGAAGAGGGTGGATGAATCACAAACCACCTATAAGCATTCAATATGTTGGTGGCTCAGTTGGCTTCAATTGGTGTCAAAATCGATGAGGAGGAGAAATGTCATATCTTGCTTTGTTTGTTGCCTGATTCATGGGATTCTCTTGTCATGGCTATTGGGAGTACTTTTGTTATATTGAAGACTGAAGATGTGGTGGGTTCTTTTCTTTCTAAAGAGATGAGGAGGAAGGTATCCATCACTTCCAAGGATTCCCTAAATGTTCGTGGAAGACCTAAGGAAAAGGAAAGAAGAATGAGAAGCATGATAATTCCAAGTCCAAGGGGAGATCTAAATCTCCTGGAAAGTCCAAAGTTATTTGTTGGAACTGTGGTAAGCTCAGACAAGTTCCTAAGGAATGCAAAGAAGAAAAGAAGAAAAAGAAGAAATTTGGTTCTGATTTAGAGTCCAAGAAGGAAGATGGTGACACATTCATTGTAGCTTTAGAAACTCATATAGGTAATGATGCATGGTTAATTGACTCAAACCTTGCATCTTTTTATATGACCTTTAATAGAGATTGGTTTTGTGAATATGAATAATTTGATGGAGGTAAGGTGTACTTGGGTGATTATTCTCATTTAGATATTGTTGGTTGGGCGTGGCAGAGTTGTCGCCCTTCTGTCCCCACGGTGGCACCCTTGTGTGGTCGACCACAGTTCTGACCCCACACATCGTCTCATCTAGATCCTTCTCAACATTGATAATCATTCCTTTGGGATTATTAATTTTTATGCTTCTAATTTGATGTTGTGGAATGCTCTGTGCTTTGGCATTGGATTGTTGATTAATTTCCAGTTGCTACTTGGTTATTGTGTGGGGATTTCAATATGGTTGAGATGGTGTATGATAAAGATGGCACTTTGCCATTCAGATGGGTAGCTGGAAAAAGGGAGGCATGGTTTTACATGCGTAATAAATTAGGGCTCTTTGATCCCAATATATTCTGCTACCATTCTCATTCCCTCTGGCACACTTGGTGTAATTACAAAGTTGGCTCTTATAGGATATTTAAACAACTTGATCATGCTATGATCTCAATTCAATATTTCTTCTCTTTTGACAGCTCTTCACTTCTGGTTAACCCATTAGTGGATGTTACTTTGTCATATCATTTCCCCATTTCTTTTCGCATTGAATGGGAGACAAGATAGCCTCGAGCTTACAAAACACTTTTTTTTTTAACATTTCTCTGCTTTTTCATTAGCCCACATTGGCCCACATTCACAAATTCTAGAATTTGGAGTGCAGGATAGCTCATAATACAGTTTGGATTAAGTGGTGGAATGATGCTATCACTCACACGACAATATTTTTGCACATTTATGGGTGCTAGTTGACCATTTTTTGTTGGTGGTCTTATGAGGCTACCACCACTGACTTGCATTCAAATACTGAGGCTCTAGCAGTTAGCCCTTTTTCCCCATCATTACAAGTCAAGGTGGTAGAATTAAGACACAAAAAAAAAGTTACAAACAATTATACTACCAGAGGTGCACAAATCAAAGCCAGATTGCACTGGTTGAAGATTGGTGATCGTTCTTACAAGGATTTTTTTGGCTCTACATGCCCAGGCACTCATCTCCAGGCATTAAAAAAATTAAAGATGGAATTCAGGTGCTCTCTGAGCTACCTGACATTCTTCAGGCCTTTGTTCGACATTATGAACAAGTTTTCACTACTCAGGAGTTTACGCCAGAGTGACAAAAAGCCCTTTAGGATTGTCTTGTTGTTGTGCCAAATAGGCTATCTTTAGCCCATAAATCCTTTTGTGAACAATTGCTCATAGTTGAAGACTTAAAGGAAGTTGTTCATTCCATGGCTGATGACAAGGCCTTGGGGATTGATGGTTTCCCTTGAGAATTTTATAAGGTCCTTTGGGATTGTGTTGGACATGAATTGCATAAATTATATCTTGAGGCTTTTCATTCCAAATCCTTGGGAAATTTAATTAACAAAGGAAATATTAAATTCATCCCTAAGTCTAGAGATCCTAAGGATATTTTTTACGGCGGCCTATCACGCTCCTTAGTGTTTCTTACAAAATCATTACCAAAGCTCTAGCTCTAAAGATCCACCATCTTTTTCCTCAGATTCTGTACCTAGAGAAAAATGGGTTTATCAAGTTTAGATTTATCCTAGACAATATCATTGTTGTGTGGGAAGGCATGGATTTGGCTAGGCGTTCGGACCAGAAAGCTATTTTTCTCAAAATAGACTTTGCTAAATCTTATGACTGCATTGAATGGCCTTTTATTCTGGCCATGTTGAAAGCCTTGGGGTTTGGGCCTAATTTCATTCAGGTTGTCCAAATTCTCTTATTTGACGCCTTTACTTGTATCACCATTAATGGCTGCCAATATCTTGCCTTTGGGCTTTTCCACTCCATTCGGCAAGGATGTCCATTTGCTCCTTCTCTTTATGTGCTTGTTGCCGAAGGATTTGGCTATATCTTGGCCAATGTGGTTTCTCAATAGCATGTCAAAGGAATTACTCTGCCTAACTCCCAAGCTCACCTGGTTAATGGCCATTTTGTTGATGACTCTTTCCTCACTCTTCTGGAGGAAGAGAATAATATTAAGGTGGCTCTTGAATGTCTTAACATCTTTTGCCTAGCGTCTGGCTCCACCATTCAATGGCCTAAAACTTTGTGCTACAGAAAATCTATATTTCCCACTCCTCACTGGCTCCATTAGTATGGTTGGAAATGGATTGGGCCAAGGGAAATGATTCAATTTTTAGGCATTCCCTTTTCCTTCCAAGCTTCTTTGGCTGAGTTGTGGCAAGCTATCCTCTATAGGATTAAGAAAAAGTTGGCCTATTGGATTACCAAGCCTCTTTCTCTGGTAGGGAAATTCCAAGTGTGCTCCAAGATTTTAGTGGCCACAGATGTCTACTAATCCTCTTGTTAGGCCCCTTCAAAATTTTCCTATGCAAAGCTTGAAAATCTACTTCAAGACTTTCTTTGGGTCTCTGTGGAGTCCCACAGAGGGTTTCACCACATTTCCTAAGAGTTTGTAATGTCCCCATTTCCATGAGCATCAGTTCTTAATAGGTTTAGCCTATTAGTTGACCTTTGTAGGCTAATGAGCATGGTTAGGAGGTCTTTGTGGAAGATATCTAGTCAGTTGATGGTTTCCATTTCCTGGATTTAGTTGAATTGGAGAAGTAAGGAGTTTTTCTTAAGATATAATGTTTAATTATTATTAAAGGAAAATTTAATAATAATTAGTATTTTAATGTTATGTTATAATGTTATATTTGCAATTTATAATATAAAGTCATATTTTAAATATTTTTAAAGTGTAAATATTATATTATTATTTGAGAAGCTTCTAGAAGAATTGACCTCTCCTTGGGAAAAAGTATAAAGAGAGGGTTTTCTAAACTTCTAATCATCCAAGAATTTATATTTGCTTGATGTTATTGTTTGGTGAAGGAGCCAACTAGGGATTCTTCCATTTCCATTCATTGGGAACAAAAACTCTCACTGGTTATGCAATTTTGAGGTTGTGAGATATCAGCTGAATTTTTGCTATTTGTAGGCTTCAGTCAGAAGTTCAATTTGTGCTTACATTGGAAACTTATGGCCTTTGGCCAAGTTTTGGAGATAGATTTCATATCAGCTACTAAAGCATTTTGGAGAATAATCTACAATTGCATATTTGAGAGAATTGATTTGTAGAAGATTGGAGGATTTGTATTGTTGTTTGTATTCATTTGGAGAAGGATTATTTTACATTGTATGGAATCGATTTATGCATATTTGATTTGTATAGGATCTAGACTAATTGTGAATCTGAATGCTTAATTATAACAACTTAATGGAAACACAAGTCATGCATACATTAGTGAAACTTATGCATTAAAGTCTTAAAAATTAAGGTGAAAATCAGAACATGAGAGAGAAGGAGAGAAAAAGTGCAAACAATCTGATAACGAAGTTCGCCACAATTGTGACTACGTCTCCGGGTCCGCTCCAATAGAGTGAGACCGATTTGATTAACCTCCAAAAAAGATTAAAAATGCACCAAGACCATTCCTTCTAGCACTTCAGCATCATAACAATACTTCATCGCACGAAAATGGCTCAAAAAACTCCATAAGAAAATCTCCCTATTTCTCCAACACCTAGTCTTGAAAAATCTCCATGAATAAAACTCTCACACCTAAACCCCCTTTTATACATAAATTTTGCATATGGGGTTAAAACCACCATAATAATTAAAATAACAATTTAAACCCCCTCCTTTGGCTTTTATAATTATAAGCCTTACAAAAAAACACTACCCGTTTATATAAAACCAATAACTTCCCCATTAAAAATAAAAACATTAAACAACCCCTTAATAAAACATTTGGAATTTGTTTTTTAATCCCTTGTCTTATTATATTCACGGGCTATTTGAGTTTATTCATTTATTGAAGGGGTTAATATTTGTTTTGTTTTATGAGATTTTTTTTTAATCCCACCAAATCCACTAAACCCACAAAATTCGATCCCACCAAATCCTCTTGGGATCCCACCAAATCTGATGGATTTTTTGTGAGATAAAATAAGCCTCCACACTTTATTTTCAAAAATAAAGAATGGTACGTGAATTTTTTTGTGAGATTTTTCCACATCACCTGAAATTTCATGTCACCATCTAGTCAACTGCCATGTCACATGTTGACATCATGCTGATGTCACCAGCTGTACCACCAAGTCAACTGAACTTTGACTACCGATATCTCGAGCATACGGTGTCAGATTTTGATGAAACGAACGTTGCCGGAATCATCTCGGCGAGTCGTTCAACTTGATGCCACTTCTGTCAATTTTTGAGATGATCATTTTTTTGCCTTCTAGATGCCCCTGATTGCAGTTTGACCAAAATTTTGATTGGTTGTAACTTGAGCAAATGAACTCCTTTTCACTCCATTCAAGTTGCACTGGAATCAAGACATTGAGATCTTTCTGATAGTGCTAAAATATGGAGTATTGGAGACATTTCAATTTTCACTGAAAAATATCCCCCAGATCAATATTACTGATACAATTTTTAGTTATAATACTTCAGACCTGGAAACCATCAATTTGGATCATATCATGCTATGAAGGGGTCAATTTCTCTTGGGTATTGAGGTGTTGCAATCCTTGATAGGTGGAAATGAATTTTTATGACATAAATCACCATTTGGAGCTGCTATTATTTTTATCTTGAGGATGTTGGGTCAGAATAGGGGCGACACTTGAAGAGGCACGATTTGGGATTAAGAGAGGTGTTTGTGGACTATTTGTGGCTGTCATTCCTACACTAGCACAGGCACTTATTATGATTAGGTTTCTTATCATATTTACATCATATATGAACAATAAAACATTGTATTTGTAGCCATTTGTATTCAAATTGTATATTGGTAAGTTGCATATGAGAGCCAAGAGTCTTAGCATTGGAATTGTACTCAACTTGCATCACTCAATACAAGTCAAGAGTTGACACTATAATCATAACTATCATTGTTGTAATCAACCACATTCTTATTTTTCATTAATACACCTTAAAGCTTGCATACAATATGTTTGAAAAAATATGTATTGGTTGTAGCTTTCATATTACACTCTTATAATTTGCATGACAAGTGTTTGATCAAATGCCATATGTTGTAGATGTACAATTCAGTCCCTAGGATGCATGGTAATTGTTCGTAGAAATGCCTTGAGTGTTGTAGATGCACATTCGTCAATATTTTTAGTTTCTAAGCTTGCATTTTCAAGTTCAGTTAGTTGTTGAACATCATTTCAGACTTAGTATATGACTTAAAAGATCATATCAGCCACTCAAGTATCATCAAAAACTAAAAGCAATTTTCAATTAGCAAGTTCAAATTTGGTTTGCCAACTGTTTGACAAAATTCCAAAGGAAACAAGTGAAGAGCTTTTGAGTCAAATTGGGTTAGGCTCATTACAAAGTTTTGTTTCCTTCCTAGAGACTCTGGAGGACTTGGTTTTCTTTCCACTCAATGACAAGGGACTGCCTTGTGTGTGAAATGGATAATTAGAGCCCTTACTAGAGATGAAGTCTGGGAGATTCTCCTTAGGCATTGCATTCAGTCCAATTTTCTTGTTCACAGACTCACCTGGAAGGGGATTGGCTTTCAAACCCTTCTGGTCATGAAGGGCCCAGTTCAAATTATGGGAACTTTCATGGCCAAGAGCATTTAGAGAGCGTGTGAGGTGATTAAGCCCTGGCTCTGTTGGGCTAGCTCTAGTTTCTGTGATGGCATTTTTCTCAATCAACATAATGTTTGGTGGTCGCCCCTCTTTGCTAGTAATGGTTAGACACTGGCTAAGTCACCCTGGCTTAAGGCACTAAGGTTCCACAAGAAAGACATTCAAACTTTGTAGCAGATGTTTCACAAACCCACAATTCGCATCATGTCATGGGAAGATTTTTGTGCCCTTTACAGGCTTCAAAACTAGGACCATGATACTTATGATGGTTTGGTGAATGTTATTCCTAAAGATATGCTTCATAAGGTGGGAATTTGTGGGTCCAAGCCTTGGTGGAAGGACTGGAAGTGGTACCTAGACAGTGCCCCTTTTAGGAATTACAAGCCTAGGATTGGTTATATATGGCTTTCACCACACTTTCCTATGATTGAAAGTTTGAACCAGAGGTGGCCTCTTCAATCCCCCGCTTATGTCTGGTGAAAAACATCCTCTGCCACTTGGTCTGCAAGTGTTGAGAAAAAACTTGCCCATTTTTCTTGGTGTATTCTTTTCCAAGGCTTGCTTATGGGATCTCAGTTTGTTCACTTGGGGGTCCAAGACCCTCATTTCCCTCTTTGTGGGAAAGTTGAGCCTTTTAAGAATCTCTTCTGGTTTTGTACCAGAGCTCAACAGTTTTGGAATTGGATTCATGACTTCTTTTGACCTTTCAGATCAGAGGCCTTCTCTTGGCATATGATTCTATTAGGAGACTCGCCCAAACTTCTTGATAAATATACTCAGCTTTGGCACACTTTTAGGGTGGAAATCCTCTTCAATATTTGGAAAGACAGAAATTCTTGCATATTTGCTAACACACAAATGGATAAAAATGTTTTTTTGTACTCTAAAGCTATTATTTTCTCTAATGTTCTCTTGCAGATTCAAGTTCAAGCCAACAAGGCTACACTTGAGGTGGCTCACCTTTAGGTGCTTTTGGATCATTGGGGCAATGCCCCATGTGTTGTTGCTCGGGTGCCCACTTTTCCCACTTTCTCTCATGATCGGTCACCCTCTCGAGGCCAGCAATGGAGTAGATCTACTCACCCCTACTCTTGCCTCCTCCTCGGCATAGTTCCCACCCTTCTTGATGGACTCATTATCCTCCTCTGCAGGCTAGCCAGGGGTGGCCCTCTGGAGAAGTAGTGGGGAGCAACGGTGGTGATTTTGGATGGCCCTCTAATGATACTCCTACTATCTCTAGTTGGCCAGACTCTGGTAAATGCTTTCTGCATTTAGCGCTTGCAATCTCACCCTGATGCGAGGATAAAGATAAAGATAAATAAAAAGATGTTTATGATGGATGGTATCCTCCTCATGACATCAATCCAGACCCCACTGATGTATGGCAGAAACACATGGATGATAGAGACCCTCCTAGCTCTGCTAGCACTGCTCTCACCACTTGATGGCCATTTTTCTATATGTTTGTAATGTTTGTGTTTTTGGGCTAGGCCCAAGTGACTTTGGTTTTTGTTTTTCTAGACTCTACCCATGTGAATCTTGGGGTGTTCCTTCTTACCATCCGCCCTTTTTTGTGAATATGTAACTTTATCTTTATTTTTAATATAGATAGCTACCTATTCATAAAAAAATTCAAGTTTCTTAATGGTAGAATAAAACGGATTAATGGTGTGTTGCATATCCCTAGATTAGCATGAAATTTATTATCTGTGAGTAAACTAATAGATGTGGGTGTGCAAGTAGTATTTTTTGATGCAGGATGCAAGATGGTTAGAGGTGTTAGATATGGGACATCAAGTATAAGCTTGATGCATGCACTATTGAGTGCAATAGTACTTGTGTGAAAAGAAAGTATGTAGAAGTGAGGATTTCACCTTCAGTAGATGGTCATGGCTTTTGGGTACCCAAGGGTGCTCTTTCAGGTCTGAGACAAATTTACCTACAAAGAAAACTATGTTATGGCACCAGAGACTTGGCCACATTGGAGAAAAGGGTCTAAGGACCTTGAAAAATAAAAAACTTGAAGGTTTTTCTGATTGTAATCTTGAATTCAATTTCTATGAGCATTGCATTTATGGAAAACAAAATTTCATTCATTTTTACTCGAGTTCTCATAAATCTTTTGGTGTATTGGATCTTATTCATTTTGATGTATTTGGTCCTATAGATGTTCCTTCAATAGGTAAATCCACATATTATGTTTCATTTATTGATGATTATAGTAGGACATCGGTATATTTTGTAAAGAGTTAATCTAAAGTTTTCAATCGATTTAAAAAATTTAAAGAAATGGTTGAGTTGTAGAATATAAAGAAAATAAAATGTTTGAGGATTGATAATCGCAGTGAATTTTTCTCTAATGATTTTGATAGATTCTGTAAAGATTGTGGTATTCATAGATAGAAGAAAATTCAATATTCTCCACAACAAAATAGAGTTGCAAAAAGAATGAATACGACACTAATGGAGAAGGCTAGGAGTATGTTGAGTGGTGTTGGCCTAGAACAAAGGTTTCGGGATGAAGATTTTGCCACTACTTGTTACCCAATTAACAAATATCCTACATCATTTCTTGTTGATAAGATGCCTATAGGGGCATGGTTAGGTTGCATTCCTTCATTAACACATCTTAGATTTTTTGGTTGCAATGCATATGCACATGTGCCAAAGGAGAAGCAAAAAAAGTTGGAGAGCAAGGCTATGAAATGTATCTTCATCGGATATAGTTTTGGTGTGAAAGGATACAAGCTTTTGGATCATGTTGTACAAAAGGTAATACACAATAGAAGTGTTACTTTTAGAGAAACTAAGCCTTCTTTTGTTAAATTACAGCCAAAACCAAGTAAACAGGAAGATGTGATTCAATTTCCTTCTACACCTGAGAAATTTTAATTGTGAGGAGAGCTCATCTAGCTCTGGATCTTCAGAAGAGGAGGAAGAACCTCCAACTCAACTTGTCCATAGGTCTACAAGGCATAGAAAACAACCTAAAAGGTATTCACCTGATGATTGGAGATGTATTTTTTCTTTGAATACTAACATGGATGAACCTAGATTTGTAGAAGAGGCACTAGGTATGAATGATGTAGAATCCTAGAAGATTGCTATGGATGAAGAAATGGTATCTTTGAAAAAGAATGATACATGGGATCTTGTACCACTTCCTCAAGGATGAAAACCTACTAGTTGTAAATGGGTGTTCAAGAAAAATATTGGTTCAGATGGAGGTATTGAGAAGTACAAAGCAAGGTTGGTTACGAAGGGTTACTCTCAAGTTGAGGGTGTTGATTATGGTGAGATATTTTCTCCTATTGCAAAAAATGAAATTAATTATATTTTTTCTTTCTATTATTCCTTCTTATGATTTAGAGGTTGGGAAAATAGATGTGAAAACCACTTTCCTTCATGGTATTTGGACGAGGATGTTTATATGACATAGCTAGAGCACTACATGGTGAAAGGTAAAAATAAGTTGGTTTGCAAATTGAAGAAATATTTATATGGATTAAAATAGAGTCCTAGGATGTGGTACCCGAAATTTGATACATATGTGTTGAGTTTGGGATTTGAGCATTCTAAATAAGATCATTGTGTTTATTATAACATTGGTGATGATAGCTTCCTGATTATTGCATTAAATGTTGATGATATGTTATTTATTGGTAGAGGGAAAGGTATGATTTTAGAAATAAAATATCAAGTTACTACTAAATTTGAAATGAAAGATCTTGGTGCAACCAAACACATTCTTGGGATGGAAATTAAAAGAGATAGAGTGAACAAAAAGCTATGGCTTGGCCAAAGTAATTATGTCAACTCAATTTTACAAAGTTTTGATATGTAGGATTGTAGACCATTGTGTGTTCCTATTTCAGGTGGAACAAAGTTATCTATTATATATTGTCCAACATCTCCATCGAAGATGGAAGACATGAGCAAAGTTCCTTACCAAAGTGCAATTGGTAATTTGATGTATTCTATAGTTTGTACTAGACCAGACATTGCTCAAGCAATGGGAGTTCTTTCCAAATATATGTCTAATCCTGGTAGAGTTTATGGGGATGTAGTTAAAAGAGTCTTTAGATATTTGCGAGGTACCTCAGATTATTCCTTATGTTATCATAGTAATATGATTGAAGATAAGATTTCCCTTGATATTCAAGGTTATGTGGATTCAGACTGGGCAAGTGATGTTGATAGAATAAAATTCACCAGTGCTTATGTTTTTACTTTATTTGGTGGTGCAATTAGTTGGATGAGTAAGCAAAAGGCTATGGTTGCTTTGTCCACTACTGAAGCAGAGTATATGGAATCTACTCATGCTTGTAAAGAATCAATTTGGCTTAAGATATTGTGTTCAGATATTGGAATAAAACAAGGTGTAGTGACATTTATTGCGACAGTCAGAGTGCGACATGTCTAGCCAAGAACCCAAAATTTCATGCCAAGACCAAGCACATTGATGTACAATATCATTTTGTTAGAGATATAGTTGAATATGGTAGGGTGAAGTTGGTTAATGTAGAGACTTTGATGACTATTGTTGATAATTTAACTAAGCCTATGAGCATAGAGAAGTTCAGATGATGTTCAGAGACTATGGGCCTTTTGGCCCCTAACAATTAAAGAGACGATGGGTACACCCTCATGTTTCTCTTGCAAGGTGTTCGACAAGTGGGAGATTTGTTGGGAAAATGTGTCTCAACCTTGCAATTATATACAATTTAATGATAGGATGTATGTTGGCATGTGGCGACTGATCATGCAAATATTGTACACTCGTAACAAGGCATCGATGTTTTTTCTACTAATGACCTTGTAAAACTCTAATTCTAGAAGGTTCCAAAAAGCTTGTTATAAGCGGGTGGGATGTATGTAAACATGGGGTGTATTTTGAGAGTTTGATAGTGGTTGTGTTGTCTCTTAACCTTTGGTGGTGATAATCCTATGAGAAGCTTTCTCTCCAAGTATATTGAAATCTTTTGATTTCTGAATAATATATTGGGTGGATTTTGGAGTGTGGGGTTTTTCTCCCAAATTCTTTTCCCCACGTAAATCATTGTGTTGTGGTATGCATGATATTTATGTTTAAGTTTTTGTAATTGTTAAATATTTTTAAAGTTTTGCATTTTTATCCTCTCAACATTAGTGTAGAAAGTTGTTCTACTACCTTAACTTCCTTATAGTCCCATAAACCATAAATCCTCAATCCTAAACCCAATACCCTCAACCCTAATACCCAATATTCTAAACCATAATCCCTATACTGTATATACTTAACCATGTACCCTCAACCTTGAACACTATCCCTCAACTCTATACCATAAACCCTAAACCCTACACCCTCAACCCTCATCCCTATACCATATACCCTCAATCTTATACCCTAAACCCTAAACATTATCCCATAGCTCTATACCCTCAATCCTATACTTAAACCATAAACCCTACACTCTCAACCCTTAACCCTATACCTTATACCCTCAAACCTATATCCTAAACCCTATACCTAATATTCTAAAACCTAATCCCCATTCCCTATACACTTAACCTTATACCCTCAACCCTTAACATTATCCCTCAACTATAAATCTGCAACCCTAAACCCTACATTCAGTCTTGTTCCCTAAACCCTAAACCATCAACCCTAAAACCAATACCCTTAACCCTATAGCCAATATCCTAAACCCTAATCTCTATATTCTATACACTTAACCCTATACCCTCAACCTTATACCTTAAACCCTAAATCCTCATCCCTAACCCTATACCCTCAACCTTATAACCTAAATCCTAAACATTATCCCTCAACCCTAAACATAAATGCTAAACCCTAAACATAAATGCTAAACCCTAAACCCTCAATCCTAAAACTAATAGCCTCAACCCTATACTCAATATTCTAAACCCTAATCCATATACCCTATACACTTAACCCTATACCCTCAACCTTGAACACTATTCCTCAACCCTCAATCCTATACCTTAAACCCTAAACCCTATGCCCTCAACACTTATCTCTATACCCTATACCCTAAATTTGATACCCTAAACCATCAACCCTATACTTAAACCCTAAACCTTATACCAAAAACCCTATACCCAATATCCTAAACCCTAATCCATATACCCTATACACTTAACCTTGAGCCTCAACCCTGAAATTTATCCCTCAATTGTAAACCTGCAACCCTCAACCCTCAACCCTATACCCAATACTCTCAACCCTATACCTAATATCCTAAACCCTAATACATATTCTCTATACACTTAACCCTATACCCTCAACCCTATACCTTAAACCTTGAACCCTACACCCTCAACATTATAACCTAAACCTTAAACATTATCCCTCAACCCTATACTTAAACCCTTAACCCTACATTCAACCTTGCACTCTAAACCATAAACCCTCAATCATTAACCCAATACCCTCAAAAATATACCCAATATTCTAAACCCCAATCCATATACCCTATACACTTAACACTATCCTTCAACCCTCTACCATATACATTAAACCTTAATCCCTACACACTCAACCCTCATCCATATACCCTATACCCTCAGCTTGATACCTAATATCCTAAACCCTAATCCCTATACCCTTTACACTTAACACTATAATCTCAACCCTATACCTTAAACACTAAACCTTTCACCCTCAACCATCATAGGGGGAGAGAGAAAGAGGGGGAGGGATGGAGGAAGGGAGGAAGGGAGAGAGATAGGGAGATGGTAGATAAAGAGTAGATAGGACAGGAGAGGGAGAGAGATGGAGGGAGAGGAAGGTAGAGAGGGATAAGGGAGATAGTGAGAAGTAGATAGAGATAGAGATAGAGGGAATGAGGGAGAAGTGGGGAGAGGATAAGTATATGGTGAGATAGAGAAGGAGAGAGAGAGAGAGGGAAGAAGGAAGATGAGAGGAAGAGAGAGGAGAGAAGAGAGAGAGAGAGAGAGAGAGAGAGATAATTAGAGAGGGAAGAAGTGGTGTATAGATAGAGAGAAGTAGAGAGGGAATGAGAGAGGGAGGAATAGGGGTGAGATAGAGTTGTAGAGAGAGTGGTAGGGAGTGATGGATGGAGAGGTAGGTAGAGAGGGAAGAAGAGAGAGAGGTATGGAGGGAGTGAGTGGGAAGTGAGAGAGAGGTCAAATAGAGAGAAAGAGAGAGAGAGTGGTAGGCAATGATGGATGGATAGGTAGGTAGGTAGAGAGGGATGGACAGATGGAGGGAGAGGTAGGGAGGGAGAGAGAGAGGTGAGATAGAGAGAAACACAGAGAGTGTGATGGAGGGAGAGGTAGGTGTTGATGGGTGTTTTTGCACACTTTCTCAACATAGGCAATGCGTATGTGCACTACCTCTCTTGAAAGGAAATCTCCAATAGCAAGTTGCTAAAAATCTCCCCAAGGTCTCTCGAGTGTCAGGTCATGACTTGCATGGAACTCCTTAGTTGATGTTTGATTTAATTTTGCTGGTAATCACAGGGTGGACTTACATAGCTGGATGCAAAGTGGATCTTAAAATCTAAAGTTCCTAAGATGGGATTCAAGGTGCATTTTGTTGTAGGTTCGGACAACAGTATAAAACTTCAATGTTTTCTTCAAGTTTAGCTTTACAATGTGCAATGAACCTTAGCATAGGTTGTTTCTAAAAAAAAGGGAAAAAGAGCAGGGAAGAGGGAAGGTTCCTGGATCTGTAACTAACTGTGAACAGTAATCATGGAGTTCCTACCATTGACAACTTCCTTCAAATAGAATTTCACTTAACCAGAAATTCATAGTCTCATGAAATTTGTGCTATCTTCTAAGGCCTACAGGTATGTCACCATTCATTCATCATATACATGCATGGAAAAAAGATAAAAGTGTGGAGCAACTTTGAAATCAAGCCCAGGCTAACTTTGCACTGCTATTTACCAGCAACAAACAACAAAAATTATGGGCTAGGAAGGCATCTACACAGCAACAATTTTCACAACTACAAAAAACATTACTAAAATATACTGAAGCAATTTAAATGTAACTTAAAACAATAATGTAAGTCTAAATAAAGCATCTAACAATGGAGATTGAATCATGAAACATGTGAAGAACTTAGAAAATGCACCAAGTCAATATATTTTCTTTAGAAATTCCAGCAACATGTCTTTACAACAACTCAACTCCCTTTGGAAATGAGAGAAGACCCCCTATTTATAGTGCCCAAAAAGTAGAACGAATGGCCAAGATTCAATATTATTATGTGGCCAAGATTCACTACAAACTAGGGTTCTACCTACCCCCCAAATATATTACAATTTAAAATATAGTTTTGTCCTCATCCTTATTTCATCATCTAGTGACAACACTGTAGCATTTTGTCTGTTGTTGATTGCTCTTTCTGTTGTAGTTGTTCCTTTAGAAGTTCTTCACTAACAATAGGGCCACCCTCCTACTTCTTCAAAGCTGCATATTCCATGAATTTCAAGATCATTGGCTAGATCTTGTTGACTTCTATAATCTCGGACCGCAACACTTGATAACTCCATTCCTTGGAGTTGTCTTCAAACCTCCTCCAGTATTCATCATATTTAGTGGTGTGATCTCTAAACAACTCTGACTGGCCCAAGGCATGGGTGGAAAAACTCATGAAATCCGTCGTTACCTCATCTGACATTCTATCCTCCATCTTCTTCTAGAAATGAGGTTTTATTTTTTCTGGATCAATTTGTACTGTGGGCATGTCATATCTCGTCATTAGTTTCAAATATTAGGCGCAATCCGCACTAATTTCTTTGACCCATTCAATATCTAGATTTACTTTATCCATTATCTGCTCTAAGATTTCTCTTATGTTATCAAAGTCCCTCTTCCACACATCCACTAGCCATTGGTCATCCCTTTTGAACGTGAGCTCGTTTTCCCATGTCATGCTTGGCAACCGGAGGATAGCCTCGATCTTTGGATAAGTGGACTCGTAACTTGTAGGGAAGTTGTTGTAGAGCTTCTTAGTGCCTTCTAGGGACTGCTGTAAATCCAAGAACTTGTTCATTGTTTGAACAACCCGACTGATACCCATGTTCCCGACGTATAAAACCTGTCAGAACCAGCTCTCTGTAGTTTTATCCAAGTTCTTTCTCTTTTCTAGTTTGTCAATTTGTTCCTTGGAAAATAGTTGGGGTGGAGCGGCGGACGTGGCAGGCATGTCTTCAATTGAAGACCATTGTTGAATATAATCTGTCAAGGCAGCCACCTGTGCTTTGAGCTTGTCTTTTGAGACCTTGTCTTGTTGTATTAGTTGCACCACCGTAGCCACGGATTCCTCAAGATGCCCCACCTTCTACTCTCTAGTAACAATCCCCAAGTTTATGGTGGAGACATTATAGCTTACGCCCTCTTGGCCTACCACTGGCGTTGCTATTTGTATAGTTCGAGACCTGGAAGCATCCATTGTTACCTTGGATCTAACTTTGGGCTTCTACTCCTTCTTGGTTGAGATTTGCACTCGGGCTAGGATATCCTCTAGCCTTGCTCTTGGGTCCTTCAGGGTGGGAGTCTTCTTTTCAAGTTGCTTCTCCAACCATTCGGGCATGGTAGATTTTTCCCTGGGAAATTCTCGATAACCCTCGCCCTCCTCTATCTGGATCTCTGTTTGTTCACCCGTGGGGGCCCTTTCTTCCATTCTAGTGTCGTTTCCCTCTTCCTCGTCAGATTCCTCGGTGAACGTGAGGTGTTTGATGAGAGGCTTAGTAGGCAATTGCCCCCATGGTCCTTCTTCTATCTCAATTCCTTTCCTTTTCTCTTCCTCAATTTTTTTGTCCTCGTGCCCATGCTCCTCAGGTTTGTCCTCTTCTACATTTCCTTCCTCTCTATAAGGAGGTGGCACAACCTCCAGCTATCCCCCTGTAGAGAGTTCTACCATTTACGTTGTCCTACCACCTTCTTGCTCTTCTCTGGGAGGTGAACTTTTTGTCTCTTCTTCATCATGCTTCAGTTGTCTGGCCATTTACTCTTCGAGATTATCGTTGAAGGTTTGTACAATAGTTCTACCACCTGTACCCTCCTCTTCATCTCCGCTCTCGGAAGACCCTATTCCTTCTTCCTCATAGACCATCCTATCAATTTTTTGGTGTTCATGGTAATCATCAACTTCCTCCTCCATTTCCATCGAGGCTTCTTTCTCCTACCTCTCCCATTCCTCAAAAATTAACATTGCGGCCTCCATTGTTGGCGTTCCCATTGGAGGTTGCGAAGGTGTAGCACTGGCGATGACCTGCACTAAGGCAACTTGAATGGTGGGATCTAGAAATATCTGAGAAATTTTGGAAGGGACATTCTACATGTGCAACGAAAAAGCCTTTGGTAATGCTAGTGCAGGCATTGGCGTTGTCACTATTGGCAGTGGGAGTGATGTAGTAGGTGACATGGCGACAGAGGAAAGCAGAGAAGTTGCGGCGGAGGAAGAGTCAATCATTATTATGAGCCCCGTCAGTGGAGAGGAGGCGAGATGGACCGAGATGTCCACTGCACGTGGGGATGTAGCGACCACGGCTTGGGAAATAGGTGGAAGGGTGGCAAAGACAGGGAGAGCTAGAGGAGGTCTTGGCTGATCTGTTTTCCCTTCCTCACCCTCTTGAAGGGGATCTTCCTGAATTGGTGGTTGCTTTGTGACGCTTCCCGTTCGCTTGGGCCTCTTAGAAGGTGAGTCTTCAGAGTCTTTCCTTGAATAAACTTTGGGGTCTGGAGATTGTTCTACTTCAGTCCCTTTCCTCTTCTTCAATCTTTTGATCAGAGGAGATTTGGACATGTCCCACCTGTTGAAGTTGTTGCGGCAACATCCTCCATGGCACTAGGATCAATCCATTATTTGGTTCAAGCCATGATTGGTTTAGTTACAATTTCGAGGTCATCAACCTCTTGCTCATCCCAGTCTATCATTGGTAGCAAAAAATTAGCGACCATGGCATACCTAGGCTCCATAATGGTGCTTTCGTCCTCCTCGACCTAATCTAGTATAGGAAACAATTGTACCCTTCTTACAAAGTATGCGGTCATCTGCATGTAATTCCTTGCACGCACCTCCTTGTCATCTTGGAAATCTGCCCAGAAATCTTCAACATGATGTAGGTGGGAATACCCAAGTCCCAGTGCCTTTTTTATATGCCCATATGGGTCCATCTATGAGCAAGCAGTATGTAGGCGAAAATGGTACTCTGCCAATTCCTTTTCAAAATTCCTAGCACACTGGGAAGTTTGCAATTTATACATCCCTTGACTGAAGGCTAAGGGATAAGGGATCCCTTCCAAGTGTTTACCGCCAAGGATTGAATGTATATGTTGTAGCTTCCAGGAAAGTTCTAACAATATGATCCGATCATTGGGGTACCGGGGCAGCTTATTCGGCCTTTCTGTGAAACCCTGGGCGCGAATATATGTGAATTTTGGGAAGTATATGAACATGAAGGCATACTATTTTAAGCATGCTCGTGTGCTATGTGAGACCCTTCTCTCAAATCTCCTCCTAGTAGCCTAATGATGTGGCCGATGAAGGCATCATTCACCCTGCAGTACTTCTTCTTGAAGTTTCTAAATTGTAGCTGGGGATATCGGTCATAGGCCTTCAATCTTCAGCCCGACTCCTCATCGGGTGCCACAAATAATCCGCTATGCTCCCTCTACTCAGCCAGTGAATAGACCAAATAGGATATCATATAGAATTTAGAGCTCTTCTTTACATTCAGAAACTGCTCATGGAAGCAGTCGCTTATGATGCCTCTACAGTAGAATTAGGCTTTTGTGGTGACATCTTCGTCCCCATAGAGGATCTTCTCAATAAAATACACCATCCATTCCTGAAAAAATGCAGCAGTGGGGAGGCCCATCACCCTACTCAATATGGTTACTAGGTTGTGGTAGTCCTCAAAGAAATCATTGCGAAAGAGCTCTTGAGGAACCTTTGCAGCACTACCTCTTTTCTCCTTGAGCTAGTACTGATTTATTAATTTCTTGCAGCCCATCGAGTTTTCATCCCATGTTTCCTTTCCTTCCTCCATGGTGGGCATCTCCATCTCCTCAAAGGTAGGAATGTGAAAAGTTGTAGTAATTCCCTCATCCGACATATCAGCGAGGATGTTCCCGTCCCTATCGACTGTGGCTCTTGTCGGTGGCTGGTAGGCCTACCAGAAAGCCTTGACCAATTTAGGGGCTATGAGAGATGGGGGGAAGCCTACTGCTTTTGCAATCCCACTATGTCTGATTGATCTTGCATTGTCAGTTTTTGGGTTGACTTTAACCCTTTGTTTGAATACATCAATATAGATATGGTCGATATTGGTGTTTGTGGTCTCCTTCCAATCAGTGACAATTTTTGAATGTAGAGGCTTACCCTAAAATTGGAACTTCATCTAATATTTGTCTTCTCTTCCACAAGAAGTCTTAGTTCCTTTCTTTCCTTTGTCCTTTTCTACAGCTGCCTCCGAGGGACCTACACCCGATTCCATATATCTTGCAAACATAGACATAATGAGCACAACCAATTATGACGGCATGAAAATTAGTAAAAAATCCCATGAAATAAATTCAATTAGACATCATATAATTAACGAAGTTAAATTTTCTCTTTCAGATACCGTTAGTCACTTTCTGAAGGGATTTTGGACAATCTGGGTCCAATGGGTCGGATTTCCCTGGCAGGAATGTTGTTTTGAAAGGGCGAACAGGCTGGGGTAATCTAAGTGATTTCTCCCATCTTCACATGTTGATGGTCTAAAAGGCTTGTATTGAAGAGGGTCAAATTTTAGCACGTGGGTTGAGATTGGTTTTCAAATTTGAGGTTATTTTGACCACTTTAGGAGCATCCAGAGGTTCAGGGCCGGAAAGCTAACAAGACTTTGTTGTTTGAAACGGCCTGGCAGAAATAGAGTTCCAGGGTCAGAACTCTGAGGTCTGGGACCTGGAAGGTGAAAAGACGGCCAATGATTTTCTTTGGAATTCAAGGTGCTCGAGCCCAGGGAAGCAGGAAGGCGCCAAGGTTTCGCCGTTCAAAATGCCATTCATTGCATGGAAGCCCAAAAGGAGCGGTCCAACGGACCGGACCCGGTAGAGTGTTTGGTCATGGATTTTCTTGTGAAGTTTCTTTAGTTGAACGAGGGAGTGGAAGCCAGAGGCCGGGAAGATAGGCTCACTTCACTCTTTTGCATCAGACGAAGGTGAATGGAACCCCGACGGGCAGAGCCTGGAAGGCAAGGTTGGCAAATGGAAGGTCGGGACGTAGGAGGTGGGGGGATGCAACCCAATAGCCGTTTCAAATGGTGGAGACTGCATGATGGCCCGCCGATAGAAGTCCATGGACCAAGACCCAGTGGAGCATTAGCAAATAGACCCCAAAGGGCAGAAAGGCAGACTCACTTTGTTGTTTGGGAACGACGGGGGCGAGGCAGAGTCCCAAGGATAGAAGTCCGATGGGAAGGGCTTGGGATGGGCAAGAGTAGTCATAAGATGTTACAATTTCAATGGGTGGAATTCGGTGAGCCAGGGCCTGGGGTTCCAAAAGGTGGGAGCCATCCGCCATTTGGGAATGGTGAACACCCAGGGGAAAACTCAACAAGGGAGTCCCAGCGAGGCAGGCCTAGGAGGCTAAGGTGGAGGCCAATTCGAGTGTTTGTTCATTAAGTCTAACAGCAATTGGCTGGCGGTGATCCAGGGTGATGGGCCTGAGAGGGCGTTTCACCACTGGAAAAAGTTCTCATTTTCTAAGTTTAAAATGACGACAAGAGGAGTTAGGCCCAGAGGGAATGAACATTCTGCATGAAGAATGATAGTGGCGTGGTTAGGTTCCTGCCCGATCCTAGGAGGTGATTGTGGCGGTCTTTTGAAATTTGGAAACATGGGTTTGGTAGGTTTTCTTATGTTTTATCAATTAAATGTACTTTTAGCCCATGTATTTTATTTTAAGAGAAAAATCATGAAAAAACTCTTGGGAGGCTGGATGGAAAACCCACCTCAAACATTTGATGGAAGAAGACGTGAAATCCACTAAGGGTGGCCGAATGATGATCTCAGACGTGAGGGCGGTGGGCGAAGGGTGAACTGATCTCCTCTGGCAAGCGCTCTGATCTCTTATGGACAACCTGACAAATGAAAATGAAAGGTCACCCCCTGTATTTATACCCTCATATGCATTTAATGCCTATATTTAATGCCTGTATGACTGACTAGTTCGTTGGTAGATTTCAAATTTACGGATGGTGGCGGGAGGTATGGCGCCTGGGGGCCGGAAGGACGTGGGTCGACAACTATTTCAAAATGCACTTTGGAAGCTGACGGTGAAGGGAGACTTAGAGTCTAGATAGCAGAGCGTTGTCGAAGTTTTGCCGATAGAAACATCGAATATTGAAGGGAATTCTAGGGATGGAAGTCTAGTGGACCAGACCCGGCGTGGGCGAAAGCAGGTCAAAATTCATGCAAGTTCAAATGGCCGGAAAAGAAGGATCTGGGTCTCAGGTCTCAGGAAGGTAGAATCCTTTCGCCGTTTTCGAACAGCGAACACCCGAAGGAAACCTATCTAAGGAAACTCGATGAGGCAGGCCCGCCAGGTCCCAAGGCCATTGGCAAAAGAAAACTTCCAAGGAGAGTCCGCAAGGCACTAGGACTTAGCCAAAATGAAGGGGACAAAACACGGTCAACTTAAGATGAGACCTTGGAAAAATATTGACCACTAAGGACACCAAAATAGGGCACAAAAAATGAGGTGGCAAAATAATGACCCAGCAAGGAAAAAGAAAAGAGGGTCCCCATTCTGAATGGGGTGTGTGTGTTGAGGGCACAACAAATGGAGACTCCACTGGGAAACGCTCCCAAGCGTTTTGGGGATAAGCGTTCATTCTAGACCCAGAATCTTTGGTTTCACAGACTAGGAGCAGGCTTCTAAGAGTGAACTATGAGAACATGATCCTTAGTTGGGTCAATCTACAAGACATCTCAGAAGTTTGTGTATGGTGAATTCATTCCTTTCTGCAGAACTGTGACAAGTGGTTGCTAATCCAACTGAATAAGCTACATAAACCGTCCAACATCAAAAGTAACTTGGAAATTACCCCACTTCCAGTCAAGCGTCCATAGCCCCAGCGGAGTTATCGTTGTGATCCCACAGATATTTCTCTACTTCCAGCTAGGCGTCCATAGCCCCGGTAGAGTTATCCGCACACCCATACGGTCGCTTGATTTCATAATTTTCTTTTCTATGTTTTGATGTTTCTTTGAACGTTCTTTTCTCACTTATCTTTGGCTCGACCGTGTAAGCACTGAATCCTACAATGGGTTTGGGAACTGCAGTGGTCACTAGAGCGGACTTAGGATTTTTCACTCACTAGGGTATCATAGCAACCATTGTACAGTCCCTTGGAAATATTTAATATGCGTTTTGTGTAAGATCTGAGATATGCGTTAAAAGAGCCAACCAAGGGTTAAGTTCTAAGGCAAAGTTCAAACAAGGAAACCATTCCTAGGTAGCCTTCCCATGAGCCTTACACACTGCAAGGGGCATAACATTAGCAGATGCTCCTAAATCGAGAAGGCAGTTGTGCAAATACTTCCCAAATATCTGAATGGTGGTAAGGAAAGGGGGAGTTTCAAATTTTCCTTGGAAGAGGCCCATAGGCATGTCCACCTGAGCCACTTGAGCCCTGTCTTTATCATCAATTCTATCCTTGGTTTGTCTGGGTGGCTGATCCTTAGAAATATACCTATTTAATTGATATGGTTCCTTTTCAAGCTACTTACCCATAGATTGATTTTGGGGAACATCCTTCCTTTTCCCTGTGTTGTCCCGAACTACAGCTTCCTGCCTAGGTTCTTCAAAGGTGAATCTTTTAGCTGATGCCTTCTGTGTCATTTTAGAGGATGGGGTCCCATTAAGTACCCTGAAGAAGGCATGCCTTACAACAGGGACTTTGAGCAGTTTGAAGGCAAATAAACTAATTTTCACTTTCTTGAACTCCTCTGCCACGTATTCATCCATTTGTTCGATTTTGGAGTCAAAGGCTCGGCCTATGGTGGAGCTAGAAGGTTGGGATTTCGTTTGGTTTGACAGGTTTTGGGGTTGGCCTAGAGGTTGATTTTGTGACTGATTTTGAGGCCTATCCTTGTCAATATACTGAGTAGGTACATGGGGAAGCCTAGAGTTATTGCTGGCATTAGGGTCAAGCGGAGTAGTAAAATTGTTTGGTGGAGTAGAAGTTGTAAAAGGTTCACCCGCCTGCCTGTTTCTAAGGAAGGAGTTGTTCTTTGGTGGAACATATGAAATTCATCTATATGCATTTCTCCCTCATCTATTGGACCATTATCTATTGAATCAAAAAATTGAGCCAAGGTTTGTTCGTCACTTACCTCTTGCACTTCTTCACTCTTAATGGGGGTAGGCTTGACCTCAGGATGATTGTGGTCACTTCGTGGAAATGGAACTTGGTTCACCACAAGACAGGAAGAGTCATAAGGCTCAAATGGAACGATGTCTCTACAACCGGCACTATCAACAACATTTTGGGCCTCCACTTGGAAGATTTCAGCGGTTGTCTGAAATTCAGGACAATCCAACTCGAAGTGTTTGCTAGTTTTTTGAATTTGGCAGCATCCAGACAAGGCTTCCTCAATGAGATATATCCCACTAGTCATTTTTTCATTGCTGGTCGGTTGATCAAGAGGAATAGGGACACCTCAATTATTGGGATTTGTATTCCATGTGCGATTTTGCCTCTGAGAAGGTCTCCTTTCAAAGTTTTGATTTGAATTCTGTTCTCTATCATAGTTTTGCTTGAAAGAGGTGCTTGCTTCCCGGTTGTCCCTACCATCCCTTTTGTCTCAGCTTTCCCAATTAAAATTAGCCTAGATGTTACACTAGGATACCTATAATTGATTATTTTGGTTCTTTAAGTGTGTCATTTCTATAGACATTTTCTTTATCATCTCGATTTGCTCTTCAACTTTTTCCTTCTCAACATTGCTACTTGGGTGCAGTACTGGATTTTGGAGAAAGACAAGTGGGGCCACCGGCTGATTTTGATGTGCAGGGGGGAATTTTGGTCCCGACAAGTACAAAGGTGCTTGCGGCTACTAAAATTTTCTTGTTGTTGTTGGGGAGCCTGAGGATAACTTTACTGTTGTTGAGGCTGCAAATAAGAATGCATAGGAGGTGTATAATTCATTGGTTGTTCCAGGTGTGGAACGATGGGCAATTGGGTCACCTGGTTCATAAGAGGAGTTTGATGAGTGAATGCTTGATTAAGCCCTTGAACTTGCATTAGATGAGCTACTAGTCCCAAAGAAGGCAGCGAACCGAAGATGTTTTGTCTCAAATCCGCACTAGCGACAATAGCCTCCGCATAAGCAGTTACTAGCGTGGTGAGCAACAGGCACATCCTTTTTACCAATGTTGACATGAGATTATACAATGTTGCATAGTAGATGGGGAGGGCAGCAACATCATTATGTATATATGGATCCTGAAGTCTCATGAAGGCATGATGAAAATGATCATTAAAGGATCCAATAGGTTCATTAACTTCCCTCCGGATGGACATAAACTGTTGGTATAGCTCTGAGGGGCTTATTAGAATATTATACTTTTGTAGGAAAGCATTCTTCATGAGGTCCCAAGAAGTAATGGACACCCTCAAAAAATTAATGTACCAATAAAAGGCCTCCTCACCCAACGAATGCGGAAAAAGGCGGCATGCAATGTCTTCAGGACCAACTTGCATATACATAATTGTTGTTTCAAATATCTTGATGTGTTCTTTTGCAGTCCTTTGTGGGTCATGAGGATGGAATTTTGAACATAAGCCTTCCAGATTCTTGGGCATATTGTGGTAAGCGTCGAATTGCGATGGCGAAGGATTTTGTGGCAACCAAGACATGGCGAGAGGCGGAGGCAGTAATAGCTGTCATGGGACAACAATCTAGAACTGCACCTATTGTAAAATAATAGCTTGGGACTGCACCTTGGCTGTGGCTATTTGGACTGTACCTTAGGCTGGCAGGGCTGGGAGAGACGTAACTTCCTAGCTGCCAGAAACAAGAGGTGGAACAACAGTTTGGTATGGTTAGGTGGAAGATGAACAAGAGTTGAATGGAGATGAAGGTGTAAGGTAAGTAGATGGGATGGAAGAAGAAGAAGAAGCAGTGTTTCCTCCCTTAGTTCATTTTTCCCTTGTGGGGGACTCCAACTCTCAAAATTCTCCTTTGTTTGGTGTCGACCGTAAAACTATTTCAAATCATTTCGGGGAGAATGATCCAATTCGATCTAGCTTCACAAGGCCCTCCTTCTAGCGCTAGTTATGTTGATGGGTGTTTTTGCACACTTTCTCAACACAGGCAATGCATATGTGCACTACCTCTCTTGAAAGGAAATCTCCAATAGCAAGTTGTTGAAAATCCCCAAGGTCTCTCGGGAGTCAGGTCATGACTTGCATGGAACTCCTCAGTTGATGTTTGATGTGATTTTGTTGGTAATCATAGGGTAGACTTAAGTAGCTGGATGCAGAGTGGATCTTAAAATTTGAAGTTTCTAAGATGGGAGTCAAGGTGCATTTTGTTGTAGGTTCAGACAGCAGTCTAAAACTTCAATGTTTTCAACAAGTTTTGGATTTACAATGTGTAATGAGCCTTAGCATAGGTTGTTTCTAAATAAAAAATGAAAAAAAAGTAGGGAAGAGGGAAGGTTCTTGGATCTGCAACTAACTGTGAACAACAATCATGGAGTTCCTACCATGGACAACTTCCTTCAAACATAATTTTACTTAACCAGAAATTCACATTCTCATGAAATTTGTGCTATCTTCTAAGGCTTGCAGGTATTTCACCATTCATTCATCATATACATGCATGAACAAGGATAAAAGTGTGGAGCAACTTTGAAATCAATCCCAGACTAACTTTGCACAGCTATTTACCAGCAGCAAACAACAAAAAGTATGGGCTAGGAAGGCATCTACATAGCAGCAATTTTCACAACTACAGAACAACATTACTAAAATCTACTCAAGAAATTTAAATCTAACTTAAAATAGCAATGTAAGTCTAAATAAAGCATCTAACAATGGAGATTGAATCATGAAACATGTGAAGAACTCAGAAAATGCACCAAGTCAATGTATTTTCATTAGAAAATCCAGCAGCGTGTCTTTAAAACAACTTAACTCCCTTTGGAAATGAGAGGAGACCCCCTATTTATAGTGCCAAAAAAGTAGAACGAATGGTGAAGATTCAATCTTATTATGTGGCCAAGATTCACTACAAACTAGGGTTCTACCTACCCTTCAAATATATTACAATTTAAAATACAATTTTATCCTCATCCCTATTTCATCATCTAGTGATAGCACTGTAGCATTTTGTCTTTTGTTGATTGCTCTTTCTATTGTAGCTATTCCTTCAGAAGTTCTTCACTGACAATAGGGTCACCCTCCTACTTCTTCAAATTTGCATATTCCATGAATTTCAAGATCATTGACTAGAGCTTATCAACTTCTATAATCTCGAACCGCAACACTTGATAACTCCATTACTTGGAGTTGTCTTCAAACCTCCTCTAGTCTTCAACATATTTGGTGGTGTGATCTCTAAACAGCTCTAACTTAGGGAATCACCTTCAACTTCCAAAGCTTTGAGCTTTAGATCTCTTGCTAGTTTCAAACCATGCAACAAATCTTGTGATTCCGCAATGTTATTTGTTCCTTTTGGAAGTTTTAATGATTTAGCTAAAATGATGAAACCTTTATGATCCCTTATTACAACCCCTGTCCTTGATATTCCTAGGTTCCCACGTGATGCACCATAAAAATTTAATTTGAAATATCCTTTTGGAGGTGGAACCCAGGCTATTTTTCTTCTATCTAATTTATGTTTTGGATTTTGATGCAAGCTTCCTTTGAAACGGAGCACAATATTAGTCCACTTCTGCATTAACTTTGAATTCCAATCTATGAACAATGATCCAAAGTTTTTAACCTTCTGAGCATATGTATTTGTTATCTTTGTTATTGAAGATTTCATCTTCTCCAATACTTGCTCCACCTTCATTTTTTCATTCCTAAAGATCCTTTTGCTCCACTCCCACCAAATTCTCCATAGTACTACAGAAGGAACCACTCTCCAAATGCATGCAAACAATGTTGATTTATACAATATTGGCTAGCTTGAAAATAAATCCCACAAATTATCTAGTAGTGGTGCATACCAATTGAATTTTCTTTTGATAAAGGACCAACAATGAAATACAAAAGGGAAATGAATGAACAATTGGCTTATCTCCTCCATCTCATTTTCACACAATACACATTTGAATTGAGCTACTATCCCAAGTTTGGCAAGCCTCTCACTTGTCAAAATTCTCCTTTTAATAGCCAACCATGAAAAACACTCAGCCTTTGGAAGCACTGTTGAATCCTAGCAAAAGGATAAAGCTCTTTGAGGCTTAGTGTTTCCCCTTTTACTCATTACTACTTTATAACCCATTTTGACTATATAGTGACCTAATTTTGAAGGAGCCCACAATAGTTTATCCTCTCCTCCCAACACATAGACATTCCTTTCACTTAATCTACACTTTAACTCCTCTTTTTTATCATCTAAACAAGCAATGGTAGAGACATCTTTCCAACTAACTTTATGTCACATCCTCATATAGATTATATGTTGGTTAAGGTTTCAACACGTTATTGCAAATAACTACTTCATATGACTGACATTGAGAATGCCAGTTGGTACTTCTATCGAATTATGATTATTAACTAACTCTTTATTTGCAAGTGAAAGTATTGATTTCGTATGAGATCAAGACATTAAATTTAAATGCATATTATTTAGCAGAATGATCTAACCGAATCCTTGGATGCAGGTTTACTGGCTAGGAGAGAAATATCATGGAGAGGACGTGGTTAACAATGGATCAATTTTATCACCAGATCTTGAGTCAGTGTAAGACAGTTGTGCTGACGTCATGACCTTGGCCATAAGTAGTTTAATATAAACTATTTCTAAATAAGCTAATTTAAAATATTTAATAATAATCTCCTCTTGAAGTTGAAAAGAGTTAACTCTTGGAATACATCTTAGGAGATTTCAAAGGACATAAAATAATAAAATTTATAATAATAAAGCGGTTGATTTAAATAAATAATGGTATTGTAATGCTTTAAGTCGATGGTGGAATAATAAAGAAAATAATAACCATAATTTGGATGCCATCAATCAAAAATAAAATGTAAGGGAATTATTGTAGAAGCGTTGGTGTTTTTTTTAAAATTGTTGAAGTCTTTCCGCCATCTTTCCATCGGAAGAAATGGCCAAGATGGAAGACTTTCAGACGCGGGGCTTTTGGTATTCTTGGATCAGAAGTTTCTAGGTGTAGGGGATTAACTTTTGGAGGTTTCTCTTTGTCAGGAGACTCTGTAATGGTTACCGGGCAATCACCTTCGACTTAGCCACTCTCACGGGAGACATTATCTTCTGGCCTTAGTTGCGTACTCATTGTACATACCTAGCCGAGCTTTCCCATCATTTTTCTTTCTCCTATGTTTTATTTTCCTTTTCTTGAAATGAAATCTGAAGACGGAAATCATGGGCATTCGGGGATGGACAAAGGTGTATTCGATAATGAGTTTTCCGCACCTACCGATTGATAATCCAACTCGCTTCATTTTAAATCAGTCAACAACTACCACTCAAATTCCGAATAGAAGGGACGAAGATTTCATTGTTGCCACGGCTTAATCTTGGCAGGATTCGAAATTCTCCTTCAGGCTTCAGCCACATCTTCAGCACGAAATTATTAATAGCTTGATATTCCAATTGGAATCTTCGGTGTTTTTTCATAAGCTTTATTTATAACTCTTCGTTGTATGATATTTTATAGTGTCAGTTATTAATGATTCTTTTGTAAGATCAAATTATAATAACGATAGTGTAAATATCTTTGTTTGTAAGAGAAGGGCTCAGAATTATGAATTGAATCTTGTATTTTTTTCCTTGATCTGCTAAGACCCCATCAGGTCACTAATCATTACTACTCTACTTGTGCTAACCCGTTTCTTTTGAAACTCCATTTTCTTTCATCATTGTTTTCCCACAACTTTATTCTCTCGACATAGACCAGCTTGAGTAACCGATACCATAGACTAATCTCTAATTTTGTAACGAAATTAGATAAAGTGTAGACACCCTGCAGAGGTATAGAATTTAAAAGGTCTTCATCTTTCTTTTTGGACCCTTTCGATAAGTGATTCATGTTCAATCTAGAAGTCTCTTAATTTAGAATTCCAATCACCTGAACTCTGAGTATAACTAAGTCATACCGAGTGCATTAACTACTCTGCCTTACTCAAGACTCACATCACTCACACTGGTCTGACCTGGTTAGGTAAACCTTCTTACCGCGATCTTAACCGTCTTTAAAAGATGGGAGTTTGGTTGCATAGTGAATTACCTGTTCATTCTGGAAATCTTGATGGTTCCTAATTGTGGATGATCTGTTGAAATGAATCTGGATATATATATAACAGCTGGTAAGATGCAGAAAGCTAAGAGCCTTGTGTCTTTAATTCTTCAGTAAAAGCATTGAGTAATCAACAGATATTTAAAATAAGAAGAGAATACCTTTGTGCCTAGTCTCTTCCGCTCTATGATTACAATAAGACATCAGACTAAACTTAAATAAGTGAAAAGATTCTGAAACTGGGTTCAGTTTGAACCATTTGGAAATCATCTAAGAACTTTATCTATTTGGTTAAACCAAATTCTCTTTCCTCTAGTTGGAAGTCGGTTAGTGCATATTATTGCTCTCTGAGTCTTTTATGGGATAAATATGAGAGACATGAAAATCCTTAATGCCTTTGAATCTCGTTTATTAGGAATGAAACTTAATGGTTAAAATTATAACCTCGAACTAAGAAGAAAAGGTAATTAAAATTGCTATTATAAAATTACGACTTAATCCTGAGAGTTGTCATGCCGAGCAAGGGTGAGTGTGCTGACGGCACAATAGTGCCAGAGACATCGACACAGTAGTGTCAGAGATATCGGCACAGTGGTGCCAGAGCATTGAAAATCCTTGGCCAAGGTAGATGCCAGATAGGCAAAGTCAGCTTCCATGATCCAGATATACTCTGGTCAGAATGATTCTTCTGGATAGGAGGAACCTACAGAGGAGGGATCGATCAGCAGTATAGGAAACATGGACACCCGGCTCAGAGACATGATGATAAATTGATCTATGTTGATTACCCTCATGAAGGGCGGGTTCTTCAGTTGAAGAAACTCGGGAGACCAGTAGGTCTTGGTTGGGCGGTAAAGCCCCTGATGATAAATCTCTTTCCCTCGATAAAGATTTTCAAGTATGACAGTATGTAGATGATGTCAAATGTATTTCTTCCTCTCTCGTAAATCCAAGTACATGCAATGCTTTTTAAGCTTACTTTCATTTATGCAATGAATGTTATTCTTATATGTTAAATGTACGTTGTAAGAATTTGCAGTTAATTAGTTAGACAGTTACTTGTATCATTCAGCTGAAATGAAGGATTTGAAATTAGTTAATGAATAAAGAGAAGTTATTTCCTTTCCTTAGTTCATATAATTATTAAATGGGAACCCTAGTTTGACAGTTATTTAGTTTTAATCTTTTGTGAGACGGTTGATGGAAAACAGTTGGATGTTACTTTTCAGCTGAAACGGAAACTTAGAAGTTAGCTGGAAATTTAAAATGAATAGTTGAAACGATTTGGAAACCCTAGAATGAAAACAAGTTAGTTGTTCTTCGGCTGAAACTGATAGATGGTTGAATTTTTAAAATTGTAGACTGGAAGGGTTGTTACATATGGTATCAGAGCTACCAGGTTCGACACTGAACCTCGGGGCTCATCATGCAACTCAGAAAATTGAAATCAACCTTGTGAACCTTGTAAACCTTTGCTTTGAATCTATCACCGTGAGTGGTAGTTATTTTGCATTAAAAATCTATCACAGGAAGTGATAGTTATTTTTTTGAAACATTTTTGTATTGGATCTATCACAGGAAGTGATAGTTACTGTAAACAATTACGTGATTGAGTCTATCACAGGAAGTGAAGCCAATCCTGTAAACAAATCTTGTATTGAGTCTATCATAGGGAGTGATAGCTTTTTTGTAACCATTGGAATTGAATCTATCACAGGAAGTAATAATAATCTTTGTAAACAATTTTGCTTGTAACCGTTAAATCCTCTTAGAAATAATTTGAGTTATCAAGTAATTATGAAATGATTCCACCTAAGTTAAGGCAAGGTATGCCTAGGGTATCGAGATTGTGATCAAAACTTAAAATATAGCTTAATTTGTACTTGTGGACTAAAAGATTCAGAATCAATCAACCAGGTGCAGGGGCATCCGAGTGTTGAAAATCCTTGAAATTATATCCAGACTCGTAGATAAGATGAACTCTGGACTAACTTCTAGATGGTTCGGAATGAGCCAAGTGGAATTAAAGGATCAAGATGATAAAAAAAAAGAGTCAAGGACAACATGGTGTTAGATAGCTTGAGGAAACGGGGAAGCAGATTAGTGTTTTATCTTTTAATCCCTTTGAGGAGTCTAGAAGAATGAGTCATTAAGAGAAAGGATGTTTGTTTACTTCATGGAAGAGGAGTTACCTCATATTGATAATATTGTGAGATCACAGGTTAAGTTGTCTAAGGATATCACTTTTGGTTCTTCATCAGACTAATGAATCAGGAGTTGTAGGACTTGATTTGTTATGACAGGAAGTTGTTGTCATGAGCAGCATGAAATGCAGATATAATATGACAAGATGATGGACAATTTAAGGTGACAAGGTTATCTACATACATGGTCCACAATGTTATTGGAATGATGAAATACTTGATTGACTATGTGGTGACATAAGACAAGCAGAGCATACACTGTGTTCCTTAATGAGGGTGTATGAACCTTTTTATCAAGTCTCAAAACAATTTATATAACAATCAACAAGAAAGAACTTTGAATTTTTTTTATGGAACCTCAGGAAGTATTGGCATATATGGTGCATTATATTTATCTCATATATATTTTGTATTAAATTCAAGAACTTCAGATGAATTGGTTATCCTCTTAGCAGTGATTGTGTTTAGGCCAGTGGCAGAAAATTTCATGGTGCAGATATATTCATACAAATCTTGGATAAGCATCACTGGTAGAACTCTTGGACAGGTTCCTATGATTGGCACTACAGAGTTTCCTTGTGAACAAAGCTAATGGAGACAAAAACAACACGATTAAGGTGATGGTGAGTATCAGCCAGTCATCTTTGAAGGCACAAAGTAAAATGGTAAGAGTTTATTGTTCAAAACCCCATTGACCTCTCTCACATGGGTTTTTGTTTGAAATTCAGTTCATGAATGGTACAATGGTGAAGGAGCAGTGAAGTGATCAACTTGGAGTGAATGTGTAAATTCGTAAAACACTTTTGTTTGATACACCAAGGTCTACATGTGATTTTGGTAAGAATTCGCAACTCAGACATGCTTAGTTATTGTTACTTACCTGAGAAGAGATAGAAGATCATGTTATGAGATAATAAGAATGTGAGAGAGTTGCAGTTCAAAATAGACACAAAGCTTGTTTTTCTACAAGGCTATTACAGATCTTCTTGACAACACCTGAAACGGCATAATGACTCTGATATCTTTAACTATAGCATTTTTGCTAGCGGTAAACTTAGTAATGGCAACAAAAGGCCATACAAAGCCACAGGTATATGGCATTCTTAAATTGGTGGAAACTTGATACAAATGATATTTGATTGGTTTCCTAGTTTGGTTAAGCCAATGATCATTAAGCAGGTACTATAACACATGTTATGAGCAGGAACACGCATACTGTGGATGTGAATATAATACATTTTTCCTATATGTTTCAACAATACTAAGACAGTTGTATAGAGCCCACTTTTAATATGGGGAAAGATGCTTAATTCTTACTTATAGTGATTGCATTATTGTCTTCTCAAGAAGTGATTTATTGGCATGGAATGCGGAGAAAATGGTATAGAACTAGGAAATACTTTCAGAGATTCATGAGAAAATCAATTGCTGTAATTAAGCATAAGTAAGGATGAAAGTTGGAAGGACTTATTGTTTGATTTTGTAACACAGTCTCTAACTTAATGTAAGTTTTTGGAAGGACTGATAGTGAGCAATCTGCTTCCTTGTTAATGCTTAGTTAAGTCACGTTGCATTGATAAATGTTTTTAGATTTGGCACTGTAATGGATTTATTAAAATCCCTTGTTTGGCAAATGATGTTGATTTATTTCTTAAATTCAAAGTAGTTACATGAATTTTGAAAATTCTTTCCATGTCAACACCCAACTCAAAATGATAACGACTCAACTCTATACATTAGCTTGATGAGTTGAATTCAAGTGACATTTTCATGGCATTATATATGTTATTTGTAACTAAATCTGTGATGCAATAGTGAGAAATGTTCCTCCAATGTGTCCTCTGCCTCATGTTCTGGATTTTGTGGAGTAAATTTATTAAAATACCTTGTCATGATTTAATTTGGCAAAGAAGGAAATTTGTTTATGATATACAAAAATAGTCCAAGCTTGATGGAAAAATTCTCCTCGGGAGGATGGTGCAATATCTCCTCCCTAACCATAGTTTCACACATTTGAATCACAGAGAGCAAATTTTAAACACATGTAGACAAGTGCTCTCTCAAACTTTAGAAAAGTTTTCCTTTCACTGGCATGCCTTGTAGTTTGGGGAATTATTGAAAAGAGAATCGATATTTTCTTTTAACAAAAATTTATTTTAATTCTGCATGTGATAATGAAACTGGCATAGATAATAACACGTAGAATGCAACTAATTTTTACAGAAATTGTGTTAAAGCTTACCCGTGAAGCAACACACTATGAGAGAACTGGTTAATTGCACCCTTTGACACTTCTGTAGACAATTTTTAAGTTTGAAAAATACCTTTTTCTACACATTGAAAGCTTTGCCAAATTCCAACTAGCATGACCAGCTGCAACTTAATTAGCACAGTGCGATCAACTTGAAAAGAATATAATAAAACAGAATGCAACCAAAGATTGTAAAGTCTTAAAGTTACATAATTGATAGACTTCTAATCTTACCTATGAAGCAACATTCCCAAAAGAAGAGCACTGATTATTTGTAACCTTGGAGACCTTTGTTATACTATTTTTTTTGCAAATATACCTTTAACTACTCCTTGAAAGTGTTGTCAGTAATTCCAACTAGCCTCTCACCAACCACATCTTACATTTTGTAGAAATTCAAATAGTCTTTGCTTATATCCGCTCCACATTGTTCCTTGAGACTACAACACTTATATCATTTTTCATCTATAGTAATTGTAAAATGAGTCAACATGAATACTCCCATAGCCTTAATATAGAGATGTGGATTTCATAGTTAAAATAATTAACAAATAAAATAGTGTTGTCTTGAAGTATGCCACATACTTGATTAACCTTAACTATTCCTTTTACACACTTGAAAATTACTTAATATAATGATGTATTAAGCAGCCTCATTTTCATTCATCATTTTACCTACAAAACATTACACTTGTTAGCAAAAAAAAAATGATACACCTTTATGGCATATCTTATGTATTGTGATGTTATCCATGATGAGGTCATAAAAATTTGAACTCATTCATGTGAAATTGATCTCATCTACAGGAAAGTACTATGGGAGGCACACAAAAAGGTTTGATTATGCATTTAACTAGATTTGTAAACTTTTTCTTAACATTTGAAACATGCTTAAAAATTTCCCCCATGTGTATAAAAAATATTCACTTTGATACTAAGTACCCTTTGTACACCTGCGTTAGGCAAGAGTATGATTTGATTATACTACAATCAATATGAATGAACCATGAGAATGATGATGAATTTTGATACTACACCTGTCCACCAAGTTGCCATGTTGCACTTTATTTCACCCATGACAATGGTGTGTTATAACTTATGACTCATCAAATCCACGTACCCCTCCCTTGAAAAACCATGTAATCCTCCCTTGTGCAAATATTTAAATTCTTCTTTCTTCTTTAATATTTGAATTGTAACAACCTTATTTGAGCAATAAAGTTTAGCATTCACCCCATTTCCCTATGATAAAATTAACCAACACTTTCCTTTTCTATAGTATCTTTTAACTCTTGCATGATATTTTCATAGATTATCACATTTTAAATTTGATCACACCCAATGTTAGCTAACTTATCTACCAACTGATTCCCTTCCCTATATGTATGTTTTATTTGCAAAAAACTGAACATCCATTATTTTCCATACCTATTGCAACACATATCCGATCTTCCAGCAAATCACTTTTCTCTCTTTACATGCATTAACAATGATTAGGGAATCACCTTCAACTTACAAAGCTTTGAGCTTCAGATCTCTTGCTAGTTGCAAACCATGTAATAAATCTTGTGATTCCGCAATGTTATTTTTTCCTTTTGGAAGTTTTAACGATTTAGCTAAAATGACGAAACCTTTATGATCCCTTATTACAACCCCTGTCCTTGATATTCCTAGGTTCCCATGTGATGCACCATCAAAATTTAATTTGAAATATCCTTTTGGAGGTGGAACCCAGGCTATTTTGCTTCTATCTAATTTATGTTTTTTTATTTTGATGCAAGATTCCTTTGAAAGGGAGCACAATATTAGTCCACTTCTGCATTAACTTTGAATCCCAATCTATGAACAATGATCCAAAGTTTTTAACCTTCTGAGCATATGCATTTGTTATCTTTTTTATTGAAGATTTCATCTTCTCCAATACTTGCTCCAACTTCATTTTTTCATTCTTGAAGATCCTTTTGTTCCGCTCCCACCAAATGCTCCATAGTACTACAGAAGGAACCACTCTCCAAATGCATGCAAACAATGTTGATTTATACAATATTGGCTAGATTGAAAATAAATCCCATAAATTATCTGGTAGTGGTGCATACCAATTGAATTTTCTTTTGATAAAGGACCAACAATGAAATGCAAAAGGGAAATGAATGAACAATTGGCTTACCTCCTCCATCTCATTTTCACACAATACACATTTGAATTGAGCTACTATCCCAAGTTTGGCAAGCCTCTCACTTGTCAAAATTATCCTTTTAATAGCCAACCATGAAAAACATCTAGCCTTTGGAAGCACTGTTGAATCCTAGCAAAAGGATAAAGCTCTTTGAGGCTTAGTGTTTCCCCCTTTACTCATTACTACTTTATAACCCGTTTTGACTATATAGTGAACTAATTTTGAAGGAGCCCACAATAGTTTATCCTCTCCTCCTGACACAGACATTCCTTTCACTTAATCTACACTTTAACTCCTCTTTTTGATCATCTAGACAAGCAATGGTAGAGACATTTTTCCAACTAACTTTTCATGTACACTCATCTATGTTTTCAAAATAATCCTTTACTTTTTCCCCCCAATTTGAAATGGGAGAATTTTGTATTATTTTTGGATTTTGAACTGTACTTAAAGGTGCCTAGCAACCCCAAGATTCTTCCTAAAAATTTTCTTGTTGACCATTTTGAATTTCCCAAGTAAGATGCGGGGTGATTACCTTTCTACATGTAACCAAAAAATTCCACATTGTAGAGCCTTGTGTTGGGTTTGATATTGTAAAAATTATCTTTGGATCTGCACTATCTTAATACTTGGCTTGCATGACCTTACACCATTTTTCTTGAGTCTTAGAATACATATACCACACTAGCTTAGCCCCTAAAGCCTAATTTCTAGCTAATAAATTGTGTATTCCAACTCCCCCTTTTAATTTGTCTTCACAAATATTTTCCAATGATATAAGTGAAATCTTCTTTTTGTTATCTATATTCCCCTTCCATAAATTTTTTTTGACTCTCTTTTCAATTAAAACAATCAATGACATTGGTTAAATATTTAACCAAACTACACACAAATATAACAACAAGATAACCATAATCATAATTTGAACATGAGTAACCACATCATACTATATATTAGTTAAATATTTAAGACACTTAAACATTTCCAAACAACTAAAGAATATTTTTTGCTCAGTCTACATCAAGATCCCACATGACATATGTAACATTTAGATATACATGACATCTACAATTATCTAACATATCAATATATTCTTACCATGCTAAATATTAGCTTACCCAATGACAAAACCCAATAATATGGAACTATCTATGGGTGCCCTTTATTAACTTGTTTATATTTACACAACAATCCCAACATATATTAAAAGATTAATATGAAGTTATAATTTAAAAAACCCAGATGGAGCTATCATCATTTTAGGCACAATTCATGTTGTCAATTATTATGGTAGGCAATCCATATCCAAGTCATATCATTACCTACCTTTATGAACATAAAATTTGTCGTGGGGCATCGAAAGGCCTTAAAATACACTAACAAATAAAATAAAATTTATCCATTTTTTGTCTATCATATGTGAGCCCACCAAATTGTATAAATTGTATACCATGACACCAATAATAATTTACTTTTAATCATGGTTACACTATGTACAACAATTGAATAATACGATGAAACTCGTGATAACTAACAATGTTAAACTTGTGGACTTTATGATGATCTGTGGTAACCGCAACAAATGCGGACACAAGGCACTACTAGTGTGTGTGATTAAAAGAAATCAACCATCTAAAGAAAAGGTTTGGAAAAGATTCGATGTCAAATGATTGTATTCTTCTTTAAGAAACCCTAAATTTCTTTATAGAAGAAAAGGTGGGGACTGGGATTGTTGATTAGATGTTCACACTTTTGGACCAATAATTTACTTTTTGATGAGAAGAGTTTGTTATCTTTTCTCACACTTTTAGATGTTCTCTCTCTCTATCTCTATCTCTCTTAGGTATCCCCCCCACCCCCTCTCTCTCACTCCCTCTATCTCTCTCCCATCCCTCTATCTCAAGCACTCCCTCTCCCTCCCACCTCCTCTCCCTCTCTCAAGTCTCTCTCTCTCCCTCTATCTCTCTCCCACCCTCTATCTCCCACTCCCTCACTCCACCACTCCCTCTCTATCCTACTCTCTTAGGTCTCTCCCTCCCACCCTCTCTCTCCCACTATGTTTCCCTCTCCCTCTCTCTTAGGTCTCTCCTTCACACCCTCTCTCCCTCTCCCTCTCTCTCGGTTTCTCCCCTCCCACCCCTCTCCTCTCTCCTCTCCTCCTCCCCCCCACCTCTCTTCACCACTCCCCCTATCTCTCTCCCACCCCCTCTCTCTCCCTCTCAGGTATCTCCCTCCAATCTTCCTCTCTCTCTATCTCTCTCCAATCCCTCTATCTCGAGCACTCCCTCTCCCTCTCTCCCACTCCCTCTCTCTCTCACTCCCTCTATTGGAAATATTGGTTGTGTTTCATGTATGTGTAATTTTCGGGAATGATAGATACAACTCAACCTAGTTGATAACCAACACCATGAAATCTCTAATACTATGTTTGGGAGATATCATTCCTTTTATCCAAGAGGGGATTCATCCTTTGGTGTGTGAGATCTACAAGGTTTACATCCTTTAACCTCCAATAGATCCACAAGGTTTCATCCTCAAACTCAATAATTTGAAAACTGTAAGAGTTGGCTATGGAGATAGCCACCCAAGATCTAGAGGTTAAATAGAAAGCACAAAAGAGAGAAGATCAATATGGCAAGAATAAATTATATTCCTATCAAGAAATATAAATAGACTTGATATACAATGTGTGAGAGACCCTTGGTTATATATCCAAGGTGAGACATAGGATTAGAAAAGATCATGAAAAGTGTCATAATCCTATGTCCTGAGGTAACTAATATTAAATGACCTTGAACACAAGTATTAAATTACAAAAGGTAAGATAAGATCTAATGCCAACTAGGACTTCTAGAAATATTCCTAGGACCTAAGTAAACTTAACTTGTGAATAGGACCTACTAGGTGAACTAGTAAGGTAAGATACCTTATTCACACCAACACCCCCTCTTAAGTGCAACTTAGCGAAAAGGAAACTAAAGAAAATGATGTAAAGATGCTGATGGATCCCAACTACTAGGCCATATTAGATACCCATGTACAAATGCAATATCTCAAAATGGAGAAAAGGAGAAAACCCAGTGGGACAAAAATCCTCCCTAAAAGAGATGAAAACAAAATTTTAGCTCAATGAAGAATAAGAAGGTCAAAACCCCATGCAAGGAAAAAGACCCCCCATAAGAGACAAGAATAAGAGAGACTATGCAACCCCCATCAATGTAGTGTCTCCTCCAATGATAGCAGATGCTTGACAATGAATGTTGAATATGATACAATAGCATCGAACACCCCTGAGGAAGAAACAAAAACAAGAATTTATGCAAGATTTCTTCTCAATCCTGAAAGGAAGATGAGGGAAGAAGAATGATGTGTGGTGTCTCTAAAGAATTCTCAAATATTTCCATGTCGATGCCAAATTTTTTCACAAACAAATCAAGTGTTTTGGGCCACACTAATGAAGAGAACAATCCAAAATCTAGTAGAGATGAAAATAGAACACAATCCAAAGATAAAGTTATCTTCTCTAAAGATAAAGAAGCCTCCTCCAAATGTTGGTCAAAATTATCCACACTCATGTCAAACAGTGAAGAATGATCATGTAGAGAATGAACAAGAGGGTCAGAGAGTTCCCTCACAACAACTAAAGAAGGATCATCTCCATCAAAGAGAAGATGAATGCAATCAATGGCGTCTCCCAAATTTGAAATATTTAACTCCACAAACAAGTCTAAAATACCTATCAAGTAGCCATCTCAAGGAGCCATATCTGGAAGACAATGTATGTCATGTTGCACTAAATCACAAGAAGCCAAGACTGTGACAAAACAAGCATCATCAAGTACAATAGTAGATGAAGATGTGATATCAAGAGGACAAGGAGAAGCAAGAAGAGAAGTCTCTTTGTCAACTAGAAATCCAAGATATTCACTATATTCAAGCTCCTCTAAAGTATCATCATCAAAGGGTATATTATCAATATTATTAAGGGGAATTAGGAAATCTGCAACATGATCATTTGGGAATGGAGAGATATGAGGATCTCCAAAGATCTCCCAAATCTTGGTCCAAATTGTGCATGTTCATTCAATCTCTAATATCTCCACAAGAATAGCAACACCAATATTTGTGCCAATCAATCCAATAAATGATCATTATTATTACCCCAAAAATCATTTCTTCCAAGCTATTTTTTGGTTTAGGTAAGAGTGCGTAAAGATATTAAAAAAGCTTAAGCCACCTAAGATGTTTCAATGTACCTTCCTGTTAGGAATCATAATTATCCTTTTTCAGAATTACCATAGAAGGATGAATAGAGAAACCCATGATACTTCCTCAAATGATGAAATTTGAGATCCATACATATGAAGCAACCACAATATTACACCCCAAAATTCACTTAATCAAAGAACCCCCTAGCAATATATGATCTTGGCACTTTATGATTAGTGTAATTACTAATGCCACTTACCAAAAACAACAAAGTGGTCTTGACCTTGGTACATGCAAATGTCGAAATCGGCCACAAAATCAAAGTAATTTTTTTTGAAAAAATGATATTATTCTAATCACACCATTGTAAAGTACACAAAAAATTATTCATTTTCAAAAAAAACTACACCCAAATTTATGTTACCGTAGGAGCACGAATGGAGCCTCAGAAGTTCTCAAAATGAGAACAACTTAGCAAAACTTGTGAGAATCTAAAAGTTATGGAAAATATAGACACAAAAATCAAAAACCATCTACACCATTGCATAAAGAATAAAATTTTCCCCAAATTAAAAAAAATCTCACAAAAAAAAGGTCTTGAGCCTGAGTTATGAGTGTTTGAAAATCATCCTCCAAAATCAAAACTTCAATGGAGAGGGGGGGGGGATTAAAAATTCCATGTTATGCTAACATCAATAGGGAATATTTGTAAAATATTTTTATGAAATTCTAGATTAAAATTTATGACTAGATAGTTCGTTTGGTGGTGGGGTGGTACCTATGTCACACGATGCCCTACCATAGGTCGAAGGTACCTGCAGCAGGTACCATGAAGTACCTGTAGGTCTGAACGGCTTGGTACAGGTCTGCAAAACGTTGACTTTTTTAAAAATAATTTTAAAAAAAAACTATAGTTTCAATATATAATTTTAAAAAAATTAGAAAATAAATAAAATAAATATTTTTTCTCAAAAAACCATACCAAGCAGTGAAGTGCCATACGGTCATATGGATGACTGAGTAGGGGAGAAATTTTCCCTAATGGCTATCGACAATTTTTTCTGATTTTGATGAATTGGTAGTCAATGTTGAGGTTTTCAGGCCTTCTAGACACGATGGCAAGGTCGTATTTGACCCAAAATGCTCCAAAATTGTAACTACCTCCTAGATTTGGCAACCACTTTTCAACTTCAACCCCTCGTAGATATGGCCTCAAATGTCCAATTTGGATGAAACAAAATGTAAAAATTAATTTTTGAAACACACTAAACTCAATGGTGAGCTCAAATTTGCACCAAAAAGCTCCAAAACAAACCTGCAATACAAAGCCACAAAGAGGAAACCCCCAGAATCTGATATTTCTATCAAGTTTTTTTTATTCTTGAGATTATCATTTGATGCAAGAGAAGAGCATACTCAACTTTTCAAGATCCACCAAGATATCTCCAAAAATACTAACCAAATGCACCCAACTTGCTTTGATACCATGCAAGAGTTGGCTATGGAGATAGCCACCCAAGATCTAAAGGCCAAATGGAAAGCACAAAGAGAAGATCAACATGACAAGAATAAATTGAATTTGTATCAAGCAATGCAAATATAATTGATATACAATGTATGAGAGACCCTTGGTTATAGTTAATGTGAGACATAGGATTAGACAAGATCATGGAAAGTGTCTTAATCCTATGTCATGAGACAACTAATATTAAATGACCTAAGACACAAGTATTAAATGACAAAAGATAAGATAAAATACAGTGTGAACTAAGACTTCTAGAAAGATTTATATGACCTACATAAAATTACATGTGAATAGGACCTAATTTAGATGAACTAATTAGGTAAGATACCTTATTCACACCAACACAAGTGCTCAAAATATTTTTATAGCTATGGTTTCAAAATATATCATGATGATCCCCTGTTTAGACTTTAAATCCTTAATACATCTATTAAGAAAGTTAAAACCAACATTGAAAATTGTGAACACCAAAAAGGTATACAAATGTGTATGCCAATGCCTAGTAGGCACTATTTATCTTGGATCATGCTCAAAATTATGACCATGCGTATAGAGAAGGACTTGAGGGCATGGAAATGGGATATGGGTGACTTGCAATAGTCTTTAAGATTAATAATGTGAGGTCTCACAAGTTCAAATTGTAACCAATTCATTAATGGAAGTTAAAGTTGTTTACTTAGCTTCCATGATGGAAAGTACATGTAGATTCATGGCCCCAACATAAAATATTATTTTCAATAGAAGAAACCCCTCTCTAGAATTTATGATGTCAAATTGAAGTATTAATGGCACTTAGTGACATGTCAAGAGGTAGGTGAGACAAATAGTGCAAAATGGTAAAAAATTTAGACTTCAAAGGTAAAAGATGATAAGATATTGATACGAATAAGATAGGAAGGTGAGGGGAATTTTGACTTCAATTTGATGAAATAAATTATTAGTAGGGATCTTGGGAGTTGGACATGACAAGGAACACTACCTAGGTAGATGAACTTTGATATATTGATAGGAAGTGAAGGAAAGTCACAACTAGATAGACAAGTCCAAAATTTTAATATGAAAAAGGGACTAATAGAAAATCAGACCAAGGCAAGAAGATGCACTACCTGCAAGGAGCTCCATAAATCTAATAACTGACCAACACTTATAATGGTAGGTTCCAACACATAGAGAGTTGGAAAGCTTGAGAAAGACGCAAGGGGAGAGAGGAGGAAGAGTATATACACAAAATTTGGGTCTGAGAAGATCAGGGGCTATGTAGTAGGTATTTTGATGCATAATAGAATCATTACAAAAATGATAAATGATAATTCTATCTTGCTCAAAATTACTTTCCCTCAAGCAACTTCAAATTAGGATGTTCCAAATTTTGCAATCATTCCCATGTTGCAACTTCAATTGAAGTTCCTTCTAGACATCAAACTAGATACCTGATGATTTCTTAGCCTCTTAGCTTCCTTTTTCTCATATGCATAACCAAGTTAGGAACCAAAATTAGTTTTCCTTTTTGTGAATCCTACTCTCCTTAGGCAACTCCAACTCATATGCAACTTCACCAATCTACTTCAAAATTTTGTAGGGTCTATATAAATGAGGTTTGAGTTTGTTTTGTCCACTTTTCTTCAAAGAGGATTTCTTGTAGGCCTACAATCACACAAAAACCAAGTCTCTCACCTCAAATTCTCTCTCTACCCTATGATAGTTTGCATACATTTTTTTCTAGTTCTTCACCTACTAGAGATTATCCTTGAGTGACTTAAAGATGTCTTGGCCTCACTTGAGTACGTCACTCACTCCTAAAAATTGACTATCAATTTGTTAGAAAAATGAAGAAGAACATCTCATTTTGTTGTTTTGTGTTGTCATTGATGTCACCATGATATATGAGTTGCAACTACAAGATCAAGTCTCAATTTGTTCTGGTATTCTGGTTTGGTATTTGAACTGGTATAATGCTTACATTCTCTAGTATTTTGGTATATCCTCTGGTATTTTGGTATGCAATTGTTTGCTGGTGATTATTGTTGTGTGCGGTTTTGAGAAATGGTTCATGGATGCTATAAGCACGCACAATGAAGATCTCACGTATTCATTTCTGGTATGGTGTATTGGCATTATTTTATTGATTGAAATTTTGCTATTAGGTCTATATCCTTGGTTGACCTAATGGATAAGTTGTGAAATTATGAATTAATTTTTATTATGCAGATATATGTGTGACCCATCTTAGGTCCATGCCGACAAGATGCAACATGTTGGGCGCTTGAATTGATTTTTGGGAAGATTTTTTGAAAACTTGTAGCCAACAGTTGGTATTTTTTGATAAATAAGAAATGCATCTAATTAGGCCAACCTAATTGATTCTTGTGGAGAGATCAGGCATATATATTGGACAGTTTTTGAAGACTGAGAGAAGATGGAGGTGTGAATGCGAATGTGAAGAAGTGCAAATATGATGAAGTGTGTCAAATCAATCTACTGAGCTTCATTGGAACTGAATCAACACTCACTAGGTGTAATTTGTTAGTTCATTTTGGTTGCAATCCATTTTGTCATTGTAATTTTGTAGGTAGTGAGCCTTTGTATTTTGGACAATGAGTTTTGGCAGTGAGCCACCCCATTTTGTAATATCTCATGACCGATTATACTATATTGTGAGCTAACACTCATCGTGGTTTTTCCCATTTTGCGTTTTCCACATAAAAATTATATCCTTGTGTTCATGTGTTTTGAGATTTCATGTTATGTTAATGCTTTTACTTATCTTTGCTATTGCATGCATTGGAATAATTGGATGGTATCTATTCAAAAAATTTAAGAATATACTGATTCACCCCCCCTCTCAGTTTCTTAGATATTCAACAATTGGTACCAGAGATTGGTTCCTTCGGATAAGCCTAACAACTTGAGGGAGATCCTAAAGATTGAAGAAAGGAATGATAAAGAAGAGCTTTGGACTGCTCTTGAAGATCTTGATAAAGTTGAAAGCGAAAATAAAGAGCTGAAAGAAAATATTGTAGATGCAAATGAATGTGTCTGGAAGTTAAAAAAGCAATTGGAAAAGTTCAAAGAAATGCATAGGAAAGTAATTGATCAGTTGAAGTAGGCTAGTGAAGAAATCACTGATTTAAAAGTGCAAGTAGAAGAGAATAAAAGAATTGAAGAATGTCTAAACAAATTGGTACAAAGCAAGTCTGATGAGTGCACCAAGCTTGAACAAGAAGTAGTGAACCTGAAAATGGATCTGGAGAAAGTGAAACTTTGTGAAAACAATTTCAAATCTAGCTCAGACAAGCTTGATGAATTTATTTCAGGACAAAAACTGAGCAAAGACAAAGGTGGCTTGAGAATGGAAGGAGGTGAAATCTCTAAGGACAACCAGAAGACTCAGAATAAAGGAAAGTAGAGAGGAAATTCAAGGAACTTTGCTAGGAGACCATCTATGAGACAACCTAATGCACAAAGGTATCCATCTTTTAATGGCACTTTTTCTTCATTCAAAAAATTTGGTCTCAGGGAAACTGAATGTAGGGGTAGGATGAATCAATTTCCTAGTCCCTTCACTAGTCAATGTTTTGCTTGCAAAATAATTGGACATTGGGAAAGTGAATGTAGAACCTTGATGATGAATCGGTTTAATGGAGGAAAAGTGAATCAATCCTTTAATGGTTATTGCTATACTTGTAACAAGTATGGACATAAAGCTAATCAGTGCAGAACAAGAGTCAGTGGAAGACAATCTAATTAGAGAAATGTTGTCTGCTATAATTGCAACAAACCAAGACATATCTCAAGATTTTGTAGAAACAAAAAGGGTAAGGAGACCAATCTGATAGAAAATAATGAATCCGTGAAGAAGGTTGACAAGATGAGATTAAGAAAGAAATGAATAAGATTTGGAGGAAGAAAAAAGAGACTGAGATGATAGATGCATTTGTGCCCTCATCCAGTATAGACAATTCCTTCAGGAACTAGACCTAGCAAGGTCTTAGGGGGAGATTTAATAGAAAACCACTTGAACCCCCTTAATGTTCAGCATGTCAGTCCTTGGCATGGAGATATGTGGTAAGAAATGATAAGCTAGAGGTTATGCAAGTGGAACCGGAAGAAAATATGAAGGAATGATCTTCTGCAGAGCAAATTAGGGTTTTTTTTCTGAGCAGAGAAAAAGAGTTTTTAGCAGCTTTTTGAAATTTGTCGTATTTAATGTAATTAGGGTAGATCATTGTTTTATAAAGAAAATTTGTAAGGAATTTTTATTACTCATACAATTGAAGAAATTGAAGAAGCTTTTTGAAGTGATTTGGAGTTCGAGCCTTGCAAACCCTAGTTCTGGTTCATCGTAAAAAAAAGGAGATATATTTCTTTTTTGTGCAGTTGTGGGATTGTGCTCTTTGAGTTGTTTGAATTCAAAATTTGGAAGAATGGAAACCCCTATAGTCGTTAAAGTGTCAGAGAGACCGAGACCATCTTATAGGAAATATTCCTCGAAGGTCTTTGAAGACAACCCTATGGGCACCTTCTCACCAATCCCTCATGGAGTTATGCCAACCAAGGACACGAGGATGTATATTTGAGTAAGGACTGGGGAATTCAATCACACCAAATTGATCGAAATTTGGCAGAATAAGCTTACTGGAGATAGTTTCTTGATAAAACCTAAATAGTCAAACCTAGTTGCAAAGAAGTTAGACAGATGGAACAACTTTACCAACTTTAGTTCCGTGGTTGATGATAGATTTGTGAAGCCATTCCTAAGAAGAATACATGATAAATTCTTGTGGACTAACCGACCTCACCTGATAACTAAAGAGGCGATTAGGGTTGTTATCGGCCTCTAAGATAAAGGACTAGTGCCTATATTGAAAGTCGTGAAGAATGAAGTGGTAACAAAACTTATAGGAGCCACATATGGCAAGAGAGCTTTAACGACAAAGTCCATCACCAATCTGGCTATGAAGTATGCAGCTATCATGATTGGTCACAAAGTATACTTCACCAACAAAGAGAAATCTATTTCGGCCACAACTATTTATACTAGTTTTGATATGGTAATAAATGATGTAGACTATGACTTATGTAAGCTTCTCCGGCAATAGTTTCTTGAGAATTTGAAGTTGACAAAAGAAAGGAAGTATGCTTTCAAATTCGGTTCACTGATTGTATGTTTGTTGTTTTACTTCATAAAGAGACTTCTTGGAAAGAATGAAGTGTTTTGGGACTCATCCAGACTAGTGGCACATCAAATTTTTGATTATATGCATAATTTGGGTGATCTAAAAGCTCAAGAAAATGCTCTAATAGCATTCTTTGCTATATTTAAGAGCAACATGAATGAGAGAGATAGGATTCTAAGGAAAATTGTTGAGAAATACAAAGATGGCATCGTATTCCATGTTTCCTCTGATGAATGCATAATCAAAGCAATAGAACCCCAGACCATATGGATTCATCCATTGGGATATGAAATTACAGAGGATGAAGCTAAGGGTTATGTACAAATGTCACTAAAAAATATGAAGGATCTTAATGAACCTAGAATTGGTTCTTATGCAAAAAAATCTATGGAGATTCACATGGAGCATCAGAAGCCAATAATTAGAAAGAGAGTTAAAAAGAAGCTTAGAGAAGCTGGATTCACTGATGATCAGATTTCCCTTGGAAGGGCTAAGGGAGAAGAGTTGGAGGTAGAATCATCTGGCCTAAGGAGATCTGGCAGGACTCCTCCTAAACCCTCTGCAGCTCCTACAGTAAAAGTTGAACCTAGTACCGCAAATAAAGGAAAAGGCCTGGTTTCCTTTGAACCTACTACTAGATTTGGGAAGAGGAAAGAAACTCCTCTGGTGGCCCCTGGAAAAAGAGGAAAGAAGGAGAAAGCTTCTAGGGAGAAAAATCTTACACTTGTCATAGATGATCAGGATGAAGAGGAAGAGGATCTTGCTGCAAAATTAGTGAGGAAAAGAAGATGAAGTTTATCCTCTGATGAAGGTGCTTCTAAGGAAATTGTCGGTTCTAAGAGAGTGCATGTTGTATCGTCTTCTGATGATGAGGAAGAGAAAAAAATTGGTGTTCATGTGCACACCAAACCAAGGTCAAAGAAGACTAAGGTGTTTGATGAAGCCTCTGTGGACCAGAGAGAAGAAAAAGACATTTCGGTAAGTTCTGGTCCCCGTTTCAAATTAGAGGAAACTCTTAATTATTTGTTACATTTTGAGAACATGCTGAAGCCTACAACAAAATACTATGATAATGCTGGAAAAGAGGACAAGAAAACTTTACTTTTAGCTACCATTCAATATGTTATCATTTTGTAAGTTAAATGGGATGATATAAAGCAAGATGTACCTGAGAATATGTGGGCAGCTCTGATGAAAAAGAGATCAGAGGTTGTTGTACTTGAAGAGAAAAATAGGAATAATGCATTTGATAAGATTGAGTCTTCCCTGACCCTAGATGATCTGGAGTCTTTGAAAAATATTTGTGCAGATATGTTTCGAATGAAGAAAAGGGTTAATATTTTAATGACAAGGGGATAAAAGGAAAATAAAGAAGATAAGGAAGGAAACAACAAATGTGATAAAGGATACAGTAGAAAAATATAGCATGCTTAAGGTTAATGAAGATGTCTCTGATGAAAATGTTGAGGAAGATATTCCTCTTGATACAAGTGATGCAGGTATTTCTGAAGACATTGATGTTGAAAATGATGTCGATGGTGAAAATATTCCTTCAGAAAGGGAGAAGCAAAATGAAGGTGAAATTGAGCCTGAAAAACATGATGATGCTCCTCCACAGCACACTAAAGGTGAAAAAGGAAATGATGAAAAGGTAATGCTGAAGAGGAAAAAGATAGTGAAGAATAAGAAAAAGATAATCCAAAAGAAGAGAAAAATGAAAATGGAAAAGATGGAAATGATGAAGAAGACAACAAGGATAAAGATAAAGATGAAAATGAAAAGAAAGAAAAGAAGGGAGAAGAAGAAGAGAAAGTGGAAGAAGAAAAAGAAAAAGGACAGGAAGAAAAGAAAGAAAAGGAATCTACTGGGAAAAATGAAGAAATTCAAAAGCAGATTGTAAAATCTCTTAAGCATCCCAGAGAATCGTCCTTCAATAATGATGTTTTGAAAGGTTTGCTATCCAAGAAAATCAGATTATAGCCAATAATTCCTCAAGAGCTTCTACAACTTCCTATGATTGAAGGTTAAGTAGATGTGGAGAAGGTGTCTCTGGTTCATAAAGTGGTGTTAGGAGATGCATTATAGGCATCCAAAAGGAAGGAAATTCTTGAGACTCATTAGAAAGGAACAAAACTTATAGAAGATACTCTTAAGGCATTGCAAGAGGTCACACCATGTGCATCAATTGATGCATCCCTCGCTCCCATTGAAAATTTGAGATTGTTGTTGGATTCTTTCAAGGAGTATACCTTTGAGCTTGGAGAAAAGACGAAACAATAAGTTGAGGAGAAACTAGTAAAGAAAATGCTATTGGAATTGCATGACAATTGTGCTCTTGCACACTCAAACATTGAAAAGAACTTGGAAGCTATGAAGATCTATGATTCGGAAGTAAATGCAGTTCTTGCTTATTGCTTGAAGTGGTTGGATGCCATCTAAAACATTAAGGTTGTTATAGACTCCATTGAATCTTAGTTGAATGTTGTCTCCAGTACTTACAGTATATTCAAAGACAAAGACAAATCAACCTGCAACACCATCACTATGCATAAAGATAAATTATTTGTCTTATAGAAGCAGAAAGAAGAGATTATCAGAAAATTTGATCAATTAAGTGACATTATAATAGTGAAATACACTCTGGTTGGCAAGGCCTTGGCAGGCACAAAAAAACTTGAGAAGATAAATTTGACTCCCGATACTTCAGATGGTGCAGAAGAAACTCTAGTAGAGTTCTAATCCCTAAACAGGATGTTGATTGCTGCAAAGGATAGTTGGGAGAGTAGTAAATTAGTATGGGAAGGTATTCTTAAGGAGCTTCAAGGCTCACCATCCTTTGGTTGATGCATGTTTCTTTGTTTTCTTTATTTTCATATTTCAATTTTTGGGACACCCTTTGTCTTTGATGTCAAAGGGGGAGTGAAGAATGGTGAAATATTAGTGTTAGGGGGAGAAGTGTTGTAAATAAGAGTTTGAAAGTTTTTGCAAGTTTTGTTTTGAAATTTTTTGGAAAACGTTCTCATTAATGACAAAGGGGGAGATTGTTGGAAAAATGAAGAACAACTCATTTTGTTGTTTTGTGTTGGCATTGATGTCACCATGATATATGAGTTGTAACTGCAAGATCAATTCTGAATTTTTTTTGGTATTCTAGTCTGGTATCTGACCCAGTATAATTCTTACATTCTCTGGTATTTTGGTATATCCTCTGGTATTTTGGTCTGCAATTGTTTGCTAGTGATTATTGTTGTGTGCAGTTTTGGGAAATTGTTCATGGATGCTGGAAGCACATAAATTCAATATCTCACGTATTCTGATGCTCGTATGGTGTATCAACATTATTTATTTATTGTAATTTTTATATTAGGTCTATCCTTGGCCGACCTAGTGGATAAGTTGTGTAATGATGAATTAATTTTTGTTATGTGGATATATGTGTGACCTATCTTAGGTCCATACCGACAGGATGTAGCATGTTGGGCACTTGAATTGCTTTTTGGGAAGATTTTGTGAAAACTTGTAGCCGATAGTTGGTATTTTTTGATAAATACAAAGTGCATCTAATTAGGCCGACCTAATTGATGCTTGTAGGGAGATTAGGTATATATATTGGACAACTTTTGAATACTGGGAGAAGATGGAGGTGTGAATGTGAATGTGAAGAAGTGAAAATATGATGAAGTGTGTCAAATCAATCTACTGAGCTTCATTGGAATTGAATCAAAACTCACTAGGTGTACTTTGTCAATTCATTTTGGCTACAAGCCATTTTTTCATTGTAACTTTGTAGGAAGTGAGCCTTTGTATTTTGGATAGTGACTCTTGGTAGCCACCCCATTTTGTAATATCTTATAACCAATTCTACTATTGTGAGCTAACACTCACCGTGATTTTTCCCATTTTAGGTTTTCCATGTAAAAATCCTGGAGTTCATGTGTTTTTAGATTTCATGTTATGTTAATGATTTTACTTATCTTTTCTATTGTATGCATTGGAATAATTGGATGGTATCTTTTCAGAAGATTTAAGAAGATACTGATTTACACCGCCCTCTCAATATCTTGGATATTCAACACAATCAACACAAGGTCAACAAAACTTAAATTTGTATACACATACAAGTCTCTAAAGGGTGTCATCCTAATGGACATGTGATAATTCATGTTATAAAATTTATCCCCTAGATGGAGCCATTTTATCCATGCCCTTTGCTGAACTATAACATGATTTAATAGGTATCCTTCCACCCATTTTTTTGCAATCTTATTTTTTCCATCCTTTTAGGGGTGGTAGCTAGTACTAGGTGTGAGTTTGGTCTCTACCAACTAAAAGAGTTATTTCTAAAACAAACTCAATAATTTACTCTCTTTTTCAGTCATGCTACTTTTGGATAGTTCCTAAAGTGTAAACATTTATTTAAATAACATGTTAGCAATGCATGGTTCCTTAAAATATGAATATATAGCAAGGAAGTGTACATACTTTGTGATATCTACAACTACATATATGCAATATTTACCTTGGACTTTCAAAATTCTCATGATAAAATGCATTGAGATCATCTCTCATTTATATTTAAGAATTGGAAAAGGTACAAAATTCATGTTGGTAATTTTCTCTTTTTTATTTTGTTGAAAAACTGCACATTCTCTAGTGTGTCTAAGGATGTCATCTTTAAGTCCTCTTCATGTGAATCTCTCCTTGGTTTTCTTATATTTCTTGAAATATCCAAGGTGCCCCACCAAGGGAGTACATGGACTACCTTTAAATTTGTGTGTTTCATTTTTTATCTAGCCCCTAAATAAATTATATCCTTATAGAGAATGAGTGTGTTGGTCATAGTGAACCTTTCATCTAGAAATTTACCTTCCAAGACATCAGTAGAAAACCCATTCATAGAATATTCTACTATATTTTTTTCCTTCCAATCAACAGAGATGTAAGGTATTGAGCAGAATATTAGCTTCCTCGACAATGCATCAATGACTAAATTTTTTCATTCCTATAACGAACTCAATGTCAAAATCATACACTTGAAGCTTTCTTACCCATTTTTGTTGCCACTCATTCAAACTCTTCTAACTAAGAAAACAATTCAATATTTTATGATCTATTTTGACCATAAATTATTTTCCAACCAAATATTGTTGGAACTTAGTCAATACATGTATAATGGCCATCTCCTTGTCATATATTAAGAGTCATATTTTTGCCCCCTTGATTTTGTGGATCATGAATACAATGGGGTGTGTGTTATGCATAAGAAAAAATCCTAATCCTTCTCCAAATGCATCACACTATAAGACAAAGGGAAGGGAAAAATTAGGAATAAATATCATTGAGATAGATCTCATCACCTCTTTCATTCTTTCAAAAGCATGTTATGCTACTTCACTCCACTCAAAAGCTCATTTATTTGTTAGATCGAGTAAGGGAGAAACTAGCTAAGAAAATTCCTTAATGAACCTTTGATAGTAGTCACATGGGCTAAATAATTCTCACTATTGTGTCAAATTCTTCAAGGTTGGCCAATCCAAAATGTATTTTATCTTTTCTAGGTCTATTTGCACTCCCTTCACACTGATGATGTGTCACAAGTATTAAAATTTTCATAAAAAAATTACATTTAGACTCTTTTGCAAAAAGGGTTTGTGTCTCTAGAATTCCTAACATAATATTGAGGTGTTTTAGGTGCTCCTTCCAAGTTTTGTTGTAATTAAGGATGTTGTCAAAGAAAACAAGAACAAAATTCCTACCTAGTTCATGCATGACTTGAAGTTTGCAAGGGTATTTCAAGGCAAATGAGATGACTAGAAATTCATAATTTCCATAGTGGCACTAGAAGGTTATCTTATGAATGTTGTCTTGTTGGATCTTGATCTAATGGTAACTCAATCTAAGGTCTATTTTTGTGAAATAGATCACCCCATGAAGTTCATCTATCATCTTGTTGATCCTAGGGATTATATATGATTTTTGATATTTTTCTTGTTTAACACTATGTGGTTGATGTACATTCTCATTGTGTCACCCTTCATCTTCACTAGTATTATAGAAGAGGTGAAAGGATTGAAACTAGGCTTGATGTTCCCCATGTCCAAAAAATCCTTTATTCCCTTCTCAATCCCCTCCTTATGTTTTCTAGGATGGATACAAGGGTGGTGATGATGGGATTAACACCCTCCTCTAGTTCAATATTATGTGAAAAACCTCTATCAAGTGGTCTCCTTGGAGGAATATCACTAAAAACCTTTCTATGTTTACTCAAAATAGGCTACGCATCCATGGGGTGTGAGATTTTGGCTTTAGGATAGCTGGTCACCAATACCAAGCATTGCACTACCCAATTTTCCTATGTACATGATTGAAAATTCTCTTTATTCTTCTTGTAAATATGATTTTTGGCACTCCATTCGTCTTTCCACAAAGTACCACTTCTTTTCCTTCAAATTGGAACTTGAATTTCATGGTTTGGAAGTTATGTGTAATTTCTCCCAATAAGTGCAACCACTTAACACATGACACAACCCTTTTAGTGTCTAAAATATTGACTACACAAATCATATTTCATATTATAATCTCTTAGGGCAACATTTAGTTAAGGGATCTTCCTAGTGCATTGGATAGAGAATTTATCAATGACCATTACACTGAAACCTTTGAAGTCCTTTGTTTTCAGTCCTCACCTTGCCACTAGAGCCCCATCTATGAAATTATGAGTAGCAGATGTGTTAATGAGTATAGTAACTCATTTCCCCTTTAAAAAACCACAAATTTAAAAAGGATTATACTTGGGAGTACTTGAGAGCTTCGCAAAGGCACCTCCATATATTCTTCCTTCTTCCTTTGAATTTTCTTCTCGTTTAATCCCTACTTCATGTTCTTCCTCTTCTCGGCTTGGTAGCTCTTGTTCGTCAACTCTAGACTCATCTTTAGAGATTACTTCAATGTAGTGCACCTGACTCTTTCCAAGACATTTATGTCTAGGCAACCAAGGCTCCTTGCAAGTGAAACATAGCTTATTCCTTCTTAGCTCGTAGTTTTCCTTTAGGACTTGTCTGTATCCTTGGCATATATGTTTTGAGTGCCAAGGCCCTCTTCATTTCCTCCTACATGTAATGTGGTTTAAAGGCTTTAACCAATACTTTGAGAGACTGAATTAGTCCCTCTATGAGAAAAATATTTAACATCCTTTTTATGACATCAGTTGATATTATAGATAGATTCTAAAATTTTTCCTTATAGATCTCCATTAAACCATATTGTTTGAGCTAAGCTAGTTCTCTAAAGTGTAGCTTAGGATCCTTTCTAGCAAACCTCTCAATTAGTGGTGTTGAAAGCTACAATATTAACTTATGAATGTGTTTACAAATTGAAAATTAGATTAACCAAATTGAGATTATGTGTGATTGCACATACAACACTAAGATAAAAAACAAAAAACCATAGATAACACCAGATTTATGTGGAAAAACCCTTTTGAGAAAAAAATACACATGAGAAAGAGGGAAAGAATATTATTAATTTGCAAAGAGACTTATACAATAATACTCTTCACTATTATTCCTTGATTAGTTTGGAAGCACGTGGATACCTACAACTCAACATATGAAACCATTATGCAAAGCTCCAATTTATAGAAAATTGTGGGAGGGAAAACCATAGTGATAACCTAAAACAAGAGGCAAATACCACTTGCAAAAACCCATGCCTACCTTTTGGACAACCAATAGACATAATAAAATATTTAATTCCCTTCACATGACTTCTCAAATGGGTGCCCAACTCATAGCCAATCATGAATGAAGCTTCTAGATTCTCTTTGACTCCCCAATGGAATATAAATGGACACCAAAAACCTCCTCCACTTGGATGCCCAAAGCATGACCTTTCATCGTCCATAAGTGGATGCCTAAGAAGGATATCTTTTCCATTATGTTGTGTAACTCCCACTAAAATTTAATCACCTTTTTCAAATATAATTGCAATATGTCATTATTTAATGATTTTCTCTCATGTCGCCTAGAACACGTTCCAAGGAATGTGGAGACATATGAATGCCATAGGAATACAAGGTTAATGTTGCCTTTTCCTAACACGTAGCTTGTAGAACTTGTCATACAAGTTGATGGAGCCATGGCCTTGAGTGATCAACCTATGGTGTCATTATTTGTGTTTAATACCCTCTACATGCAAGGTTTCAAACTTAATAGCCTCATCTTCAATCATAATCTTGATAATTAGGTATGTATCTAATTTTTGCACCCATTCACAGGTAGTGCATCAATTGGACCTATTTTAGGAAGATAGTGTCAGCTTCCCTAAGGCATGATGTACATCTCTTTGTGTATTTTTCTATTTAGGTTCATTTCTAGGGCCATTCTTACTAGACTTCTTTAGATTTATAAAGTTGGTAAGGAACATTTCAGCTCCCATTTCTTTTGGAGGGGTTTGGTACTCAACCTAGCAAGCTATAATATCATCAATTATTAGATTTTGGGCTAAAAGTTTAGGAGCCTCTTCCTCCCCACGAATGAATTGAGATCAGAATGGTCTTGTGTATGAGATAAGGATTGTCCTCTATGTGTTGGTGAGAGTGACATTAAAATCACTAGCATCAAAAGAGCTACCTTCAACATTATGTGGTTTGGATACATTCATGTTACTATCCATTTTGTGTAATATTTGTGTACTTTCTCTCCACCCAAACCTCAAAGATATCTCCTACATTAGTGGCATTTTCCTTGTTTTCCATAATATTTTTTCTTGACTCCTTTGTGGAGTAGTTCTTTCAAATCTCCCTCTAGTAGTACCTAGTTGATTTGTCACTGGAATGCATAAAATTCCTGCACTACAAGGATTGGTTTTGAAAATAAAAGGTTGGTAGAATCACCAACTCTAATACCAATGTAATATCCCCAATGAATATTAATGGTAATTAAACTTAGTTTCATATGGCTAACTAGAAATTAATGCATTTAATGACCCCAAGTAAAATATGGAGCCAATATTTATTAAAGAACCCTTAGCCAACTTTATATTTGTGACAAATCTTTTTATGATTTCAATATTTTAACAAACCTTACAAACCCCATAATTTACTCTTCCATTCATGTGATAACCCTAAACTTAATATAATTGTTTAGGTTGACAAACAAAAATAGACTACAAATTAAAAAATCAATCATATTTGATAAAATCCATATTGTAAATATTGATTTGCATTCATTTATACCTATTTCAAACCGGGTTGCAAACACAAGAAGTTATAGGGCTTTCCTTACACCCACAAGATTGTGAAAATATGATAAACTTTGCTACATCAACTTTTATAGACTATGGACTCTATACCGATGTTCACAACCCTCTATAGAATGGTTCAACTTAAACTAGCTAATAACCATCACCATAGAAGGTTTGATATGATCTCTAGGTGAGATCATTCATTTTGGCCAAGAGGGATTTCGTCTTTTGGTGTATGAGATCTAAAGGGCTTTCGTCCTTCAACCTCTTACAAATATGTGGGGTTATGTCCTTGATTCTAAGTGTTTGAACATAAATTCTCAAAATAGTTTTCTAGTTAGGATTTTAAAATGTCATGATCTCCTATTCAGACTTTTGGTCCTTAATACATCCAATGGGAATGTCAAAACCAACATTTAAAATTGCAAACACCAAAAAGGTATGTAGATGTGGACACCCATTCCCAATGGATGCCATTTCTCTTGGGTTGCACTTGAAATCATGCTCAAGTGTGTAGGGTAGTACTTCGAGGGCAAATAAATGGGGTAACAACTACATGCAATAGTATTTAAAATTAATGGCACAAGGTCCTATGAGCTCAAACCCTAACCATCACATTAATGGAAACTAAGGTTGTTTACTCAACTTATGTAATGGGAAGTATATGTATATCCACAACCCCAACATAAAATATTGTTTATGGTAGAAAAAACCCATTTTTGAAATTTATGGTATCAAATTTGAGCATTGATGGCACTTAGTGGCATGTTAGGAGGTAGGTGAGATGAAAAAGGTGAAATGGCAAGAGTTTTGAACATTGGAGGTCGAAGATGACAACAAACTCATACCAATAAGGTAGGCAGATAAGGGGAAGTTTGACTTCGATGAGATGAAAAAAGTTATTGGAGGGGATCAAGAGTCGAGCATGACAAGGAATGGTTCTCAAGTTGAGGAACTCTAATACACTACAAGGAGTGAAGGAAAGGCACGACTAGATAGACAAGTTCAAATGTCCAACACAAAAAGGGACTTAGAGAAAATCATATTGAGACAAGAAGGTATGCGGCGATGAGGAGCTCTAAAACTTTGACAACTTACAAACACTTAGAAGAACTTGCATGCTCCAACACTTAGAGACACTGGAAGCTTGAGACACAAGAGGAGAGAACAGAAGATCATATACACAAATTTTGGGTTAGAGAAGATGAAGGGCGATGAAATAGGCATTTTGATGCATAAAAACATTATTACAAAAAGGGGAAATGACATAAAGTAAGGGCCGTTTCTAACAATCAACTAAATTTGAATTTTCAAATTTAGGAAGATAAAGAGTTAAAGTCTACATTTGTAGGATCAACCACATAATCAAAAAATAATCCTAAGCGACAAACTAATCAAATCTAAGTGGCTAATGATTATATTAATGTAGGTGTATAAACAAATATAATAAATGTGTAAATTAAACAAATATATCAAAATATGTATTTAAAAATAAGATAAAAGTTAGATTGTGTTGTAATATGTATAAATGAATAAATAAAAAACTAAAAGAATAAACCCAACTTCAAACAAGATTGCACTATTTATTAATATATACATCTATCAAATCATTTTTTTATTGATCAAAGCTGAATTACAAGTTAAGAACAATAACAATCCAAAAAAGGAGCTACAAATAAAAAAGAACTAAAACCTACAAAGATCGACCCCAAGGGCAATGAACAACAAATAAGAGTAGCAAATTACAAATCCTAAATTACAAGTTAAGAAAAATAATAACAATCCAAAAAAGGAGCTATGAATAAAAGAGAACTAAAACCTACAAAGATCGGCCCCAAGGGCAATGAACAACAAATAAGAGTAGCAAATTACAAATCCCAGGAAAAATTACTTCCAAATAGGTATCAACTATAGCAACAACTTGCAAAAAGAAGGCTGACCCAAACATACAATAGAAAAACCATCAAGCTGATCCAAGATCAAACTTTTGGCACACTAAAGAAAAGGTACAAATTACAATCAGAATTTGAATAAGCTTTGGAATTGTCTTGAACATCAAATGTCCCTATCATGGAGCTGCAAGATAACTACATTCCCCCAAATGCTTGTAGTATCTAGCATCTTTTTTTTACTAGGAAGATAAATAAACAAATTGTAACATAATGTCACAATAAAACTCAAGAATTTCTGCTTCTTGATGTATAATCTAATTAAAAGACATAGTTGAACATTTCCTCTTTTCATATACTGAGCAAGATGATCTATCTTATAGTATTTGTGGCTACATTATTATGAAGCCCAATACCCAAAATAGTTTTTTTCCAACCCAACGCATGATCAAACATAGCTAGGAATTGAGTAATTATGACATTCCATTTTTTTTACCAGAATATATGTTTTAAGCTTTTAGTAGACTGACAGTAAAGAAACTTGGTTGATTGAATCTTCAAACATTTCAATCTATCCCTCACCAAAAGTTTGTACTGCAAGATTTTCTAGGCCAAAATTTGCGCACTAGCCTCCACTTTGAACTTCCAAATTTGAACACTCAAAATCTTCCATTTTTTTCTCCAAATTTACAAATTCCATTTTGTGTTAAGTATTGACTTTAAGACCATATTTGAAAGCTTAAAATAGTAAATAAGAAATATCATTCATATACAAATTTCAAATATAATTTGAAGTACATTTCTCAATACAGTCCAAATGGCTCAACATTCTCTTATCTAATTTGTAAATGCTTACTTTCAAAATCTAAATTGCAAATATTTATTTTCAAATATAAATATTAAAAATTTATTCAAAGCTGATTTGCGGTTTCACATACAACCCACTGAAATTATTACGAATATAAGGTAAAGTTTACTACCCAAGATTTAACAGCTGAAATGCTGTCTAATTCTCTAAAGGCCAGTGATGAAGTGTGTCCTGCCCATGTCTTTCAAATATAAAAATAAAATAACAATAGCTCGTCATTTTTAAAAATTCATAAAATTAATTTACAACGCATATAAAAGCCATAATTACCACTCCCCAAACCGTTCATTTGAATCCAAACAAACCACATATCTCTTTTTCATTAGTTTTGTTCTGCAATAACACAATAATAAGTTAATAACCATTTTTCTTTAAATATTATTAACTCAGGAAGTACAATTCTCAAAACCTCACATGGAAATGCTAAGAACAGGTGCCATTTTCCAGTCGCACAAATCTCCAGAAAATTGCAGAAATGCGAGTATTAATGTTTTTCAAAATGAACGGTTAATATCTTTCCAACAAACTTAAAATCCATACATTTTACATCATAAGCTCGAAACCCTAACTTAAGCGACTGTAACATCATCTAGCTTGAAAACCCCAACTTAAGCGACTGTAACATCATCTAGTTTTAAAACCCTAACCACAGAGACTGCAACACCAAATCATTTCCGAACCCTACCACACAAATGATACATTTCCATGTCACTTCAAAATGCCAAATGATGGATTTCCGTACCACACCAAAGAAAAGCATTTATTACATAATAAAAGATAGCAATGGAGAGCAAAGCCCTTAGATTTATAAAAGCTACAAAATCTGAGCGAAGTTGCAAAACAAACAGTTAGATCCTGGATTCCGGACATTTTAGCCGGTGTAAATGTGGATCTTTATCGCTAACAGTAGAATAGTAAAGACAGTGAAGAAGATCAGTGTATGGACAACAATGGACTTGCCGCTGGTGCGAAAGTTGGCGAATTCCACTCCTTTGCCATTTCCAGGAATCTGAAAAAGCAGCCCCGGTGACAGCAATATGAATAATATGAAGCCTACTACAACAGGCGCCCAATCTGCCATTGATGTTGCTGCAACTGCAAACGAAACAAAATGGTGAAGATCTGAGAAACACAAACGAAACGAAACTAAAAAGATTTGAGAAATGCCGTCCAATGAGCCTGTAAATGATGGCAAGATATGAAAGGCGTAAAAGAATTCCAGACTTGCAGATGAAGCTAAGTTGCAGCCAAGATGCGATTCTTTTCTCTCCTTTGCTTTGTCGGTGCCGTATTTTTTTTAAGGCAGGGTGAAGCGAATGGCGCAAACTTGGAATATATCCAGTCGTGACTTTTGTCTGCCACTATCCACAAATTCAGCCCACCTGTCAACAGATATAAGGATTGCCAGAGTGAATGCACTGGACTTTATTGTAAAAACAGGCTCAAATAGTTTTATGTACGGACGGCATACATGCACTCCAAGCTCCCTGGAATAAATCTGTGCCTTGCATTGTCCGGTCACTATATTTATGATAGTAAAGGTCACTGGTTAAAAAAAAGAGGTTCTATTGATTGATATTCTTTGCTTTTTGACCTTTTGTTTTTTAAAGGTATTGTTTGCAGTGTGAACTGGGGCTTTCCATAGTCCCATGCCCTTTTTTCCTATTTATTTCTATTGGCGTATTGTGGAGGGAAAAGTTGATAAGAAAGGGAATTGTGTATATATTTATTTTTTTAATAATTGGGTTGAAATGTTTATGAAAATGGTTAAAAGTAATAATATTTTGTTATAAGTTTAATTTAAAATAAGTTTGAATTTGATCGTAAAAAGATAAAGAAATAAAAATAATGATAATTAATCATATTTACGGTTTTAAATAAGTGTAAGTGATTAATTAAATATTAATGGGGTTATTTTAGTCAACACTTGTGCATATGTAATATATTGAAGTGATAAAGTGATAAAAGATCTTAATGTTAAGAACTTAAATGTTCTCACATGTTTATAGGTGTGACTATAAAAGACTGATTTTTAGAGTTCAAACATTTGAACACAATATAAGAAGAGTCTTAGTGTTATTAATGGAGATCCTAAACTTTCTCTTCTAGATTCAATTTGATAGCATGATACTAAAATAAAATCGGCATATAATCTTCATTCTAAGTGTCATGTATATAGACCAAGAAGATCCAAGAAACATTAATGAATTCCTAAAACCATGGGTTCAAGATCATGAGCCAAGTCTTGGTCTAATTGGTTCAAGTTGGATCTGCGTGCCCCTTTGCAAGTGTATTTTTTTCTAGAATAGAATATAACTCTTGTGAAGACCTTTAACTTCTATGATGAAGGGCATTATATGTAGCTCTCAAGCACTTCATTTGGGAGCACTAATTATACTTACAACCCTCTTACATAGCTTTTTTAGTTAGAAAAATAGGTTCTTCCTAGTCCACCTTGTAACCCTCATCTTTTATATGCTTTAAAATATTCATCATACTATAATTGCCAAGTGGAATAGTATGTCATCTCAATAATCTTGAGAATCCTCTCAAGTTGGAACCCCATTTCATGAGGGCCCAAAAGCAACACATTATATTTTTAAATAAATTACATTTTTTGTTAAGATTTGCAAGGTGTACAATACCCAATCCTAACACAAAGGAGATTGAAGAAATTGAAGAAAGTGTAAAAATGCCTAATGAAGGAGAGGCATTGGGGGGTTATTGTCCTCAAGCATTTTATGTGAAGGGTGCACTAGTGACATCAAAAGACTTGAGAGAAATGGTGAAGAAAGAATTGCCTTATATGTAATTGGATAATGTTTTGAAGGATAGTGGAATAATCAAGGAGAATTCTAAGGAGCTACATGTTGATAGATTTTAGGGAAAGGAGAAATATGACTATAGAGATAATTAATAAGAAAGAGAATACTTGATGAAGTAGATATAATAGAAGTTAGGTGTACTTGCAATAACATAGAATGTTATTATTGAGCCACGATTAGATAATTGGCAACATAAGTCAAAGAATGGTGCATTTTCACTGAAGAAGGGATGATAAAAATTGAGGCCTTAGGGTGAAGCCACAATAGTAGTTTACAATTCAAGTGAGGAAGGAAAACTCACAAAAAATGACCCCAAAGCAAAAAAAAGTGATTTTGGGGGTTCGTACGAACCTACTGATTCAAGCGAACCCATTAGGGGTTCGCTCAAACTAGGGTTCAAGCGAACACCTTTAAATTTTGGCCGCCAAAAAACAAAACAAATGCATAGAAAAGGGGTTTCGTTCGAACCCCCCTTGCCCCTCATCCCCCTCCTGAGACACAAAAAAAGTCTATTTTTTTACGCTTCGGAGCTCGGGTTGAGGATGAAAATGGAGAAGTCTTCAGAAACCCTTGTGGAATCAAATAGTCCTCAGAACGAGCTATCCAATGAATATAGTTTTATTATGTGTTTTTTTTTTAGTTTTATTAAACATAGGTTGTTCACTGAAAATGAAGGTCTTTGTTCTGCACATGTGGAAAAATAGCAGATTATCAAATAATTTTTTGAAAAATATGAGTGCACCAGATATTAAAGTCCTTGATCCAAAAAAATAAATAAATTGAATTTCGATAAATACGAAAAAAGTTACGCATTATACGGTCATGCTATGCGAATTGTAATTGGTTTGACTTGAAACTTGATTAAAGAAAAAAATTTCAATAAAAACTATCTAACCAAGTTGAAGCACTAGATATCAGAGTTACAAATCTAAATTTGAAAGAATTAGAATTTTATCCTTCATGGAAAAAAATTTATGCGCTACGGTGTGCGTCACTTTTTAAAAATGTTGTTTTTTGAAAAAAACTAGTTTTCGTGGGAGATGGAAAAAAAAGTGCAATTTGATTCCAAAAATTTTGAAAAAAATATTTTTAGAATCTACAGAAAAAATGTGACGAGACTCGAGTTTGCATCATCTTCAAATTCCTCACGGTTTAGCCGCTATAGGTGCCCGAATGTGAAGATTTAGTTAAAAATAATAATTTCAGTGTCCAGTTTGGCCAAAAATTGTAAACCACTATTGTGGGATAACCCGTTATTATTTTTAGTTAAGACAAGGGATGGATTTTTACAACCCTCATATGAGGAGGAAATCCTCATAAATGAAGATAAGGAAGTGCAAGTGGTCAATCTCGAAGGGACCAGAGAGTTGAGTCTTGGGAAGGACTCAAGGGAAGAAATGGAGAAGGGTTAGAGTAAGGCATTTGAGAGGAAAGTTGCCATGAGAGGAAATGTGTACAACATTTTCTTGAGTCTATAATAGAGTTTAATTTGGAGCAATGGATAGGAGCAAATAATAAAATGCAGTAAGCTTTTAGATTAAATTGCGTATGAGTTTCAATCCAAAAGCTTACTACATTTTATTTTCATGGACTGTGGAAAACTCATACCAATAGGAGCAAAGAAATTTAGAGCAATATATGGAAAATAGTGAGACAACAAGCGAACATTTGGTGTTGGGTCATATTGGGGCCACATTAGCTCAAGAGGAAACAAAATGGTAACCCCATGTTTGGGGTGATCCTTGGAATAGAGAATACCAAGATTTCTAGAAAAGAAGTAACCAAATGGAAGAAGATAAAATAAATTAAAAAGGAAATAGTGAACCTAAGATTCTAGATTGGGAGATATATGCATAGTTCATGATAGTGTCATTTACTGTAAAAAGGATAAGATGTCAAAAATAAGAGGTGAAAGAGAGAAAAACAATATTAGAGATGAATAATATCATGTGGATTGTCTCCAAAAAATTAAAGAGGGGGGAGAGGAGGAATATCTAAGGGATATCGATGATACATGGTTAATTAAAACTTACCAATAGATGGAAGGAGAAAATAGAGAAGGAAAGTAGAGGGCTTGTTCTGGAAAACAAATAATATTATATTCATGATGTACATGATGATTTCCAAGAATTCTAAGTGATCAAAGAAGTTGCATATGTAAGAATGATAGTGGATGAGTATCATTTGGAATTAAGGAGATTGGACTATGTAGCACCATAGATTATTAAGGAAGTAGAGGTAGTAATTTAAAATATTGTAATTAGTCACAAAATGAAAGCATGTTAGAGGTTTGTAGTTGTTGAGTAGGAATTGTAGATCCTTTACACAATTTTAAAGAAGTTATATATGTAGGAAATGAGTTGATTTTGAATGAGGAAGATAAAACCTTAAGAAAAATATTGAAGATAAACAAAGGTAGAAAAGTGAGGAGGTGTACTGAAGAGATTTGTTAGGATTTATCATACATGTTACACTAAGAGAAGAAAAGATCAAGCATAAGTAGATGTGAGAAAACTAAATAAATCTTATTGGACGAGAGGTGACAAAGAAGAAACTAGATTCCCTAGTTAGAATGTGGTAAAAAATATCCACAAGAGAAATGGGATTCATGTCCAGAACTTGGCAATGGAGAAGGGTATATGAACCATCCAAATTCTAGAAGAGGTGGATGAGAAATAAAACATATATATTAAGGTACTTATATCTGTAGACACATAAAATGTACTGATTGGCATTGGACATCTAATCCTGACCACTAACATCGCTTCATCCTGAATCATCCTTCGGTCTAACCATTTAATCAAATGTCTTTATTTGATTAAATTCATTAATATTCCTCTCTTAATTAAATAAATCAGTTATCTAATTAAGTCATCATTTCCCAATAATTAAATTAACCAGTTTGATCTAATTATCCCCATTTAATTAAATGATTAATTTTATTTGATTAAATCTTTAAAGTCTATAAATTAAATTAAATAAATTAAAACCTTATTTAGTTTAATCAGATAACATCATCTTTTTTAACTAAATAAATCAAAAATCTTTATTTAATTAATCTTTTATCATATTCTTCTCATATTTGATTTAAATAAATCCACAAATTTAAGTCAAATATATCACATCATTTAATCCCTTCATTAAATTAATTAACCTTGATTAATTTAATCTCTTCTCATGTCCCATCCTCCATCTTTTGCCACTTGCACATGAAAATAGAGTTATTTGATTTATTAAATCTCTATTTTCTTCAACAAGGCATCTTTTAAGGAATATTCCTCAAAGTTTGAATTCAAAATCCAAGTGGACTTTGTCCTTCCAACAAGGCATTTACTCCACCTACAAAGTCCTTTTTCCTTGAGCCAAGTGGCATTCAATGCATCTTATTTACCTCTTACATGTCATTTCAACAATTTCAAAATTCAAATATATGCATTTATTGGCACATTGATCAAAACTTGCACATCCTCCATCCACTCACATGTTGACAAGTGGCACTTTGCCATTGGATGAAATTTAGTCCCACGTCGCTCTATTCTTGACATTCTCTCAACTTGATATTCTATAAATAAGAGGCTAATCTCCTCATTCTATCATCCGCAATTTGAGTAAACTTACTATGCTCAAATATTTAGCAATCTTCATCCATATTTTTGAATTTGTAGCTAGGTTATGCAGATTTTTGTCTTGAAGCACTCATAATTCTTCATCAAAGTGCATCACAACCTTCATCAAATCATCAAAGCTAGCATTGGAGTTGGAAAAGGGCCAATTTTCACATCAAATTGGCACCAATTCCCCTATGGGATCAAGAGTTTGCATTGTTTTCAATAGGATTTAGCTTACTTTCTTGTTCTTTCATTTTATTCTTGTTTCATTTCCTATTTAAAGCTTTGCTAATGGATTTCATGGGGAATGTTTGTTCTTACTTGCATATGATCTCCTAATATGTTTGTTTATTGTGTTTTGCAGGTATTTGGATTGGGGTTCTACATTTGGTATATTGGCATGTTTTCTCTTGTCGGGGCAGCAGTGGGGCAAAATTTTGAAAATGAAAAAGTCTTGGCTTTGATTGAAATCGTTTATTATTTGAACCAACGCAACGAATGCATTGCTTCAAAGAGGGGAAAAATGTAGACACATAAAATGTACTGATTGGCATTGGACATCTAATCCTGACCACTAACATCGCTTCATCCTGAATCATCCTTCGGTCTAACCATTTAATCAAATGTCTTTATTTGATTAAATTCATTAATATTCCTCTCTTAATTAAATAAATCAGTTATCTAATTAAGTCATCATTTCCCAATAATTAAATTAACCAGTTTGATCTAATTATCCCCATTTAATTAAATGATTAATTTTATTTGATTAAATCTTTAAAGTCTATAAATTAAATTAAATAAATTAAAACCTTATTTAGTTTAATCAGATAACATCATCTTTTTTAACTAAATAAATCAAAAATCTTTATTTAATTAATCTTTTATCATATTCTTCTCATATTTGATTTAAATAAATCCACAAATTTAAGTCAAATATATCACATCATTTAATCCCTTCATTAAATTAATTAACCTTGATTAATTTAATCTCTTCTCATGTCCCATCCTCCATCTTTTGCCACTTGCACATGAAAATAGAGTTATTTGATTTATTAAATCTCTATTTTCTTCAACAAGGCATCTTTTAAGGAATATTCCTCAAAGTTTGAATTCAAAATCCAAGTGGACTTTGTCCTTCCAACAAGGCATTTACTCCACCTACAAAGTCCTTTTCCTTGAGCCAAGTGGCATTCAATGCATCTTATTTACCTCTTACATGTCATTTCAACAATTTCAAAATTCAAATATATGCATTTATTGGCACATTGATCAAAACTTGCACATCCTCCATCCACTCACATGTTGACAAGTGGCACTTTGCCATTGGATGAAATTTAGTCCCACGTCGCTCTATTCTTGACATTCTCTCAACTTGATATTCTATAAATAAGAGGCTAATCTCCTCATTCTATCATCCGCAATTTGAGTAAACTTACTATGCTCAAATATTTAGCAATCTTCATCCATATTTTTGAATTTGTAGCTAGGTTATGCAGATTTTTGTCTTGAAGCACTCATAATTCTTCATCAAAGTGCATCACAACCTTCATCAAATCATCAAAGCTAGCATTGGAGTTGGAAAAGGGCCAATTTTCACATCAAATTGGCACCAATTCCCCTATGGGATCAAGAGTTTGCATTGTTTTCAATAGGATTTAGCTTACTTTCTTGTTCTTTCATTTTATTCTTGCTTTCATTTCCTATTTAAAGCTTTGCTAATGGATTTCATGGGGAATGTTTGTTCTTACTTGCATATGATCTCCTAATATGTTTGTTTATTGTGTTTTGCAGGTATTTGGATTGGGGTTCTACATTTGGTATATTGGCATGTTTTCTCTTGTCGGGGCAGCAGTGGGGCAAAATTTTGAAAATGAAAAGTCTTGGCTTTGATTGAAATCGTTTATTATTTGAACCAACGCAACGAATGCATTGCTTCAAAGAGGGGAAAAATGTAGACACATAAAATGTACTGATTGACATTGGACATCTGAATCCTGACCACTAACATCGCTTCATCCTGAATCATCCTTCGGTCTAACCATTTAATCAAATGTCTTTATTTGATTAAATTCATTAATATTCCTCTCTTAATTAAATAAATCAGTTATCTAATTAAGTCATCATTTCCAATAATTAAATTAACCAGTTTGATCTAATTATCCCCATTTAATTAAATGATTAATTTTATTTGATTAAATCTTTAAAGTCTATAAATTAAATTAAATAAATTAAAACCTTATTTAGTTTAATCAGATAATATCATCTTTTTAACTAAATAAATCAAAAATCTTTATTTAATTAATCTTTTATCATATTCTTCTCATATTTGATTTAAATAAATCCACAAATTTAAGTCAAATATATCACATCATTTAATCCCTTCATTAAATTAATTAACCTTGATTAATTTAATCTCTTCTCATGTCCCATCCTCCATCTTTTGCCACTTGCACATGAAAATAGAGTTATTTGATTTATTAAATCTCTATTTTCTTCAACAAGGCATCTTTTAAGGAATATTCCTCAAAGTTTGAATTCAAAATCCAAGTGGACTTTGTCCTTCCAACAAGGCATTTACTCCACCTACAAAGTCCTTTTTCCTTGAGCCAAGTGGCATTCAATGCATCTTATTTACCTCTTACATGTCATTTCAACAATTTCAAAATTCAAATATATGCATTTATTGGCACATTGATCAAAACTTGCACATCCTCCATCCACTCACATGTTGACAAGTGGCACTTTGCCATTGGATGAAATTTAGTCCCACGTCGCTCTATTCTTGACATTCTCTCAACTTGATATTCTATAAATAAGAGGCTAATCTCCTCATTCTATCATCCGCAATTTGAGTAAACTTACTATGCTCAAATATTTAGCAATCTTCATCCATATTTTTGAATTTGTAGCTAGGTTATGCAGATTTTTGTCTTGAAGCACTCATAATTCTTCATCAAAGTGGATCACAACCTTCATCAAATCATCAAAGCTAGCATTGGAGTTGGGAAAGGGCCAATTTTCACATCAAATTGGCACCAATTTCCCCATAGGATCAAGAGTTTGTATTGTTTTCAATAGGATTTAGCTTACTTTCTTGTTCTTTCATTTTATTCTTGCTTCATTTCCTATTTAAAGTTTTGCTAATGGATTTTATGGGGAATCTTTGTTCTTACTTGCATATGATCTCCTAATATGTTTGTTTATTGTGTTTTGTAGGTATTTGGATTGGGGTTCTACAATATCAAGAGATGGGGCATGTTGAGATTGAAGCACATAGAAAAATAGTGTTTCTACCACTTAAACCTTATTATTGAATGTTAAATTCACAAATCATTTACTTGGGGTGTTTGATGAAGGGAAATCTTAGGGGTTGATAAATATTTTATCCCTAGAAATAAATAAAAAAATTATTTTCTTTGGGTGATCCCACAATAGTGGTTTACACTTTTTAGCCAAACTTGACATTGAATGGATTTTTTAAAACTAAATCTTCACTTTCAGGCACCTATAGCTACTAAACCATGAAGAATTTGAAGATGATGCAAACTAGTGATTTGTGAAATTTTGTCTGTAGATTCTAAATATTTTTATTTTTTTTAATTTTTGGAATCAAAATACATTTCTTTTTCCATCTCCTTTGAAAACTAGTTTTTAACAATAAACACCATTTTTAAAGAGTAGCATGTACTTGCTAGCACATAACTTTTTTTCTATAAAGAATAAAATTCTTTTTTTTTTAATTTAGATTTGTAACTATGTTATCTAGTGCATGCAATTGGTTTCATAGTATTTTATTGATTTTTTTTTCTTAATAAGTTTTGAAGTCAAACCAATTACAATTTAGTCATACATTTACTTGCTAACACATAATTGTTTTTATATGTATCGAAGTTATAGTTAGAGTTTGTAATGTCCCATTTTCAACATCTTTATTTTTTTGGACCAAAATATCATTCCCAGTGTCTCCCATGGTCAAAGAGTGTAGATGCATTATCCCCCATATTCCCCCATGTGCATACGAGGTTCAAAAACTGCTAAGGTCCCAAAAAATTATAAGTCTACAAGTTGTCAGAGTATCGAACTTCCCCTTCTTGACATCCATTTCTTTCAACCCCAACTCCTTTCCCTTACCTTGTTGGAGAATCAAATTTCCTCATACAAGTATGCCTCACTCTCAAACCACAATCCCTAATGAGTAGTAAGAGTCAAGTGGTATCCTTGACCTTTGAACTTTGGCATTCCCACCTTTTTGCATTGTTCATTCCTACCTACCCCTACACAACTAGGAATGGCATTAATTATAAATTTTGAATTAGCAACCATAATAGAAAAGTATTTTCCCACCCAAAAACAAGGATCAACTCTCAAGGGTGTGGATTCACATGTAATTTCAAGTGAAGGATGAAGTAGGTTTACAAGTGAAACTAATTCAAATAGAAGTGGGAAAAGGGGAGCCATTTGCTAGAACACCATAATTAGTCACTTAATCTTTGGGCACCATTAATGTGGTGGTTGTATCCATGACTACCCATGATCTATGCATGGATTTGAGCTATTATTTTCGTGGGATCTCTTGTCAACTATTGATTTGAAAGATATCAAGAGGAGGGACATGTTCAACACAAGGATAATTGACTATTCTCCAAACTAAAACCATGTTTGTCGAGTAAAAGTACAAAATTGTGTCACACTTTTATAAAGAAATCAACCGACACAAACAAAAATAAATAAAATTCAACTACATAAAAGTGTTACTTATGTTTTTAATTTCAAAATGATGTAAACTAATGAATTTAGAACTCTTGATGAAGTTTATGTGTTACGAAAATGTGTCTCAACCTTGCAATGACATAAGGTATTGTTGATAGGTAACTGTGCGGGGAGGGGGGGGGGGGCGTAGGGGGGTACCTCCCTACAAGGGATCCAAGGGGATCATCCCCCCGATGGGGGGTCCGAGGGTCGCATGCCCTCAAAAGCCAAATTTTATGTATATTTTATTATTGTGAATTTGGATCGTTCATCATTAGGTCTCAAATTTGACGATCAATATTTTGTTGGCTTGACTTTCCCTAGAAGGAAATCCTATTTTATGAGGGAATTGTATTACAATTGTGTATTGTGATGTACTCTAAGAGTTTGATAGAAATCGTGTTGTCTCTAGATTTTTGGTTGGTGATACTCCTTTGAGAAGCTTGCTCTGTAAGTATATTGTAATCTTCATGTTTTTTGAATAATATATTGGGTGGATTTTGGAGTTTGGGGTTTTCCTCTCAAAAGGGTTTTCCCCACGTAAATCACTATGTTGTGGTATGCATGATATTTATGTTTATTTCTATTTAATTTTCTATAACTGTTGTAAAAATATGTGAAGTTTTGCATTATCCTCCTCTCAAGATTAGTGTAGGAAGTTGTCCTGCTGCCTTAGCTTCCTTACAAGTGGTATTAAAGCTTTATCACCTTTGGTTTTAGTTGTGGGTTGTTTGGTTTTTTGAGCTAATCTAGATTTAAGTGGGAGCTTGTGTAGAAGACACTTTTTGATCTTGTTGCAAGATTCTTTAGATAACAATTTCAACAAGGAGAATAGAGGTGGAGAAATTTTTTGAAAATAATTTTGAAATGTGGAAGCTAAAGATGGAGGATCTATTAATAGATCGAGATCTCTGGGATGCAATTGATGAGAATGTTTCAAGGCCTACAAATACTAGTTTGGTTTCTCAATATGATGTTATGGACCGTAAAGCCAAGGGTATAATCAGATTGTGCTTGGCAGACTCTATTTTAATCAATTTCCATGAAGAGACCTCTGCACAAAAAATATGGAAGAAAATTTGTGAGATGTATCAAGCCAAATCTTTAGTGAACAAAATTTTATTGAGAAATAAATTGTATTCCTCGAGAATGGAAGAGGGTGGATGAATTACAAACCACCTAGAAGCATTCAATATGTTGGTGGCTCAATTGCCATCAGTTGGTGTCAAAATGTATGAGGAGGAGAAATGTTAGATCTTGCTTTGTTCTTTGCCTAATTCACAGGATTCTCTTGTTATGGCTATTGAGAGTAAAAAATTTATATTGAAGATTGAAGATGTGGTGGGTTCTTTGCTTTCTGAAAAGATGAGGAGGAAGGTATTCATCAGTGTCAAGGAGACCCTAAATTTTTGTGGAAGACCTAAGAAAAAAGGAAAGAAGAATGAGAAGCGTGATAAATCCAAGTCCAAAGGGACTGCGTAAGCCTAGAAATATTTGTAAGGACTACAAAGAAGAAAAAATATGAAAAAAAAGAGATTTGATTCAAATTATGAGTTTAAGAAGGAATATGGTGAAGCATTCATTACAACTTTGGTAACTCGTGCAGGTAATGATGCATATTTAATTGAATCAGTTGCATCTTTCCATATGATCTTTAATAGAGATTTTTTTTTGAATATGAAGAATTTGATGGAGGTAAGGTGAACTTGGGTGATGATTCTTATTTAAATATTTTTGGTCATGGTAAAGTTAGAATTAGGTTTCTTGATGGTTGAATAAAAATGATTAATGGTGTGTTGCATATCCTTGGATTAGCATAAAATTTGTTATTTGTGAGAAAACTAATAGACACAAGTGTGCAAGTAGTATTTTCTAATGTAGGATGCAATATGGTTGGAGGTTTTATGGTGATTTCTAGAGGTGTCAGATATGGAACATTGTATAATCTTGATGCATGCACTATTGAGTGCAATAGTACTTCTATGAAAAGCAAGTATGTGGAAGAGGTGAGGGTTTCATCTTTAGCAGATGGTCATAGCTTCTAGGTACCAAAGGGTGCTCTTTCTTATGAATCAAAGTTACCTGCAGAGAAAACTATGTTATGGCACTAGGGACTTGGCCACATTGGAGAAAAGGGTCTAAGGACCTTGAAAAATAAAAATCTTGTTGAAGGATTGTCTTATTGTAATCTTGAGTTTGATTTATGTGAGCATTGCATTTATGGAAAACAAAATCAAGTTTGATTTTACTCAAGTTCTCATAAATACTGTGGTGTATTAGATCTTATTAATTCTGATGTGTTTGGTCCTGGAGACGTTCCTTCAATTGGAAAATCCACATATTATGTTTCATTTATTGATGATTGTAGTAGAAGGGCATGAGTATGTTTTCTAAAGAGTAAATTTGAAGTTCTTAGTTGATTTAAAGAATTTAAAGTAATGGTTGAGTTACAGACTGGAAAAAAAATGTTTGAGGAATGATAATGGTGGTGAATTTTTCTCTAATGATTTTGATAGATTCTCTAAATATTGTGGTATTCATAGACAAAAGATAACTATGTATTCTCCACAACAGAATGGAGTTACAAAAAGAATGAACAAGACATTGATGGAGAAGGCTATGAGTATGTTGAGTGGTGTTGGTCTAGCACAAAGGTTTTGGGTTAAAGCTGTTGCCACTACTTCTTACCTAATTAACATGTCTCCTACATCATCTCTTGTTGATAAGACACCTATAGAGTCATCGTTGGATCACAAGCCTTCACTAAGTCATCTTAGAGTTTTTGGTTGCGAGGCATATGCACGTGTCAAAGGAGAAGCAAACAAAGTTGGAGAACAAGGCCTTGAAATGTATATTCATCGAATATAATTATGGTGTGAAAGGATACAAGCTTTGGGATCCTATTGCATAGAAGGTAATTATAGTAGAAGTGTTATTTTTAGAGAAACTAAGCCTTCTTCTGTTACATTGCAACCAAAAAAAGGTAAACAAGAAGATGTGATTCAATTTCCTTCTACACTTGAGAAAGTTGAATCGAGGTCAATGGATAGACAAGAAGTTAAGGAGAGCTCATCTAGCTTTGAATCTTCAGAAGAGGAGGAATAACGTCCAACTTAGATTGTTCATAATTCTACAAGGCATAGACAACCACTTGAAAAGTATTCACTTGATGATTGGAGATGCATTTTTGCTTTGAATACTAACATGGATGAATCCAAATCGGTAGAAGAGGCATTAGTTATGAATAATGTAGAATCCTGGAAGATTGCTATGGATGAAGAAATGACAACTTTGAAAAAGAATGATACATAGGATCTTGTACCATTTCCTGAAGGAAGAAAACCTATTGGTTGCAAATGGGTGTTAAAGAGGAAGATTGGTTTATGGAGGTATTGAGAAGTACAAAGCAAGGTTGGTTGCAAAAGGTTACTCTCAAATTAAGGGTGTTGTTGGGAAATTTTGGTCATCACGAAAAGAAACATCCAAGATCAGTAATGCCTTTGGTAGCTTTTATTTCATTAGATTTCATCAAAGACACGAACTACTATGCCACAAAGCAGAATTAGACATAGTTCATTTCCCACATTGACCCTTAGAGAAAAGTTAATGCTAATTAAACCAGTTCCAAACAACACCATTAAACAGATTCAATCAAGAAAAACCATTAAACATGAAAGATGGAACAAAAAATATGAACACATAGATTTACGAGGGGAAAACCCTTTTGGGTAAAAAACCCCACACTCCAAAAGCCTAGATCGCCATTGTATTATTCAGCAACAGAATATAGTTACAAACACAATTCAAGCTCTAAGCCTTTACAGAGTTTACATCTTGTTCCATCCAAAGAGAATTTGACAGCATAACCCCTATTCTATTTCCCTCTGTCCCTATCATTGCAGAATGTTCAACATTTTATAACATTCATTCTCAACCAATAGGAAACGGTTCAGTTCAACTTCCAACAAGCAACTACAGTAAACGATCTAACTATCTACTTTATCATACCATCGAAGAGACTTCATTCACACTCCCTTCAAAATCACCAAGTTACTTCGATGTCTGCAACACCTGCCAAGTCAACTTGCCAACGAATTACTGCTTTCCAGCTCAACACCAATCGGGTCCAACCATGGCATTCTCCATGAGTTACCGAGTCAATAGATGTACACCGCTCAATCAATCCCACACACCCTGCAGGAATCACTTGGGACCCACAACAAGAGGCGCGGGGTTAGTGGGCACCATTGGATCACACTTCTTGCAATCATTGATCAAGTTATATCATCACATCATCATGGTCCCCGCATCCATTGGCTTATCGGCCTATTGAAGGGACTTAACCTAGGGTCCCTTCAATATCATGAAGTCCCTTTGATAGGATTCCTTTATATGCTCCATCGATCCATCGAGGAGACTCAAGAAAAAGTCCCACTGAAACGACCAACTCCCGCCAATGAAACATAATGCCAAAATAGTCTTATCGAAGTATCAAGGAAACATGACTTTGAGTCTCGTTGATAACAACAAGTCACCTCGATACTGCTCCAATCACTCAGTCACTAAAAACCTGAACCTCAAAACCTCTTGTCGAAGGTTATGAAGTTCTGAAAATCCACAACACACCGACAACAAAGATAACCTCAAAGCCGCTAAGCCAAGAGGTTATGAAACTTTAGAACCCTACGACTTAAGTTAGAAAAACTTGAAACCCAATGACTTAAGTAACAAACCATTTCTCACCAATGGGATTTTGATCAGACTAGTAACTTTGTCCTAGTGATATTCAACTGTCTATTAGATAATGCAGAGGCCTGAACACCAGTACGTTTGAGGCACCATTTCTCAACATTCTCCCACTTGCCAAAGAATGCACTACCTACCAATCAACGCATGAATCCTCTATATCACCTAGGACACCTATAACAACATTTATAATTTCCACCTTCTCAGGCAACAATTCTAGCCATCCTCCAAAGAAAAGGAACAAGCCATGTCATAAATTCACCAGTCTAATCAAAGACACCAACAAGGGTTTCAATACACTGCCACCACTCCACTTGTGCTCACAAGCAATATCAACTTCAAAGATTCAACCTGAACACAACTGTGAAGTTATCCTCTAGAAAATGGGATAAAACACCAACTAGAACAACAACCAGAACACTAGCTACTCCCATCCAACTTATCAACCCATGCAACTGAAAATAGCACCCACAACAAGTGTTAATGCATCCAATCACACATACCTCCAAGGTATCCACATTAGCAAACTCATGTCACCTACATAGCCAACCCATCAACTAGAAAAACAAGCTCCATGTGCCAACTAGTCGAAGAAGAAAAAACTCATCTAGGAACTCCCACTATATGGGTAATGCCAAATCTGAAAGATCAAAGGCATAAGGAGTCTACCAATAGCATCATACAAAATTATAAACATGTAGTTTCAAGGAACCATCCACAATTATATGCAAAAATTGTAATTAAATAACCTGTAAGAACAACTCTCACCACAAGTCTTCACAGCTCTCCGAAGTTCTCCACACCCAACAAAGGAAAAAGATTAAGAACCTCCATGTCATCACCCAAGAACATGAGTGAAAACACATGACCACAAGCTAGTGAGCACTACAACTCTAACCAAACCTCAAACCAATGTAATGTGAAACCAAACATCCAGGAAGAAAACCAAGACCAAAGAGAGCACCTCTGCACATCATGTACCTATAGAAAATCCTCCTACATACACCTCTAAATGCCAACTATGTCAAGTATGATCTCCTTCATAGCACCCCAAAGAGAACAACATAACAACACCCAACTATTCAATCTGAAAGATCAGACACAACATATATTTCATGTAATTATATGGATGCAAGCTTCTCCAAGAAGATCAAACTACTCCATTTCCCATCTCAGGAAATCAGCCCATAAAACCATCTCCTAACAGACCTCATCAATAAATGATATCTTAAAACACAATAAAAGCACAAGGAGATAACCATGCTAAACATCCTTCAAATGAATCCTTCAGAACTAACTACAAACCTAGAAAAATCCATATCTATGAAAGATACAACATATAGACACATGCCAAACCAATCCTCAAATGAGTATCCAAATCCAATAATCACGAATCAACTCATTCCATGAGAACCAAAGCATGAACATAACACATCTAAAAGAAATAATGGGCTATACCTTTCAAATGATAATTTTCCAAGTAGACCAAGAGTGGGGAATGAGAATGATCCTCCAAGGTAACCAAGTCCTCATGACTTCTCCAAGAGAAACCTCCTCATTGGTCTCTGTTGAAACCATGTCCAACCAAGGTGTAGGCTCCTCAGACTTTCTGCTAAAATATCACCAAGAGTAACCATCACATCACACTTTTCTCATCTCAAGAGAAATACAGCCTCACCTTATTCTCCATGTATCCATGGGAACCTCCAACCAATCATCTCATGATAAACTCCAAATACATCACTGCACTATCATGAAGTTCTCAAGCATATGACCAATGCACCCAAAACAAAAAGAATTACTAGACCACTGTCAAAATCTCCAATCATCTAAACCAGGAACTTATCATGACATCATGATCTTACCACCCCCCGTAGGAGATCCCATGCTCTAGGTGAACATAACAGGGTCTCAAGAGAAAAACATTATGCCAAAACTCTAATGCACAATCAAGAGTATACCATGACATAAAACAAACAAACTCTAAACCACATCACTTGTTAAGCACCACCAACACCTTGACTAAAAACTCACAAGAGTCCTCCATGGCCTCAAGATGTTACACATATTCAAATAGTGTCCATGCAAATGTGAAAAATCTCTTCTACAGCAACAGGATCTAAGAGCTCCTCCTAGTAACATCTGCAACACTAAAGAAGATCATTCACCACATAGTGATGAATACATAGTCACTACTAAAGCTCCCACTTAACCATGATTTTAAGCTTTCCAAGCACATGACCAAACATCTGCTATACTAAAAATCCTCCAGGTCCACTCATTAACATATCTATTTGACAACAGTACCAAGCAGCACCAAGATCTCCAAAATCAAACAGAAATTACCATCAATGTCAAAAGCTTACACAAAGTAGTGTATCTAAGCTATCCATGACATCGTGATATAACATGCTACAGGTCCCCATAACCAGCTAACAAGTTTGCACTAACACTGAACCAACCTCGTGGATATAGACAATCCACTTTTGAGTTATCTCACTGCAGCCAATGGGTAGCTAATCCACCAATTGCATAAATTGAAGATCAATCACACCGAACGTGTAATCCCATCATCACACTGGAAACAACAACACTGATATCTCAAAAAGAATAACCACATAGACAACATGACTCAAACACCAGATCAAGTCCAAATCTAATTTTCCAATCATGTCCACAACTTGAGCACCATAGTCTAGGAACCCAACAAGAAACACCACAGGAAATGTTGAGTGACTAATCATGTACCAACACTCCCATGCAGAGAAGACATCACACCTCCTCATACCATGCACAAAGCATGCATGCTGAGCTGCAACTATCTCATCCAACAATGCCCCAAAAGCTAAGGTCTAGAAAATAGTTTAATAGTAGCTCCACATTCTTGACCGTGTAAAACCCGCAAAACCACTGTGTTCGAGAACACCCATGCACACCCATATCCACTTCACATCTAGATGACTAAAAATTCTGAAACATAAATACCATAATAGTTAAACCAAAATAAAGGATTATCATGAATATGCATAACCATAGATTATTTAAACATAAATCTATAAAGCCCTCAAATCCAAAGAACATGGATTTGAGCGATGCAAGTACAACACATCCTTAAAAGGAAACAACAATTTAGGAACTCTAGGCCCATATCAAGCCAACTACAAAACCACCAACATGCACATGCATCTGAGAGAGAGATAGGCTATTTTGAATAGAAGCTTCTAGACCATCCAATGATCAACTCAATAGCCTACATGCAATTGGGGTAACATAAAGCTATGCCTTCCAATACTAGGACAAAACACCCAGAATAAGCACATTTCTCCATAGCTAAGAAACAACCCAAGCTTCTCCATATCATCAAGGAGCTCCTCATACAGACACCCAATATGAAAGCTTTGCTGCAACACAACCATAGAGTAAATTATTCCACCTCATGCATCGGGATTATACCACTGCCAACTCATGAGCTTTAGGTCACATCATTTCAATATGACCAACTCAAGTTTCTCCAACTTCCCCATCCTTCATACTGCATGTTGTCTCTGTTGGAAAAACAAGGATAGACAACTGGCAGGGGGGGTGAATCGGTTGTCACAAAATATTTAAACTTTTCAAACTTAACTTAATCTCAGATCTGATGAATGAACAATAAATCACAAACAATTAGCACATCAGAAACACAAAGAACACCAAGATTTTTTATGTGGAAACCCTGTTAGGGGAAAAACCATGGTGGATGCCAGTCCACAATATTATACCCTATTAAAAGTATGATGAAGAATAATAGGAATGCACATGCATTAAGGCACACTACCTAGAGCTCACTACTCAAATACAAGAGGGCTCACTACACAAAGAAGACACACTATCTTACATCAATATGGATTAGATCCGCAGGGTATGAACTAAGAAAATAGCTTCTACAAAAGCCTGATTACAGTTCCGGTTAAGCACAAAAACACTTCTTCACACTTTGCTCAAACTTCTTCACACTCTGCTATGTAATCAAATGATTAGGTCACTATTCACACACTTTCTCTTTGTATGGCACTTCTTCCCTACATAACTTCACACAAACAACCACTCTTATAAATTTGTAACATGGAATTACATCAACTTCATCATCCAAAATAAAATATAAAGCATATGCACAATGTCGGCCCAAATTTACAAGTAAATTTTCAATGCGAATCAAACACCGCTAGCCACAACATAATGAAGACTTTAAAAAATATCCTCGAGCGCGCCAAAATTTCAAATTTTTATCTCCAAGAATCCACAATACGTTACAACCATCATGTCGGCCAAGAACATAAAAACCCAAACACACAAGAGAAAAATCACCAACCATGAGCACACTGATCAATGCAGATGTGCAACAAAGATAGAGCACAATCTAGAACCATCCACAAGCATCAAGAATCATCAAAGAAGCATCTGCAACAACTAAAATTACTAGAATAACATCAACTTCAATCAGGAACACTAACTGAAGCCACATAAAAATTGTCAGAATACAACTGTTCATAACACAATTAAATCTTCACGCGGACCTTTGAAACTTTTAGTGGATAAACTAGATACAATCAACAATAAACCCTTTAGTCCATAATGGTGATCATCAACGTCTTGAGCAAGACACCTTCATGACCTTCACTGTTCCACTGTCAACCTGCAACTCTCTTCTTTTTTTAACAATTTTATCAATATCCTCGACATATACAACCTACAATACATCAATGCTAATAGTGTTGACATCAATGACAACCACAACATCCAACAGTCTCTTGGAACTTAAACAAAAGAGCAATAATTTCTACTCACCAAAGGATCAATCCATCAGTCAATTTCTTCAGATTTCCTCAAGCCTTCCACACTAAGAAATCTTCATAGAAGGAATACCCAGAACCAGAAACACAAAGAATTCTTACATGCATCAACATGCAAGCACATGTAAGCCACATGCGAGTACATGCGAGTACATGCAACTCACAAACCTGCACATGTAAGAAAAAATAAAATCCTGGAAGAAAGCTCTGATACCACTTGTTGGGAAATTTTGGTCATCATAGAAAGAAACATCCAAGATCAGTAGTGCCTTATGTATCTTTATTTCATCAGATTGCCTCAAAGACATGAACTACTATGCCACAAAGAAAAATCAGACATAGTTCATTTCCCACATTGACCCTTAGATAAAATTTAATGCTAATTAAACCAGTTCCAAACAACACCATTAAATAGATTCAATCAAGAAGAACCATTAAACATGAAAGATGGAACAAAAAACATGAACACATAGATTTACGTGGGGAAAACCCTTTTGGGTAAAAAACCCCACACTCCAAAAGCCCAGATCGCCATTGTATTATTCAACAACAAAATGTAGTTACAAATACAATTCAGGCTCTAAGCCTTTACATAGTTTACATCTTGTTCCATCTAGAGAGAATCCGACAACATAAACCCTATTCTATTTCCCTCTATCCCTGTCATTACAAAATGTTCAAAATTTTATAATATTCATTATCAACCAATAGGAAATGGTTTGGTTCAACTTCCAATGAGCAACTACAATAAATGGCCTAACTGTCTACTATATCAGACCATCAAAGAGACTTCATTCACACTCCCTTCAAAATCACCAAGTCACTTTGATGTCCACAACACCTGCCAAGTCAACTAGCCAACCAATTACTGCTTTCCATCGAGTCCCACCACGACATTCTCCATGAGTTACCAAGTCAACTGATGTACACCACTCAATCAATCCCACACACCCTGCGAGAGTCACTCGAGACCCACCACAAGAGGTGTGAGGTTAGCGAGCACCGTTGGATCACACTTATTGCAACTATTGATCAAGTTATATCATCACATCGTTGTGGTCCCCACATCCATCGACTTATCAACCTATCGAAGGTACTTAACCCAGGGTCCCTTCGATATCATGAAGTCCCTCTGATAGGATTCCTTTATATGCTACATTGAGCCATCCAGGAGACTCAAGATAGAGTCCCACTGAAACAATCAACTCTCACCAATGAAACATAACGCCAAAAAAGTCTTATCGAAGTATCAAGGAGATAGGAATCTGAGTCTCGTCGATAACAACAAGTCACCCCAATACCACTCCAATTGCTTAAGCGCTAAAAACCTGAACCTCAGAACCTCTTGTCGGAGGTTATGAAGTTTTCAAAACCCGCGACACATCGACAACAAAGAGAACCTCAACGTCACTAAGTCGGGAGGTTATGAAACTTTAGAATCCTGCGACTTAAGTTAGAAAAACTTGAAACCCAACAACCTAAGTAACAAACCATTTCCTGCCAACGAGATTTTGATTAGACTAGTAACTTTGTCCTAGTGATATTCAACTGTTTGTTAGACAATGCAGAGGCCCAAACACTAGTACGTTTGAGGCACCATTTCTCAACAGGTGTTGATTATGGTGAGATATTTTCTCCTATTACAAAATGGACATCCATTAGATATTTTATTTCTATTGTTGATGCTTATGATTTAGAGGTTGAGAAAATAGATATGAAAACTATTTTCCTTAATGGTGACTTGGAGGAGGATATTTATATGACATGGCTAGAGCACTACATGGTGAAAGGTAAAATTAAATTGGTTTGCAAATTGAAGAAATATGTGTATGGCCTAAAACAAAATCCTAGGATGTGGTACCAAAAATTTGATGCATATGTGTTGAGTTTGGGATTTGAGCATTCTAAATCAGATCATTGTGTTTATTATAAAACTGATGGTAATCATTTCCTATTTATTGCATTATATGTTGATGATATGTAATGCAAATAAAAACTCAACCTCTCAAGAGCACACACACATGCTCTAATATCACTGTTTCCAAGGGATAATATTCCTTTAACCAAACTGAAAATAAACAGCAAACACCAAAGAAAATATGTTGAAATCCATGAAAATTCATTGTTTTTCTAACACGCTATGTTATTGCAACAGAAATTTAAAATTCAAACCAACCATTTCTAGATTGACCCAGATGGTAAAATATGGTCATGAAGCCAAAACAACTTGCCAAGCCTATTGGCTCTTCATTACAACATACAAAATGATATGGGTCTGATCATATACCTACAACAATGGTGAATTACAATAGCATATGGCTTCTACAAACCTTTTCCCTGAACCTACAGCAAAATGAATGCCAAAACATGCAACAAACCCCTCTCCCAAAAATCCAAAAATTAGATTTTCCCTCCAATTGGAAAACCTACATCCACCTCTCTTGGAATGAATGACTTCAATAATGGAAAAATCAATTAACGATTTTTCATGCACTTTTGTAACTCCTACAAACCCAATGCCCAAGTTTTCTTTTTATGATTTTTCCAAAATGCAAATACACCTCCACTATCTCCACTTGCTAACTTGCATAACAAAATAATTTTTTTATTCAATTAAATATAATTATGCTCAACTAATTCAAATTAGCCTCCTAACATGAAATTCAAATAAAAATTTAAAATTTGAATTTTTTTTCGGTTGATGTTGATTGCACTTTCACCTAGGATGGTCCTGCATCAAACACCCCAGGTAGAAAGAAATGTTTCATGAGTTGCACTTAGAAATATTTGTAGACCCCATGTCTATCTTGGATCCACCTCATTGCCTTGTCCACTTAAATATTTCTATGCACCACTTCCTGTAAACTTACAACATTATATCCTTTCATCTTTAGTCCTCTACCATTCATGTATTTCAAAACTCTTAATCTGACCTCCCACCAATATATTCCAATAGAATTAACAATCAAACATGTACCTCCACCTTCAACAAAACAAATGTACTTCATTACCTCTATTGTTGTTTTACCTTTCTCCTCTCCTTCCACCATATCTCCTCCATGAAATTTCACTATTTCAACACCTTCTATAAGACATAACATCACTACAATCTGATTTATTTCACTCAAAATAGTATTATTACCATTATCAAGAGACTCATTTTCAATTTTCCCTAACAAGGAATCATAGTCACTAATCAAAAAATCTTCATCTTAACTTTTCTTTGTAGAGGAGGGGGACTGACCACTCAACAACTCCAGGTCACAAAGAGCGAAGAGTTGAAGGTTTCCCTAATCTACCTCAATCGTGCAAGTGTTTATGGAATTGTTTAATGTTTAAGGATAGAGAATGAAGAGCACTCTTAGTTCTTCTGTCACTCTACTAACTCGAGAGTCTTAATGGGGATAAACAAAAGTTTCTGGAGTCCTATTTGTAACCTTGTCAGCTCTCTACTAGAGGAAAGCAGTGCAGGATAGGGATGACAACACAACACGCTGGGGTCTCACAGGTGTGTTGTCGTCCGTACAGACAAACAATGAAGAAGTAAAAACAAAGACCTCTAGAAGCCTACTGACAATTTAACTATTGAGGTTTAAAGTGATTACTAAAGCAATAAATAACATAATAACTAAAATAATGAGACGATATAAGAATGATAAGAGAAAATATGATAAAGATTCAACTCATGGAAGGTCCAATTCTCCCACAAGTTCCACACAAACGAGTACCTACACACAACAAGATGGGGAAAAATATTGGGGCTGTTTTGGGGCTTGCTGTCAAACCATCGTTTTGGTGTTCCCACCTCCACGGAAAACTAGATAGATAGAGAAATAGAAATGTGATAAAGAAAGTACATGAAAGGAAATATTGAACACTAAAAGAAACACTCTGGTACTCAAATCCAACAACAATGCAATAGTATGTGCACAATACCACCCTCAACTAAAGGTGTTCTAGGCCAATGAGAGAGGAATGCAAGCTTACAATTGTGGAAAGTTGATGTGGCTGCAACGATGTTGAAGGAAGTCTCACAAGACACCAAGTCATAGCTTCTATGGTAGATGTGAAGAATGTTGTGATGTTAGAGTAGTTGATAGTGCAGCAAGTAGCTCAAGAGCTTGAGAGAATGTGAGAATTATGAAGAAACTATTCTTGAAAATGTGTTTAGAATGTGAAGAAGTTGAGATGAATGTGAACGATATGAATTTGAAGGTGATTTAGGAAGGAAAGAGTCGTTCAAAGGTTGGTTGAAGGGCGCAGGAATGTTACATTTCATCACCAATGGAGAACGTAACGCCTCTGCAAATTTTAGAGACAGGAATCCTATTAGTACGACAACATGCCGCATAAATGTTCGCACACCGAGCACATGTCCCTGATATAAATCCCCCATTGACACTAAAGACAAGTGCCAAGTGGATGGACTATGGATGGATGATGTGGAATTACATGGCTAGGTTTGATTTTTCTAAGGTGAAGGATGTAAAAGGGGAATGTACAAGTGGGATGCAAATTCATGTCTATACATTTTCCCCCCACTTTAGCGAACATGAGTACCCATAATTTTTTGATAAAGTGGGTCAAAAGAGTTTCAAGAAAATATACTCGAACCATCAAGGAAGCATACTACAATCTGGCATGCTCGAAAGCGTAGAGCAGGAAAATGGCTCCACAAGTCATTGGACCCAAGCAGAGAGTTGAAAAAACTACACCAGAGGGTCGCAGACCAATGATGAACAAATCCTGTAGGATGAAAGCACTTCATAGGTCCTTGTACTTGCAAAGAAGGCACCCCCTAGGTGCTCTATCCTAAAGGAAGCTAGATGTAGGGGACTTCATAGAGTTGGATTGGAAAGAAGCTTCATAGGCACACTTGAAAAGCAACATATTAATCCTCAGAAAAAACATGTTAGATATCAAAAAGAAGCCACACAAGTAGACAAGAAGAAAACCACACAAACTGTCAAAAAATTGAAGGAAGAGCTTTCAAAGGGGTCCCTTGGGATCCCTTCAAAAGAACAGGGTTTCACTCAAGGGACACTCTATTTGAAAGTGCAATAGTATTTTTCGCTAATCAATTCAAGATCAAGGAATCCTTTTGAAAGACTTCACTTCATCAAGGAATTTGAAAGGAAGAAAGCCCCCTCACAAGGGGAAAGTCAAGACCTCTCACACAGGAAAAGGTGCTCCCTCGGAGGAAAGTTTCTCAAGTTCTTTCTTTACGAACTCATGATGAAGGAAAAGTATTCCACTAGGGATCCTTGTTGAGGGATGCGATTTTTGAAAAATAAACATTTTCAAGAAGAGATTCATTGGCCACTGAATACACTATTTTAAAATCAAAGTAGTATGAGAGGTGCCCCTTAGGATGGTATGTCCTAAATACAAATGCACGTGACGTCCTAAGGAGAGAAAAAAGAGAATAAAATAGTGATGTTGTGGCCCGTGGAACATAACGAGATGTAACCGTGGTAATGTTGTCGCACATGTGAGGGACAACACATGAGCACCACAACATCACGAAGAAAGCAAGAGAGAGAAAGATGCAAAGAAAGGAAAGAAAATAACATAACAAATAAAAGACATGGGGATCTAATGTTTTGAGGTTAGAGCTGCTCATAAATATAGATAGATAAGTATAATAATATATAAATGAACTGTCATCAACCCCCTACTTATCAGATCATGTGAATAAGGCACATGAAGACAAAATAATATTTTTTTTGGGTCAACATGGAAGGGAGGCCTAAATTCCCCCAGCACTCTACATCATCCCTAATTGTCAAAAATCAATACACGAAAAAGAGATGAATGATGTGATTAATAGAATAATTTTCACAACATAAAAAAACTCTTGTATCCAAGCACCTATAAGGGTGACAAGGTTTATCTAGAAACATATAAAAAAAGCGTGGGGGAACACAACACACACACACAATCTAATCTATAGATAAAGAAGAGGTGCCCCTTAGTCCTCATCAACCAAGAGGTCATTGTTCTCCCAATCTAGATCACTGTAAGGGGAGGGTGGATGAGCTTGTAAGGGAGGAATATTAAGGGGGTACCCTCTAACCCTCCTACAACAAGGGCCAAGGAAGAAGGCCCCTCAATGTCTTCTCCACTTGGTTCCTATGAGGTGAACATCAAAAATCTCACAAAAATCACTAATAAGGCTAGGACATCATCTACAAAGTTGAACATACACTTTATAGTAGTGCCATGCATCAACTTAGCGGGCGATGGAGGCGTTGCTCGAGATCCACTACTAGGCTAATAGAAAGACTTGGGAGCAACGAAAAACTCCAGGGATGTCGAGGATTCCTCCATCACTAAGATGGTACAAGCCAATGCAGAACCACCCTTCGAAGAAGGAAAACCCTTCTTTCGAATCCCATTGCAAGCAAGGTCGTCCTCCATTTTTTCACTTCATCGGAGGATATGAAATCCCCATAGATGAGGCAGAGGGAATGGAGTATAATGAGAAAACTATGGAGGACACCACTAAGGTATTTGACATGTCCATGGGTTTTGAAAATGATGAGATGTACAAAAGGAACATCAGAAGGGGAGGCTCAACCAAAGGAGCAATGAACACCTACACCCTCTTTAGATGAGGATCGTTCACTCATAGGGGGAGTTGGAAACAAGACTAAGGCTGAGGAAACTAAAGTAGAGAGGACGGAAGGGGAGGATATAGTAGAAGATGTCGAAGTAGGAGCTCCTAGCTCCTCTTCCTTCTTCTACAAAGCGGCCAGCTCAACGGCTAGAGCCCTCCTTTAATGCTTGCGCTCATGTGCAAGGTGGTTTCTATGACTCTGAGAGCTAGAGGTGCAACCTGAGAAGGGATGGAAGACCCTTGTTCAACCATCAGAGTATCCATCATATTCATTTCAAGCAGAGAGAGGGACTCCTGGACGAGAATAGGAGGAAGAGATGGAGAGTATGATGGAACAACAATGAGGGGAGCAAGCTTGAGCACCTCAACGGTGGGCCACTTCTTATTCACTAACTTATAGGTAGGAGAAATAGGAGGACATAGAGACTAATTCATGTAGAGGATGCTCCATGGGGACCCTTCCACTTACCATACAAAATGGGCCAAAGCACTATGGGTAAGATAGGAAGTTTGAACATTGGACGCTTCAGCTTTCGCCAAGCGAGCACCATCAGACTCCCAAAAAAATATATAGGAGTGGAAGTTGATGGCACCGTAGCAAGGAGAGAGGAAGCAACAAGTAGAATAGTGGAAGAGGAAGATTCCTAAGCATGGGTAGGCTTTCCCTTCCCCTTTCGAGAGGAAGAGGCAGCTTGTTGCTGTGCCACAAGGTGGGTCATTCTCAACTGTTCCTTGCCCCTAGTTTTGTACTTTACATAATTCTAGTAAAGTAGGTTCATTATAGGAGGAAGCAGACTAACCAGGGTGGATCAAAATTGATCCAAGGAATAACCCCCACAAGATACCAATGGCTGATACCCAGTGTTGTGCATGACATGCACAACACCTTCGTGAGAGAACTTCAAACATTTGTGAATGATGGAAGCGATTATGTTCATGGAAGCCAGCTAAGGGATGCCCAACTTTACCCTAAACAAATCGGATTTTGGGATGACATCAAAAGTAGTATCCACATCCCTAGGTCCTACTAGGATGAAAAGAGTTATAAAAACCATACGAAGCAAAAGAGAGGCCATCATGCGTACGTATAGTAGTTTTTCTCTTCTCATATTCTTCCCTATGTAAATAATTTAACCACAAGGTATCCTTCATAATAACATGCACGTAGCTTGCAAGATCAACTAGGACTCCTATCACAATGTTTCCATTGAGGTGAGTGGGAATATATAGGGGAGAGGCTTTGTTGTTCATGGGTAAGTCCTACAAGGTGAAAGTCACATCTACTGAACCAGTCGCAGGTTGAGGGGGAGGACTAGGAATGCATGAGACCACATTTACATATGTCGAGGCCTTAGGAGGAGCATCAGAAGGATCAATTTTTAAATTTGTAGAGTGATACAAAAAATGGGTCCATATAAATTTGCAACTCACTATTTTCCTTCACCATTGACTTGTTTGCATTTTGTTTCTTACCATCGAGATGGATGGTACCATCGTTGATGTAGTCCTATATCTCATGACACAAGCACATGCAACATTTGGTATCATGCCCATAGACACGATGGTGCTAGAAAAATACATTCCCATCATACCAATTAGGATAGGGCTCCTTTAAAGGTCGAGGATTTTCCAATGTTATAATCTTATCCTTCAACAACTTCTATAGGATAAAAGAATAAAACTTATATAATTTCATAAAATTTATGTTGTGCTTGATGCCTCAATCATTAGTCATGACAACTACATTTTCAATAGGCTTTCCTTTCCTTGAAATTGACACTATATATTTTCCTTTAGAATGGGAGCACGAGGAGGATCCCCCAAACTAAATAACCATCTATTGATACTCCCACAATGCAACACATAGATGTGCAAAGGAGGGATATTTCATCAATGTGAATTTCTCCTACCAAGCTCATTACAAGTTGCCTATGAATACCTTCTACACATATGAGTTAGGCAGTGGGTATGAAACTTGTGAAAAGAGTGCTTGGTATCAGGCAATGAAATCAGTGATCTTCTCGTGCTCTCCCTACTTACATTGGATGAGATTTGAGAAGGTCATCTTTGGGTTGATGTTAGCCTAGAATTGTTGGAGAAACTAATTGACCAATTGATTGAATGAGAATATAGAACCGTCGGGCAAGGAACAATACCACTCTAGTGTTGTATCCTTGAGAGATTGAGGAAAAATTTTAGCCATTAAAGTATTGTGGTGAAAGAAATTCGTACACATTGCGTTAAAGGTGGATATGTGTGTTTAGGGATCCCATTTACCACCATACTTCTCAAACTTATGAATCTCCACTCCCTGAAGGAAAGGATTGTTTAAGATTGCTACAGATAGGGGGTTGTGTCGAAAGAAATGCTAGAAAATGGGTTGAGCAGAAGCCTAGGATAGGCTTGCTAATTGGTTTTCAATCTAGGCCATGTTTTGAAGCAAAGAATTCAAAACAAGGTCATTAGATGATGTAGGACCAATAGAGCCACTACTAGGGCCGCCACTGTACCCACCTCTAGAACCCCTACCAAAGCCACCACTAAGACCACTACCAAATCCACCATTATGACTGCCACCGACACCTCCGCCAGTGCCGCGACCACTACCAGTGCCACCACCGCTACCAAAACCACCACCACCGATTCCACCAGATCCCCCACCACAAGGGGCATTAGGAGGAATGAAGCTAAATCCAAGGGGTATTCTACTCACCTTGATTGTATGGTATTTTTGAGGAGTAGAGGAGACATTGATCGAAGGGTTCATTTCATCCATGCATACAAACATTGTAGGCATCGAGACACCTATTTGTCTCTCATAGGCATCAAGCACCATCCCTCAAGTAGTACCCAATCTAGTGCTATATGAAAGGATGTATTCTTTAGTTAGATTGGTAGGCTATGCAGGAATTCTATGCAAGCCCAATCTTTTCCTAACATATATCTCACCTCGTTAACAAGCCTAGTGGCTCTTGTCATATTTGGCGCTTTCTCCAAATGATTTCTGAGATCTAATAGTCTCCTATCTAATTCCAAAAGATGTTTTGTAGGAATGTACACGAGCCACTATAGAAAAAGTTGTAGGGGATGCTGGAGGGGTGGGTACATGAGTGGTTTCATCAACAAAACCCATCTTGTCTGTTGAAATCTCCTTTTGAGAAAAACAACCGATAGTAAAGCCTGTGGTAAAGACAGAAGTGACCTTTTTCTTTTCCATTGGTAAGTGTATCACACTTCTTCTAACAATCTACCTGGAGTTCGTAGATTGGGTTGTGATGCTCATAAAACCCCACAACACCCAAGTCTATAACGATCGTCGAGTGTGAGGGAAAGAGTTTTGAAACAAAGAAACAAATAGACATTGTTCATGTCAGGTTCACCAAAATGTATAGGAGGGGGACCGACCACTCAACGACTCTAGGTCACAAAGAGCCAAGAGTTGAGGGCTTCCCTAATCTACCTCAACTGCGCAAGTGTTAAGGGAATTGTTTAATGTTAAAGGATAGAGAATGAAGAGCACTCTCAATGCTTCTGTCACTCTACTAACTAGAGAGTCTTAGTGGGGCTAAACGAATAGGTTTCTGGAGTCCTATTTGTAACCCTATCATCTCTATGCCAGAGGACAATAGCGTAGGATAGGGATGATAGTGCGGCGTGTTGGCGTCTCATAGGTGCATTTTCATCCGTACAAACAAACAATGAAGAAGTACAAACATAGACCTCTAGAAGCCTACTGATAGTTTAACTGTTGAGTTTTAAAGTGATGACTAAAGCAATAAATAACAAAATAACTAAAATAATGAGAGAGACAATATAAGAATGATAAGAACAAAGATAATAAAGATTCAACTCATGGAAGGTCCAGTTCTCTCGTAAGCTCCACACGAACGAGTACCTACACACAACAAGACAGGTAAAAATGTTGGGGCTATTTCAAGGCTTGCTGCAATCAAACCCCTGTTTTGGTGTTCCCACCTCCACAGATAGCCAGATAGATAGAGAAATAGAAATACGATAAAGAAAGTATGTGAAAGGAAATACTGAACACTACAAGAAACACTATGCTACTCAAATCCAATAACAATGTAATAGTAATCGAACAATACCACACTCAACTAGAGGCGCTCAAGGCCAATGAGAGAGGAATGCAAGCTTACAACCATGTCAAAGTCGATGTGGTTGTATCAACACCAAAGGAAGTCTCGTAAGACACCAAGTTGTAGCTTCTATGGTATATGTGAAGAATGATGTGATGTTGGAGTAGCTGATAGTGCAGCAAGTAGCTCAAGAGCTTGAGAGAATGTGAGAATTGTGAAGAAACTATTCAAGAAAATGTGTTGAGAATGTGAAGAAGCTGAGATGAATGTGAACGATAGGCATTTGAAGGTGATTTAGGAGGGAAAGAGCCATTCAAAGGTCTGTTGAATGGCATAGGGGCGTTACGTTTCGTCACCAATGGAGAACGTAACACCTCTATAGATTCCAAAGACAAGAATCCTATCAGGATGGCAGCGCGTCGCGCAGACATCCACGTGTCATACGCATGTCCCCGATAGAAATTCCCCCACTAACACTAAATAAAAGCACTAAGTGGATGGAGTATGGATGGATGATGTGGAATTACATGGTTGGGTTTGATTTTTCTAAGGTGAAGGATGTAAAAGGGGAATTTGTAAGGGGGGGAAAATTCATGCCTATACATTATCTAACACAAATTTATTAGAAAACTCTTCATTTACCTTCACTTTACACTCTTCAAATTCAACGTTGTTAAATTTATCTACTGTTGCAATAAAGTCTCCATCAAAGAAAGCATCAAAATTTTATTTTACCTCACCTTCTACTACAACCTTCGTCTCACCTGATATTGATTCATCTCACTCTCTTTCAACCACTACCATTTGCATCAATAAATTATCCCCTTCACTTTTTTCTACATCCTTTAAAGGACACTCTTCTGTTGCAATTTCATTATACTCACATTCATCTTCATGATAACAACATTTATGAAAATTAAATTTTACCTCAGTATCCTCCACTGCTGCAACTTCTACTTGCAATAATTTGATCCCATTCTCTTTCGATCTGAATAAGTAAATCATCCTTCTCAACTTCATAAGTGTTCTCTAAAGAACTATCTTATGTTGTTGCACTCTTCGTAGTCTCATCCTCCATGTCTTCTAATAGAAATTCCTCAACTTCAAGTTCTTCAATATTTTCGTACTCATCCTCTTCCTCTTCCTCGATGTCCAATGCTTGACACTCTGTTGCATCCTCTTTTTTTATCGCAATCAAAACATCATTAGAAAGATAATAAAAATTACCTTCAACTCTTCTCTTCTCTTGTTTCCTCCTTTCAATCTCTACTCTTATTTCATCTATTTGCTATTGCATCTTTATCATTTCTCTTTCTTTTTTTCCTCTAGTCTGGGAATCCTTAGAATCCATCCAATGAAAAAAAAAAATTCCTCTTTCTCTTTTCCATTTTTAAGACCTCTCAATGCCTTAACAACACAAATATTCAAACCCTCAAGTTTTACTTATGTAAATTTCCTCCTTTGGTAATCTATTTACAACCATTAAAACCTCAATTCCTCAAATCTACTAAAAATGTCTTCTTACTACTTGCACATTCATTTGCAAGAAAAATCCACAAAATCTACACCCTTAGGTCCTAGTGCAAACTGCCTCCAATTGATGCTTCTGCCTACACACTCAAAAACTCCCACTCTAATACCACTAATGCAAATAAAAACTCAACTTCTCAAGAGCACACACACATGATCTAATATCAACGATTCCAAGGGATAATCTTCCTTTAACAAAACTGAAAATAAATAACAAACACCAAAGAAAATATGTTGAAATCCATAAAAATTTACTGTTTGCATAACACACCGTGTTATTGCAATAAAAATTTAAAATTCAAACCAACCATTTCTAGCTCGAACTAGATGGTAAAATTTGGTCATGAAGCCATAAATAAAATCCCTTTCAACATGCAATGACATGAATTAATAAATACTCCCAAATAGATTAAAATAAATCTGTAACATGGACACTAGTTTGTTCATTCAAAGAAAAACTCCTGCATATCATACAATATTCTTTTCAAATTAAGTTCTCCAATATAGCAGCCTCATGGGGTGATAAAAGTTTTAAAAAATATGATTTACAATTAGTCCCAATACATTTAAAAGAATGGAGAAATAACTTCTAAAATTTCTTCTCCAAACAAGCTCTCCTCTCTAGCAATATCAATCCTCCAACCTACAAATCTGCAACAAGACTTGTATGTCTTAAACAAAGGATTCTAAAAGAATGAAAGGAATGAAAACCCCATCAATAACCACCTGAAAAACACTTCATAACACTCAAACAATCTGATTAATGACAGAAAATAAGATTGATTCAAACACCAAATTTATGCAAGCAAACTCATAGAAATTATCACTAAAATTGTGAACAACTTTACAAAACAACTTGCCAAGCCTATTGGCTCCTTATTACAACATCCCAATATGATATGGGTCTGATCATAGACCTGTAACAATGGTGAATTACAACAACATATGGATTCTACAAGCCTTTTCCCCAAACCTGCAGCCAAATGAATGCCAAAACATGCAACAAAACCCCTCTCCCTAAAATCCAAAAATCAGATTTTCCCTGCAATTGGAAAACCTATGCCCACCTCTCTTGGAATGAATGGTTTCAATAATGGAAAAAATAATTAATGATTTTTCATGCACTTTTGTAACTCCCACAAACCTAATGCCCAAGTTTTCTTTTTCTGATTTTTAAAAAAATGCAACTACACCTCCACTATCTCCACTTGCTAACTTGCATAACAAAATATTTTTTATTCAATTAAATATAATTATGCTCAACTTATTCGAATTAGCCTCCTAACATGAAATTCAAATGAAAACTTCAAATTTGAAATATTTTTGGCTGATGTTGATTGCATTTTCACCTAGGATGCTCCTGCATCAATATGTTATTAATTGGTAATGGGAAAGGTATGATTTCAAAATTGAAATCTCAATTTTTTGCTAAATTTGAAATGGAAGACCTTGGTGTAGATAGATACATTATTGGGACGGAAATTAAAAGAGATAGAGTGAATATAAAGCTATGGTTTGGCCAAAGTAAGTGAAGGGTGGGAAATTGTTTTCTCTCCCACCTTTAGGGTTTAGGTACCTAAAAGGGGCAATTTTCACTAACTTTCACTCAAGAACAAACCCTTGAGATTTCAATGCAAAAGAGAAAGAAATGTTACAAGAGATTTATCGTAGGGGCTGAATATGATCTAATGAGGGGTTCACCACCAAATTTAAACTTGGAAAAGATAATGAAATACAAAACCCTAATTCAATGTAAACTAACATTAAATGACCTATGAAAGTAAATGAAATGAAACATAAAATTGAAGACAAGAAGATGTGCACCTAGGAAACTGGAGGTCTAAATCACTAGAAATTCTGCTTTTATTGTTGACTGGGACTCATTCACCAAGCTAGGCGAATTAGTCCTATTTCTGGAAAACTATGCAGGAACAGGTTTCTGCCAAAAGGGTATCCAAATCTGCAAACTCCTAAAATTTTACTAGAACTAGGACTCATTCACTAGACGTGGTGAATCAGTCCAGTTGGGCTTTCTTGAAGCTTCAAAGGCTGATCCTACTCTTCTCTATCTGTTCTCTCCTTCCTGATTGGTTTCTAAATATGAATCCCCGAATTGCAACATGTAGGTATTCTCGAAGGTTCTCCAAGACTTGATGACAACTTTTCTCCAATCTTGCTCCTTAGGAAATTTGCAACCTATCCCTACAAATCACACACAAAGGAGAGGGGAAAATGTTGGGGGATTAGTGGATAGGGGTTTTCCTTGGTCAAACCCCGTTTTGGAAATCAATCCTTGAAATGAAATCAAATAAGAATAAAGAATGATGAATGAAAAAATAACAATGTTACAACTCACCAAACCCTAGCAATAAGGTGCTGCAAACATGCTTGTAATGGTTGCAATGGATGTAGACTTTGATTCTTGCTTGAATGATGTTGATCTTGAATAAAACACTTGCTTGAATCACAAAATCCTACACTACAATTGTTAGCTCTAAAACAACATGATGCATGAAATCTCTGACATGATGATTGAATGCTTGAATACTACTCTAGAATACTTGAAAATCTACTCTTGAAGACACCTAAATACTCTTGAATACATTTGTGAACACTTGATTTCTTGTAAGAATGCTAGGTGAAAATATGAGAGAAAGAACCTTGTATTTATACTCAATTATGCAAGAATTCTTCAAATTACAACACTACAAGCCAACATCAAATCCAGGAGAATAAAATACCGCCAAAAATTTGAATTTATTTTAATTGTAGGCCACACGGGACTCATTCGCCCAAGATGGTGAATGAGTCCCATCTAGCACAATGTATGGGACAAAAAATTAAACGTTCTTAGAAAGGTAAAAAAATAAGTTTGGAACCCAAAAATATGGGTGGGACTCATTTGCCCAAGGTGGCGAATGAGTCCCATATCACTAAATTTGGGCCACACAAGCTAGAAACACCTGAATTATGATTGGGTAATGATTTTTGTATGGATTATCCTTGAAAAGATGTAATAAATGAGGCTTGTGGATGTAAAATAGGGCCAATTAAAGCATAAGAAAGCCCAATTATTAATGACAAGCCTAGAAAAGTGTGAAAGTGGCTCACAACACTTTACAACACTTTGGACAAGGCAAGATTAATATTTATTTTAATTAAAAAGGGGTTTATTATATGTTATTAATTAATGAGACCTTAGAAAAGTGTGAAAGTGAGTTACAACACTTTAGCAAGGTACAATTTAAATTCATTAGGTCATAAGGGCCCAAGACCTAATGTGAATGTGTCAACCACATTACAACACTAAATCAAGGAAACTTGAAGCCCAATTTCACAAGGAGGGCCCAAACAAGTGTAAAAATGTCCCTAACAACATTTTTTGACAATACATTTAGCCCCCACTTTAGTGAGAGGATGAACCCACTTCAAACTCACACTAAAGTAGACACACACATGCATCAAAAGGGGTTCAAATGCACCAATTCCAATAGGATGGGAGAACAATGATCAAGAGGGGTGATCAAGCCCCCAGGATCAAGATCCCATGACAAACCAACATAGGCACAAAAGAATGCACAAGAGAATGATAAAGAGCAACAACAAAGCACAAGTATACACTGTCAAAGATGAAAAGAGAAAAAGGTTAAAAACTAAAAATAAAAGAGAGTCAAATCAAGCTTCGATCGTTTGTCCATCACGATGTGGATTAGATCTAGGTTGTTTGTCCAAAAATTGCATACTCACTCTGAGGCGGAAAAACTCTAGGCTTTTTGTCGGGTGAGAAGTCTAAAAAGGTGAGAAACATACACTCATGGCTGGTATGCACTCACACACACACACAAGTGGCTATGGGGAAAGTCATGCCTCAGCTGGGCTTCCCGCTCAACCATACCAAAGTTATACCTCCTGATAACTTTAATAAGGCACCATGCAAAAATAATTTTCAAGCTTCATGAGGCAAGTAAAACTTCGTATGCTTGAAGCTCATGAACAAACATGGTGGCTCCATAGGCATGCAAGCTTTATTATGCAAGGTGGCCATATAAATGAAAAATGTAACAATGAGGGATGTTCAAAGGAGTCTTGCTTAGTTCATGCAAGGTCTTAACTTAGGGGATATTGTGCCTAATGTCTCCAAGAGATGACCAATCAAAGAATAAAAGATTCACAACTTAGGGGGTGCAGTGCATCGCATCAAGCCACTACGAGGAATGCAATATGCTAAGAGAGATCATGGTCTTGAAATACATCACACCCAATGTCATCCACAAAGCAAAAAACACATCGTGTAAAGTAAGAAAAATGCACCATGAACCATGAAAAAGAAAAATGCAAAAGAATAATGCCAATGTATGCCCCCACTTTAAAGAAATTGCTAAACACCATACTGTGAGAAATTACTTTAAAGTAGCAAATGATAAATGCAAAAAATAAAGAAGACATGAGAGCTAACTTGGAAAGCCCTATGCCAAGTCATTTTTTTCCAAATGAAGCTATGCCATGTAAGAGAAAAAGAAAAGAGAGGGGTTTCCCGCAAAATGAAAACACCAAACACATAAGGGATCGATGGATTTGGGGTCAGTATGTTTCTTGCTGCAATGTTTTTAGAGAGCTAGGAACTATCATCATTCCCCAAATACACATAGAACTAGAAGAATGGCACAAAGAGAGTGAAAAAAAAGAAAAACCTTTTGGGTCAACATGGAAGAAACATGAATGTATTGATGCCTTGTGTCATCCCCAAAAAGAAAACACAAGACAATTGAAAATATATAATGAAAAGAAAAGCTTTTGGGTCAACATGGAAGAGACATAGGGTGTCTTGAAGCCTTGCATCATCCCCAAAAGGAAAACACAAGACAAATGAAAAGAGATAATGAAAAGAAAAGCTTTTGGTTCAACATGGAAGATGCATAGGGTGTCTCGACGCCTTGTGTCATCCCCAAAAGGAAAACACAAGATCAATGAGAAGATTTATGACATAGAGAAGAATGAAGGTACAAATAGAGGAATGCACAAGGAGAGAGAGAACATAAAAAAAAAATTCATGAAGGATCACATTACACACATGCAACCACACAAAAGAAAATGAAAAAGAAATAAATAATGCAAAAGACTAGTAAGGCATATGCGAGTCAACCTATGAGAAGGTCATCTACCTCCCAGTCATATTCATTGTATACCGAAGGTGGGAAACTAGCCAAAGGGACAAGAGCAAGTGTCAAAATAGGGGTAGCACCAGGTTCAACACTATTTGTAGGAGATTTTTCTTCTAAGCTCATGGAAGAGGAAAACAAAGTATTCAATTAATTATGCACCTCTTCGTCAATTTTAGCAACCTCGTCATTATCATCCAAATTAATCACAACAGGAGGTCGAATGATAATGTCCATGGAAGATTTCAAATCTTGTTGTGGTTATTTTATTGGATTGTTTTGTGTTGGAGTGGGGGTAGATTCATCATGCATTGCTTTAGTCAAGTTTGGATCTCGATTTTCTTTGTTTAATTCTTCATGTAACCTGCAAGAAAGGGCACTACACTACACCTATGCTCTCTAGCACCTCTATTTCATTTAGTTTTGTTTTCAAGTTGCATTTTTGTAGGAGCAGGTTGATCGACCAAAGGTTTCTTTTCTTCCCTAAGGGGAGGAACGGAAGGAACCACAGGAGGTTGTTCAACTACTTTCTCTTTGAATTTGTAAACCTATTTTATTCTAGGAGGTGTGACAAGGTTGTTTTCAATGTCTCTTGGTCTTTTGTAGGAGGTAGGTGAGGTTTCTATCTTAGATTGGTCTTGGTTGTTTGGAATTTCTTTAGGCTCAAACATGGTTTTGTCTAGGATGGTAGGCTCAGTGGTGGATGGGGACATGTTTCAGAGGGATAGTTCTGCTATCTTCTTTGCCTTGAACTTTTGATAGGACAAGAAAAAGAAGTCTTCTCATGGTTTTATAGGTTCCATGGGCTCAAGACAAAATAAATCTAAGGAAAAGTTACCTTTAGAGGACAATGGGTTAAAGCCATTATGGTGGACAATGAACACTTCATTGCTAAAGGGAAACTTTAAGCATTTATGTACAATTGAAGGGACAACTTTCATGGAGCGAAGCGATGGATAGCCTAACTTCACACAAAATTGGTCTAATTGTAGGATGATGGAGAATGAGACATCTAATGTTTTTGGTCCAAATTTCAATGGAAGAGTGATTGATCCCATCGTAGGGAAAGAAAAACCATTGTGTGTCTTGATCCATGCTTTTAGTTTATCATATATATCTTGATAGAGCTCATGCAAAAGTAAGAATTCCTCAGTGATCACATTCTCTCCATAGGTGGCATCTATTAGTATCCCATTAGTGGGCTTGTCATAGATACGACCGAATATGTAAAGATGACCATTAAGAACATGTTTAAGTATATCCTTAGAGGAGAAAGAAATGTCAAGAGGATTCTTAGTTTGGACCTTACAAGGAATGGCGTCTATCACTCCTACCATGTCATCCACATGATCATTAGCTATAGACTCATGTTGTATAGGATCATTGTTATCATCATCTAAGTCAACATTCATCACATCATTCTTTGTAGTTTCACTAGCTTTGACAAATGAAATATTGTGTTTAGGCATGGAGTTGGTAAAGATTTATAGGTTTTAGTTAGGAGGGGCAACGAACTTGTTTCCTTGATCACTAACACCTTCAACGGAAAGATGACCAAAATTAATGGGATATTCCACAAGATGTTTAAGATGCTTGCAATTTTTTGTGTCATGTTTATTTTGTCGGTGGTAATGGAAATAAGCATTTGATCTAAAGCTCAAGGGTAAAGGCTTAGTAGGATCGGATGTTTTTATGGGAGGCAAGGTAATAATTTGTTCTAAAAGTTGGGACATTGTGTTATGAAGGGTATCGGGTAAGGGAGTGAATTATATTTTCGGGTCCCCATAGCTAAAGGGCATCACGGATTTAACATCTACTTGGTTATTGGTATTTTGAGTTTTTTGTTGAGGGGGATTGAATTGAAGGAATCCTTTATTTTTTTTTCTAAATGGTTGGGAATTGTTTTGGTTTGCGGGCTCATATTTCTCAATTTGACTAGAAGTGGACTTTGTATCTCGACTACTAACTAAATTTTGATAATCATGGAGGGCAGTACACAAGTGCATAAAGGATGGGAATTTCATCATTGTGAGCTTGTCTTGAATCTTTCTTTGCAATTTTTTCATGAACATCTTTTGAAGGTGAGGGTCAAGGACCTTGACATTGATTTGGGAATAAAGCAATTGATAGCATGAGATAAAGTCAGTTATATTTTCTTCTTCTTTTTGCTTACATCTCATCAAATCAGCCAAGGTCATATTAGGGGTCATATGCACTTGGAAATGGTTTACAAATGCCTCAACAAGTTCATTAAATGAACGAATTGAGTTGTTCAGTAAAGAAGAGAACCATTCTAAGGCAATATCTTTCAATGACCTAGGGAAAAGATTTGAAAAAACTTTATCATCAAGGACAAAGTCACTACATAAAGCGGTGTAGGAATTAACATGGTTAGAAGGATCTCCCTTTCCTTCGTATTTCTCAAATCTAGGCACCTCTACACCTTGTGGCATCAGTGTTCGCAATATCTCTAAGGAAAATGGACTTATTTTGACATAATATGTAGGTGGGCCATTTTGATTTTGATTGATGGCAGAAACTTGCTTTTGGAGGGATGAAATGGTTTGGAAGAGTTGATTAATGGGAGGGTCATTACTTGTGCTGTGGGATGGAAGTGAAAAAGGTGAAGGGGTATATGTGTTCATAAGACAAGTGAATGGAATGCTTATAAGTGGTAAAGTGGTAGAAGATATAATGTGCGATGTCACATAGGAATTAGGGATGTTAGCAGGAATACCCAAGGAAGGAATCACATTACTAACTTGTTGCATTGTTGTTGTGACTTGAGGTTTGGTATAGGTAGGTATTGAGGCAATTGTTGTGAGAGGAGGAATTTGAGTTCCTCCTTGGTTCGTGACATTGCTTGTTGGAAAAGGACAACTAGTGGTTGGTGTAAGGTGTTTTCCAAAGATCTAAACTATGTTCTTCACAAGGTCAAGTCCATCTTCACTTTAAAGCATGTGGTGAATGTTGTATATAGTAGGGATGCCAATAGTTGAAATGTTGGCATTTTGCACTTGATGTTGTAGGTTAGCTAGGTCCTCATGAATTTGTATTATGTTTTCTTGTGAGACCCTATCATTCCTTGTTTCAACTTGCATACTACTTGAAGGCAAAGAGTTGCTAAGGGTGTTTTCCATACCTAGAGTACTAGTGTCAATACTAGGAGTGAAAGAGCTAGACAACCCAAGATCCACAATGATTGTGCTATCGCGAGATGATAGGAGTCTCGAACTACATCTCACTATAGTATTAGCAATAGGACACCAAATACTCATGCACAAAATACTAAATGAAAGGTGAATGCAAATGCAATATAAGCTAAGAACAATGAAATGCTTAAAATAGAAATTTTGGAAACTAAAATAGAAAGTTAACACCAGAAAACTAAAACTCAGAAACTAAAGTTTGAATGCTAGAAAATGCAAGGGACTAATTCACCCAAGGTGGCGAATGAGTCCCAGAGATGATTTTTTCAAAATTTTCAAAAAAAATAATTGAATTTTATGCTTTTTATGTTTTTTGATCTGTATTTGAGATGTAAAATCATATTTTGATTAATTTTTAGTAAAATGAGATGCAAAAATGAAAGCTAAATGAGCTTTTAGTAATGCAAAATTTGAAACCCTAGAATGCAAGTTAACCAATGAAAATCCTAATGCAATGTTAATGCAAGCTAAATCTAGGATGATAATGCACTCCAAATCAGAAAATGAAATGTTCTAAATGTAGGTTCACCAAAATGAAAGGTGGAAAATTGTTTGCTCTCCCACCTTTCATTTTGGTGAACCTGCATTTATACTCAATTATGCAAGAACTCTCAAAATTACAACACTACAAGCCGACATCAGATCTAGGAGAATAAAATCCCACCAAAAATTTGAATTTATTTTAATTTTGGGCCACACGAGACTCATTCGCCCAAGATGACAAATGAGTCCCATCTAACACAATGTATGGGACCAAAAATCAAAATTTCTTAGAAAGGTGTAAAAATAGTTTTGGGACCCAAAAATCTAGGTGGGACCCATTCGCCCAAGGTGGCGAATGAGTCCCATATCACTAAATCTAGGCCACACAAGCTAGAAACACCTGAATTATGATTGGGTAATGATTTGTGTAGGGATTATCCTTGAAAAGATGCAATAAATGAGGCTTGTGGATGCAAAATAGGGCCAATTAAAGCATAAGAAAGCCCAATTATTAATGACAAGCCTAGAAAAGTGTGAAAGTGGGTCACAAAACTTTACAACACTTTGTACAAGGAAATATTAATATTTATTTTAATTAAAAAGGGGTTTATTATGTGTTATTAATTAATGAGACCTTAGAAAAGTGTGAAAGTGAATTACAACACTTCACAACACTTTAGCAAGGTACAATTTAAATTCATTAGTTCACAAGGGCCCAAGACCTAATGTGAATGTGTCAACCACATTACAATACTAAATCAAGGCAACATGAAGCCCAATTTCACAAGAAGGGCCCAAACAAGTGCAAAAATGTCCTTGACGACATTTTTTGACACTACAGTATGTTAATTAAATTTTACAGAGGTTTGATATGCAGGATTGTAGACCATTATGTGTTCCTTTTTTAGCTAGAACAAAGTTATCTATTTTATATTGTCCAACATCCCCATAAGATATGGAAGACATGATCAAAGTGCCTTACTAGAGTGCAGTTGGAGGTTTGATGTATGCTATGGTTTGTATTAGACCAGGCATTGCCTAAGCAATGGGAGTTCTTTCTAGATATATGTCTAATCCTAGTAGATTTCATTGGGATATAGTTAAAAGAGTCTTTAGATATTTGTGTATACCTCAAATTATTCCAGGTTATATTATCATAGTAATTTGACTGAAGAAGAGATTTCCCTTGATATTCGTCGTTATGTGGATTTAGACTATGCATGTGATGTTGATAGTAGACGATCACTAGTTCTTATGTGTTTACTTTATTTTATGGTGCAATTAGTTGGATGAGTAAGTGACAAGCTATGGTTGCTTTTCCCACTACTGAAGCTGAGTGTTGGCCTCCTACAATGATTTAATAACTAAGCCCTTACATCCATGATTAAGAGATTAGACACCTAACCTGAATAGCCATTTCAATCATCATGAAGGTGCATTTAACTTGTCAACCCAGGGATGTGAACTTAAAATGGGTCAACACAGTATGTGCACTAGGAACCCAAAGTAGCCATTTTCATTCTACAACTAAGGACCACACAATGCTGAAAGTAAATTGCTTAGAAGAGAATACCATAAATGCCAATCATCAATAAACAACTACATCAAACTAAAATGCATAACAAAAATGAATATTTGAGCAACAAACATGGCATTACTCTGTCTGCTTTAGCTACAGGAATAGTCACATAATGGAATTCTAGTGGCTACAGGAACAATTGGTGCAAGATTTCTAACTAATTACTAAACAACAAGTAACACTAAACTAAAGGATGGATTACTCACCAAGTGGGCCCCCTTGGATAAGTATCCTCTAAAACAAATGAGAACTCAGATGCTCAAACTTAGAACTTTATTTTATTCACTATAAATCATGAGTATAAAAGAGTAATGTATCTGTATTACTGAAAACTTGAGAGTGCAAGTAAAATATCAAATCATGCAACTCCTTAAGAAGGAGCACCAGATCTTTATTTATACTATCAACTAAACAAGGAAGTCAACTCCATGACTGGGAGGACGCCATTTAGGGAAAAAAAAGAAAGTGGAGTGGTGGTAGTTACGCGTGCATGGAATCTGGTCAGACATGCAAGTCTAAACACAGATTTAGCACAGCAGTAATGCCCGCGTTTGCTCAACCAACATTAAAGTCCACTACAAGGCAGTTACATTCGGTTTACATGAGGAATATTCTACCATCGACCTCCTTTGAACTTTGAGAAACTCCTTTGCTAGACATTTGATGCAGATAAGGGTGACCTCAAACCACTTGAAATATGAATCCAAAACTTGATCCTAAAAGGTCTCTCAAAACACCAGTTTGACTCTTCAGTGCACAAGGCACCCAATGGCTCAAACACACTCTAATTTTGTTCCAATATTTTCCCAAACTCCAAAAGGAATCTAACAAGATTAAATTGACAAAAAAAATATGATTAACTCACCTTTTAAGTCTCAAGTACTTCTGGTTATAATTTCACCTTCTCAAGCTACCATTCACCTACTAAGGCTCCAAGACCAGTTTTTAGACCTTTTCTCACAAAAAATGTAACAAATTATCCAACCTCTCACATTTACAAGGACCCATTAACCTGGTACAAAACATATCTCAAATCCACCATAGGGTTCTTCAGATCATCATACCCAAATTGACCTTTTTGGCTAAAACGGGCTCCAATTAGCCCTTTTTTCCAAAGTACTTCACCTTTAAACTTTCCTCTAACTCTCCAAACCTTAAAAAAATCTTATAACTACCTTCAAATGTTAGGAATCTCCAACCATCAAGTCCCTACACACACATCAAGACCCGTTTCTCTTCAACCCTCACTTTTCATCATCTCCACTAGGGCTTATTGAAATTCCTATAGCTAGACCACTCTCAAGCCTGAAACATGTTTAATCCACCTTCATTTAACCTACACATGCTCAAAACAATGTTATATGATGCTTCCCTTAAGTTGTTTATACACTTGCTTTGTAAATCCTCACTTTTTCACTCTTTTCCACCCCTTCCCAATAGGGTTTTCAACTTCCTCACACAACTGACCACTTATATCCTCTCAAACCTTTAGGACATTCCAAAATAAATCTAAATACATAGATTTCCTCACATCCTATCAAGTTCTCAATCCTTTTCCTTCAATCATCAACATTAGCCTTCCTCTAATAGCTTAATTTATGTGTTTTCCACAGGGCAGCGTGGAGTTCATCAAAATGCCTTTTTCCAACCTAATCCCCTATTCCTATGCCTCCTACTAATATACTATGCCATTTCCACCAAGAAACAGTAAACATAGAAAGGTGGAAAGGCCTTTTACAACATTTTAGGCCATAAACCCTTGCTTCCCTGTTTTCAGACCAGTCAAGGAAAATCATACCTTAAAATGCCTTATACTCAATGAAATCCTACAAGAATGGATTCAAAAGGAATCCAACACCATATTACACAAAATTAAAAACATTTAGAACCCTAACCCTACTGTACAGACCCATACACAGGAAGAAATTGCAAAGAAATACAAAAAATAAAAATAAACTGAGTTCTTTTATTGATTTTCCTTTTCCAAAAGTGATTCAACAACCTGTTCGAGCCTCCAAGAGGATTTAAATACATTTTCTCATCAAAAACAAACTCCCCAAGGCCTAAAACTGACCACTAACTACCAAGCCCCTTTACATAGCTTAATTTTGCACTATTTTGACAATTTGTCAATCAATAAGTACATCATTGTGCAATTTTTCATCTTTGAACCAACCTAACTCTAAGACCCTCCTAATTACATCAAAAGAGGTCTTATTGGACCTTATTTAACAAAAAATAATTCATTCTACCACTAACTCCTAGACCAACCTTCAAATAGTGCATTTTTGCAATTACATGTTTTAGGTGCCCCTACACCATACTCCTCGGGTACAAAAGATTTATGCCCCATAAATCACTCCATAGGTTTGCTCTTATCTGCTTCACAATCCCTTCAAACTTGCTCCAAGTCACTTGTATGGAAATATTCCTCCAAGGCACTTTGTACCCTTCATGCTTTGTTTTGTATTGGTCTTGCCATGCTAGATCCTTCCCAAATGGATCTTCTTGCTGCTTTTTGTCTTCATTGACAGCTGCAAACAAAAATTCAGTACACAAAGCTAAACATTCATACATTAATACCTTTGTTTCATGCTCTTCCATGATCCTTTTCCAACTACACATGTATCTCTGCCCTTCAAATCTTCTCTTCACAATCTTTCTCAGGTTCTTTATGCTCAGAACCATCATCCCATTAGCACACATCTACCAAAAACATCTGCCACATCAGTAATCTGATCCACCTAGGACACTCCACTATCCAATCCATATCATTTACTTTCTTCTCCAACACAATTCGAGACTTCTCAAACTCTTTTTCTCTAGCCTTCCCTTGGCCAACCACTATTAAATTTTCCACTCTAGTCTCTTTCAGTACTGAGACCTCACTCATCCATTTTTGTTCAACTTCTTCACCATTCAAGGTGACTACAACTTCTTCACATCCTACACACTCTTTCACAAAATCATCTTCTATCACTATCCATTCTCTTTGGCTCCCTAACTTCTCTTCTATCTTGACTTGTTCTTCACTCTTGACCTTTTTCAACTCTACACTTTCAGCTTTTCACTCTTCTTCACTTGCATCAGACTTGCTCTCTCAATTTCCTCTATACCTTTTGCCTCATAACTCACTATATTTCCAATCTTTGCCTTCCTATCACTTGCATCTTCCCTTAAGGGACACATCACTGCCCCAATGATGATCTTATCACCATATTTAAGCCATTCATGGCCTTCTATCATCCTTCCACCATCATTAATTTTATCTCCCCTTTCTCTCTTAACACTCTCAGTCTTCAAGTCCTCTCTATCATTAGATCTTCCATCCTCTTTGTCAACACACACCTACTCCAACTCATCTCTTCTATCACCAGTCTCTTACTTCCTCCCATTACTCTATCCATTCAATGGAAAAATTATTTTCTTATCATTGACCTCACTAGGCCTCCCTTGCCTCTCCATTGACAACTCTCCTACACTCTTATCCTTTTTCTCCTTGAGGGATCTCTGTCCCAAGTGTTCTTTTTCCACAAATCACCGTAGCAGACCTACCCTTTGCTGCCTTGACCTCATTTTCTTGTAGTTGCAAAAAACTTGACCTGCCTTTATCTTCACCACATCCTCCATCCTCATCTTGTTCCTTTAAGGTATTTTTACCTCTAACCTTAAATTTCTTTGTTTCCCTTGTGTCTTCAAGCTACTCTATTTTCCTCAATGCTTCTTCATGGTGCTTTACTCTCTCCATGGAATATATGCTATGCCCCTCTGTTTCTTCCTTGTCCCCTTGTTCCTTTTTCTCTAAAAACTCTCTTTTTCCACTCATGCCTATCCTCCTTTGTGTCCCTTCATCCTGCAAACAACTCAAGGTATACCATTTCCCATCCTTTTCAATTTCATACACATTAAGTCTTCCACCATCTATATCAAACCTATCATATTTCCAAGCTCTACCTAGTATCATGTGACAATCTCTTATAGGCATAATATCACATAGTACAACATATTTGTAAGGACCAATCTGAAAATCTACAAATGCTTGCTCACTAACCACAATATGTTGACTATCATTTACCCAATATGCCTTGTAAGGTGATTCATGGATTATCCTTGTCAAATGTAACTTTTCAACCATTTCCTCTGAAACAAAATTATCCAAGGAACCTAAACCAATCATTACTTTACATAGCTTACATCTGCATTTGCATGTTGTCTGGAATATGGATTGTCTTTGCTTCATTTTTGCATGCCTTGCTTGGATTTCTTTGACCTCCTTCATTGATTACATAATGGCTTCTTCCACTCTTCAACTTTCAACCTGCAATAGATCTACTCGCTAGCTCTAATACCACTTTGATGTAGACAAGGGTGACCTCAAACCACTTGAAACATGAATCCACAACTTGATCCTAAAAGGTCTCTCAAAACACCAGTTTGACTCTTTAGTGCACAAGGCACCCAATGGCTCAAACACACTAATTTTTTTCCAATATTTTCCCAAACTCCAAATGGAATCTAACAAGATTAAATTGACCAAACAAACATGATTAAATCACCTTTTAAGTCTCAAGTACTTCTGGTTACAATTTCACCTTCTCAAGCTACCATTCACCTACTAGGGATCCAAGACCAGTTTTTAGATCTTTTCTCACAACCACTGTAACAAATTATCCAACCTCTCACATTTACAAGGACCCATGAACCTGGCATAAAACATATCTCAAATCCACCATAGGGTTCTTCAGATCATCATCACCCAAATTGACCTTTTTGGCTAAAACGAGCTCCAATTAGCCTTTTTTTCCAAAGGACTTCACCTTTAAACTTGCCTCCAACTCTCCAAACCTCAAAAAAGTCTTATAACTACCTCCAAAACTCAGGAATATCCAACCATCAAGTCCCTACACACACATCAAGACCCGTTTCTCCTCAACCCTCACTTTTCATTATCTCTACTAGGGCTTATTGAAAGCCCTATGTCTAGACCACTCTCAAGCCTGAAACCTCTTTAATCCACCTTCATTTAACCGTCACATGCTCAAAAAAATGATATATGATGCTTCCCTTAAGTTTTTTATACACTTGCTTTGTAAATCCTCACTTTTTCACTCTTTTCCACCCCTTCCCAATAGGGTTTTCAACTTCCTCACACAACTGACCACTGCTATCCTCTCAAAAATTCAAGACATGACAAAATAAAAAATTGAAAACATTTAGAACCCTAATCCTAATCAAAACCATCATCCCATTAGCACACATCTTCCACATCAGTACTTTGATCCACCTAGGACACTCCACTGTCCAATACATATCATTTACTTTCTTCTCCATCCCAATTCAAGACTTCTCAAAATATTTTTCTCTAGCCTTCCTTTGGCCAACCACTATTTAATTTTCCACTCTAGTCTCTTTCATTAATGATACCTCACTCATCCATTTTTGTTCAACTTCTTCACCATTCAAGGTGACTACAACTTCTTCACATCCTACACACTTTTTCACAAACTCATCTTCTATCACTAGCCATTCTCTTTGGCTCCCTAACTTCTCTTCTATCTTGACTTGTTCTTCACTCTTGACCTTTTCCAACTCTACACTTTCATGTTTCTCTCTCTTCTTCACTTGCATCAAACTTGCTATCTCAATTGCCTCTATACCTTTTGCCTCATAACTCACTCTATTTCCAATCTTTTCCTTCCTACCACTTGCATTTTCCCTTAAGGGACACATCACTGACCCAATGATGATCTTATCACCATCTTCAAGCCCTTCATGGCCTTCTATCATCCTTCCACCATCATTAACTGTATCTCCCCTTTCTCTCTTAACACTCTCAATCTTCAAGTCCTCTATGTCATCATATCTTCCATCCTCTTTGTCAACACACACCTGCTGCAACTCATCTCCTCTTTCACCAATCTCTTGTTGCCTCCCATTACCCTGTCCATTTAGTGGACATTTAATTTTCTTATCATTGACCTCACTAGGCCTCCCTTGCATCTCCATTGACAATTCTCCTACACTCTTATCCTTTTCTCTTTGAGGGATCTCTATCCCAAGTTTTCTTTTTCCACAAATCACTGTTGCAAACCTACCCTTTGTTGCCTTGACCTCATTTTCTTGCAGTTGCAAAAAATTTGACCTGCCTTTGTCTTCACCACATCCTCCATCCTCATCTTGTGCCTTCAAGGTCTTTTCACCTCTAACCTTCACTTTCTTTGTTTCCCTTGTGTCTTCAAGCTGCTATGTTTTCCTCAATGCTTCTTCATGGTGCTTTACTCTCTCCATGGCATCTATGCTATGCCACTCTATTTCTTCCTTGTCCCCTTATTCCCTTTGCTCTAAAAACTCTCTTTTTCCACACATGCCTATCCTCCTTTGTGTCCCTTCATCCTGCAAACAACTCAAGGTATACCTTTTCCCATCCTTTTCAATTTCATATACATTAAGTCTTCCATCATTTATAGCAAACCTATCATATTGCCAAGTTGTACCTAGTATCATGTGACAATCTCTTATAGGCATAATATCACATAGTACAACATATTTGTAAGGACCAATCTGAAAATCTACAAATGCTTTCTCACTAACCACAATATGCTAACCATCATTTACCCAATATGCCTTATACGGTGATTCATGGATTATCCTTGTCAAATGTAACTTTTTAACCATTTCCTCTAAAACAACTTTATCCAAGGAGCCTGAACCAATCATTACTTTACATACTTTACCTCTGCATTTTCATTTGGTCTGGAATATGGATTGTCTTTGCTTCATTTCTGCATGCCTTGCTTGGATTTCTTCAACCTCCTTCATTGATTGCATAATGGCTTCTTCCACTCTTCAACTTTCAACCTGCAATAGATCTACTCACTAGCTATGATACCACTTTGATGCAAACAAGGGTGACCTCAAACCACCTGAAACATGAATCCACAACTTGATCCTAAAAGGTCTCTCAAAACACCAGTTTGACTCTTTTGTGCACAAGGCACCCAAAGGCTCAAACACACTCTAATTTTGTTCCAATATTTTCCCAAACTCCAACAGGAATCTAACAAGATTAAATTGACCAAACAAACATGATTAACTCACCTTTTAAGTCTCAAGTACTTCTGGTTACAATTTCACCTTCTCAAGCTACCATTCACCTACTAGGGCTCCAAGACCAGTTTTTAGACCTTTTCTCACAACCACTATAACAAATTATCCAACCTCTCACATTTACAAGGACCCATTAACCTGGCACAAAACATATCTCAAATCCACCATGGGGTTCTTCAGATCATCATCACCCAAATTGACCTTTTTGGCTAAAACGAGCTCCAATTAGCCCTTTTTTCCAAAGGACTTCACCTTTAAACTTTCCTCCAACTCTCAAAACCTCAAAAAAGTCTTATAACTACCTCCAAAACTTAGGAATATCCAACCATCAAGTCCCTACACACACATCAAGACCTGTTTCTCTTCAACCCTCACTTTTCACCATCTCCACTAGGGCTTATTGAAAGTCCTATGTATAGACCACTATCAAGCCTAAAACATATTTATTACACCTTCATTTAACCTACACATGCTGAAAAAAATGTTACATGATACTTCCCTTAAGTTGTTTATACACTTGCTTTGTAAATCCTCACTTTTTCACTCTTTTCTACCCCTTCCCAATAGGGTTTTCAACTTCCTCACACAACTGACCACTTCTATCCTCTAAAACCTTCAAGACATGCCAAAATACATCTGATGACACATATTTCCTCACATCCTATCAAGTTCTCAATCCTTTTCCTTCAATCATTAACATTAGCCTTCCTCTAATGGCTTAATTTATGTGTTTTCCACAGGGCAGCATGGATTTCTTCATCAAAATGCCTTTGTCCAACCTAATCCCCTATTCCTATGCCTCCTACTAATCTAATATGCCATTTCCACCAAGAAATAGTAAACATAGAAAGGTGGAAAGACCTTTTACAACATTTTAGGACACAAACCCTTGCTTACCTGTTTTCATACTAGTCAAGGAAAATCAAACCTTAAAATGCCTTATACTCGATGAAATCCTAAAAGAATGGATTCAAAAGGAATCCAACACCATCTTACACAAAATTTAAAACATTTAGAACCCTAACCCTACTTTACGGACCCATACAATTACATATTTTAGGTGCCCCTGCACCATACTCCCCGGGTACAAATGATTTATGCCCCATAAATCACTCCATAGGTTTGCTCCTATCTTCTTCACAATCCCTTCAAACTTTCTCCAAGTCACTTGCATGGAAATCTTCCTCCAAGGAAATTTGCACCCTTCATGCTTTGCTTTGTCTTGGTCTTGCCATGCTTGATCCTTCTCAAATGGATCTTCTTGCTTCTTTTTGTCTTCATTGACACTTGCAAACAAAAATTTAGTACACAAAGCTAAACATGCATACATTAGTATCTTTGTTTCATGCTCTTCCATGAGCCTTTTCCAACTACACATGTATCTCTTCCCTTCAAATATTCTCTTCACAATCTTTCTTGGGTTCTTTATGCTTAGAACCATCATCCCATTAGCACGCATTTGCCACATCAGTAATCTGATCCACCTAGGACACTCCACTGTCCAATCCAACGCATTTACTTTCTTCTCCATCGCAATTCGAGACTTCTCAAACTCTTTTTCTCTAGCCTTCCCTTGGCCAACCACTATTAAATTTTACACTCTAGTCTCTTTCAATACTGAGACCTCACTCATCCTTTTTTGTTCAACTTCTTCACCATTCAAGGTGACTGCAACTTCTTCACATCCTACACACTTTTTCACAAACTCATCTTCTATCACTAGCCATTCTCTTTGGCTCCCTAACTTCTCTTCTATCTTGACTTGTTCTTCACTCTTTACCTTTTCCAACTCTACACGTTCATGTTTCTCTCTCTTCTTCACTTGCATCAAACTTGCTATCTCAATTGCCTCTATACCTTTTGCCTCATAACTCACTCTATTTCCAATCTTTTCCTTCCTACCACTTGCATTTTCCCTTAAGGGACACATCACTGACCCAATGATGATCTTATCACCATCTTCAAGCCCTTCATGGCCTTCTATCATCCTTCCACCATCATTAACTGTATCTCCCCTTTCTCTCTTAACACTCTCAATCTTCAAGTCCTCTATGTCATCATATCTTCCATCCTCTTTGTCAACACACACCTGCTGCAACTCATCTCCTCTTTCACCAATCTCTTGTTGCCTCCCATTACCCTGTCCATTCAGTGGACATTTAATTTTCTTATCATTGACCTCACTAGGCCTCCCTTGCATCTCCATTGACAATTCTCCTACACTCTTATCCTTTTCTCTTTGAGGGATCTCTATCCCAAGTTTTCTTTTTCCACAAATCACTGTTGCAAACCTACCCTTTGTTGCCTTGACCTCATTTTCTTGCAGTTGCAAAAAATTTGACCTGCCTTTGTCTTCACCACATCCTCCATCCTCATCTTGTGCCTTCAAGGTCTTTTCACCTCTAACCTTCACTTTCTTTGTTTCCCTTGTGTCTTCAAGCTGCTATGTTTTCCTCAATGCTTCTTCATGGTGCTTTACTCTCTCCATGGCATCTATGCTATGCCACTCTATTTCTTCCTTGTCCCCTTATTCCATTTGCTCTAAAAACTCTCTTTTTCCACACATGCCTATCCTCCTTTGTGTCCCTTCATCCTGCAAACAACTCAAGGTATACCTTTTCCCATCCTTTTCAATTTCATACACATTAAGTCTTCCATCATTTATAGCAAACCTATCATATTGCCAAGATCTACCTAGTATCATGTGACAATCTCTTATAGGAATAATATCACATAGAACAACATCTTTGTAAGGACCAATCTGAAAATGTACAAATGCTTGCTTACTAACCAAAATATGTTGACTATCATTTACCCAATATGCCTTGTATGATGATTCATGGATTATCCTTGTCAAATGTAACTTTTCAACCATTTCCTCTGAAAAAACATTATCCAAGGAACCTAAACCAATCATTACTTTACATACCTTACCTCTACATTTGCATTTGGTCTGGAATATGGATTTTCTTTGCTTCATTTATGCATGCCTTGCTTGGATTTCTTCAACCTCCTTCATTGATTGCATAATGGCTTCTTCCACTCTTCAACTTTCAACCTGCAATAGATCTACTCGCTAGCTCTGATACCACTTTGATGTAGGAAAGGGTGAACTCAAACCACCTGAAACATGAATCCACAACTTGATCCTAAAAGGTCTCTCAAAACACCAGTTTGACTCTTTAGTGCACAAGGCACCCAATGGCTCAAACACACTCTAATTTTGTTCCAATATTTTCCCAAATTCCAAAAGGAATCTAACAAGATTAAATTGACCAAACAAACATGATTAACTCACCTTTTAAGTCTCAAGTACTTCTGGTTACATTTTCACTTTCTCAAGCTACCATTCACCTACTAGGGCTCCAAGACCAATTTTTAGACCTTTTCTCACAACCACTGTAACAAATTATCCAACCTCTCACATTTACAAGGACCCATTAACCTGGTACAAAACATATCTAAAATCCACCATAGGGTTCTTTAGATCATCATCACCCAAATTGACCTTTTTGGCTAAAACGGGCTCCAATTAGCCCATTTTTCCAAAGGACTTCACCTTTAAAATTGCCTCCAACTCTCCAAAACTCAAAAAAGTCTTATAACTTCCTCCAAAACTCAGGAATATCCAACCATCAAGTCCCTACACACACATCAAGACCCGTTTCTCTTAAACCCTCACTTTTCATCATCTCCACTAGGGCTTATTTATAGTCCTATGTATAGACCACTCTCAAGCCTGAAACCTATTTAATCCACCTTCATTTAATCTGAACATGCTCAAAACAATGTTATATGATGCTACCCTTAAGTTTTTTATACACTTGCTTTTGTAAATCCTCACTTTTTCACTCTTTTCCACCCCTTTCCAATAGGGTTTTCAAATTTCTCACACAATTGACCACTTCTATCCTCTCAAACCTTCAGGACATGCCAAAATACATCTAAAGACATATATTTCCTCACATCCTATCAATTTCTCAATCCTTTTCCTTTAATCATCAACATTAGCCTTCCTCTAATGGCTTAATTTATGTGTTTTCCAAAGGGCAGTGTGGAGTTCTTCATCAAAATGTCATCCTCCAACCTAATCCCCTATTCCTATGCCTCTTACTAATCTACTATGCCATTTCCACCAAGAAATAGTAAACACAGAAAGGTGGAAAGGGCTTTTACAACATTTTAGGCCACAAACCCTTGCTTCCCTATTTTCAGACCAGTTAAGGAAAATCAAACCTTAAAATGCCTTATACTCAATGAAATCCTACAATAATGGATTCAAAAGGAATCCAACACCATATTGCACAAAATTAAAAATATTTAGAACCCTAACCCTACTGTAGGGACCCATACATAGGCAAAAATTGTAGAGAAATATAGAAAATAACAAAAAACTAAGTTCTTTTATTGATTTTCCTTCTCCAAAAGTGATTCAACAGCCTATTCGAGCCTCCAAGAGGATTTAAATACATTTTCTCATCAAAAACCAACTTCCCAATGCCTAATATTGACTACTAACTACTAGGCTGCTTTACATGGCTTAATTTTGCACTATTTTGACAATTTGTTAATCAATAAGTACATCATTGTGCAATTTTTCATCTTTGAACCAACCTAACTCTAAGACCCTCATAATTACATCAAAAGTGGTCTTATGGGACCTTATTTAAGACAAAATAATTCATTCTACCACTAACTCCTATACCAACCTTCAAATAGTGCATTTTTGCAATTACATGTTTTAGGTGCCCCTGCACTAATGTTATGGTGCATGCCCAGCTGGCGGTGTCTTCCTTAAATTAAATCTACATGGAAATGTCAGTACGCACACTAACTACATATCTATAACCACCTTAAGGAACATTCATTAACCACATGCAAAATTACTATAGATAATCCATATAATATACCAATGTCATTAAAATTTGTAGAAATAGGATTAAGCCCAATGTCTATGGTTTGAGGGAAACATTATGAAAATATCAACATTTAGCATCAAAGTACATGAAAAATTCCAGCAGATAAACTATAGATTCTACCCAAAATTGGACCAAAAACTAAGCTCATCACTCCCCCCAACCTAACATTTTGTTGGTCCTCTAGCAGGGGAAGGGTTGTTCTTCTGTTTGGTCAAGGATTTGAAATTTGCAAGTAATAGTTGTCCCACATCAGAGTGTGTTGTGTGTGAATCAAGATCCCAATAGAATCCTCCCAATCTGTCTAATCTGCTCCATCTTTGTCTCTTTGTAGCAATTTCATATTGGTAGAACCTAAAGTTTGGCACATACCACATGAGAATGGGTGGCTAAAAAGTCAGGGGAAGCCAAAACCTCCCTCTTTTCCTTCCACTATGAATATATCTATCAATTCTTTTAAGAGTTGCTGCATAGTTCTAGATGGAATGAGGCTCAGCCTGTTTGAGATCATTTGTTCGGTTGTTCCATCTTTGTGAGTTGTATTTTTTCATGGTTTCCTCCTTTGCTGTTGTCTTTTCCTCATACTCACTATAAATTGCTTCTATCCAAGGAATAATTCTATTACCATAGCTAGGTCTGAAAAAAATTATATGCCATTCCCTGAAAATATCCTTTGGGTTGCTTCATTCAGCCCTAATGGATAGAGGGATGTTAGACTCCAATTGCTTATAAGCCCCACGTTGTTGTCCCCAACTAATCTCATTTTGTACCCAAGACATAAATGCCCTTAATTGGACATCCCCAACATGCAATAACGGATTCCAATCATGGTCTTGAGTTACAACATAATTATGCAAATAAAACTCACACAAAAAATTCTTCATTTCAAGGGAAGAAATTCGATAAGTATTGAAAAATTCAACAGGGGTCTCAATAGAAGGATTCAAACCTGAGATAATTCTTGCCAGTCTAAAAGTGAGATATTTCTCCTTCAAATGTAGAGCATAGACCCTTGGAGGGGTCCTACATTCCAAAATTTGTGGTACCAAGGTTGCCATATCACCCACCCTCTTCTTCAGGGTGGGAATTTTTGCATCCTTATCTTCAATATCCTCATCTCTTTTGTATTTCCTTCTTCAATTCACATTTTTCCTTTTTCCATTATTCTTCCCTCCTTTGTATTTATTTCCATAAATTCAAAAAATTTGTATGTACTATAAAATTAGGAGGATTATGAATTCCTACAAGTATCTTCTCTGACACTAATGCTAACTGCAAGGATTCAAGCTGTCACGTTGTCTCCGGCTGCAAGGGTATTGTTTCTTCTCCCACTTCTTGTTGTAGGGGCTCTTGTTCTTGTTCTTGTTGTGGCTACAGGAACTCCTACTCTGGTTTTGGCTGTTGCTGCAAGACCTCTTGTTGCAAGACTTCTTGCTCATGCTACAGGAATCTTTATTTTCCTCAAACTCTTCTACAATGTTAGCAAGATCGACCAGTGTTATGTTTGTTTCTCTCTCAAATATGTCTTCTTCTTCAACATTCTCCTGCCCCATTGGAGCTTCTATGTTCCCTTGTGGGTGGAGGCATACCAATCGTTGGCCCAGCTAGTCTTGATTTCCTGGGAGGGCTCTCACATTTTTCTTTGGCTGCAGGATGAATAGTGTCAACCTTCCTCCTCTTAGAACTCGACACCATTCTTTCTATTGGATAACTTTTGGCCTTTCGTTTTCTCATTTCTATTTCTCTCTTTTGTGCCCTAGTTTTCATCAGGGTGCCAAGTGGAACATTGTCGTTAGAATCTGAGGAGGAGCTTTCTTTTTTTGAGTGCTTTGTTCGAGAAGAACTAATTTCTATGGTTTATTTTGCTACAGAGGGTTTACACTAGTGCCTGCACTAGAGGTTGAAGCACCAAGAGTGGCCTCAGCCATGCTCAATCTCCTACTAGACCTACAAGGTTGAGGAAAAACCCTAGGTTGCAAGTGCTCAGGTCTAATTTGATCAACATTTATAAATTCTTCCTAGGTCATTCCAGACACATCATGCAGAGACTTCTCAACTAGCAATTTAATCAGACAATGGTGGGAAACATAATTATCCCTACTTTTTTGGGTCTCGACTACCATGATTGAGAAAAGATTGTATAGCACGTTAGAAAAAATTCTTCCTCCTCCCGTGCCTCATGTGACTCAAGAGTTTGAAATGTACTGAATGCAAGTTTGACAGACAACCTTCACAGGTGAGATACCTTATAATGTAGACGGTTTCCTGCTTCCATGGTTCAGGCAGAGAGGTTCTTTTTGCACCCTGTTTATCCACGCTGATTAGAGGGTCACCATGTATTGTAAATACGGCCCTAGCTGACCTGGCGTCTCTGGAGGCAGGGTAATGTTCACCATCAATAGGTAACCCTATAACCTCTACAATTATTTCCTCAATTGCCTCAACCTCCAACCCTTTTACTGTGGATTTTACTTCATAAAATTTATGGGCAAATTCTAGTGCAATGCCTTCATCAAAGCCATCCAGCTTCAGGAAGTAATCTAACCATCCACAGTTTCTAAATTCGGCCAGGCATTGTGCATTCTGTAATAAAAACATCATGAACTGAGGGCTCATTTTGAATTAGCCCTCCTCCCATTGTCTATAATCAACTATCTCTCTACAAAATTTCCTTCCTATAATTCATGTTTGAAAGCCAAACACCTTCATGCAATACCTGCTAAATTTCCAGTTCCAATATTAACTGAATTTTTCCTTTCTTTTTTTTTACCCTTTTTCTTGCAACTCAGGATTACGACAGAGTCAATAATGGAAAGAAAAGGAGTGATAAAGGAGAATTATGATGGGAAGAAATGGCAGTTGCAATTAGTGTCACTTCACACATGTGATCCATCCTCTCACTCAGATTTCAAATTAGCTCATTTAAATTTTCTGACATAGCCTAGCATAAATTAACACATGGGCAATATATTTGCATCTTTTTCTCCCCCCAACCTAAATTTGGACATGTGTCCGCACATGCGAGATGGGAGTGGTGATTTGACAGGGAATAATGACATATTATGTGAACGTCTATACTAACGTACAATAATTAAATGAATGCACTTAAAAGATGATTAAAAGATAGCAATTAATGTGCACATACCTGAATGTGTGGAGGATTTGTTGCAAAGATCCTTGAGAAAGTACCATTCACCTTTTTGGGGAATAAATTGAGCAATTAATGAAGATGAAGTGGAATGAGGTGAGGTGGAATGAAGTCATGAAAGAGAGAGAAAGGTGGTGATGGATGGGTGAAGAAATGGATTTCCACAAGAGTGGAAGTCTTTATTATGACAAGTACGTACCTTAATTAGCGAGGAGGGACACTAGGTCCACTTTCTTCGGCTATAGGAAGCTCGGGTGCTGAATGCTGGGTGAATTGCTGCAAGAACTCTTCTTTGGAAGCTAGCTTGTGATATAATCTGAGGTGATGACTATTGACAAGTAACTTGAATTTGACAGGGCCAATGGTAGTAAGTTGAACAACTCCATTAGGAAAGACCTCAGTGACTTCATATGGTCCTAGCCACCTTGTCTGCAATTTTCCTGCATTGTCCTGATATCTTGAGTCATAGAGTAGGGCCCAATCTCTTGGTTAGAATTTCTTATCCTTGATAAATTTGTCATGCCACTTGATTCTCTAATTTTTCACTACCTCTGTATGATGCAAATCTTCCCTTCTTATCTCATCCAAAGCATTTAGCTGCATGATTCTTTCTCTATGTGCCTCAGAAATATCCATCCCAAAATCTACTGTAGTCCAAAGAGTTTTATATTCAAATTCAATGGGAATCATGGTTGTCTTTCCATACAACAACTCAAATTGAGTGAAGCCTATGGTTATTTTCCAGGTTTTCCTATAGGCCCAAACAACTTCTGGTAATATGTTTTCCCAATCCTTTCTTTGAATAGCTACCATTTTGGTCATAATGGCTTCAATTTCTCTATTGGTCACCTCAACTTGGCCATTAGCCTAGGGGTGATAAGGAGTAGACTTCATGTGCCTTATTTTGTACTCATTGACTAGTGTTGCAACAAGGGTTGATGTGAATTGAGCCTCTTGATTAGTCTTAACTTCTACCCACTTTGTCACATAATTAGTGCATACCAAGATATAAAACTTACCATTTGATGGAGGTTCAATGGGTCCTACAAAATACCATCCCCACTTGTCAAAGGGAGTGATTACTACCTGAGGGAAAAGTGGCATCTCATCAGATCTGGTTGGTCTTCCCATTCTTTGACATCTATCACATTTTATGGTATACCTTCCTGCATCCTTGTGGAGTGTTGGCCAATAATATCCTATGTTCAAAATCTTCATTGTTGTCCTCTTGGCTGCAAAATGTCCTCCACATGGTTTGTTGTGGCATGCATGAAAAATTTCATGTCTCATCTTCTCTCACACATCTCCTCATGACATGGTCTAGTCTAGTATAAAACAAACATCCTGCAATCTAGGAGAAAGGAAAAGATTTTTCAATGAGTTCCCTTTTCTCTTTTGGAGAGAAGTGAGAAGGAACTCTACCCATGACCAAATAATTGGCTATGTTAGCATACCAGGGAGTTTGTATACTAAGGGAGAATAGATGCTCATCAGGAAAAGAGTCATCTATGGGTTGATTGTCTTCTGATGTAGTCAGCCTTAAAAGAAAAAAATGCAACAACATTGGCCTTCCCAAGATTATCCACAATGATTATATCAAACTCCTACATTAACAATAACCATCTTGCCAACCTACCTGTGATCAAAGGTTTATTCATGAGATATCTAATGGCTTCATGATTAGTGTGCACAAAGATTTGGTAACCTATTATGTAATGTCTAAATTTGTTCAATGCATAGATTATTTCCATCATTTCTTTCTTTGTCACTGTATAATTGAATTCAACTCCTGGTAAATTTTTAATGACAAAGTAAATGGAATTTTCAACAACTCCTTTCTATCCTAAGACTGCTCCTATGGAATAATTCGATGCATTAGTATGGATGTGGAAATAAGTTCCTAATTATGCCCTTTGCGTACAAGAGCATGAGACAAAGCTACCTTCAAGTTAGAAAATGCCTTGTCACAAGCTTCAATCCACTGGAATTTAGCATCTTTAGTGAGAAGAGTATGCAATGGTGTTGCTATCTTGTTGAAATCCTTGATGAAACTCCTAACATCCTTCTATTTTATAGGTGTGGGCAGATTTGTGATTACCTCAATCTTTGTAGGATCTACTTGAATTCCCTTGTGGGAGATGTAGTGGCCAAGAACTACACCTTCCTGCATCATCATGAAGCACTTTTCACTGTTTAAGGAAAAGTTTTTGTCTTCACATCTCTGTAAGACTCTCTTGAGATTTTCCAACACTTGATTAAAATCAGCACAATAAGTGGTAAAGTCATCTATACAGATTTCCATGCAATCATGAGAAATGTCTGAAAATATGCTTATGACTGTCCTTTGAAAGGTTGCAGGTGCATTGCATAAGCCAAATGGGAGTACCGAGTAGGAATAGGTCCCCCATGGACAGGTAAATGTGGTCTTCTCCTGGTCCTTTGGTGAAATTTGGATCTGGTTGTAGCTGCTGAATCCATCTAGAAAAGAAAAGTATCACTTTCTTGCAAGTGCGTCCAAAACTTGATCAATGAAGGGTAAGGGAAAGTGGTCCTTCTAGGTGGCAGCATTAAGTTCCCTGTAATCAACACAAAATCACCATTTCCCTCCTTTCTTGGGCACAATCACTAATGCAGACATCCACTGACTATCTAAAATGGGGACTGCATCTAGTAATTTTTGTAATTCCCCTTTTACAATTTCTCTTAGTGCAGGGTTAATTCTTCTTTGTGGCTGTCTTACTGGGGTGCAATCATCTCTGATGTAAATTTTGTGTGTACAAAGTTTAGGGTCCAATCCCTTCATATCATGATAATCCCATTCAAATGCATGTTGATGGGTCCTTAATAAGTTTGCCAATAACAATTGGTGTTCTTCACTTAATTTACTGTTAACATTCAAATATTTTCCTTCTGACACCTATACTTTTGTAGTTAAATTTATCATGGTTGATTCATTAACACATGGTACCTTTAGTTCATATGGAAACAATGTATGGGACATACCTATTGCTGCAGAAAGTCTGTCTGCTAGAACAATGGTTGCAGGAGGAGTGGCTGTAGGAAGAACATCTGCAGGGACAGTGGCTGCAAGAAGAGTAGGAAGAAGTGTCTTGACTGGAGTAGCAGAATGAGAATATGATGCTTCCTCCACTTCACAATGGTTTTGAATGATGTTAGCCAATACTTCATCTTCATCTTGGAGCTGCATGAAAGAGATTCTGCCTAGCATCATAAGCTGCACCACAAAATTAACTTCCTCGGCCTCTTCACCAACATGTGGCCATACAAAATTATCTTCATCATGAGATGGCTGAGCAAGAGGATAACGAACAAAATTTTTAGTACTCTTCCCATCTGAAATGGTCATGTCACCTGACCAACATCTAATGTATGCATCTGCAGTTGCTAACCATGGCCTTCCAAGAATAATGGGATACCCGCCTAGTGTAGCTTTAGGAGAAAGAATCATAAAGTCTGTTGGGTACTCCCAGGAATCTAAAACTACCACAAGATCCTCCACTACACCATCAGGCTTAACAATAGAGCTATCAGCAAGTTTCATGACAGTAGGAGTAGATCTCATTCTTAACACGTTTAGTTGCTGCAAGATTTCTTTGGTCATCACATTTATTGTTTCCCCTAAATCAATCAGAGCATTCTTAATTTGGATTTTGTTTATAAAAATTTCTACCACAAGACTACCTGGGTCATTATACTTGGGGATAGTCACTTTTCCAAGCATGATGTTAGCTAGTTGTACCACCACATGAGTTGTAGTTGGGTCTCTTTTTTTCCTACTTGGCTTCTTGAGGCATGCTTCCTTGATTGCCTTGCCATAGATTGGAACATCCTTTATGGCCTGAAATAGAGATATCTTGACACATATATGCTTCAGCTGATCCAAGATGTCAAAAGTTGTATCCTCCTTTTCTTCCTTCTTCTTGGAAACTTTCAATCTCCAAGGAAATGGTGGTTCTTGTTCAGTCTGCTTGACTTGGACTGGTTCAATATTTTTAGGTGCACTTGGCTGAATGGGATCATTCAAAGGTTCCTCCTCCTCTTCCACAAGAACCTCAGTGATAATGGGCTTGGAAAGGATTGGTAGAGTAGTTCCTAAATGCAAATGGATGTCACTTACACTCACAACATATGCGAGGAATTGATTTGAATCAGCAGAGTATGTAGGCTGTTGTTGTGGTTTGTTATTTGGATTGAGTGTGGGTTGAGCTAGTAGTTGAGTAGGTTTAGGTGCATTTTAGATTGGATTAGTAGGTGGAGGCATTATATCAGGCTGCTGGGGCTGAGAAGGTGACTGCATGTAATTGATTGTCTAGGTAGGCCATTGTTGTCCTCCCCTCCATTGATTTGTTTGCTTCCAATTTCCTAGAGGTGGCTGATAATGCCCTTGAAATTGTTGCCAATTCCCCTGAGGTTGCTGCCACTAGGGTGGAGAGTTTTGATGATTAGTCCAAGAATTTGAAGGGTTAATCCAAGGCTATGGTGGATATCCTCCATAGTTGGATGGATATGGGGGCTGTCATTGGTTACCAGATGAATCGGAATTAAAATATGACCCAACATAAGATAGTGGATCTGGTGGCATACCTTTTCTTGGAGCCCAAGGCTTCCTTTGTGCAACATAGTAGACTTGGTCTTCTTCAATCTGAATTGGTTTGAACTTAGGTGGAATCTACTTGCTTTCAAGATTAGCTACCATCTTGCATCTACAATCCCTCTTCTTTTGTCTGTAGTGGGGGCAATACTCTATCAACATTGCCTCTGCCTCCTCTTGTTTCATCTTAGCCTAAAGTGTATCTAGCTGAGTAGCTAGATTATTTATAATGTCTTTCTTGAAGTCTTCCAGTAAATGAGTAATCTCCATTCTTAAAACTCCACCGGTAGTTGACGTACCCATGGAAGATTGGTAAGATCTCCCTTTCTTTGAAGTTTCCCTAAAGTAGTTCTGGCATATTTTCTTGATATCTTCCCAAGGAACTTGGGAGATATCTCCTCCTCCCATGAGGTACAAGGAATCAGTGCAACTATCATTGATTCCTCTCAGGAAAATCAACTTTTTTGAGTCTTCATTGAGTGTATGGTGTGGAGATTTTTGTAGGCAAAACAAAAACCTTGCAATATAATCTTCTAGGCTCTCATCTTCCTTTTACTGCATCCTAAAAATGTCACCTCCTCTCATGTCACTGCCCCTAAAATATTCCTTGTATTTCTTAAGGAATTTTGTATTTATTTCTTCCCAAATTTCCACAGTATCTCTGCCTAGGCACATGAACCATCTTAATGCAGCCTCTTTTAGAGTGGTAGGAAATAGATTAAGCCTATAGGCATCAGTGGTATAATCATAACTCCTACAGAGTATATCAAACTCAAACAAAAATATATCAAGATCTTTTGTGACAAGTCCATAAAACTTGGGGAGTGCTGAAGCAGGGATGTTTTTGATGTTGTCAACTTCATTTTGATGGGAAATGGGGAAAGGAAAAGCTAGTTGGTTAGGTCTGTTCCTATTTGCATCAACCATGCTTGCTTGATGTAGTTCCAAGGAAAAATGATTCTCAAGCTGATTTTGGTCTTCAGAGGAGACTTCAGAGCTAGTCAGATTAGGAAATGCATCAACAAAGGGGTGTGGATCTTCTTCTTCTTCTTCTCTTGGCAGGTTCTGATATTCAACTAGCTAGAATGGATTAGGATTGTTAGGAAGGAATCTCCCATAAGCATCTCTTCTCCTTCCTCTATGCATGCAGTATCACTCACTATCAACCAACTCACACAAAGAATTGGTAAAGAATAAGGGGGGTCATTACTTCCTAAATGAGGTTATACTAAGAACACTTCCAAAAACACTACAATAAGAAAAACTACCAATGACTCCAAAGAATTTCCTAGTTTGACACCATTCCCGACAATGGTGCCAAAAATGTTGGCCACCCACAATGATTTAATAACTAATCCCTTACAACCATGATTCAAAGATTGGACATCTAACCTGAATAGCCATTTTAATCATCATGAATGTGCATTTAACTTGTCAACCTAGGGACGTGAACTTGAAATGGGTTAGCATAGTATGTGCACTAGGAACCCAAAGTAGTCATGTTCATTCTACAACTAAGGAACACAGAATGCAGAAAGTAAATTGCTTAGAAGGGAATACCATAAATGTCAATCATCAATCAACAACTACATAAAACTAAAATGCATAACAAAAATGAAAATCTAAGCAACAAACAGGGCACTACTCTATCTGCTTTGGCTACAGGAACAGTCACAAAATGGAATTCTAGTGGCTGCAAGAACAGTCGGTGCCAGATTTCTAACTAATTATTAAACAACAAGTAATACTAAAATAATACTAAACTAAAGGATGAATTACTCACCAAGTGGGACCCCTTGGATAAGTATCCTCTAAAACTAATGAGAACTCAGATGCTCGAACTCATAATTTTATTTTACTCATTGTAAATCATGAGTACAAAAGAGTTATGTATCTATATTACTGAAAACTTGAGAGTGCAAGTACAATATCAAATCATGTAACTCCTTAAGAAGGAGCATCGGATCTTTATTTATACTATCAACTAAACAAGGAAGTCAACTCCACGACTGGGAGGACACCATTTAGGGAAAACAGAGAAAGTGGAGTGGTGACGGTTACGCATGCATGGAATTTGGTCAGACATGTAGGTCCAAACGTAGATTTAGCACAACAGTAATGCCCACATCTGCTCAACCAACATTAAATTCCACTACAAGGCGGTTACATTCAGTTTGCATGAGGAATAATCTTCTGTCGACCTCCTTTGACCTTTGAGTGATTCCTTTGCTAGATGTTACGGTGCATGCCCAGTTGGTGGTGTCTTCCACAACTTAGCATCCTCAAATTAAATCTGCATGGCAATGTTAGTACGCACAATAACTGCATATCTATAACCACCTTAAGGAACATTCATTAACCACATGCAAAATTAATATAGATAATCCACATAATATGCCAATGTCATTAAAACTTGCAGAAATAGGATTAAGCCCAATGTCTATGGTTTGAGGGAAACATTATGAAAATATCAACATTTAGCATCAAATTCCATGACAACTTCCAGTAGATAAACTATAGATTCTACCCAAAATTGGACCAAAACTAGGCTCATCACTGAGTATATGGAAGATACTCATGCTTGTAAAGAAGTCATTTGGCTTAAGAGACTATGTTTAGATATTGCAATAAAACAAGGTGTAGTGACAATTTATTGCGACAGTCAAAGTGCAATATGTCTAGCTTAAAAACCTGGCATTTCATGCGAGGACCAAGCATATTAATGTAAAGTATCATTTTGTTAGAGATATGGTTGAAGATTGTTGGGTGAAGCTAGCTAAGGTAGAGACTTTGATGAATGTTGATGATTCTTTAACTAACCTTGTGAGCACAAAGAAGTTTAGATGGTGTTCGGAGTCTATGGGCCTTTTGGCCCTTAGAAATTAAGAGATGATGCTTATACTCCCTCTTGTTGCTCTTGAAAGGTGTTTGACAAGTGGGAGATTTGTTGGGAAAATGTGTCTCAACCATTCAATTACATAAGGTACTATCGATAGGTAAGCACGAGTGGGGGTGTAGGGGGTATCCCCCCTATGAGGAATCTGGGGGGATCGTCCCCTCAAAACAAAAAATTTACGTATATTTTATTATTGTAAATTTGGATCGTTCATCATTAGGTATTAAATCTAACTATCAATATTTTGTTGGCTTGACTTTCCCTAGAAGGTAACCCTATTTTATGAGGGCGTTGTATTACAATTGTGTATAATGATGTATTTTGAGAGTCTAATAGTAGTCGTGTTTCCTTTGGATCTCTGGTTCGTGATACTCCTATGAGAAGCTTTCTCTACAAGTATTTTATAATCTTCATGAATTTTGAATAATATATTGGGTGGCTTTTGGAGTGTGGGGTTCTTCTCTTGAAAGGGTTTTCCCCACGTAAATTACTGTGTTGTGGCATGCATGATATTTATGTTTATTTAAATGTTTAAGTTTATGTAACTATTGTTAAGATCTATAAATTTTTACATTATCCTCCTCTCAAGATTAGTGTAAGAAGTTGTTCTGCTACCTTAGCTTCCTTACATTATGCTTGTTGTTTTTAAAAAAAATTAAAGTTTATTTTTTAAATATATTTTTGAATAAATTTAAGAGAAGATTTTGAATTGATGAAAATTTTAGGAAAAAGTGATGTCCAGTTAATGTCACAAAAAAGAAGAGAATAATTTTATTTTTCCCTGATTTTTTCCCCAAATAGATAACTTCAATATCTTGTGCATGGAAATATTAAAAATGGCTCACAAATTTTTTTTAAATGTTTGGATTAGAGCAAAGGAACCACAAGGGGAGGTTGATGAGTTCCTAGGCAAGGGCCAGTTGAATGGAAGGACAAGGGATGACTCGAATAGTAAGGAGATGGTGCCTTCCTTCATCACAAGAGCCAACATAATTCTGCTAGGCCAAAGGCCAAGAAAGATATTTTCGTTGAATGGGAGGTATAGGTTGAATGGAATTAGGAAAAGTAAGATGTGGGATTAGAGAGACACTCCTAGAAGAGGAAATAAGGGAGATAGCTGAGATGGGAGAGCACTAAATAACAAGGAAATTGTCATTCCCATGAAAACCCTACAACACACCATGAATCTTCTGAAGGAGTATGCTTTCTTCATAAAATGGTCTAGATAGTGACCTTCAAGGGCCAAAACAATCAAATGGTGGAATGATAGATGGAGGTTGGATATCAAGATGAAGGATCTTCCAAAAATTTATTTCTTGGTGGAGTGTAAGACTAGGGAGTTGAAGAAAGAAATCCTCAATGAAGGTTTGTTAATGATTGAGGGTTTAGGGTTCTATATCAAGGATTGGGAGCCAAATTTTGATCTGCTAACACATTTAATGGGAAAGAAACTGATGTGGGTAGGGTTACAAAATTTACCTCTAAACATTGGAAAAAAGAATCTTTAAAGATAATATAAGATGAGTTGGGCTCTTTCATTAGTTTGGATGAGAATTTTGTAAACAATGAATTTGGAATATATGTAAGACTCTATGTTGAAATAGACTTATATGCAACCTACTAGGATGAGCTAGAAATCATTATTGAAGATGGGAGATGGAAACAAAGGGTAGAAATTGAAACATCCCCAATAGTGTGCAAAAAATGGCAAGGCTAAGGGCATTCAAAGTTGGATTGTGGTAAATCATATCCTTTTCCAAAGGAAAATCTATAGAAAACTATAATAGAAGTGAGAATATTTTAGAGGATTACGGGAGTACCTTGCCAAAAAAAGAAGAATGAGGTAGTTCTTAGGATGGAGCATCTACAAATGAACACAGTGTAGCTTTGGTTGCCCTAAACAGGAACAACACTAGTAGAATTTGGCAAATAAATGACTACGTGACAAACTTTTAGTCACGTGACTAACACTAGTAGAATTTGGCAAATAAATGACTAATTTGATCATCATAAGTGACTGATTTAGTCATTGGGTAAAATCACGACTAAATGACTAAATAAATGACTATTACTCCCTTATTCTTTTTTCTTTCGAATTTGATATTAAATATGATATTAAAGTGGATAATTAAAAAAATTATTTGAATTGAGGAAGTGGGTTGTATTATAATATAATATAATAATAATATATTATATTACAATACAATATATTATATTATAATATAATATAATATATTATAATATAATATGATATTATATAATGTATATATATAATATAATAGTATTATTATTATATATTATATAATATTATAACATAATATTATAATATTATAATATAATATATTTAATATTATAATATTTCTATTATAATATAATATATATATAATATATATTATATAATATTATAATATAATATAATATAATAACATAATATTAATATATAATATAATATTTATATTATATAATATAATATTATATAATATTATTAATATTATTAATATTATATAATATTATATAATTTTTATTTTTTTAATCAAGGGGACAACTCCCATAAAATATGAATCCAAAAAGAGCATAAATGCATGCCCTGATAACAGGGTGTAACACAAAAGGAACAAAAAATGGGTAGATCAAACCCAAAGAATGATAAACCTTAAAACTATTTCTTTGCAGATCTTAATGCCATTCGGATAGAGGGAAGAGATCTCTTTTGCCTAACTTCAGTCCAATCCTGTTCTATCCCAGAGGCTGAATAAGGATCAGTACACTAACACCCATTCTTCACATCATCGTTACGAGTGGCAGTGGGCAAAAGAGTGGAAACCTCAACCTTATCAAGGAGGCCTGGTTGTGTGATCTATGGAGAAGACATGTCTACATTGGCATTGCAAGCATCAAAGCATTTATCTTGTGAAACAATCACAAGAGGGGAAGATGAAGTGTTGTCATCCACCAACGAAGGGGAAGGATCTATCGTGCTAGCAGCCACCAAGTTAGGGGACAGGACAAGAATCGAGCTCTGAAAAGTGGGAGTGGAGGGAGTTGTAGTCTTTGAAGGAGGAGAAATTGCATAATGGCATGATTTAGCCCCTTCCCTGTTAGAAACCAAGATCAAACATGAAAACCAGAAAAGACTTCCACAAAAGAGAAAAATAGAAAAAAGCAAGAGCTTTGCATGAAGATGCGCAAATAATATTATTCAGGAATTCTATAATTACATGAGATGATTTTCTTTATAAAAGCAATGTATGCATAACCCTAATCTTATCTTGAGCAACAAGATAGCTCAACAAGATAAGGATGACAACTATAACCTAGGAATTGAAATATTACCTAACTTATGCAAGTGTAATAATTAATTAATTACACTAACATTCCCACCAAGAGGGTTTGTGGATAGGAGCATCATTAGCATGCACACCAACATGTTTTTGCTTGCACTAAGTGGTACCATGGTCTGTGGCAAAGAAAAGTTTGCATCTGAATGCTATCTTTTCATAATCTATTAGCTGGTACCAACGTCTCTTCTCAACTTTGAGATAAATATCAGCTAGAAGTCCTTTTGAAACATCCATCTCAACACATATGCGAGCAAATGTCGAATTTTCATAGTTGATTGTCTCCTTTGAGAGGCCTTGATATTTCCTCAGTACATTGCCAATCGCCTTTAGGCAACCAATTTCCCAGAACTACAATGGGAGGTAGGAAAAATAGATCCATAAAAATTTTGTTGAAAAAGTCTCTGTACGTGGATCAAATGAGGGGAACCAGGGCTTCATGCATAAAAAATTGTCATGGAAAAACCACGGGCTGGTGTTGAGCACCAATTCTTTGTCATCCATAGATCCAAATTCTAAAATAAAGAAACCCTTCACACATGGGTATATACTAATTTCATCTTCGAGATAATCTTTCCAATTTGCATTAATCCAAGAATGAAGGTCACAAAGTTTAGCCAAACATTCATAAATCGACAAATAAGAGCATGTTCCACTAGAAATTATTCTCTATTGTAGGACAAATCATCAAGGTAGATCTCTAGAGCAAAGGCCGAGTGTCGAACAACAAAGGGAGGGCTCACAAGAGCATTGCCAGAAGATAAAATGGTATTAGATTTATGCATGGGAGGAGATTCTCCAAAAACCCATGATCTTGGGTTACTCGCCAACTCATCGAGAATGCTTCACTAAGAAGGGGGGTGCCCAACCAAGGCAACCACAAAACTCATCTTTGAGCCATCCTCAGATGCACATCCAAAATCCCTATTCGGAGTGCCATTCGCTGTTGAGGGAGAAGGGAAAATTGTCGTTCATTTACCACCAACATCCAGACACGGACCACCATCCACTGAGCACTGTGAGGCCAATAGAGAACCAGATTTATCATCCCACGAGGGCACACGCGTGGTAGGAGGAGCCCAAAAATCCACATTAGGGCAAGCAGGAACTGGCGAAACCCCCACAGAACCAACCAAACCTTGGTCCGTCTCATATGATAGTACGCAATGAACCAATTCAGAGCTCACAAAGGTTGCAGGAGCTGTGGAAATATTTGAAGCAGAGCACGCCATCTTTATATATTCCGTGACTAAATAATATTATATAATATTATAATATACTTTGAATTCCATTTTAAAATTGTTTTTAGCAGGAAAAAGAGCAGGCAAATTGGGGCGGGCAGGAAAATTTCCATTTTAATAAACATACTCTAAAACCCTCGTTGAAACCTTCATGAGGAAAAACCTTGTTGACTGATAAGAAGCCTTCATAAATATTGTTAAGCCTGCAATGACAAACACAAAACCACAAATAAACATTACATGTCTACCACTTGCACAGATCTTTGAGGAGGCTGTGATGGAGAAAAACTAGACCCTCATTGGGTGAGCGTGAGGGGGAGGTGTAAAGATCTTATGAAGTATAAATGTGCTTTTCTGACGTAGAGGTAGGCTACGCAAGGTAAATGGGGTTGTGTGGGGCATATATAGAGGCCTAAGTCTGATGCAGAGTCAGGGCAGCTTGTAGCATTAGGTGGATTTGAAGGAAGCTGGTGACAAATGAAAACCATAGGGAATAAAATTGTAAATGGTGGCTTGACTATGGTCCTATGCTTATGGAGATTTGATCGTTGATGTAAGTAGGGTAAATCTCACCACATTGGAGAAGTGAATGGATGATGACAGCAAGGAACCATGGAAGGCGGTGGCCACAAGGAGGAGACGTGAGAGTTTTAGATCATTGCAGTAACGGGTGAACTATCCCTTAGCATTGATGGTGGATGTTGCAGATCGAAATGAGGGTAAACATTCAAGCAGGGGATCATTGGTTCATGTGGATGCGCCAAAGGGAGAGGATGCCTGATTGGTCTACCTCCCCAGATGCTAGAATGGTGATTTACCTAGTACTTTTGGTTTTGTATTAAATATGATGCTTCCCTATTTTTTTTCTCTGTAATTCTTTTAAGGGCGAGCAACCCTATAGAAGCCAGAATGATAAAACCTAAATGTGCTCATTATTAGGATCTTGGCCGTAATTTTCATTGTAATAAACATAGTCTAAAACCCTCTTCAAAACCTTATTTACAGTTTGTGCCCTTCAAACAATATGCAAGATATGTCACAGTAGACGCAAGAAGTGATAGGGCTTTGTTCTATTACTTTGTTGAAGCAGAGACAAAACCAGATTCAAAGCCTTTGGTTCTTTGGCTCAATGGAGGTTAGTGAATGGCTATCTAAACTCTTAAAAAAATTTGTTGTTTGGGAAGAAACAGGTAGGTCTTGTCTTGTCCATTCAAATAAGGACGATTTTTGATTGCTAGGAAATATAAAGTTACAAACAAGTTTTAGAACTGTTTAGAATAGGAGTCTTTATTTGGGAGATTGAAAGCACTATCACGGGATTGATTTCATTACTTGATGGTCTTCCTTTTGCAACTTCTGAAAAGGCCCTTAAGATTTCCTAGATTTGGTGTCTAATTATAAGAAAATGATGATATTTTCCTTTTGCGCTTCTTTGCTTATTTTGAATAATTTCATTATGTTATCATCACTGATTAGATCTATAACTTGAAAAATCACAGGGCCAGGTTGTTCATCATTCGGTGTTGGGGCATTTTCTGAGAATGGCCCATTTCAACTAAAGGGAGACAAATTGGTCAAAAATGGCTATAGTTGGAACAAAGGTATACTGGATTACTAATCAAATCATTCTACTATAAGATATTAGAAACACATTTTTGAGAATTTATTGCATTGAGTTGGCAATATGTTTAGTATGCAAAATAGTTCACAATTTGGTATGTCTCATTAATAGCTGAGGCGAATGATAAAACTTGACCTATGCAGAAGCAAACATTCTGTATTTGGAGAGTCCTGTAGGAGTTGGATTTTCTTATTCTAGTGATGAAACTTACTATGTGGGATTTGACCCTATCTCCTTTATTCACCGTCACCGAACATACATTGTTTGAATGCTTGGATTGATCTTCCTAGTTAATATCTGATGTAGGCCCTAAGTCAATCAATTTGGGTGCTCTGTGATTTCTAAGGGTTTTGAGTTTCTATGAAGGAAGTGTTTCTAATGTTAAGTGGCATAGAAGTAAATTCAATTATTTTTTTACATCATTAACGATTTAAGCATCTGTAATGGTCTGGTTCTTTGATCTTTGATGGTGTTAGTGATGAACAGTTTGAGATGGTTTTGAACAATGAGTTGGGAACCTTGAAAAATATTTTTTTTAAGAATCATGTGAAAAATGTTTACTGTTGGATAGATTAGACACACCATTATGTATGCCTAATAAAAGTATGTTGGAAAATTTTCACTATTGAATAGATTAGATATGCATCTATGTAAAAGCATATAGAACCAAGCTCTCTGAATCACGTTTTCAGGAAGAACCAAATTGGGGATTTTAATCAAATCTGGTTTAACAAAGTCAATTTACTTTGTTGCCTTATAAATTATACAAAATATTAACTAAAAAAATTTCGTCATGTGTTATGTTCAGGCTTTTGAAGCTCTGGGGTGGGCTGAATAACCTGAAACATGAGTTGATGAAGGGCCATCATCGAAAAATCCTAGACTAAGAAAATCACCATTGGTTACATTTATAGTGGTCTAGAAACGCCATTACATAAACACATACCAGAACAAGGAATACAAAATCAACAACAAACTCATTTTTTTGTATCTTGAATCCAAGTTGGCTTGTTTGCCAACAACTATGTTTTCAGAAGTTTCTATCTTCAAAACTCTATATATAGAGTTCTTTGTAACATATTTTATATACAGTTTGAATATAATTGAATTATTTTCCAACATTGTTGTTTCAATCCTTTGAGCAGATTTGTTAAAGTTTTATGATTGTTTCAATTTAATTTTTTATTAGTTCATAAATGACTACTATAACTAAATAAATGATTAAACAAAGACTAAATAAATGACTACAATGACTAAATAAATGACTAAACAATGACTAAATAAATTATTACAATGACTAAAATGACTACAATGACTAAAAAAATGACTAAACAATGATTAAATAAATGATTGCAATGACTAAATAAATGATTACCATGACTAAATAAATGACCAGTTAACAACAATCAATGACTAAATTAATGATTAAATATATGACTAAATAAATCACTACCATGACTAAATAAATGACTGGTTAACAACAATCAATGACTAAATTAACGACTAAATCAATGACTAAATCAATGACCAAATCAATGACCAAATCAATGACTAAATAAATGACTAAAATAGTTTAGTCATAAATTTGGCCATGTTATAAATGACTACAAATTAACTACTATTAGTCATGTGACTAAAATTAGTCATTTATATGCAATTTTTAGTAGTTTATTTAGGCATATATTGTTGTTTGTGTACTAGTGCAATGAGGATAAGATGAAGGGTAGATAAATCCAACCAATCAATGCAACAATGGAAGGAATCCATAATTATAGAATTGAGAACAATGATTCGACCCTAGAAGTAGTATGTGATTTATTTGGAATAACTAATAAGAATAGGATAGATTTTGGAGAAACAGATCTTAGAACGAATTTTGATCCAAACTTGGAAGTGCTCTATGAGATTATTGGTGATGGAGAATAGGAGAAGGGAAAGGGTTCCTAACTTTGAAAACATCAGATCAGGTAATAGGAGTAGAATTACAATCAAACTTCCTAGAGAAACTAGGAATTAGTCAATAAGAGAAAAAGAAGACATCTCTAGACTATGGTGAAGGAAAGAGACATGGGAGAAACATTAATCATGAGAAAAGAAACCAGGACAAGGATGTGGAAGGTAAAGTGAAGATAATAAGAATTTTGAGGTATGGGAAGGGATAACCCCTTCCCAAGGAGAAATGAAGCTCTCTTCTTGTAATGTTAGGGGCCTAAATGCCCCTAACAAGAAATTTTTGGTCAAGCAACATATGGAATTATCTGAAGTAGACATATTTATGATTCAAGAAATAAAGTTGACCAACATAGAAGTTGAAATATTTAAAAGAAGGATGAAATTATGGAGAGTTGAAATGGTTCAACAAAAATGTGCTTTAGGATGCATATCAATGTTTTGGAGACCCCAAACTATCTTTATAGAGAAAGTAACTAAAAGCAGACACTGTTTGGGTTGCAAGGTAAGAATCATAAACGCAAATTTGTAGTTTATCTTAATAGATACTTATGGGCCCAAAACATACATTAAGAGAAAATAAACATGGGTTGAAATATACATGTTCCCTTCTACATACTCTAGTGACTTTCATATTCTAGGCGGGGATTTTAATGCTATTTTATATAGTCATGACAAAAGGGAGGTTCAGGGGAAGTATAAAGGTCAATTTTACTTTGAGGATTTTGTAGAGAGAAATCATTTATTGGAGATCCATATGAAAATTGGATCCCACACCTAGAGAAATAGGAGATTAGGCTTTAGCAACATAGTTGAGAAGTTAGTTAGGTTCCTATGCAAGGGAGTCTCGAGAACTTTCCCTTTTACCTTAAAAAACAACATTATACACTTTTCAAGATTAGATTATTATCCAATCCAACTTAACATTATGGTGGATAGAAGGTTGGTCATGTGCCCTTTCAATTTTGAAAACATGTGGATGAAAGAATCAAACTTCATTAATTTGATCAAGAAACAATGGGGGGAAGGACGACCTATAGGAAAAAAAATATTTTTCTTTATGACTGAGTTAAAAATAGTTAAATAATAGCTAAATAATCAAAAATACTTTTGAGACAAAGAAAGTGATAGAGGAGAATATGAAAGCTCTGAATGAGGAATTTTTTCTCCAAAGTATGGATCAAGAAAAGTTTTTGTAGGAAAGAAATATACTAAAAGAATATGAGGAGATTTTAGCTAAGGAGGAGGTGTTTTGGCATCAAAAATTCAGAGAGACATGGATTCATGACGGGGATAAAAACTCAAAATATTACATAACATTACTAAATACTATAGGAATTTACACAGAGTTACAAAAATTAGATTGGCAAATGGGATAATCCTAGAAAATCCAAAGGACATCAAAAGAGAAATAGTGAATTTTTCAGAATCTCCTTAATAATTGGGATGGGTCTGAGATGATGGCACAACAAGTTTTGAGAAGCATTCTTAGGCTATTTTTTGAGGAGAAAAATCAAATGCTTCTTGAACTTTTCATAAAAGAATAAATCAAATTGATTGTTGGAAAGCTACACTCTGATAAAGCTCTAGGCCCATATGGGTTCTCTGCTAGCTTTTATGAAAAATGTTGGAATATTGTTGGGAAGGATGTAGTGGAGGTAATTTAAGATTCTAGGAGGTACGAAGAGTTTCTCAAAGAATTAAACAACACTTTCATTCCCTTAATCCCCAAAAAAGAACAAGTTATATCTTTGTATGAATTTAGACCGATATCCTTATGCAACACAATATATAATATATTAGATAAGGTTGTGGCTAAATGACTCAAGAAAATATACTAGACATCATCTCAGATGAGAAAACTAGGTTTGTCCCTAGGGGGTCAATCTTAGATGGGGTGATCATTGCCTAGGAAGCAATATATTTGATTTAGAAGACTAGGAAACAATACATGCTAATAAAGTTGGACATCAAAAAAGGTTATGATCGAGAGGACTGGAGATTCCTCTTTAAGGTGCTAGAGGCTTTTGGATTCAATTAGAAATGATTGGATTAGATTTATAACTATATTGTTGGACCAAGATATTCAGTTCTCATTAATGGCTCCACTAAAGGTTTCTTTGATGTGTCAAGAGGTCTACGACAAGGGGATCCTCTCTCCCCTTTCCTTTTTATAATAATGACAAAGGATCTGGGTAGAACCATCAGTAAAACTACTTCAGTGGGAAAATTAGAAGGGATACAAGTAACCAAAAAATTTATTGTCATCTCTCATCAACAATTTACTGATGATACGATGCTTTTTGGAGTAGTGAAGAGAAAAGAAGCAGAACAGGTGACATAAATATTTACCCTTTATTCTATAGCCTAAGAGAAGGAGGTCAATGAGCCAAAGTCAAGGATTTTAATTTTCTTCACTAATGTTAGAAAGGAACAAGAGATAATGAAAATTATTAACTTTAGAAGGGGGCATCTACCATGCACATATCTTGATCTCCCTTTAGCCATAGGTCTCATATTGAAAAAAATGTGGGATCCCCTCGGGGAAATTTTTTGGCATGTCTGGAATTTTGGAAGGAGAGATATATGCCATGAGCTCGTAGAATCACAATTTTGAAGGCTATCATATCAGCAATTCCAATCTATTTAATTATTTTCCTCTCACTTTCTACTAGTGCAAACCAAAGATTGAACCAAAAAATGAGAATTTTTTTGGTAGGGTAATTTTGAAAAATACAAAGTTGCACTTATTGCTTGGGAGAAGGTTTGCAAAGCCAAACGTGAAGGAAACGTTGGGCTAAGAAAGAAATTATCCCAAAACAAAGCATTTGGAGCTAAGATAATTTGGAAGATATTTAAAGAACCACATTTGAAGTGGTTCAAAATTCTTCAAAAGAAATAATTAGAGGATAATGAGCTGACAAGCATATTAACAACAAAAAAATTTTACCTGTGAATCACATGTATGGAATTTTATGAATAGTTGTAGGTCAAAAATCACTTATTTTCTAATGTGGGATGTTCATGATGGAAAATCTGTCCATTTTTTGGAAGATTCATGGGGTGGCTACCCATGCTTGGACATAATTATTAATGTAGAACAAACAAAAAGACTAGACATAGTAGAATTTATGCGTACTTGTAATAACATAGAATGTTATTATTGAGTCATGGGCATGTGCACCAAGATGGGGCACAAAAAGTGGCCAAATACCCAAAAATGAGCAAACACACTCATGCTTTGAAGAAATTTAAATAACACGCTCATGTTATGGATCAGATTTTATAAGCCATAACACGAGCGTGTTATTTGAAAAAAAAAAATGCACATGTTTTTATGAAAGAAAAATGTGTACACATTTTTATGAAAGAAAAATACGTACACATTTTATGAAAGAAAAACGTGTATGCATTTTTATGAAAACAAAACATGTACACATTTTTTCCAACATATGAAGTTGATATAAATAAAATTACTACCATTTTGGATAAAATATTTTTTATTGAAAATGAAGGAATATATCTGTAAGGTACAAAAGGATCAAATAATCCCATCTGTTGGATTGGACTTGGCCCAATCATCAAATCCAAAGAATTGTCATCAAATGGAAAAAAAATTGTTGAGGGAATTGAAGAAGATGCAAATAACATAGAAAATAGAGCTACAACTTTCCATTATCTGTGTTTTAGTTGTTGTAAATTCATATCCTATCAATGACATGGTTAATGTAGAAGAGATCTTGGATTACTATTGTTTCATGGGTAAAGTGATCAAAAGTGTTATAGAATCAACACCATATGAAGTTAACAACTATTGTAAAAGGAAGTGGTTTTGTATTCAAGAGCTACTTGGACTTGGCCCAATCATCGAAGCCAAGGCACTGTCATCGAATGATAATAAATCTACTGAGGGAGATTGAATTTTAATTCCTACAATACTCGGTTTGATCAACAATCAAATTACATCTTTCTAAAAAGGGGTGGAGATAAGCTTGAATCTTGCAAATCCATACAACTGTTCAAGAAGCATCTATTTTAATTAAACTCATGGGTTCAACATGGTAATAGAGGATGTATTTGGAAGTATCTTGTGTATAAATACTTAAAACCACAATGGTTTCGACAAAATAGAATAGAATTGTTGAGTTGTATTTGTAGGTGCCAATCCAAGGAGGGTGATGCTTAGATTGAGTGCTTGTTTAAAGTGATAACTCCAAAAATAAAGGGTGTGATAAAAGGTTGTCATTGGTGAGTAGAGGTTGGGGGGTCACATTCATGACAATGTGTTGATAGGAACTTTCCTATCCATCATAGTGCGTTTGATACAAAGGAATATGATCACTTAGCTAATGGTTCAATACCTAAAAGATAACTTTGTTGATGAAGCCATTAAAGAGATATCAACCTACGATAAGAACATAGACTGGGGTTCATCTACAATTTGGTGGAAGTATTAAGGTGAAGAAAGAGAGAAAATACAAGGTTGTTGTGAATAAATACAGGGAATGTTTCTTTAAGAAGGATTTGCAACCCTTCTTAAACCATGTGATTAAAAAAAAACACTTTTTAGCGATGCACAAGTGGGTAGATTAATAGAATTGGGCACGAGCCTGATCATTGTGTACACCAACAAGCCTTGATAAGGAAAAATATGGTTATGGAAACATGTAAATATTTTTCCATTTAATATAAAGAATGCTACCCTCTTTGGTAGCAATTTGCCCAAAAATAATTCTAATATTAATAATACAATATTAAAATAATAAGAATAATATAAGAATTTTAATATTAAAAGTATAATATAATATATTATAATATTAATAGTATAATAATGTTACTATCATGCATCAAGTATTGTAGCCAAACATAGATCAATTACTCAATTCCATCGAAACATATATTAATATAGAAGACAAATAACCAAATAAATTATAACCATTTTACAATAAAAAGGACCTTAAGAATACATGTATATTATTCTTCTCTCATGCTTACTAAATATCAAATACATAGTATAGCACTCCTCCACTTCAAACTGTAACCATCTAACAATAAATAGGACCTTAAGAATACATGTATACTACATATCAAATACATAGTATAATGCTCCACTTAAAACCCTCAACAAAACCATAATTGGGCTATGAACAACATACACCTTGGATGCACTTCCACAATTTCTCCCCATACTCAACATCCTAAACTTAAGTGTTTGCACTTTGGCCTCCACTTAGAAACACCTATAATGTCAAAAACACGTACGTGATTTTAACTTTACAAAATACGTACGTGCTTTAAACTTAACAAAAAACATGTGTTTTGCTTAGTTTTGGGTTTGAACAATGGATTTGCCTTTACAAAACATGTACATGCTTTTAACTTAACAAAATATGTATGTATTTTTCTTATTTTTTGGTTTGAATGGTGGATCTACCTTTACAAAACATGTACGTGCTTTTAATTTAATAAAACACGTACGTTATTTTAACTTAACAAAACACACATGTGTTTTTCTTATTTTCAGGCTTACGATGGATTTAACTTACCAAAACCCTATGCACTTAACCCTATCACCTATACAATTAACTCTAAACTCTATAACCATAACCCTAAACCCTATCCCTCAACCCTAAACCTTACACTTAGCCCTAGGTCATAAAGCCTATACACTCTACCCTAGACCTTATACCTTAAACCCTCAAGGTTCCTATACCCTTAAACATAAACCTTATCACTTAATCTTATACTCTCAACTCTAAACCCCATACTCAAACTTAGGTCGTAAAGCCTATACACTCTAACCTAAACCTTATACCTTTGACTCTCTATGTTCCTATAACCTCAAACCTAGAACTTATCACTCAATCTTATACTCTTAATACCCTATACCCTATATTATCAACCATAAAACCTACACCCTATGATATAAACCTTATATCCTATATGTTAAACCCTAAAACCCAAAATTAATAATTTAAAACTAAAACCTACATAATTAAATTTAATCCATAAACCCATAAACGATAAGCCCTACACCCTAAATAATGAATATTTTTTAGAGATATTAAAGGGAGAAAGGAGAGAGATACATGGGAGAGAGATAAAAAGAGGTGAGATAGAGAGAAGAGAGGCAGAGAAATAGAGATATATGAGATAAGGAGAAGATATATCTACATAGGGAGGGAGGGAGAGGTAGATAAGGATGGATGAGGGGAGAGGTAGGAAGGGGAGATAGATAGAAAGCTGGGATAGAGAGATCTAGGTAGATAGTGGAGAGAGAGAGGTTAGATAGAGAGAGGTAAATCTAGGGGAGAAAGAAAAGTGAGATAGATAACAATAGATATGGGGAGGAGAGTAGAGAGGGAGAGATGTGAAAATCAACTCTAAACTCTATACCCATAACCCCAAACCCTATACCCTATACCATCAGTTCTCTAAACCTTATCCCTCAACCCTAGGAATTAAAACCAATAGGTTAAACCCTAAACCATCTACTCAACCCTATACCATATACCCTCAACCCTAAGCCTTATAGCCTCAACCTTAAACCTTATACCCTATAGGTCATCAACCCTAAACTCTATCCTTCAATCCTAGGCCTTAAAGCCTATAGGCTAAACCCTCAACCCTCAACCCTATACCATATACCCTCTTGACCCTAAACCCTATCCCTCAACCTTGGACCCTAAGGCCTATATAATAAACCCTCAACCATATACACTCAACCTTAAACCCTATACCATATACCCTCAACCCTGAACCATATCCCTCAACCCTAGGCCCTATAACATAAGAAAAAGGGAACCCTAAGTTTAGTGCATAAAACATAGGATTGCTTTCTACTCCCTTTTCAAAGGTACATTGGGATGCAAATCAACAAGGTGTTTAGATTGACTTTCAACCATAGAGGTGAGTCAATCAGACCTGGAAATAGATTTGAGTGTGAAACAGATTTATAGTTGGATTAGACATGTATGGATCATATTTTTGTTTTTGGTGAAGGAGTTTTTTATATCAGCATTGAAGAATTGAAAAGGTTGAAGCCTATCAAATAGAGGTTGGAGCCTCTTTCTAGGTTGGAGCTCAATTTATGTGTGGAGGTTGAAGCCTCTAATAGGTTAGAGCTTATTAAGTAGAGGTTGGAGCTCAGTTTATATAGAGATTAGAGACTATGATAATAGGTTGGAGCCTACAAGAAGAAGAATATTAATCTATAATATAAAATAAATATTGTGTCATGGTTTTCTACCAAAAGTGTTTCCACATAAATTGTGTGTTCATTATATTCCTAATTACTAGATCTTATTTGAATTTTCTTATTGTGATTGGTTAAGTTCTGAAAAGTAAAAATTCTGTTAGATATCGATTCACCCACCTTCTCAATATAACCATGTGCTCAATAGTTCTTCCATTAGCATCAAACTCTAATCATTTTTCTAGCTTCAATAATTCTGAAATTTGCCTTGTAAATTTGCAAAAATGGATGTATTTTGGCACAGTTCTTCCTTATTAATTGCTTTCTTCATCTTTTAATTTGAAATAATAATTCATGTTTATATAGTGGAACATAGGAATAATATAAGACTCATTTAATTTTAATTTTTTAGATTAATTGACTATCAAGACCTGATTCTAAATTCACATCTCCAAAATTAGAGACCAACAAAAATAGGAAATTAAATTTATCAAGAAAAATACTTGGACTAGGGTGTTTTTTCCCATGCCCAACTCTTTTGCACTCATTAAAATTTGATTTGGAAGTTTAGGGTCTTCTTAATCGGGACTTATCCAAAAAATGAGCACTTGTCACGATCAATTTGATGATATTTGATTAACAAAGCACTTTCTAGGGTAGTATTGACACATTCTCTTGGGTCAATGGGAAAGGTCAAGGATAGGGACTATCTAAAATTCATTGATGGAGAGGTTACTAAAGAAATTTCCAAATAGAGCGTGAAATTATACTTTCAACTTAAAGGGATTATAATTTGCGATGCTACATTTAGCCCTCACTTTAGTAGCCATATGATAGTATGTGCATATGCCAGATAAAGTACTGAAAGAAAATAATATCATAAAAGGATACCCAAAAAGATATTGTAGAGGACATAGAAAATTCTCAAAGCAAGAGAATGAAACACCCAACGTAGTAATCTATAAACCACAACATTATGAACCACATCCTACAAAACTAATTCATTGAAAGTTCCAAAACCATCCTACATATACAAAAAATAAGTTAATCCAATACTTATAAGGAGAATTGTCACATATCAATCCTATGCTATATTTCTTATCCAATATATTGATGAGACTATATGGAAATTACTTGTGATTGTTTGATTATCTGGTATTTACATGTGCATAAATTTATAATTTTGATGGTTAATCTTGATGCGTTGAAATGAAATTGAAATAATTACCATGTTGTGATTATGAGTTTAAATTCTTGTATATTCTTTGGCTATGGATTTAAGGACTAACCTACTGATGGAAATCTAAGATCGAATCCAAGAATATGAGTAGGTATTTGTTGAAGATGAGAACAAGGTTGAGGTAGAGGTGTCCTAGCCACTTGATAAATGAATAGTATGATGGAACCTAATGCATGCACACATGCACATAGTTGCATTCATAATCGCATTGTGCATGAGATGATTGCATTGAGTTATTATCGTTAAGTCAACGTTTTGTGCTTTATGATTTGATTAATGGTCATGTTTTAGGATAATTAAATTAAGAAAATTAGATTATTTGGGGAAAATTAAAAATAGGTCTTCTGGTAATTTATTTTAAAAAATTGAATGGTTGAGAAATTTAAGATTTTATTTTATTAATAAGTTGTGCGATTTATAAATATATAGATTGATAATGATATAATAAAAATATTATTAATATATGCATAATTAAATAAATACACAAAATATTGATGCCAAATATAAATAGTTTTAAAAATAAATTGCATAATTTTTTTGGTGAATAAGTGCTACCAGTGGGGGTAGCTCCCTTTGTATTGATAAAGCAAAAGATTGCATTCACTTCATGCTATGCATGGGGATACATTCAATATTTCTTGAGTTCACAAATTCCATCATCTAGTTTAGTTGCTCTTACAGATAGAACATGGCCCAATAATTCACCATACTGGTGCCAAAAGAAGAAGAATGTCTCCATATTACCACATGAGACGCCTTCTCTATATAGAGTGAGTGTTTGGGAAGCTATCTTATTTTTTCTCTTACAATGTTTACATTGAAAATACCAACCACCTGGCCCCTCGAGGGTGTTATGTACAGAGAAAAATCATGGGAGTGATTATAGGTCATGCTAGCCTATTTTGTTGTGGTACACATTTTTTTGCTCTTTGCAAAGTGTGTGATAGATATTTGTGTTGACAAGTCATGGTGTTACATGGTTCATTGAATTAGGCCAACCTAATTGATGATATGTTTGTTTGTGGTATATGTAGAAGGTTGATTTAGTGTGAAAAAATGATGTGAAGTGTTCAAGTGATAATATGAAGTAGTGATAAGTGAGAAAAGTGATAGTGGTGAAGTATTCAATGTGTAAAGTCAGTTTTCCGAGCTTAAGTGGAACTATACTTTCAGCATGTTGTAGATGTAGTGTTAGCAATTCATCTTTGGTAGTGAGCCACTCTTTTTTCTATCTCTTTCTATTTTGGGTAGTGATCCCTTGGTAGTGAGCCTCTGGTAATGAGCAATTCTTTCTAGAAAGTGAATCCACCATTTTGTAAATCCATTGTAACCAATTATAATATATTGTGAGCTAATCCTCACCGTGGTTTTTCCCTGTCAAGGGTTTTCCACATAAATATGGTGTTCTTGTGTTTATTTATGTGACACATGCTTTATTTTTATCTTTCCATTACTTTAAGTTTAATATGATGCTTTGAATGGATGTTTAAGTTAATGAAATTAGTGGATTTTGGTGAATATTGATTCAACCCTCCTCTTAGTATTTTGGGTGTTAAACAATTGGTATCATAGTTTGGTTCTTTCAATTGACTTAATCATTGAGGTAGATCTTGGAGGTTGAACACATGGCAACTAGGAGATATCATATTCCTCTAGACAAGATCATCCCTGAATGGTTTACTGAAGAAGACTGTGAATTTTATATGGAAGGAGAACTCAAATTATCCCTTGATGATCTGGATAAAGCAAAATGTGAGAACAAAGATATGAAAGAAAACATTAAGCAAGCAGACGATTGCATCAAGAAGTTGAGGGGGCAACTCAAGAAAGCTAAAGAAAGATTCAAGGAAACAAATGAGTAGCTCAAACAATCAAATGATACAATGACTAATCTAAAAGTGCAAGTTGAAGAAGGAAAAAGAGTTAGACACTTAGACACTGTTTGAATGCCAAATTGAAAGAAAAGTTTGCAGAATGTTAAATCTTGAAGAAGTTGTGTCTCTAAAGAAAGATCTGGAGAAAGAAAATATTCAAGAAGAAAAATTTGAGAAAGGCTCCACCTTTCTTTATGTTACACTTTCAAGTCAAAAAGCTTCAAAGGACAAAGAAGGAATAGGGTTTGAGAAAGGATAAAGTTCAAAGGAAAGTCAAACTTCAAACAATTTTGAAGAGAAGAATGATAAACAAAGGAAGTCTGGAGATAAGAAGAGCAATATCAAACAGGTTTCGAACTAGAAGAAAATTTTCAAAAGGCCTCCTATGAAACAACCAGTTGTACAAAGGTATTCATCTTTTAATGGTTACTATAATTCTTATAATAAATCTGTACATAGAGCAATAGAGTGTAGAAGTAGAATGAATCAAAATGTTCAATCATTTTTTGGGCAGTGCTATACATGTAATATATTTGGTCATAAAGCTAGTGAATGCAGAAGTCAGATGATAAATGGTTACAATAATGGTATAATGTTCCAATCATTCAATGGTTATTGTTATAGATGCAATGGTTTTGGGCACAAGGCTTTTGAATGCAGATCTAAAATGGAAAGAGGTTTGTTCAACAAAAATGTGTCATATGTCACAAATGCAATAAGCCAGAACACATAGCTAAGTTTTGCAAAAGAAAGAATATGAAACCATCTATTTCACAGAAGAAGGTTGATTTGGTGAAGAAGGAAATGCACAAGATCTATAAGAAAAAGGAAGTTAATGAGGTGAGAATTATTTTGTGCTAGCTCTTGGTGCTGATGTTTCCTCCAGAAACTAGATAGAGAGCTTTAGATCAAGGGGAGTTTTTAATAGAAAAAATTTCAAAGCCCCCACCAAATATGTGATGTTGATATCTTTAGCATACAAGTTAGCTATTGTACTTGATCTATTGGTGGTATCTCTAGTGTGAAATATCTTGTTACAAAAATTTTCAGAGTGATTGAAGGTGCTTGTGACAACATAGTAAGGGTTTGCCAACTTTCTTGAACTAAATTCTCACTATTGCAATTAATATGTATTAGGTCATTGGAAAAGGGTTTATATTTCATTTTGAGTTTGCTAAAGTTATGTGTGATCAAGCATTTGAAGTGGAGAGTAGATCAAACAAGTGTTGAAGCAATTTTGAAGTGATATTTGAAACCCTACCAAAGAATTCTAATGGTATTTATCAGTTTCTTACAAACCCTAGTTTTGTGAAGAATCAAAATGTTTACTCTTCAAGTGATTTATGTGCTTGAGTGAACAAGACCTAAATTTAAGAAGCACCCATATAAACCTATGGAGATGAACCCTGAAGGTACATTCTCTATAGTTTTGAGTGGCTTAATGCACATAGAGGATGTGCGGATCTACATTCATACGAAGATGGAAGAGTATGATCATTTGAAGGTGACAAAATATGGGGAGAAGGTGTTGACTAGAGATGACTTCGAGCTAAAACCAGAGTATGAGAGCCTAACAGAGAATAAATTAGATGTATGGAAAAATTTCCCCAATTTTTGTTATGAGGATGAGTGGGTTAAGTATGTGCTTAGCAAAATTCATGTTTTTGGACTTGCTACACATAATTAACAAAGAGGAAATTAGGGTTGTAATCAGCTTGTGCTCTAATGGACCAATTATATCATTGAAGGTCATGAGAATGATGTGGTAATGAAGCTCACTGAAGTGAAGTTCAATAAGTGGTGCCTAACAATGAATGATATTGATGATCCAATGGTAATGTATGCTTCAATGGTGATAGGTTAAAATATTTTCTATGCAAATAGAGAGAACTCTATTTTGGTCACCGCAATTCACACAACTAACCAAATGGTGAAGGAAGGTGAAGACATAGATTTTTGTGAGCTTCTGAGACTACAATTGATGGAGAATCTATAGATGATAAAAGAGTCAAGGTACCCATTCTGATAGGGTACCCTTGTTATTTTTTTATTATTTTACTTTCTAAATGAGTTGCCTAGTGTAAAGAATATGATATGGGATGATAGTGTTCTAGTAGTTGTGCAAATAAGAGATCATTTAAGAACTTTTGTAGACCTAGAATCCCAAAACTTTATGTTGTGGGGATTCTTCAAATCATTCCAATCCTGGATGCAAGAGAGATATAGGATTTTGGAAAGTGTTGTTGAAAAGTACAAGAATGACATAACATTCATGGTTAGTAGAGGCTACTGCTATATGGAAGCAGTTGAACCCATAACAGTTTGGGTTTTTGAGCTTGGCTATGAGGTAACAAAAGTTGAACTTTTTGGCCTTGAAGAGGTTGTATTAAGAAAACCTAGAGATCTTATTATTGAAAGGTATGGGACTTATGAAGAGAAAAAAGAGTCAAGTAAACCTAGAGAGGAAGAAGAAATACATTACTGAGAATGTTGAGAAGATGAAAGATAAGTTGGAGGAGATGGTGAACTCACCCAAGGGTTCTGTGGAGAAATCAAAAGCCACATCTACTCTTCTATAGGCTACTCCAAGTACAAGAAGGCCATTCAAGACCTCTACCCCTCCCCTAATGTTCCTAAGTCCTCCAAAACAAAGCCTACATGTAATTCCAATAAGAAAGAAACATCTAGCACCCCTGAGACATAGAAGACTCCTAAGAGGAGAAGGAAAGAAAAAGCTACCAGGGAGAAGTACATCACCTATTAATTTGAAGAAAATGACAGAGAAGAAGGACCCCAATTGGTTTGGAAAAGGAAGTCTCAAGTCTCTCAAGAGACCAGTAAAAAAAGAATAAAAGTTGATGTGGTAGACACAGAAAGTGAAGAGGAAGTAGAAAAAGAAAAGAAAGCTTTTATTTTTTAAAGAAGAGAAAAGAGTTCTGGGAAAGAAGAAAAATCACCTAAAAGGGAAAGAAGAAAGAGAAGATTCCTTTGGTTAGGGAGCATAGTCCCATGAATTTAGAAGCATTGTAGAGTTTGGTATGTTGAAGGAAAATGTTGAAATGTTTCTAGATGCAAATGATGAAGACAAGGCAACCATAGAAGAAGCTATTATTGTTAAGTATATGGTAACATTTGATAGTGTCCAAGATAAGATAGAAGATCAATTTCCTGATGATATAAAAATATTTTAAATGCTAGAAGACAAGAAGCTATTGAAGAGGATGCAAAGATAAAATAATTTTCCTTTCAAAGAAGATTGGTTCCTTACTGTCTCATGAGGATAAACTCAAGTCGTCTAAGTTGTATAGCAAGAAATTCAAGAAAAAACAAAGAGTTAACACTCTTATGAGAAAATACAAGGAATCTATTGAGAGGCTGAGGAAAAATACATTTTAAAATATTAAAGAGCTTGCTAAAGGTTTGGGAGATCCTCCAAGTAATGAAGATTAGATGCAAAAAATACACCCCTCCTAGAAGACAATGTGCTTATTGTAGAACATGAGCATGATCTTGGACATGAAGACATGGTGACAGATAATACCCCTCCAATTGTGGAGAATATTGTTGAGGAGAAGGAAGATGATAAGCAGGATGTCCCAAAGAAGGATGAAGCTCAAATTGAACAAAATTTTCCCCATTTCAGATAAGGAGATAGATTTTAAACCGGACAAAGAGGACATGCAAGGTCTTCCAAAGAAGATTGAAGCACAAAAAGAAGAAAATTTTCCTCTGGTAGATGAGAAGGTTGTAGAAGAGTGTTTTGGTAGTGGAGAAAAGGAGAAGAGTGAGAAAAAGAAGAAGAAAGTGTGAAAACTGGTGGTGAATCCTCCGGAGCCTCTAAAGATTCACTAAAAGATTTGTTAGATGCAGTTTTAGTTTGAACCCATGGTGTCTGCATAGCTCCTATAGATTCCCATGCAACAAGGTCAAGTGAACCTAAATAAAATTTCCCTTCTACAAAAGTTACAACTTGGTTAAGTATTTCATGCCTCTACAAGGTAGGAAATTTTTCAAACACACCAAAAGAGTGCAAAGTTGGTAGATGAAGCAATAAAAGTGTTGCAGGAAGGTATTCCTAGAATAACTATTGATAATTCTTTATCCAGTGTGTAGAAATTGAAATTATTTCTTGATTCTTTTAAAGATTATTCTTCTAGTTTGGAAGAAGAGATTGAGAAGGAAATGGAAAAGAAGGTCAATGATAAGAGAATATCAGAAGTTTCTGATAAATGTGGTAGAACACATGGTAAGTTGCAAAGAAACTTAGAGGATGTTAAGAAGTGTTTGGAAGAAGCTAAAATTTTGTTTCAGTTCTATCTAAAATGGAAAAATTCTACAAGGAGCATCAAAGATTAAATGGACTCTATTGAGTCACAAATTGCTTAGGTCTTAGGTGTATATGATCCGATAAATGATGCAGATAGAGCTACAAGAACTATAATTGAAAATATGCATGGTCAATTCTACTACAAGAACAAAAGGAGAAAATAATAATGAAGTATGGTCATCTTAGAAATATGGTAAGTGCAAGGCTTACCCCTTTAACTGGAATTTTAGCTAATGTTGAGAAGGTGGTGCAAATGAATCCAATGCCTAGTTCTTTGGAAGAAGGAGAAGACCTCCACATTCAATTTGAAAATCAGTGCCATATGCTTTCCTTTGCTAAAAAGGACTGTGAGGTTGCAAAGAAAGACTAAGAGGCACACCTTTCTAAACTAAAATAGTATTATAAGGTTTAAGTTGTACATTTTTTCTTTGTATATGTAATTTTCTGATTTCAATGTACATATGTGGAAGTAGTTGATGGTGTTGTGGTACAAGTTTTGTCATTTTTGGTGTTGGATAATATAGAAAGGGGAGTAAAATAGATGGGGGAGCTACTCTCATGTAAATATTTCACTAAGAGGGAGATTTCTATAGAAGTACATGTTGAGAATAGAATAAAGTATCTTTTTAATACCCTTTTCCCTTAATGTCGAAGGGGGAGAATATTTTGGAGAGTGTTTTGAAAGAGTGTTTTTCCATCAATGACAAAGGGGAAGATTGTTAGAAACATGAGCATGTTGACATATGGTGTTTTCATTATGGAAACCCATTGGAGAAATGAAAAAGTGTTGGTCTGAAGAAGACCAAGTGTACTAAAGAATGGGCTAAGTCACAATGTGCATATTTAGTGTTTAGAGGAATAGTTTTGTGGTACGCATTGCTTCGCTATGAAGAATATTGTCACATAGTTTTAACATGTTCATGGTATGTGTTGGATGTGTCTAAATCCAAAGTTTTAGGGCTTGATGTGTTCTAGTTGAAGATATTGTTGACAATGTGTCAGGCTTAGTAATGACTATGTTATAGGTGCAAAGTGCATGTTTGAATACTTTGAATTCCATCACAGATGAATATTGTGCTATGCGGTGTTGAGGAAGTGTTTAAGGAAGTTAGAAGTGTATGCACTCCAAGTGGCAAGTGATTTTGTGGACCACATGTGAAGTTGTGAATGAGCAGTTGGTTCATTTAGTTGTTGCTTCACCTATGGTGCTGACCTAAAGGTTTTGGGGTTGTGCGAAGTTGAGTTATGCATAGAGAAAAATCGTGGGAGTGATTATAGGTTATGTCAACCTATTTTGGTGTGGTACACATTTGTGTTCTCTTCTCAAAGCATGTGTGATAGATATTTGTGCTGACAAGTTACGCTATTACACAGTTCATGAAATTAGGTCAACCTAATTGATGATATGTTTGTGGTATATATAGAAGGTTGATTTAGTGTGAAAAAATGATGTGAAGTGTGTGAGTGATAATTTGAAGCAGTGATAAGTGCAGAAGGTGATAGTGGTGAAGTATGAAGTGTGTAAAGTCAATTTTTTAGCTTAAGTGGAACTGTACTTTCAGATGTTGCAAATTTAGTGTTAGCAGTTCATCTTTGGCAGTGAGCCACCATTTCTTCATCTCTTTCTATTCTAGGTAATGAGCACTTGGAAATGAGCTTTAGGAAGTGATCCATTATTTCTAAACAGTGATTCCACCATTCTATAAATCCATTGTAACCAGTTATAATATAATGTGAGATAATCCTCACCGTGGTTTTTCCCTTTCAAGGGTTTTCCACATAAATCTAGTGCTCTTGTGTTTATTGACGTGACACATAATTCATTGTTTCTTTCCATTACTGCAAGTTTAATGTGATTCTTTGAATGGATGTTTAAGTTAATGAAGTTAGTGAATTTCAGAGAATACTGATTCACCCCCTCTCAATATTCTAAGTTTTTAACAAGAAAGATGTATTCTAAATTAAGAGGTAAGTGTTAAAATTAAATTTGCATGAGTTATGAAACTATTAAATATGAGGATTATGAGGGGAATGAACATAAGTGGACTTCTAGAGAAATTATTTTGGCAGAGATTTGGGCAACAATCAAAGAGAAGAGGATCGATGGGAAAGGAGTGACTGGGAAAATTGGCCTTGTGTAATGCTTAGTTAATCAAAGAGGTAGGTGTTGACTCTATCTATTTCCCTAAATGGCTTGAACATGTCAAAACTATTAGCAACACTCTCATTGAAATTCCTGGTAATATATGTGAGTCGACCTTCGTAAATTTCCCGTGGCACTATAAAATGTAGTGTCAACTAAGATATTGATCCACTATAACGTAGGAGTTTGAAAGTTGACTAGGTCTAAGACATATGATCACTTGTACATTGAATATTATGATTAAGGATAAAATAGTAATCATGCCTATCAATTCAAAAACAACTTTCTATTCTTATTGTCACTACTTATTTTCACCTGCAACTTCAATTCCTATCAAATATTAAATTAAAATCTGTATATCATGGATCAACTAGAAATCTATGTGTGTAGTGCTCCGAACATAGAATTGCCCCTATTTCTAATGTGTCACTATGGTTATTTGTGTGTCCATTTGATTAAAAAACCTACAATAAAAAAATTCTTGTCAAGCTCAAGAATCTAGCTGCTCTAAAACCCCCAATATTTTTAGATCTACTTTTTGGTTATTGTGAATAGATTGAAGCCATAGTCATAGAGATATTAGTTTAGTTTGTTTGTTGTGAATAGATTGAAGTCAGACATAGTTTTTTTTACTAAGTAATATTGGATATAAATTTTAAATAGATAAACAAAATCAAACATTGATTACAAAATTGGTGTATATTTGGACTGTGGAGAGAATTATTTTTTGAAAATAGCATAATAACGGTAATGATATAGTGGATAAAAACCATAAAGTGATCTTTCATTATATGGGAAGTACACTTGGTAAGATAGAAATTTTTACTAGATAGTAGATACCATGCTTATACCCAACCAGTTATAACAACCAAAAACTTAAGCTTGCAATCAATTTCTCAAAAGAAACTAATTCTCAAAAATGAAATGTCTACCATTTTATAGCCATTATTTTCATGTCGCATGTTCCCACTAGTTTAAGCGAGATAGTGGCAAATGTGCTAGAACAAAAGAAGAAATAGTTTTGTCTTAAAAAAAAACTCCAGTCCTTCGGAGGAATTAGCAAAACCATCATACTCTTTAGTTTTTATGTTGCATATCAATCTCAAATGAATATCTTCCAAATCAACATAATTAATAGTTTTAGATTTGAAAATTATAGAAATAATTATATTCAATTGTATATTTATAATTAATTTGCATGTAAATATAGTGAATTGCATGTCAATGATTTATTTTCTATCAAATGAATGAGAAATTGAAATAGTGAAAGATGTACATAAAATAATTTACATGAAAGAAAAGAGTATTTATTTATTTATTTTTATGAACATTATGCATGTTATTATCTTCTATTGTGTATTGGATTTACCTTCTAGGATAGGGTGTTGAATATGGGTTAATAGAGAAGGTCGGTCCTCTTTTAACAATATAATGGTTACTTCTAGTGCTTTGTCCAAAGCCATGTGTTCGTTGAAATAGATGAAATTTACCTAAAAAAATTATTTATATGTTTCTCTACCATATCCTGATAGTAGGACATTACATTTTCATGATAGAAATGTATGTAGATATATTATGCTTGTACTAGGATTTTATCCTTTTTATTTCTAGGTTGCTAGGTACTTCATGACATCAACATTCCTACTCTAGATTGATGAAATTGTCAACTCTGTTAGAGTAATAAGTTATTATGCTTAATTAATTACATCATATTAATTAATTAATTAAGTCACTTATTCCTCTTTATTACTTAAGCTAAACTTAGGCACATTAATAATTAATTAGTTATTAATTATTAAGTGTGCACACTAGGGTTTCATTTAGGGTTTCCCTTTTAGGGTTTCTTGATCTCCTTCATAAGGATTGATCTCTTTTGTAATCATTGATTCTCTTAATGCATTTTACACTTTGAGGTTTACAGAACATTGTTTTGGTTCTTCATATCTTTTGCATGTGACAGGTATCCATCTTGCATGCAGGTGATCTTGGTTTTCTAACAAACTCTATCATAAATCTTGGTGAGGAATTGAAAGAAAGCATGGTGGTGAAAAAAGGTACTTAGATCTCTTCCTAGAAGGTTTGAATCTAAAGTATTTACTATTGAAGAAGCTAAAAATCTGAATGTTTTAAAGATGATTGAATTGCATGGAATCCTAAATTATTTTGAAATGAGATTTGAAAGTGATAATTCTATAAGGAAAGAGGTAGCATTTAAAGTGTCTAAGAAGCAAGCTAATCCAGACTCTGATATTGGATCAGATTTGGAGGAAAAAAATTTATCAAAAAGCTACAAAGAGGTTCTAGTAAGTATAAAGACAAGTTACCTTTCAAATGGTTTAATTGTGGTGAAGTAGGAAATTTTATGGCTAAGTGTCCTTATATGGATTCTAACAATGTTGAGAAAAAGTTTGGAAAGAAATTATTTCAGAAAGGGAATAAAGGATAGAGGAAACAAAAGAGTTTCTTCATTAATGAGGAATGATATTCTATTAATGAAGAAGAAGATATATCTAGAGATGAAAAAGAGAGAGTTGTGTTCATGGCTATGGAATCTACAAAAGATACTATAGAGATAAATTTCAGAAATAAAGATGAAGAAGTAGATCTTGTGGAATAATTACTCTGTGCCGAAAAGGAGATCTAAAGACTGAAGAAAAGAATTATAGAAGTAAATGATAAATATAGTCTATCTCAAAATCTTGAGGGTGTGGCAAATATGATCATTAATCTAAAGACTCAAATAAAAGAATCAAAGAGGATTGAATAAGTCTTGATTGAAAGACTACTATAAAAAAGGATTGTGTGAAACTTGAAGCATAAATTGTGTCACTAAGAAAAGATCTTGACAAAGTAAATCATCAACTACAATTGAAGTTTGAGAAGAGTACTGAGACTCTAGATCAGATATTGGGATTTCAAAGAACTTTGCATGTCAAAACCATTATTGGGTTTGTGGATGGATAGAAGAACAAGGTGACTGAAAAACCTATGAAACTTGCTAAAAGGAGTCGGAAAGAGACTGGGTCTAGAAGTTCAAAGTTTGAAAGGGTTATCACAAGTAATGAAAGCCAGGTACAAAATAATGGTTTTATTCAAGTACTAAAGAAGAACAAAAGGTCTAAAAGATAGGGATACAATACCAAGTTCAATTATTGTTTTTTTGGTTATTGTTTTAATTGCAATAATTCTGGCCATAAGGCTATGGATTATAGAAGAGTTTTAGTAAGAAGAAAAAACTTTTTCAATAGCAATGCATTTACAACTTTATTCAATTCCAAAATTGTTTGCTAAAAATGCAACAACTTCGGACACACTACTAGGAATTACAAGAGAAATTTTGTGAATCCTCCTCAACCAAAAATAAGGAGTGGATCAAAAAGTTAGATTTTTTAACCTAATAAAGTTTGGAAGAAGAAATCGAAAGAGAAAAAGACAGAAAAAAATCCATGATTTCTTAGACTACATTACATGATCAAAAGGAGAAAAATTTGTGGATCATAGACAACGAATGCTTAAGTCACGTGACCAGAGACAAAATTAAGTCTTTGATTTCATGATAAAATTACCAATAAGGGTACTTTGAGTCTAGATGGTGATAGGACAAATAATCATGATGTTTTGTATGTTTAAGGACTAAAGTATAATCTTTTAAGTGTAATTCAGATGTGCGATAAAGGTTACACAATTTCTTTTAGCATTAAGGGTTGTGAAATCAAGAAATTAGGTACTAGAGAATTGATTATAGAAGGAAGTAGGACTCACAGTGGCATAAATCATCTTAGTGAGCTAAAGGGAGAAAAGTGTTTTTCTATACATAGAAAATAAATTTGACTTTGGCACAAAAGGTTGGGACACATCAATTTTTATGATATTGTGAAGATTAGCTCAAGAGCAATGGTCTAGGACATGCCAAATATTAAGAATCCCCAATCTACAAGTTGCAAACCATGTCATGAAGGGAAATAGATAAAGATAAAATTCCCCACTAAGGAGTATTCTACAACAAATCCATTGGATTTAATCCATATAGACCTATGAGGATAAAAATTCTACAAGGTGATAGGTATTTCATGATGCTTATTGATGACTATACTAGAATGACTTGGATTACTTTTTTGAAGGAAAATTTAGAATCATTTGCGAAGTTTAAAGCCATTAAGGAATTAGTTGAGAATGAAACTGAAAGAGCAATCAAGGTTTTGAGATTAGATAGAGGTGGAGAGTTCACTTTTGACTAGTATGGTGAATTTGTGAAAAGTACATGATCCAGAGTCAATTTTTGGTTCCTTGGACTGCAACAAAATGGGTTACCGAGAGCAAGAACCAAACTGTACAAGAGATGACCAAAACCATGATAAATCAAGTTATCTTACTTGATACATATTGGAGAGAAGCACTTCAAACTGTAATATATATTCTGAACAGAGCTCAAATTAGACCAAAGACTGACAAGACACCATATAAGCTACGGAGAGGAAGACCGACTTCAATAAGACATCTCAAGATATTTGGAAGGAAATGCTAAATCAAAAGGGATGAAGAACATGGGTAAATTTAAAATTTCCAGATTTGATGAAGGTATTTTTCTTGGTTATTCCATGACCAACAAATCATAGAGATTTTACAAAAAAAGACTAAAGAAGATTGTGGAAATTTCCAATATAAGAGTTGATGAAACAATACAATCTACTATTATTTTGGAAGTAGAAGATGATGAAGATCCAATCCATGGTAATGATGAAGACTCAGAAGTTGACTCTAGGAAGATTGTTACAAAGACTGGAAAATTATGTTCAAAAGAATCATTTTGAAGACTAGATAAGGATAGTGGGGTTCAAACCCGAAGGAGAATTGAGAAAGAAAATGAGAAACTAAATTTTTCACTATTGTTAAAGATAGAACCAAAATCATACAAAGAAGCAAGCAAAGAGAAAAGTTGGATAGAATTCATGGAGGAAGAAATGACCAAAACTATTACAATTAAAACAATAAACAAAAAAATAATAATTGAACATAGATTGTATCCCTATCTTTTGTACCTTTTGTTCTTCTTCTGTACTTGAATAAAACCATCATTTTGTACCTACATTTTATTACTTGCGATAACCTTTTTAGACTTTCAACTTCTAGACCCAGTCTCTTCCAGAATCCTTTTTATACCTTATTATTCTATCCATCCACAAGCCCAATACCGGTTTTGACATGTAGAGATCTTTGACATCCCAATATCTAGTCCAAAGTCTCAATGCTCTTCTGAAACTTCAATTGCAACTGATGATTTTCTTTGTCAAGATCTTTTCTTAGCGACACAATTTCTTCTTCAAGTTTCTCATAGTCCTTGTCTTTTGATAGTAGTCTTTCATTCAAGACTTCTTTAATCCTCTTTTCTTCTTCTATTTGATTCTTCATATTGATGATCATCATTTTTGCATCCTCAAGCTTCTGAGATAGTTTATCTTTTTCCTTTACTTTTATAATTCTTTTCTCTAGTATTTTGATCTCCTTTTTGACACAGAGTAATTCTTCTACAAGATCTAATTCTTCATCTTCATTTCTAGAATTCATCTCTACAATATCTTCTATAGATTTCATGGCCATGAACACAAATCTCTATTTTTCATCTCCAAAGATATCTTCATATTCATCATTAGTAGAATAGCCTTCCTCATTAATGAAGAAACTCTTTTGTTTCCTCTGTCCTTTGTTCCCTTTTTGAAATGATTTCTTTCTAAATTTTTTATTAACATTGTTAGAGTCCTTATAAGGAAACTTAGCCATAAAATGTCCCACTTCACCACAATTAAAACACTTTAAAGGTAACTTGACTTTATACTTACTAAAACCTCTTTACAACTTTCTAATAAAATTTTCTTCTTCTCAATTTTATCCAATGTCAGAATCTGGATCACTTTTCTTCTTGGATACTCTGAATGTTGCCTCTTTCCTTATATAGTTCTCACTATCAAATCTCATTTTAAATGCAATAAAGATTCCATGAAGTTCAATTATTTTCAAAGCATTTAGATCCTTAGTTTCTTCAATAGAAGAGAATTTAGAATCAAACATTGTAGGAAGAGATCTAAGTACCTTTTTCAACACCATGATTTCTTTTAATTACTCACCAAGACCTCTAATAGAGTTGATAATTTCATCAAACCAGAGTAGGAATGTGGCAATATTTTCATCTTCCTTCATTTTGAACATCCAAACTAAGAGATCTATGAGTTTGAAGCTTTGCCTCTTTGACTTTTTCATCATCTTGATATATGGCATGCAATTTTTCCCATACTTCCTATGTTGTCTTACACTACATGACCTTCACAAATTCATAGTTAGAAAACCACACAAAATAGCATTCCTTTCCTTAGCATTATTTTCACAATCCTTCTTTTTGGCCTGATCCCTAGGAGGGTTTTCAAGAATCTCATATCCCTCTATAACTGACTCTAGATATCAAGTCCTAGAGAAATCAAATAGGATTCCATCCTAACTTTCTAGAATGCATAATTGGATCCATCAAAGAGTGGTGCTTTATTTGCAAAAAATACTTCTTGAGCCACTAAGTGTGCCATCCCAGAACTACCTTAAGTTGTTAGGATTTTTCAAAGGAACTTGGCTCTTGTACCAATTAAAGGGCACACAATCTACTAAGAGGGGGGGTGAATCGATAGATCTAATCAATTTAAAACTCTTAACTTTAACATAAAGGGTGAATTGATAGATATAATCATTTTAAAACTCTTAACTTCAATATAAATATCTAAACATGAAACTTGAATCCTCACTACTACTACTCAAGCACTTATCATGAGCACACACATCCACACAGGAGAACACCAAATATGTGTGGAAACCCAAGATGGGAAAAACCATGGTGAGAATAGATTCTTGGATCTACTGTCCAAATCTAGCCTCACAATGTAGGAATATAATAAGTGAATTTTACAATATGAAATACCAACCTATTAGAGACACCAATCCCCAATACATTGAATTGAGCATCATCTCTACAAGTAGAACACCATTCCTACCAGATTACATAAATAAATATTGTGGACCTTCAATTGCCATTGAACACATCTCATACACTTCTGAAATGGCTACAGAAACTCTTCTACACTCCTTATGATCTTCTGATAATTGTGCACACTTTGAGATGCAATCTCCTTGTATATTCAATCATCACCTTCTCTTCAAATTATACTTCACATTATGCATCCATACATTTCAGGAATATATACATGACATTGAATTAACACTCTTCCATATCATCCAAGCATCTACAAATAACCAAGATGACATAAGGTGGACCTAAATTCAAATTTCATGAAACATGTAGTAGGTAGGTCCTAATTCAAATTTTGTTTCTACCAAAATAACATGATTCCATGCACTTCCACATAAAATTTAACCAAGTCCTATCTTGAAGGAATTAAAGGAGTATTCATGGGTCAAAGAGACTCCTTTGACAATGGAAAGTCATAGATGGTAGAGTTCATATAGAGTAGAAGCATAGTAATGAGGGAAACTCAATCAAAAGGATGAAAAAGGGGTAGAGTTCAAAGTAGCAATCCACTATTGCCAAGTGATTAACAAAGGAGACAAAAGACAAGGAAAAGAGCAAGGAATGTGATTAAAGTTTTTTCAAGCAATTAAGAAGGTACGCAAAGTACATAGGGAAAAGGGGTAGACCATATTCAATAGGATAGTCCTATCAGAAAATATCACAATGAAAAATGCATAACAAGATGTAAAGGTGCATTGAGATAAGATAGTACAAGACACTATCGTTTTGATACAAGATAGTCCTATAGTATAGTAGTTCCTAACATGATGCATCACAAGACACAATGCATGGAGGGAAAAACAATTATGAAAGGGCAGTCCTTTTTGCAAGAGAATGGGACTGTCAAGGAAAATTCAACCACAACCATAGGAGTTTTCACCATGAATAATGTGATAATTGAGTTTATAAAGAGGAAAGTGGCATAGCAAAGAAAAGTTCTATTATTATGCACATTTAAGGATTCAAAGAAAAGCAAAAATTCATTAATGGACTATGAAATTGAAGACCTTAACTTGATTGACACTAGGTTTTTGGTAGTCAAGGCAATGAATTAATGACTATATGTTTTGGTTGTGAAAGGAAGCAGTGAGTTCAAGCATATAAGGGCAGTAATCTTGAGGCCATTAAAGAAGTGACTACATTGCAAAGCTAAATAAAAGACAATTCACCTATTATATACATGGTAGTCACTTCAAAAATAATTGATCTAAAAAGGAAACATTTTGAAACACAATCATAGAAAAGAAAGAAGGGCAGTATGCATGAGCAAGAATATGACAAGTAACCAAGTAATAAGGACATTCAAGACATAACTTCTCAGTCCTCAAGGCATAATAAGGAAAATATTCCATGCACTTAGTGTTGGACTCAAGGAACACTAAGAGGGGGGGTGAATCAGTGTTCAACAATATTTAAATTTCATTTCAGATCTTAAACCATTTATAGCATTTCAACAGAAGTAAAGATGCAAGCACAAGAAGGAAACAATCAAAACACCATAACACCAAGATTTTTTACGTGGAAACCCTGTTAGGGGAAAAACCATGGTGGAGGTTAATCCAAAATTTATACTCCGTTAAAAGTATGAAGAAAAAGGAATGCACATGCATTCGGGTACACTACCTAGAGCTCACTGCTCAAAATAAGGAAGGCTCACTGCCTTACAAAATGTTTGGATTACAACACAAGGTTGAACTGAGAAAGTAGCATCTGCAAATGCCTGGTATCAATTCTGGTGAAGCTCATAGATCAGATTCTGGACCTTATGTCACATTTTGTACTTCACTCTACTCTACCTTAATTCGCTTCACAAAAATCCTCTTCTGCACAAGAAAAATTTGCTCAATTGATCTTTTGATAATTGCACACACACATTTGCTCTGCTCTTCACACCCACTCATACATCAAACTGAATTACCTAAACTCACATATATATCCGCTATCAAGGATTTAGTCGCTTCAAGTCGGCTTCAACAAAACATGAAATATTCTCCAACGGTCGGTTGAATTCCCATTTAATATTTGATGTGTACCCATCAAAGTTGGCTAATGTTATACTGGGACCCAAAAAAAATGTACGAACACAAGAAACAATTAAACAATTACTCCTCATACATCTGTGACATGCCACATTCACTAAGTCAGCCACCATGAGCAAATAAATAGAAAAATCATCCTGTCAGATCTCCAAACTCATACACCAATTAATGCGACAACACAAAACTTAATAATAAGATAAAATAGATGCTCAACAACCTTCCTCAAGATCCACAACCTAAAATGATAATCTGGTGAAGCATACAGATCAACGTACTAACCGGATACCCTGTTCTTCATTCTCACTTTCGGTAAAACTCTATTCTTCACTTTTCCTACCGGTAGGAACAAATTATGATCTACGAACCAAAATATTGACTTAGGTTGCCATCAATGACAACACTAGAAGCTATATGCCAAAAATCTCCCCCTTTGGCATTGATGGCAACACTTAGTGAAAAATGACTAAGTGTCAGAAATATGATTACACTGCCAAAATTTCAAAATTCCAAAATTTCAAAACACAGCTTCCCCTTAGAGTGATAAGCCATTTTTCACTGCTGTCTCTCCCCTTTTGACATCAATGACAAACATATTTTTCATTGCACTCTCTCTCCCTTTCAAAAATTTGATCAAAATTTAAAGAAATACAACTACTACTCGAGTCAAAAAATTATCTTGTACATATCTTTCATTTCTGGAATTGTGATTGCCTCTTCTAGTTTCTCTCCTTTCCTCAGAACCTCAATCAACTGCTCCAACCTGCATTCAATTAAATCCTTCACCTTCCAAAAGGTTTCTGTTAAAATAAATTTTTGAACAGCTCCCTTCGGGTTTCTTTTTGTGAATGTGTGTGTGTCGGCCTGTGCGTTGCCGAGTCTGGTCGGCTTTCCATCAATTTTTGATCTCCCGCTGTTCGCATTCTCTCTTCGCAACTTCGGGTGACGGCCTCCCTTTCGGCTCTGAAGAGGCTGCACTGGGCGTCCATGTGTCTCACTTACAGAGGTTTTTATTTCCTTTTTGCCTTGAAGTCCCTTCGAGTTGCCAAAGCCTTCCGCTGAGGCCATCACTTCTAAAGATTGTCAGGGGGACCCACATCTTGCTACGTGGCAGCGTATAGCGAATTTTTCATGCGAGAATGAAATAAGCAGCTGCGAGCTGCGAAGTGCTTCCGCAGGCCTTCTTTTATTGTTGGCCGGTCCCACCTTCTGCTAGGTGGCAACCATTTGCACCTTTTCAACTCAGCAGAGGGGTGAGCAACTGCAGGCTGCGAAACGCTACCACGCGTCTTTTGCACCTGGTTAATACGACTTTATCTCCACTGCAACGAAGACCTCAGCCCATGGGACACATGTTGCTACTTCACAATCTCTCGGTAGCGGTAAGAGAAGTTTTCATTCGGGCAGCGACAAGATGCCACGTACCTTATAACTGATCCTTGAGGCGGGCGATAGGCTGGATGGCGAAATTATGTTATTGGATGTCGCTCTTCATGTTTCTTCAAAATGGTGGATGACGCTTGTCACCTCGGGTATGGCTGTGACCGCTGCCATCATTACAAAGGGCGCGCCTGCAACTGGATGACTAGATGCTGTGTTCTAGCTCATTGCTATTGTAACTGCATTGGAAATCTTTTGATTCTGGCATCATTGCTGTAGATTGTGGGATCTTTTCTGTTTCAGCTTTCCAAAGCAGTGGGAGTTTTTCCCCCAGCTATATATACTCTCTCTGTCAACGAGAGGAGGGAGGTGGAAGAAAAAATTCAAGAGATCCAAGAGTAAAAGAAAAAGGATACTAGTTTTTAGCAAGAGAGACCAGGCCTCTTTTACATGTTTATTTGCAAGAAACTTTCAGACTGTGCCCACTGTTCGGCCTTTCTGCTTTTCATGTTTTAATCAAACTATGAACTGTGCCTTTTATCGCCTCGAGCATTTCATTTGACAAGACTTCTATGTATTAAATACAAAGTTTTCTTATCTAAATCATGTCTAAATGACTCTTCTTAGTAGTAAAGATGTATGCGATATCATTTTATGTCAATAAATGAACTGTTTATGCTATAGCTTTAAGTTTCTGACATTTTGGAACGTAATAACACCATTCAGGCCCTTAAGTCTATGATTTATCGTGCCCATCAGCAAACTTTGGCGCATCGCCTTAGATTAGATTTTGCTTCATTATATCTATTTCTTTTTCCCTTTACAAAAACCATTATAGAAGAAGTCGGCTTCTTTAAAAACCCAGAGGTTATTCAGTTTGGCGCAAAGGGGTCCCCCTTGAACTGAGTTTCCCATAAGGCACTGTTACCTCGTCAATTTTTGGCGTCAACAGTTTGTCCTTTTTCTGGCATGCCCGGTGGGACCCAAACTAATGAAATTTCCTTATAGAGGGGTGTATGAGCCATCGGCCTGTAACTAGATCCCAGACTGCAAAAAACCCAGGTTTACTAGTACCTCCGCTAGGGATAGTCCAGGCCACAAATTAGTTAGTAACAGTTCCATTCCCACCGCCCCTTCCTCTCACCATGTTGCCAGTTGTGAACACAAACTATGTAGCATGGGATACTGGAAGTCCCTTGGTAGCTCCGGTAGCGCCTGCTGTTTGGGGCGCTATCCCGGTTTCGGCCCTGAAAGCTCTTCCTAAATTTGCCGGGGACAACACAAAAACGCTAGCAGAACATTTACAGGATGTAGCGGATGTATGTCTAGTACACGGTATCACAGCGCAGAATGTAGCTTTGAGGCTCCTCGGTGTGTCCTTCAAAGGCAAGGCCCTGGATTGGTACTGGATGCTGACTCCTAATACCATTCACACTTGGGATGACCTCGAAGATCCATTCTATGAAAGGTTCTCAAATGATGGAGATCATTCTTCATTATACTATCAGCTATCCATCATCAAACGAGCACCCCAGGAGGCTCTGACGGACTTCAATGCCCGATTTCACTCAAGTTGGAAGAGGATTCCTGTGACTATCCGCCCGACTCCAGAACTGGCGTTTATGTTTTATCTGAAGTCGATTAACCCCGACATTTCTATGATGATCAAGTCTTTGGGAGGAGCCACTTTACCAGATGCTTATGCTACCGCTATCAAAGCGGAGAATCATTTGATAGATTGCGGGAAATTGCCTCCTCGACCTATTGTGTCGATATTTTTTGAAATATCAAACGCAGCACAAGAGGTTGCATCGACCAGTGCGCCAACAACTCCCTAGTCGATGTACTCATATGCAGCCGCTCCCAAAAACTTGGTTTCCACATCGGGTTCTCCCAAGGATGAAATGGGCGACCTCAAGGAGATGTTGCGAACTATGGCGAATGATATAACAACTCTCAAGCGGAACCAAGCAATGCCTTCACAGCCTACATATCAAAACTATCAAGGAGGGCAGTTTGGTTATCAGCAAAATCAATATCAGAGTGCGCTTCACACTAATCCATCAGCGTCGACTACCAACCAAATGGTCCCGGTGCCTATGCCGCTGACAGGTGCATCGCTAAGTTCAAGTAGAGAATTAACCGCGGGACAAAAAAATCTTATTGATGACATCAATCCATGGTGTTTCCCCTGCAATGATGCACATATGCCCCGAAATTGTCCGCGTGGCAACTTACAACAGAGGGTGGCAAAACAACGCAATCAAGGCACTGCTATAGAAAACGGAGAATACATATATGCCTCGATAATAGAGAATGTGGTCCTTACCGCGAAAAATGCAAGGAATGTCCTTAGAGCAAGAGTCTGATATTGTGCCTGATCACGCGCTCTTCTCATGGATGGAAGATGAGGAAATGGTGTTTTCCAATGACACGTCCACAACTAAAACGCCACAGGTACAATCCGACTATAACACATGCTCAAAGAGGAGATTCACCGGTGAGCCTGTTGTTTCACTTTCGGACAGCCCACAACGCAAAGGAGTGTCCAATCAAATTTCTGGTGTTTCGACCGTCTCTTCGCCTTCTCAACCACGGAAGGAGATTATTATAACAAAAGAAAAGGAGCAGAAATCTCTGAGCTCGTCACCTTTTAATGTGGTGGAGCAATTGAAGAAATCATCTGCTAATGTGTCTTTATGGGACATGCTAGCTATCCCGGAACAGAAAACTATGTTACAAAAGGCGCTTCAACAAGAGATCAACTCAGCACCAACAGAGCCATCTGCCAGTACATAGGGGGTTTATCAAATGCCGCCAGCTAAAATTCTTGCAGACAAGATGAAGGGATCCTATGCGGAAGGCGGAGGTAGTACAAAACCTCAACCCTTCTTCTTGACTCTCATTATAGGGAAGAAGCTATTACACAATGCTATGATTGATTCTGGTGCTAGTACAACGGTTATGCCAAGACTGATAGCCAAAGCCTTGGGGCTCAGCTACGAACCTATGAAGAAGGGGGTGATGCAGCTAGATGGAAATAAAGTTGATACGGTGGGTGTCATCAAAGCGCTTCCGTTAACTCTATTTGCTTGCCCAAGTATCACGGTCCCGCAAGATACTATAATCATAGATGTTCCTCCTCTATTCGGTCTCTGTCTATCTCGAGAATTTACTTCAAAGGTGGGTGGATATTTGTCCTTAGATTGGTCACATCTAATACTTAGGACCAAGCATGGTGTGAAAATGAAGATAGAATCGGAGGCTCTACATTCCAAACACGTGGCGGATGAGGCCCTGATTAATTTTGAGGCCACACATACCTCCATCACCAAGAAGGACATGCACAATGTCAAACTGCTAGAGGAGGAGGTGAGTGGAGACCGAAATGATAAGGAAGATGTTCTGTTGAGCGAACACATAAACAATGATCCTTTTAGGAATTATCATGCTACCGGATTGGGAACATATGTGATTTATGATGAAGACCAAGTTCTTCTGAAGGTCGTCAAAGAATCTGACGATAACCAAGTAGATGAGCTGTGGACGTTGTATTTTGACGGAGCAAGGAGCAAAGTTGGAGCTGGAGCAGGGGTATGTCTAATAGCCCCGCAGAATGAAAAGTTGTTGAGATCTTTCCGTTTCCAATTCGCCTGTTCAAACAACGAGGCTGAATATGAAGGGTTAGTCCAAGGCCTAAGTTTAGCGGAACGAATGGGTATTAAGCAATTGATTATGTTCAGAGATTCTGAACTAGTAGTTAATCAGGTCCGAGGAATCTCCGCAGCGAAGAATGTCTGAATGAGATCCTATCGGCATCGAATCTGGGACTTGATTGAAGGATTTGAAGCTTTTAACATCCTGACCATTCCCCGAATGCAGAATAGCGATGCAGATTGCATGGCGGTGATCGGCGCTCAATTTGATCCTATCTCTAACTTGATTCAGAACAAATATTCAGTACGAGTGCTTGTTCGACCAGCAATTCCCGACAATGATCAGAGTTGGCAAGTCTTTGAGAGCGATGAGCACATCGCCTCGTTTATCCAACACTCCGGAGAATTCACTGATCAACTTCAACCAAAGATCGCCGAGGCCTATGAAGGACAAATTATGCAGCTCAGGTCAAATAAACTTCCAAAGGGGTTAGTTACTCTCGAGAATTTTTTCGATTGTAATGACGCCCGAAATGATAAGCAAAAATTCGTGGCAGACAAAAATGATTATGAAAACCTTTGGGTCTCCGATGATAGGAATCTCCAGGTCGGGAAAGATGTCCCACAATGAGATAGAGAAAGGCTTATTGGTTTCTGCGAAAAATATGTAGTAGTGGCCTGGTCCTATGATGATCTAGAGGGTTACGATCCTGGCATCATTGAGCACACTATTGAATTAACAGAAGGTGTGAAACCAATCTGATAGAAGCAGAGGCCAGTGAACCCTAAAGTTGAGGCCCTAATGGCACAAGAGCTAACCAAGCTCATTGATTCACGTATTGTCTTCCTAATTAAACATAGTACTTGGGTATCAAATCTGGTACCAGTCCGAAAGAAGAATGGTGATATCCACTTATGCGTGGACTTCTGAGACCTCAACAAAGCATCTCTGAAGGATCACTACCCATTGCCTTCTATGGAGTCAATCCTCCAAACTGTCGCAGGATCGGAAATGTTCTCTCTGCTGGATGGCTTCTTTGGCTATAACCAGATTCGAGTTAAAGAAGAAGATCAGCACAAGACTACGTTCACCACCAAGTCGGGAACATTTGCATATGCTAAAATGCCTTTTGGTTTATCTAATGCAGGGGAAACTTTCCAGCGAACTATGGACATCGCATTCAGCGAACTGATCAATAAGTTTATTCTAAACTATTTGGATGACCTTACTGTGTTCTCTAAATCTAAAGATGATCATTTTGATCATTTGGAATTAGTTTTCCAAAAATGCCAGGAGTTCGGGGTTTCCTTAAATCCAAAGAAATGTTTTTTCAAAGTACCGCAGGGTAAGCTGTTAGGGCATGTTGTGTCTAAAGAAGGTATTTCAATTGACCCCGAATGAGTAAGGGCTATCAAGGAGCTTCCCCTTCCGGTAAATAAGAAAGGTGTCCAGTCTTTTCTCGGCAAGGTAAATTTCGTTAGCAAATTTATTTCTGATTTTGCGGATGATTAGGCCGATCACTCTAATGCTAAAAAAGGATCAAGCTTTCAAATGGACAACAAAAGCTTGAGAGGCTTTCGAAAGGGTCAAGGAAGCAATCTCCACAGCCCCGGTACTGATTAATCCAAATCAATGCAAGGATTTTATAATGTATGCTTTTAGTAGCAAGTCCAGTATCGCTACTATTCTAACTCAAAAGGATAGTGAAGGAAAGGGAGAGCATCCAGTGGCATTCTATTCCCGAATGCTAAAGGAATATGAGGCGAATTATAACTTCGTCGAAAGACAGGCCTTTGCAATAGTAAAAGGACTTAAAAAGTTTCGCCATCTAATCTCCTTTAACAAAGTTCTGGTATATGTCGCGCATTCTAGTGTGCGGGAATATATCATGGAAGGAGAGATTACAGAAAAAAGAGCTAATTGGATTACCAAGATCCTGGAGTATGATATCGAGGTCAGGCCTACCAAGACTGTCAAAGGCAGAGGACTGTGTGAGTATATAGCACAGAACGAGGAGGTGCCCGCCAAAGAGGAACAGCCAGAGCTCATCCTGATAAATGGATCAGGATCAGAAGATGATTGGCTGACAGATAGAATGAACTTCGTGCGAACCGGAAGGTATCCGCCAGGCCTTTCATCCCAAAAAAGAAGGTATTACCAGCTTCAGAATTGCGGATATACGCTGATAGGAGTTCTTTTCAAAATAAATTTTAATGGTGTGCTCCTGCGATGCGTTAATTTAGGGGAGGCGCAGAGGATCCTCGACGCCTTTCACAATAGCGATGAGGGTGGACATTTCTCCGCCAAAACTACTGCCATCAAGGTCCTGAGAGCTGGATATTACTGGCCTACACTTTTCAATGATTCCTATTCTCTGGTAAGGACTTGTAAAAAATGTCAATTCTCCTCCGACAAAAGGAAGAATTCAGCGATTCCCCTCAAACCTATCGTGGCAGATGAACCATTGCGCAATGGGGCTTGGACTTCATCAGAATGATCAATCTGATTTCTAGTGCTGGACATAAATGGATTTTAACAGCTACAGACTACTTTACGAGGTGGGCAAAAGTTGTTCCCCTTAAGGGGGCAATAGAAACAGAGATTGTAGACTTCCTCGAAGCACTGGTGACAAGGTTCGGCCCTCCGAAGACAATCATTTTGGACAACACCAGAGCATTTCTAGGTACAAAGGTATGTCACTTTGCATTAAAAAATGGCATATTCCTTAAAACATTGTCAAACTATTATCCCTAGGGAAATGGCCTAGCCGAATCAACAAACAAAAGTTTAGTCCAACTCCTTAAAAAGGTTGGCTCAGAACACCAAAGGGAATGGCATAAAAATCTTCGAAAAACACTCTGGGCCAACCACATAACTCCTAAGCAAGTCCTTAAGACTTCACCCTATGAGCTAGTATATGGGAAGGAGGCGTTGTTACCTATTTCTATGGAGATCCCGGCAATACAGTTATTAAAGTCACTTGAGATAGAACAAAATGATGCCATGGAGGTTCAGCTCGCCAAACTATTGGAAGTACAAAAAAAAGGGAGAATTCCCTAGTAGCAATGACAAGCCGTCAACAAGTGGTCAAACGATGGTTTGACAAGAAGGCTTCCGACCAAGGTCTAAAAAATGGAGACTTAGTGCTAAAATATGACAGTAGGGCTGCAAAGCCAAGTCAACACGGTAAGTTTGATAGCCTATGGGAGGGACCCTTCAAAATCATTCGGTGCATGCAACACAACGCTTTTGAGCTGGAAAATATGGAACAAGAGCCGTTAAGAATCCTCATCAATGGGATTCATCTTAAGTTATTCCATTAAGCAAAAAGGGTCTACCCTGTACAGTTGTAAATAACACTTTTATTTCTTTTCCTATTTTTGGCCTGTTCTCTTGCTAAATCAGTGGTCTTTCTACGCATTTGCTCATTATCGTTGGCGGGTAAAACACCAGAGTTGCTTTACACAAAATATACTCATAAATGGAGAAAAGGCATATAAAATTTGCAAACCCAAAAAAATTTAAACACAGAAGCAAAAATGAGCATAAACTTTCCTTAAAAAGAGAAGTATATATTTATATATATATGTTCCTGGGCTATAAAATGGCTAACATGTCCATTTTCAAAATGTACAAGTATTAGAGTATACTATATATACAATGGCCTTTTATCAGGCTTGTCTGGAGCAGGTGAGTTACATCATCAGGCAGGAAGGCAAGAGAGTTATCTATACAATGGAATGGCTGGCAGCAACCGACGCATCCACTGCAGCATCCGCTTCCTCCTCGTCCACATCCTCGTTAGCGGCACTGGTGGCATCATTTGGCACAGCCGTTGTCGGTGGTGGATACACCAGGTCCCTGAAGTCAGTATACCATTCTACGTCATAGAAGGGTATCACGTTATAGCTCCAGAACAGGAAGTGTAAGGCTTGAGTAACCCTTTGCTGGTGCTGGCCATGGGTCTGCAGGCGGAATCCGCTGAGAAATGGCAGCCAAACAATGACAGCTTCTTGTTCAATAAAGTGACGCAGGTCGCTGGCTGTTGGCAAGCCTATCCCATACGTAGCATGTGTAACAACCTCACCGAGCCCATTCAAGTACTTCGGGAAGATTTCTTTGACCAGCTTCAAGATAAGTGGCTGAGGAATGCAAATGTCCAGCATGGACGCTACAAAGTGCGAGCATATGTCGGTGTTCACCCTATACTTATCTTCATATTCTACGCAATCCTTGTCTAGGACCCACTTAATGGCTACAAGAACCAGCGAGTGCTTGTTCTTCGTCATCCTTTTCAGCCTTCCAGTGGAGATCTCACCTACAAACGCCGTTTGTGATTTGAACGAGGTTAGGCGAATTGGGGTATCCATCCTCCTGACACTGTCCCTAAGTCTCCTAAGACAATGCCGAATTTTTTCACCACCTAACCTATGAAAGGACTTGCTTAGCAATCTGTTACTGACCTATCACCTCTCAAACACTAAGTATGTTTGCTTGCTATCCACTGGCCTATTTATAGAGAAATTGACAAGACATATGCCAATCCGCTTCTAAGGAACATGATGTATTCTGGCTACCATCTCGAAGGCCGAGTATGTGTTTGTTCACATTTTGGGCTGGTACATGCATGATAGCATAGCTCAAGGTGTGCTTAATTGAATGAAGTTGATTAATTAGCTTTAAAAAGGTGGCACTTGTTGGTGAAAGGACATATGGCCATAGGCTATTGTGTCATATCTCAAGTGCATCCCAGAGCCCAAGGCGATACTCGTATCTTTTTCAGGCGGTGATCATTTGCTTGGCGTAATCATTCAGGTTGGGATATTAATTGCCAGCGCATGTTAACGCAAGTTTGGAAGGCTAGTTGCAAGCTCAATTTTCAAGAAAATCATAGCGTATCACACGATCTCTTAAAAAACAATGATGAAAGTTAGCTGTCTCGAAATAGCAATCAGTTCATCTTGCATGAGTTGTAGGATTAACGGTACATGCCAAATTAAATGCAAAAGCTTGCTTTCACCTACCACCTTGGGATAGGTTGCTATTATTGCATGAAGGGGCTTAAATATTTCAAAGGATTTTACAAACGCAGAGAAGTGCAAAGTGTTTCCTATCTGTCTATCCAGTGCAAGCGTATTCGCAGGCCAGGAGCTTACAAATTCTGTAGAGAAAGAAAAATGTAGGAATCCTCAGCTCAGCCGATGCAGGAGGAGATTAGCTAGGAACTATATACAGCTATTTGTTCCTCGGCTGAGGTATACGTGTACGAGGATGTAGCATATGCCACACCTGGTATACCCGCAAAGACGAAAAGAGCCCACACGAAAGAGCTGGATAGACCCAAGGAATGGAGTAACCAAAAAAGGGTTAGAGAAAAATAAGATAATATCTACAATCCAAAGCTTGCAAAGAACCCTAAATCTCTTAGAGAGGCGACTTGTGCAAGGTTATCAGTAGCAAAGGCAGACCAATCCACGGCAAGTAGAGTCTGGTTTAGCGGTCTCCCACAATATATGGTCCCATTGGTGCACTATTGCCTGGAGGTGGTCGATGCAGCTTTTCAGCGCTATAATCCAGATACCCACTACATTGAAAGTCGCAATTTAAGGGTTCAAATTAGCCCAGAAGCTATCTGACATATGTTATGTATCCCTGATCCTAGCAGAAGGAAAGAAATTATCGAGCATTTTCGCCCAAGTAAGGGGGAGAAAATATGGAAGAGGATGAAAACCGGCTCCGATTTCTTGTTAGAGGAGATTAATAAGAAAGGTATCACGTCCGCTAAGGCATCGAGTATCCCATTATCGCGTGATTCATTCCGCGATGATCTCCAAGACCCCATGTCCATGTTGGCATTTGTTTGCGGCCGAGACTCCGATGAGAAGATTGAGGCTTTTCAGCTGGGCCCTGCGATACAATTTCGGAAGCAGCATGAACTCTTCTGGTATGATTTTGCTGAGTTCATGGTTGAAGAAATGATACATCAGATGGAGAATTACCAGGCAGAAAAAAAATTTAGATTTCTTTCCTACCTGATCCACATGTTCCTACACCAAAATCCCGATTTCTTCACTCGATTTATTCCGCTATCAATTTTTGATGAGCAGAATAAAAGAAATCCGGTGTCTACATGGACACCTTTCCTTTCCGCAACATATGATTATTATGCGTTCGTGGACTATTTCATAGCCCTGATCCTGAATGATTTGATCAGAGAAGGTGATATCGTCCGGCTCAACATGGAGCAGACTAGATTTTTGCAAGGCTACACCCCTGCTTGCGACTGGTTCTTGGGCAAGGATTTCACAATCCTTCAAATGCGAGGCTTTATTGGTAAGCCTTTCCTACTCCCGGCTTGCATCACCGATAGAGTGCTCGCGCTAGATGTGTTCCGATAGGTGTGTATCATTGATTTCATGTTCTGTAGCTGCGAAAGTGTCAAGAAGAAGGGATTCTTCACCTGCCCGAAGAGTTTCAAGTCAGTAACGCTTATTAAAAAACAATCGCACAAGCTACTCGAGGAGAAGCTGGCACATTTAGGGTTGTTACTGGTAAATGATAAGTGGGATTACAACCCTTTCAACAACCTACCAGAGCCACACATGAAGGTTACACATGTTCCCCGACCATACTAGGAGAAGCGACGTAATAAGCGGACTGATAAAGATGAGGATTTTGTTGAATTAGCACAAATCCCTACACCGAATACCAGAGGTCCATGGCACAAGTTCTATTTTCCTATGGCTGTGGCCCGGGACAACCTTCCGATAGAGCGTGGCATGTATAACAAGTTGAAAGTGGGCGAGGAATGGAGTGATGAAAAAATAAGAGCTTTCTAGAAATATCACCAAAATAGCACAGTTAAAGGCTCCTTATAATCAGATAAAGGACGACCAGGAATTTGATAGATGGTGGGATGAAGGCCATCCCAGCCTGATCTCTAGTGCTGACAAGAGCGAAGAAGCAGAGGGATCCGAGGAGCAGGAAGAAGAAACAGCGGTATCATCCTCTTTAGCGCAAGGAGGCAATGTCTCCGAACATGCCGCCTATGTGGGCACTAATGTACGCTTTAATATATCAAGAGGCTCACTTACACGCACATGGGCTGCTAAACTGGTTAGGCTAACACCTCAGCAAAAGGATCCGATGACTGAAGTTAGTGAGTGTCCACCTGTGAAAAGGCAGCGCACGAAAAGTGTTATCGGAGGAGTTCCGCATGAAACTGTCGAAGGAGAGGTGCCCGCTGCTAGCCAAATGCTAGAGTTTGCAAGCAAATCACGAATGATTCTGGAGCCACTACCGACCGGTCAGTAGGTACATTTCACTCCTTCTTCTCTCGCATCTAATTCCTTTGTACCTGCCCCTGCTTCATTAGTAACTCCTGCCATAGGTCTGAGCCCTCCACCTTCTGCTTCTGGTCCAGCTTATTCGGTTGGATTTGCCCAATATTCGTAGGCCTCACCGTTTATAATTACTCCTCCAAGTATGCTCACGCCTATTGCTGCCGCTCAGTCTTTCCTCACCTCGCTTTCGGAAGATGTTCCCCCTATCGGCCCCCATTCTTTTTCCGCTATGCTTACTGATCTCCATCCATTGCAACAGGTTGACACCCAGTTAGCAACCCCCTTTTCCCAGCCAATTAGCCTTATGACTGAATCTTCGATTCAGCTGCTACAAATGCCTAGCCCTGCTGATAGTTCTCAGGTCAAGCTATGGAACATGCCACACTTTTTTTCGCAAACTGTCACTCTCCGAAGAAGCAAATGTGTGCGCCTATGAAAGTTACCTATCCCTATGCCCTGCCTTCTGGTGTTCCTTTCACAGGTGGGTTAGTTTCATCACCAGCCGAATTCATAGTGCAGATAGATTATGGAAAGGAAGCGCACGTAAATAGAATGAGGTGACGCAAGGCAAAGGATGACAATGCTCCCACCGAGCCAAGAGTACAGGCTTCGTATGATGAGGCCCGACAAGAGTTGAAATTCACAACCATGTGCCCAAGGGTAAGCAATCCTCAGGGAGAAATGCAACCCAAAGATTATGAGATCCACGATGTCGGACTTGACATGAAGATAGCCCGGCCACAAAATAAGGTCAAAATCATGGAGGAGACACAATGGGTGGTCACTTCCGACTTCCTCAAAACTGGCCGCCAGTTAAAGAAAAAGGATGAGCAACTCAAGGCAGCCAAGGAAAGGGTGATCTTTCTGGAGACAAAGGAGAAATCCTTGGAAGCAGATATCGCCCGAATGACTGAGAGGGCGCTAACGGCAGAAAATGAGAGGAATAGGCTTTAGGATGAAATTGTGAAGACCGAGGTTGCTGACCCAGGCTTAGTAAAAGAATTGCAGAGTCAAAACCAAACAGCGCAACAGAGCCTACGGTCGATAGAGGAGGAGCTTGAACACTTCCGCCTTGAGTACAGTCAGAGGATGGCAGAGAAGGGTGAGGAGTTGGAGCACCTACAGGAGCAGCATCAGCAGAAGGTACAGAAAAAAGAGGCAGAATTCAAAAGCCTAAAAGCTAAGCTAGAAGAGGAGCTCCGAGAAACAAAGGCTTATCTGGAAGAGCAATCAGCTAACCACTCCCGAGCTGAACAAAATTGGAATAAAGAAATGAGCAGCTATGTGGAGCAATTAGCGTCCGAGAAAAAGAAGAAGGCAGAATTAGCCGAAGCCCTCATTTCAAGGGACGCGGAGATTTATTCGCTTAAAGTCTCTCCGTTACCTGCCCCTCCCCAACCTGATGTCATTTCGTTGGTCAGGAAATTGTATGTTTCTCACTAGGAGAAAGTCAAGGCCTTCTGCCTAACACTGTAGCCTACCCTCTGATTTATCGCTAAGGCATTAAGGCTAAATCAGGAGGCCAACAACACAATAGAACAGTTCCCACGTTTCATCCTGGAAAAGGTTCCTGAGGCAAGGGACTTGCTCAATAAGCTATATTTAGTCTCAGATGAGATCCTTACTGGGGTGGGTATTGAAGATCAGGACATTACTGCTCAAACAGCAAATAAATTCATTCATTGTTACTCTGCCTTCCAGCGCACTAAGGCAGCAGCGACTTTTCTAGGTAAGGCATTGGATGGCATTCGGGGAAGTTTCTCTGAGTTAGGCAAGCTGGGGCTGCCATCCTCGTTCCTCGAGGATGGCTCCATTGCCACAACTACACAGATTGTGGAGATTATTGAGCAGAAAGAGAACGATCCGGAGGCATTCAAGGAGTTTGACGATTCCCCAACAGCAGCCGACATTGAGATGATCATCCGTCCACTCTCCCAGCTATTTTTCCATATCCAAGCAGAGGCTGGCCTACCTGAGGTGCTGCCTCACAAGGAAGCTATTAATCTCCGTGGGGCACAAGAAAATTTGCGCAGCATGGCAAAGCCATCCAAAAGTGAATGGTTTCCTTTGCAGGCTGCACTTTCCAAACTGTGACTCCATTCACCTTATGGATGAAGGCTCTGGTCTGCATGACCAGAGAGTTTTTGGGTTCTACATTCCTTGTCCGAAATGCCCCTGATAGTTGCCAAAAGTTGTTAAAATAAATTTTCGAACAGCTCCCTTTGGGTTTCTTTTTGTGAATGTGTGTGTGCCGGCCTGTGCATCGCCGAGTCTGGTCGGCTTTCCATCGATTTTTGATCTCCCGCTGTTCGCATTCTCTCTTCATAACTTTGGGTGATGGCTTCCCTTTCGGCTCTGAAGAGGCTACGCTAGGCGTCCACATGTCTCACTTACGGAGGTTTTTATTTCCTTTTTGCCTTGAAGTCCCTTCGAGTTGCGAAAGCCTTCCGTCGAGGCCATCACTTCTAAAGATTGTCAGGGGGACCCACATCTTGCTACGTGGCGGCGTATCACGAGTTTTTCATGTGGGAATGAAATAAGCAGCTGCGAGCTGCGAAGTGCTTCCGCAGGCCTTCTTTTATTGTTGGTCGGTCCCACCTTCTGCTAAGTAGCAACCATTCGCACCTTTTCAACTCGGCAGAGGGGTGAGCAACCGCGGGCTGTGAAACGCTGCCACGCATCTTTCGCACCTGGTTAATACGGCTTTATCTCCACTGTAACAAAGACCTCAACCCATGGGACATGTGTTGCTACTTCGCAATCTCTCGGCAGCGGAAAGAGAAGTTTTCATTTAGGCAGCGACAGGATGCCACGTACCTTATAACTGATCCTTGAGGCGGGTGATAGGCTGGATGGCGAAATTATGTTATTGGATGCCGCTCTTCATGTTTCTTCAAAATGGTGGATGACACTCATCGCCTCGGGTATGGCTGTGACCGCTGCCATCATTACAAAGGGCGTGCCTGCAACTGGATGACCAGATGCTGTGTTATAGCTCATTGCTATTGTAATGGCATTCGAAATCTTTTGATTCTGGCATCATTGCTGTAGATTGTGGGATCTTTTCTATTTCAGCTTTCCAAAGTGGTGGGAGTTTTTCCCCCAGCTATATATACTCTCTCTGTCAACGAGAGGAGGGAGGTGGAAGAAAAAATTCAAGAGATCCAAGAGTAAAAGAAAAATGATACTAGTTTTTAGCAAGAGAGACCAGGCCTCTTTTACATGTTTATTTGCAAGAAACTTTCAGACTGTGCCCACTGTTCGGCCTTTCTGCTTTTCATGTTTTAATCAAACTATGAACTGTGCCTTTTATCGTCCCAAGCATTTCATTTGACAAGACTTCTATGTATTGAATACAAAGCTTGCTTATCTAAATCATGTCTAAATGACTCTTCTTAGTAGTAAAGATGTATGTGATATCATTTTATGTTAATAAATAAATTGTTTATGCTATAGCTTTAAGTTTTTGACATTTTGGAATGTAATATCACCATTCAGGCCCTTAAGTCTATGATTTATTGTGCCCATCAGCAAACTTTGGTGCATCACCTTAGATTAGATTTTGCTTCATTATATCTGTTTCTTTTTCCCTTTACAAAAACCATTATAGAAGAAGTCGGCTTCTTAAAAAACCCGGAGGTTACTCAGTTTGGTGCAAAGGGGTCCCCCTTGAACTGAGTTTCCCATAAGGCACTATTACCTTATCAATTTTTGGGGTCAACAGTTTCCACAAGGTTGTTTCTGGTGAACAAAACTTTTGTATGCTTAGACTGCAACACTTGAATCATTTTCTTGACTGTACCATCCTGATCCTGAAACATGTTATAATCCTGACTAATTTTGTTCAACTCAGATTCAATCTGCTCCAACTTATCTTTGTATCTCCCAACTGCATGAGGCCAACGAAGACAATAGTTGTAGATGTTATTGGCTATATTTATCCATTGCCTTAACACATTCATTTTCCTTTTTAGTTTAGTGAGAGATAGCCTGAACTGCTCCTTTAGATGTAGAATTATTTCATCCTCTTTTTTGTCCTAAGACTCAGAGACCATGGCATCCTTAATGCACTCAATCATCTCTTCAGGAAACACATTCTGCAAACTCTCCAAACTAATGTTATTGTGCACAAAATAAGTACTCAATGTGTTTTTGATCAGGTCCTGCTCATAAGAGGGTCTCTCATACCATATGTCTGCAATTTTCTGCATCCCATCTTTCTCTTGAACAAGTTGCAGTATCTTTGCTTTGGATAAAATGCCTTCTTCTCTGCTTCCTTCTGTCATAACTACATCTAGTTCAACTGATTTTGGTTCTTCTCTTGGAGTGTACTCATCAGATTCTTCATCTGGTATGTCCACAATCACTAGATCTTTACCTTTTCCTTCAATTTTTGGAGTCTTGTGTGTTGGAGGAGTATAATCAACAATCTCTTGAGCTATTTTCTTCTTCCTCTCCATCTCACCAGAAGAAGATCCAACTTCAAGTTATCTTACCGGAATGGCAATGCTAATTATTCCAAACTTCCCTAGCAATTCTTTAAAGAAATTTGCATACTCTTGCTCATAATTTTCCAAAGTATTAGAGTGTTCAAAAATTTGTTTACAAACCGGTTCATTTTCTTTCCATACAACATTATCGATCTACGGCAAGCAACTCAAAAAATACATCACAAGACATATGACCAAGGTACTAGACCTAAAGGGGTAATCTACCTCCTTTGTTAGTTGCACATTTTCCATCAGTTGATCTTTTAGCAATCCACAGATCAAAATCATGATCCTCCATTATCATTTTGTGAGAGATATAAATTGCACCTGTCAAAGTTGTGCCTTCCCTATTTCTGAAAAATATTTTGTATGAAATTCCATGTGCAATGTACCTTGTTATCAGATCTTTGGTCATTGAAATTATCAAAGCCCTTTGATCTCCTGTTACTCTGGTTAGGGTTTCAACCTCCTTGTTCTGAATCAACTTCTTTTTCAGAATATCCCCAACATTGCATAATCCAGTTAAATTCTTGATTACCTCTTTCAAAATGTGATAGGGTTTATCCAGATTTAGAATGTCATCATCCAATCTGTTCAAGATAAACCTAGCAACTTTCGCATTATCAAAGTATGGAAATTTACTCCAAATGTCCAAACTTTTGTGTTTCACCCCTTCAAGCCATTTCAATTCATCGGTCAGCAACAAATTTCTCACATCCCTAATATTTTCACTATTGTATTCATATAAATTCACCATTCCTTTGACTTGCTTTATTTTCTTTTCCGTACCGAACAATTTTTCTACTGAGTCACCAAATTAATTGAGAATTCTACAAGAAACTGAAATACTTGATGAATTCGCCGCTAAAATGTCTTCACTCCTTCGAAATCTTACTGCAGAGGCTCTCCTTCTATTTTTCTTCAATACATAGTGACAAATGAGGGTTCCAAATACCCTTTTATAACTCGCACACCTAACCCTTTTATCACATTAAATATTTTTCCCTAGGTGTTCTAGATACTCTGCTTTCTCATACAACAAAAAGAAAAATTCATTTACGGACCTTCTACTTCTCAAATTTCTACATAAATGACTACTGATACAATTTGTAAACTATTTAGCACAACTGTTGACAATTTCATACATTTTTGTGCCAACTAATGATAGGGGGACAAAGGATTTTCTTGAACAACTCCGCCCTAGGCCAATGGCCTAAGATCAATTTCCAGAGGAATTACCAGAACCTGCTTCTGATGCTAGCTTATTTCCTTCATCAAATTCACTCTTCTTTACCCATGTTTTATTCATCTGATCTCTTATCTCTTCCACAGTCATTTTCCCTTTTCCTTTATCACCTAGCTATGAAATTTTTCCTTTGTATACCAGACCTCTTCTATCCATGTTTCTATTCCTGCAGAATCTTGCAAAGTGATCAAATCTGTTGCAATTATAACACACATGATTTCTTTGTCTAGACCACTCATTCCACTAATTTCCTCTTGATCTGCATTTATTAGCAATATGCCCAAATATTCCACAAGTGTAGCATTTAACATTCCTTACACTGATAGACATACTTCTACATTCAATTGACTTATGACCAAACTTGTTGCAACTGAAACACTGACTGGGAAATGATGGAATGCTTGAATTTATTTTACTTCTATACTGAGAAGTCATATGACCAAATTTATTACAAGCAAAGCAATGACCATTAAACTTTTGAGCATTGGGTTGTCTTGCCGAATAATTTTTGCCTTTGTTCATCTGATTTCTTTGTCTGGAATCCTCATGTTCAGATCCGAAGCTTTCTCCCTTCTCATATCCAAGACCTCGCTTGTCATTTGCATCCTTCTATCCTTTATTCAACTCATCAAGCTTAGCAGAACTGACCTTAAACTTTTCCTTGTATTCATTTGCAGTAGTGTGTTCATCTCTGAGAATAACTATCTATCTTTCAAGCTCTTGTTCACTATTTTTGGATTGTTGTAGTTCAATCTCCAGTTGAATGAATCCACTATTAAATCTATTGCATTCTTCATATCTTTCTTTTAAGGATCAGAGCAGATTCTCCTCATTCTTCCTTTTTTCTTCAATCTCAGTTTGCCTCATCACCATAGATTCCATCTCAAGATTTAGAGCAGCATTGTCTCTAGCAAGCTTTTCACATTCTTCAGTTATTTTTTTAAAGGTCTGATTCAGGTGAACATCTTCCAGGCTTTTACTTTCTTTCTGCTTCAGCTGATTACATAGTTCCTTCCTCTTTTATCTTGATTCATTGATTTTATCCTTCAATGATTGAATGAATTTTTTAGCATCCTCAAGATTTGCTTTTAATTCCATGACTTCTGCTTTAGACTGATCAAGATCATCAAGTACCACCAAAAGTTGTTGTTGAAGACTACCAGAGTCCATTGCATTCCAAGATCCACCTCAAGCTGTTAAACTTCTTCAGAGGAACTTATTTTGATACCAATTGTTGGACTCAAGGAACACTGAGAGGGGGGTGAATCAGTGTTCAGCAATATTTAAATTTCATTTCAGATCTTAAACCATTTACAACATTTCAACAGAAGTAAAGATGCAAGCACAAGAAGGAAACAATCAAAACACCATAACACCAGGATTTTTACGTGGAAACCCTTTTAGGGGAAAAACCACAGTGGAGGTTAATCCACAATTTATACTCCATTAAAATTATGAAGAAAAAGGGAATGTACATGCATTCAGGCACACTACCTAGAGCTCACTGCTCAAAATAAGGAAGGCTTGCTGCCTTACAAAATGTTTGGATTACAACAAAAGGTTGAACTAAGAAAGTAGCATCTACAAATGCCTAGTATTAGTTCTGGTGAAGCTCATAGATCATATTTTGGACCTTCTGTCTGATTTTTCACTTCGCTTTGTTCTGCCTTAATTTGCTTCACAAAAATCCTCTTCTGCACAAGAAAAATTCGCTCAAATGATTTTCTGATAATCACACACACACATCTACTCTTCTCTTCACACCCACTCATACATCAAAATGAATTACCCGAACTCACATATATATCCGCTATCAAGGATTTAGTCGCTTCAAGTCGTCTTCAGCAAAACATGAAATATTCTCCAACGGTCGGCTGAATTCACATTTAATATTTGATGCGTACCTATCAAAGTCTGCTAATGTTATGTTGGGACCCAAAACAAAATTTATGAACACAAGAAATAATTAAACAATTACTCCTCATACATTTGCGACATGCCACATTCACTAAGTCAGAGCAAATAAATAGAAAAATCATCCTGTCAGATCTCCTAACTCATACACTGATTAATGTGGTAGCACAAAACTTAACAATAAGATAAAATAGATGCTCAACAACCTTCCCCGAGATCCACAACCTAAAATGATAATTCAGTGAAGCATATAGATCGACGTACTAACCAGATACCCTATTCTTTATTCTCACTTCTGGTAAAACTCTATTCTTCACTCTGCCTGCCGGTAGAAACAAATTTTGATCTGCGGACCAGAATAATGACTTAGGTTGCCATCAATGACAACACTAGAATCCATATGCCAACACTTAGCAAGTTGGAGTCTTATACATGATATACCACCATAAAAGGTGGTCTCATATAAGGATTTATTAAATCCAAAGAAACTATTATAAGTTATAGAATTCAACCTATAATCCTTAAAAATTGTAGTTTGTAAAGTAGTAGACACATGCTCATAAGTCTTATCACTAAAAAATGGATCATATGGTATCAGTGAATGAATGGAAGCAATTCCCATATATTGTGGCCTACCATTTTCCTTAAATAAGATATAGAAATTCACACGCACTCTGATTTCATGCAATATATATTCCAAGGAACACAATTATAGTTCATAACTTGATGCTATATATGTAAAATATAAGAGTGAAGTGATTTACCTATGCAAAAACTATGCACCAATCCTACCAAATTTAAGCATTTTAATGTAAGTGCAACAAATTATAGGAATTTTATGAGTTATCATTAATCAAAATCAACATTAAATTAATAATATTCTTGGTAATAGTTTATTAAAGAAGCTAGCAGGTTTATTGGCCTTAACTGTAGGAGTATTTAGATAATTAAATATCTACTCAGTAACATTTCATAAGTTTGTCATGAATGTTAGATATAGAACTTCAAGCAAGCTATCTATATTATACATCACCCTTTTGTGTTGGTTATCATTTTTTTTTTGCATCCCATAACTAAGTTTACAAAACTATTGGCCTTCTTATAGAAGTGCAGAGTTATTTTTGAAGAAGCAATAATTAGACAATGTAAAAATAATCCTCCATACATTATAGTTTTCCAAAGGAATAAATAAACTCAAGAATTGATTTAAATCATGGAATATATAACAAATCAACAAACATATCTTAAAAATCACGTGCAACCTATTATCACAAGAATGATTAGTAAATATTCAAGCACTTTGCAGAAAGCTATAGGTACCTATGAAAACTTGAATGTAATTTAAAAACCATCAGTAATTATTTAAGCAAGAAATGCATAATCAGTGATTATTCAACAATAACAATCAATAACAAGATGTAAACAATACCCATGCCTACAACATTTAAGAATACAAATTATATAATATGTGTGATAACATCATTCAAGAATAGCTATCAAAAATAGGATGGACTTAATCCTCATGTTGAAAACGTTTAGGATAAAACTATATAATTTGATAACAATGGTAAAATAAGATTTACATTAATCAAAAAGACATAAGGCTATACAACGTTATATGTTGATAAAAGTATACAATATATCCAATAAATTCATATAGGCTTACAAAAAATCCATATGGACATAAAATGTCACATATTGATAGTACAAAACATATGTTCAAAAATGCCACATAGGCATACAACAAATGACCCTAATAAATAGTCATTTCCCACTTGGGGAAGGAAATAGATCGCACACTACCTTCAACTATTGACTGGGTCGAGTTTCTATTGATGTTTTTTTCTTTCAAATGTGCTCACTCGTCCTCCTCTCTTCACTCATCTGGATATCTAGTTGATACAATAAGAAGTATAAATGAACTAATATATAGAAATTGAGTTGTGGAATGACATATAATAAAATAATCATTTACTGCAAACAAAAAATTAGCGCGCTCATCCACAATAGTAGCACATCAATGATCTAGAGTGACAAGAACCTATACCAACCATCAAGATAGAAATTAAACTACATACAATTGTCATTAAAAAATTTAATAATAGACCATAGAAGAGAAATATAATGTCAAATTTACTAATTTGTCGCATACCTCTATCAAAGAATAAAAACTTGCTATTTCTGAAACAACTCCATGGTCCATCATGCCATGAACATCGTTAGGGCTTTCTGATGTCAACATCTGAAAATGAAACAAAAAAAATGATTTTTTTATCACTTTCATTAGTTTCTTTGTTTAATTAAAATACAATGTAGATAGAAATTGAAAATGTGTACACATTCCTAATGGAGTTTTTTTTTCTATGAAACTTCCACAAAATTGGACTTAGACTCTTACACTTTCCCTCCCATAGGCTTATAGAGGAAAAAAAAGGCACAAAATTGAAGCTAGGAAGAGAAATCCAAAATAAGTGACAACTGATAAGAAAAAAACCCCATATGTAAAGCTTTGGAACTTGAAATAAATGTCCCAAAACCATAGGGGTCAATATACCATGAAGTAATTTTGAGGTTTCAAAGGCTAAAGATGTAAATATTAAAATAGATGAAACCAATAAGCCACCAATATGATGATAAGACATCACCTAAGGGGGTGGTAATGTCATAAATAAAAATAAAGCGAGCATTTGTAGCAACATCATACCATGATTTCTTGAAACTAATGATATAATTGTACCTTATTTACCCCTTCACTGAGTTATGTTCCCATTTTTGTTGCCCATTCCATGAGCCAGCATAGAATTTATATGCTTATAAGCGAACTCCTTAGGATTATGAAATATAAAGAGAGGGAATTGTTGTATTTAAATGCATCAACTACATTTGATGACCTTTTCAACCATCCCATCAATATTAATGTTAATGATGACTTATAATATGCTCTTGAAATTTACCTCGGCACATCACTAGTGGGTAGCCAATTGAATGTAAATTCATTTGATATCTTGCTACTAATAAGGGGATAGTTGTATATAACTATATGTTGAATCTAGGGGCTTCAAGCAATGTCATTCCCTTTGAAGTCATGAATGAATTAGGTTTGAAATTTTCCAAGTCCACAAGTGTTATGAATTAGATTCAAGGGAAGTTGATGTCATAGGAATTGTCAATGAAGTTAAAATTTTATTTTATTTTTGAATGTTGTTGTTCTTAATGCTTCCAAACATGGAATAATTGTTCATATACTCAAATTGATATAACATTAAATCAATAACATCCTCAATTATTTAGATTACTTTATTGGAAGCTTAATGATTACCTTCTTCCTTTTGTAGGTCTATCACATTATAACAATCTAAGTTGTTAATATAGTTACTAGTGCCCATTCGTAGTTGTTAGCCACTAATATTTTATAATTTAGTGATTACTTTTAATTGATTTATTCTAATTTTCTAAGTTCCTCAAGTCAAGTTTCCCTCTAACAGGAGGTGAACTGGTGGCAGGAGTAACTTACAAGGTGGAAGTACCACAAGGACCAATGATATACTACCAAGGGTTTGAGCAAAGAAAGCTAGGTCATTTTGGTTATCAAATTAAGGAAAATCAAGCCCTAAGGAGCCATATAGAACCTCAAAGGATACATGCATTAAAGAACAAAGTACAATTTACAAAATCATATGGAATTATGCTAAAAAGTACAATCATTTATGGAATAGTGTTTTTTTCAATTATCAAAACTAGATAACATTGTTTTACAACACCATTAATGAATAAAGGTTACCTGAGTGAAAGTTTTTTGAGGACAAGAATAGCGAGGTGTTGATTTTGAAGGTCAACCAACAAATTGTTTAACATCCAAAGTGTGTTATGATAAAATCATTCATATAATGTTTAACTATTCACATGCAATAATTATTTCTTTAATATAGGTTGCATACCTATGGACTCGACGACATAAACATATAGGGATCTGTCAGAATAGTGCACGTATCTTCAACACTCCAACCCTAAATTTTCATCATATTCATTCTACTAATTTAGTTATTATTACAAGTCAAAATAGAATTTAATTTAAAAAATTAAATGAACTTTCTAAATTTTACCTAAGTATCAATGTTGAATGTTACATTCAGCAAGGCATTTGTCATAACCATCTACTCTACAACTGATGTATGTTGTGTACCTCCATCACGAGCACTCTCACCATCATATTGCAAATAGCACCACAAGAGTGACAATAGTGGAATGGAAATTTGGGCCTAGAGAAAACTTGCCCACATTACACTCTACAAGAGGCCTTGCACACTATACAGTGCTATAAGTGAGCGAGGTAATCGAGACCAATGTATCCACCTCGACATTGTCCTTCAAAATGGAAGGACCAGTGACATGATCCACCACAAGTTTAGCCAAGTGTCTCGGTGCCAGCTGTGGATTACGTCGTGCACTCGCTCTATCATGTGTGGAGCCCCCACCTCTACCCTAAAAGTCTAGATAGTCAAAATAATTTGGCATCTTATTGAGGACAAACTCACAATAGAGTTTCCTCAAAAAATATTATGGGACCTCTTAGTTATTGCATGGAGGTTGGTTAAAAACCATCCACACCGCTTCCAAAACTTATTTTTAATTAATTCATAGTGGCACAAATGGATGGGGAACCTCCTGCATGTAAGTGATAAAGGTGCATTGAATCTTGGGTCAGTGAAAAGAGCACACAAGTCAGCTTTGCTATTTTTTCTTTCTTCACTTGCACATAGGAAATTCCACTTGCATAAAATAATTTTAGTTCCTCCCTCTTATTCAACCAAAAATTAATTTGTTCACTCATTGCTCCTACATCAGATACAATTGACTTTAAGGATTCGACAATGCCTCTCCTATGAGGGTGGGTTGCAACATGTTCATTTAATCTTGCAATCAATTCTTTAAGCTATCTTTTGTTGTTTTCTATTTGATTTAAAATATTTTCTTGAGTTCCTATAGGATTTCTATGAATTGAGGGAGGGGTTTGAAGTTCTTCTTGTTTGGGAGGGTTTTCATGAGGAAATAATTTTGAATTATCAATATTTGGAGGTGGAGATTGATTTCTTGGAAATTTAAAACAAAATTTAATTAAAAAACCTACTTAATTCTATAATTTAATTCAAATTTGAAACTAAAACAACATAAATACATACCTCTTTCACCTCTCTAACATCTGCATGGCATCCTTGCAAAGAACCACAAGCTAAGAGTGCAAAAAAATGATCTCCTTTTGGTGAGTGCGGATTGCAAAGGTAAAACACAGTAGGTAGAAGTCATAGCCAGGGTAGAAATTTTTTTAAATACTTTTCTATTTGGCACTCTCCAAATGGTTTAAGCCATTTGGTGCTCACCAAATATGGCACACCCAAAAAGCCTTTTTTGCATTTTTTACCAATTTGGCACCTTTTTGTGTCACAACTTGGTGCAATTATCCTCATGTAAATGCAACCCCATCTAATTTAAATATCTGAAAATTAATAATAATTTATTTGGTTGTTATGTTTACCGATTATCTATTTATTTAAAAAAAATTAATAATACATTTAAAATAATAATAATTTAAATATTAATCATAAATGTAAGAAAAGGTTATGAAATAATATCTTTAAAATTAAATGCATTTTTGAGATGTATATGAACTTCAAAATGTACCTATAAATTCAAGGTATAGTATTGTTCCTATGTCCAACAATCAACAACCACTTCCACAACATCATACATTAGCAACCATGAATAAATAACCTATAAATAATCTTAATTGGGGGCCATGCCTATATCCATCATGCCACATGAATCATAGGGTTAATAAATTTTCCATAGAAATCAGGTAAGGTGAAGTAGTCAAGTGAATCCATAGCTTTTCATCCTAAAATTTATGAGCTCTCTATCATAAGGTACTTTGTTACTAGCTATTAGAAGATCCTTAGTTTACATCATAAGGAGTTGATCGGGTGGCCTTACAACTATAAATAAATAATTTCAAATGATTTGTAATGAAATTAAGCTATGATTTATACAACAAGCTATATTTTTATCCTGTATTTCATTAGAAAAAAATAACTTAAAAGGGAATGGGGGAGCATGTAGAGATTTGATTTCAATTTTTTTTTTAAAGTAGTGATATTATCTCTTGATTCATGAGAAAAAATATAACTTAAAAAAGAATGGGAAAGAATATAGAGATTTGATTTTTTTTAAATAGCTTTTTAAAGTATTGATATTATCTATTGATATTAGTTTTTTTGTATATCGCTAAAATTGTTGAATGGTCGAATCTTTCTCAATCATCTTGCATCATTCTAATACATTATAAATCATCAATCAAAAAAGTTAGTTGATTGGGTTCATATAGGGAATTCCTTCGGTATAATGAATTTTTATTTTCATAATACTTAGATGTATGATTTTATATATATATATATATATTATTTATATATGGTTACAACAATCTACATTTTTATGTATGACTACAAAGTTAAATGTTCTAAATATAAACTATTGCACCATTAGCATTATTAACTTAAATATTTATTTATAACTTTTACTTTAAATTACATTTAAATAATTATCTTAAATTAATGATAAAGATATCTTCAAAAATCACATACATAATTATATATCATTCCAAAAAAATATATATAAAAAAAATTGAGAAAAAAGAATATATCTCTATCATAGAACTTAGAGATTGATAAATCCAAAAATAAATCAAAATAAGTTAGAAAGTGAAATGATGAAAAGTAGGGATTTCTCCAAAATGGATGGGAAATGAACATATCTTCCTACTTTCATTAGGAAAAAGAGATCCCCTAGGGTAATATTGAATTTCAACCCTTAGGTGAGTCAACCTTAATGGAGATCTTGTTGTTTTCTTTATGATTGAGGATGGGGTAAATCAACTTGAAATGCACTTTTGGGAGATAAATGAAAAATACTAAATGAATCTAATTATGCAATGTAAGACTTGAAACATCAATTTAAAACCTTAATCTATCAAAATCCACAAAATTCTAGTAGATCTAAGATGAGTATGAATTTATGCACTTGTCACCAAAAGCTCTTGCTGAGTGTCCTCTTGGGACAAATTCACCCTAGGGCTAATGGGTCTTTCTATAGGGATCCAAAATCTATTTTGACAGTCCTCTGCTCTTGGATCTACACTCTCAATTCCTCTGGATTTCACAGTCAAGAAGTCAAAAATAAATTCTACAAGTGAGTTTATGTGGCTTGAAAACTTTGACAACTTTGAAAAATTACACTTTTGATCAATCTCCAATCCTTCATCACTTGCAAATCTGCATACACACAAGAGGGAAAAATTGTTTGTTTTTGGTGAATGGGAGTTTTCCTTGGTCAAACCCCGTTTTAGTAATTAAACCTTGAAATGAAATGAAACATAAATGGAAGGAATGATGAATGAAAAATGCTATGTTGTAACTCACCAAACCCTTGAATGGAGATCCTTGAAGGACTGAAATCTAACACATCTCTCCAAGGTCTTGATCTTGCATGAAATGGATTGATTGGATGTTGATTTGATAGCTTGAATCTTGACTTGAATGCTTGAAACCTACATCACAATGTTAGCTCCAAAAATATGCATGAATGCAAATAACTTTGACATGATGCTTGAGATCTTGAATTCTGCAATAAATGACTGAGAAATCTTCTCTTGAACACCTTTGACAATAATCTTAGCTTTAGGAATCCTTGCATATAAAATCTAGGATTTGAATCGATAAAAAGACCTTGTATTTATAGGTAATTATCTAATTTCCCAAAAATTAAACATCAAAAGCCAACAATTGTAAATTGAATTTGAATCATGAAAAGGTAACCAAAAGCATATTAAAAATTGGGGTCCTAAACTTAAGGGGGACCTAAATCCAGGACACATCAATTTCAAGGTAATTTAATTAATGTTCGCAATTGTTTAATACAAGTTTCCCTTTCAGAAAATGGGATTGATTAGGCTTTTAAATGCATAATTGGGCCAATTAGAGGCTTAATTAAGTCAAATTTATTAAGGGACCCAAACATAGTGTGAAAATGTAAAGGGGTACATAACACTAGATTTAGCCCTCACTTTAGTGAGAGCATGAGCCCTGTGCTCAAACTCACACTAAAGTAGATAAACAAGCGTCAAGAGAGGTCTAATTGCACAATTGTTGGAAAGATAAGACAACAAAGGTCAAGGAGGATGATTAATCCCCCAAGATCTAAGATCTTGTGACAAACCAATAAAGGCACAAAGAGACGCATGTCTATGTTAAATATGTTGCAACAAGACATGATACACAAGCATACAATATCAAAATTAATGAGAAGAGAAAGAGAAAGGGTGGATCAAGCCTTGATTGTTTGTCCAATCCAGTATGGATAAAGCCTTAGTTTTTTTTTCCAGAATCATTCACAAGTGGAAACCCATTGTCCACTATGTGAACAACATGTACTCACACGGGCTAGTGAAATCCATTGTCCACTAGGTGAGCCCCAAAAGGTGGCTGATGGGAAAGTTTGCCAAGTCTATAGGGTCCCATGTACCAACCATAATAAAGTTATACCTCCTGATAAATTTGATAAGGTGCCACAAAAATGGTCACAAGGCTAGTAGGTTTTGTTATGCTAGGCACGGGCATGAAATCCAAGGCTCTACTGGCAAGCAAGTTATGGTATGCTTGGTGGCCATGAAAACATAAAGGCTCCACTAGCAAGCAAGTTATGTTATGCTTGGTGGAAATTTTAAATACAATAGGATAGGATATTCAAAGGGGTTTTTCTTAGTTCTGAAAGGTCTCACCTTAGGGAATTGTAAGAGAGGGGGACCAACCACATTCAAGGCCCCAGGTTACAGAGGGCCAAGAGCGGAAGGCTCCCCTAACTTACCTCAGCTTAATGGGGAGTTAGGATATGCGGGATGAGAATGATGAGGATTATAAGGTCCTTCAACCACTCTACAAACCCAAAATACAAAAAGGGGGCCAGGTGAGCCAATTTTTGGGTTCAACACTATGCCTCATAAAGCTCTCTGCTCAAAGACAGAAGTGTGGTCCTAGGATGACAGTGTGGCGCGTTGGCATCTCTCAAGTGTGTTGGCATCCATATGGCCAGACAACTAAAGAGACAAGGTCAAACCTAGAAAAATGGGCTAACGGCCTAGCTAACTAATACTAAAGGGCCAAAATGACACTATTAAGTAAACAAAATACTCTCTAATATGGTAAAGTAAAAATGCAAGAGTTAGGGTGGAAAGAATGACCTCACAAAGAAATTCGTTCGCCAGCTAGCTCTCCCAAAGCACGTTCACCTACACATAAAAGAGGAGGAAAATGTTGGGTGGCTATATAGGGACCTGCCTCAGTCAAACCCTCGTTTAGGTGTTTCCACCTTCACGGACAGCCAAGCAAGCGAGTATGATAAATAAATTAATGTAATGAAGAACACTAAAACACTACAAAATAGTAAATGTGCTTACTCTACCAAGTAATAGAGGAGAGGAGAGGGAAGCTTACCACCTCCACCAAAAGCACTCAAGGCTAATGGAGGAGAGAATGAGAGTACTCAAGCCTCTACTACAATGGTGTTGTCCCAAACTTGCTCTAATGAAGTGGTGGAGTGAAGGTGTTGTTGCTAAGGAGTGCAAGAGTGCTACTAGAATGCTTGGAATGGTAAGAAGTGAGTTCAAGAGTATCAAAGTTAGCTTGTGAAGAGATTTATAGAAGATGAAATGCTTGTTGAAGGAGTGAATTTGAAGGAGAGATGAAGAAAACGGCCATAGTCGGGTTGGTCATCCGAAGAGGATGTTACCAATCAATTTCCAATGAGAAGTGTAACACCTCTACAACTTCAACTGAAGGAGTTTTCAAGGGATGTAAGTGATTCACGCGGATGTTTGTGCACTTCGCGGGTGTCCCCGATAGAAATTCCTCTGTCAACACTCAAAACAAGTGCCAAGTGGAATGAAAGCAGTGGGCTTAGGTGTAATTAAGCCTCTAAACTTGGTTTTCTAAAGTGGAGAATTGGAAAAGGGGAATTTGAATAAGGGGTGCAAATTCACTCTTATATAGGAACATCGTGTGTAACATCACCAAGAGAGGACTTGTCAAGGATAAAAGATTCACAACTTAGGGAACACAAGCCATAGCATTACCAATAAGAGGAATGTCATATGCCAAGAAATTTTGCACCCTTGAAGGACATCAAACCCAATGTAACCACCAAGAAGACAAATCACATAAAGTAAGAAGACCACACTTTGAAGAAAACAATGAACGGGGACGTGTATGCCCAAACTTTAAAGAAATTGATAAATATCATGCTATGAGCAATTACTTTAAAGTAGAACACAATAAATTCCAATACATGAGAGCTTTATTCAAAAATCGCTATGCAAAACATATGTTTTCAAGTAGAGCTACGTCATGAAAAGGAGGTTTCCTCCCATATGCAATCCTAAGATAACACATAAGGGATCCATGGATTTGGGGTTAGCATTATGTCTTTTCTTCAATGATATAATCAAGCTCGGAACCATCATAATTCCCAAAATAACCAATGGAACAATGAGCACAAAGGAAGAATTACACATAGAGAGAAAATAAAGGAGAAATTTGGGGTCAACATGGAAGAGACCTAAATGTCTCGACGCCTTGTGTCATCCCCAAAAGGAAAACACAAGATAGAAGATAAGATAGATGGTTATGAAAGATAGAAGAGTGTAGATAGAAATATAATAATGTCACGACAAATTCGCTTGCTTTGTATCCTTGCACCAATAGAGAGGCAAGGGTCATCCAAAGTAGGCTCACAAACATATAAAGACGCACCAAGCAGCATTGTACAGGGATCACACTATGCACATGCAATCACAAAGATGAAGAGAAGACTAGTATGGCACATGTGATTCAACCCATAGTAGGTCATTTTCATCCCAATCATGTTCATCATATACAAAAGGAAGAAAACTAGCTATAGGGAAAAAAATGTGTTGTACTAGGAGCATCACCAGGTTCAACACATGGTGAGTCACTCTTGTTAGGAGGATCATCACAGTTGTTATCATCTAAGCTCATGGAAGAGGAAAATAATAAATTCAGCTCATTATGCACTTCCTCATCAATCTTAGCAATCCCATCATCATCATCTAAGTTAATCACAATAGGAGGCCTAATGGCAATTTACATAGAGGTTTCATGTGTTTTTTGTTGTGGAGAAGGTGGAGAATCATCATGCTTTGTTTCAATTGGTGTTTGATTTTTATTTTCTATTTTATTCTCTTATTTTAACTTATGAGCAACAGCACGACATCTACACATGCTCTTTATCATTTCTATTTCTTTTTGCATGATTTTCAAGTTGTGATTGTGTAGGAGCGGGTTTATCAACCATTGGTTTCTTTTCTTCCCATAAGGGAGGAATGGAAGGCATCATGAAAGGTTTTTCAACCACTTTCTCTTTAACTTTATAAACTTGTTTGATCTTAGGAGGCACAACATGGCTCACATTGTTATCTCTTTCTCTTTTATCAAAAATAGGCCAAGGATTTTTCATGGGTTGGTATTGGTTACTTGGAAGGGCTTTTGGTTCAATCATGGTTTCATCAATGATAGGAGGCTCAATCAGGGGTTGAGGTATGTTGCTAAGGGATAATTCTGCTATGTGTTTTTCCTTAAACTTTTGATAAGATTTGAAAAAGAAGTCTTCACGAGGTTTAATAGGTTCCATAGGTTTGGGATAAAAGAAATACAATGAGAAATTCCCATGAGAAGACACAATATTAAAGCCACTATGGTGCATAGTAAAGATTGTAGGAATACTCACCATCACTAAGAGGGGGGGTGAATCAGTGATGTACAAAAAAAAAAAAGGAATTAAACAACTTTAAACATTTTGATAAGAAAAAACTTCAATGGAACCACATAAAGATCACCATGGCATAAGATTTATAAGTGGAAAACCATAGAAAGGGAAAAACCACTGTGTGAGTTGGACCTATCCAAACCTCACAATTTTTTCACTATTAGGTCTCATTGACCAAAATATCACTAAGTACAATATACTTAGGAGCACCAAATCCAACAAATTTTAGGAGCACCAACTCCACAAATAAACTTCAAAACAAATAAGGACAAAAATACAGAGTATTACTCTATTTGCAATACATTCTAGACTTTGTTTCACATACAAATATTCAATGATTATCTCATCTTGCATACATGAATAAAATTTCCTTTACAAGACTCCTCTCATCTCAAAAAACATAAACTAGATTTTATTTGATGCATATATGAATAAATAAACCTTGACCTCTTCCCACTCCATGACTATAACCGTCTTTGTACATATAGAAAACAAAGAATGACACTCAACCTTTGAAAACTCACATTGACATCAATCATGGCACTATTAACCGACTTCACATATACTATCATTTCTTCAAAAACAAAACCAATTCAATGACTCATTTTAGACCACATTTATCAGTGCACAGAAAAATAAACAAAAACTTTGCACACCTTGACTATCAACATTATTTCAATGCACATATAGAGCATCAATCAGCTGTGATCTCTCTCACACACTGATTAGTGTAAAGAGAATACATTTTTGTTAGAAATTTTGATGGGTATCCTTTACACAATCAAATGTAATTAATCTTAAACATTTTCATATTCATTTCACCATTAATCACTAGTGATCACATCCAAATCAGACTAAACAATGTAGAGAAAAACACAACACATAGATACAGTCCAACAAAGGCACCATATATATCTATTATTCAAAACTCCTTCTCACTATACATTGTCTAAACATGATCATGGTATTTTTGTCTCCAACATGCTCTCACAAAGTCCAATCCATCATCAGAACCTTCTCAACACACTATTAAACCACTCAAATCCATCATTTTCCAAGGTAGTTACTAAAATTGTGTAAACTAATACATGAGAAATGACATCCAGATGCCCGTCAAAGTAGTAGCCTCCTGAAGTAATCGTTACCCAGATTTTCACCCATGGCTTAATCTAATAGATCCCATTGATTCAAAGAAGAAATAAAATGGTACATTTGCTAATCCCCTTACATTGCATTCATATATACAAATGAAATAACTTGAGAGACTACAACTACATATCATTGCATTTATATAGATGCATGAAACACAAGAAGATTTTGAAAATTTCTTCTGAAAAAGTTATTTTATTGAATGAAATATCCATTGTCTCACACAAGCTGTGAGACTGAATTTTCCTTGATACAGATAAAGACAAATTAATGCATGAATAAATAAAGGAAAATAAATGTGCATGTAAGGGGGTGACCAGTCATTTCCTGAATGACTGGTTAGTGGTTGTCTCACTTTGGTGTTGTCCTTGTTGTTTGTCCTTCCTAATTTCCTTGCACTCATATTCCTATAGTAGTCAAGCAATGTGTTAGAGTTGTGCTCTAAGCAATGAAGGGCCATAAACCATACATGATCATTTACATCATCTACCTATGCATGTATTAATTCATCTCCATTTGTATTAAAAATCAATGCATTCCTTAGGTGTCTAGGAAAACCATCTGGTTAACATACACACAAAAGACACACATTTTGTTTTCTAATTTGTTTGCTTCATGTGCAGTTACAGGTACAATCATGTTTCAATTCAATATGTGTGGTGGAAAATGTGGCTCCCTCAAGGGTTGAGCCCAACTCATATCAATGGATATTATGGTATTCATAAACATCAAGAGACAATCCCTCATTATTATCCAATATTGAAATCACATTTTAACAGTGTTCACAAACATCAAGTAATGAAAAGTAGTCATCAATGATTGTGTATAAAATGTTTGTTCCAATCTATATATAGTTGAAAGTGACCTTTATTTAATCAGCAATACTCAAGGAGGATAACATATGTATTTTTTTTATCTTTCACTGAAGAACATATCCAAATACTGTTAAGCAACTACAAGAAAAGTGACTAAGAAGCTATACCATGAGTGCAAGAGGACAATGGGTATGAGACAGTCACTTCCTAGAATAGGAAAGAGGGGATTTGCACAGTGAGAAGAACTACAATGAATTACTGCTAATCATTATGTGGAAGGTGCAGTTTGATGGATACTTTCTGCTCAACATGTTTTCATTTGGGTAATGAGAGCTAGTTTAAACACAAAATTTTATACAAAGTGCAAGTTTCTACTACAGATTCAATAGCAAAGTTTGTAAAGAATCATGACAGATGATGGTTTGGAGAATCACTACAATAGTATGAGGTATCCTACTTCTCACAATTCACAGTGGCAGCTAAGAAACAACATGGTATATATGGACAATACAATGGAATGTATGGCATGATTGGATGATTGAATTTTTAAGAAGGCTACTTTAAGAGATATGAGTAGTAAATTTGTATTGAGAGGGCAGAATGACATATGATGAAACCAGAGACAGGGAGTTTCATAGTAAAACAACACTGCTATAGTGAATCAAGTGAAGGTTTTCTTTTTTGGGAAGATGTTTCGTATAGTCCAATAATGATAAATCTCTATCTTTATAAGGACAATATTTTTAAGAGGACAGTCATAGTGTGAAAAGGAAATTAATCCATTAAGGTTCAGTCAAGGTAAAAGTGAACAAAGGATACAACAATGACAGTGAGAAATGTAGTGATATGAACACAATAGAGAGAATGTTACTCAAGATCAATCTTGGCCTTGCATCAATCACAAAACAGTGGCATATCATGGTGCAGCCATGAGGGTGTATACAGTTACAATGTTATGAGGGAAGCTATTAAGTAGTGACAGGGGAAGGTTAAATCACATTTACAAAAAATAATGATGTCTTATCAAAATAAGCACAACCACTTTTTTTTTAAAATATAAATGAAAAGAAAGCATTAAGATGATAACCCATGGCGGAAATGTATGCAAAAATGTGGAGGCAGACAAAACACATGAACTATTTGACAGAATGCCTAAATGAGATGTAATCTCATAGAACGTCATGATTGCAGACCATGGGAGTTTATTGAATTAAGGTTGCACATACTTCAAACACATAAATAACCTTTATTGCATTACACCTACAGTTGGCTATAATGTGTGCATGGTTGACCTTCTTGCCCATGTTGTGCAATGGCATTGAATATTTTGTAGACCATTTTTCAATTCACAAGACAACATTTTCTTCTTCAAAGGAATATTATCAAGAAAATGCATAAACCTTAATGAAATATGGTGAGACCGTGGCTATGAATGAACAGAAAACCCTCGGCCATGAATAAAGGGTTAAAAGGAAAATGCAATACCCCAAGTGCGTTTTGATGATGCCGCAACATTTTTGAGTTTTTTTTACAGGGAACATGGAAATACACAAAGAAGTTTGTATTTTTTGTATTGAATGAAGTAGGAATGCATGGAGTTTATAGAAAAAGTACTAAAAGACAACATTTTTGATATTTTATGTATGATGAAGCCCGAATTAACATATAAGACAGACATAAAGAACATAAAAAAAATGTATTTCTTTTGCTAAATAACAGTATATAGCCTACGACCATAAGAAAAATGTAGAGTTTTGCATGGAAATGACTGAGGAAAATAGAAAGAAAGTTCAGAAAAATATTTTATTCATCTTTATACGAAGAATGGCTCAATTTCGAGCATTTTTATCTACAGGGTATGACAGAAAATTCAAAATGCCTCTGGGAATGCTTACCCAACTGTTGAAGCCGTTTTTTGTTGAAGAATACAAAAAATTCACCAGAACCTCCATGAATGAAGTCTATAACAAAGATCTCCAGAAAATGATCGCGGCGCTACAAGTTTGTTGAAGTGTAAGGTAAAGAATGAAAAAGTAAAATGAATGGTTTATTCGAGTTTACTTTAGGGTTTCCCAACCCTAATATGCCAACAACTAAAGGATTTTTTCCTTTTTCTTTATTTTGCAAGTATTAACTAATACCTCTTCATCTATGTTGTCGGCCTAGGGCCCCTTTTGTGAGTCTTTTACCTTGTACATTTTTGCATCAATCATTCAAATGCAAATTACTTGGTCAAATGTAATTTTGATGCAAAGTTAGTATGTACATTGAGGAACTTAGTGTATTTATGCTTAATGAGAGAAAATAGGATAATTAAGTCAGTTTGTTGACTGAGAGAGGACAAATTGGAGCATGTGCTCATATGACTAAGTAATGGTGGAAAGGGGGAGTTGTAATTGAACTTTATGCTTTTACTAGCATATAGGGAGTTAAGAATTATTTTGCAAACATTAGGAGGGTATTTAGGGAGGTTTTATTGCCTTTGTGAGCTTTTTGAGGGTGGTTTTATGTGTCATCTTGATAGACTTGGTCAAATGTGACTTTTTCAACCATTTGGAGCCTCTTTGAAGAAGAATTAGTTACTAATTTTTAGGCTTTTGAAAGCATACGAGTTCAAGAGCTTCTAGATCCTATTTTGGTGGATCTTAATTGGAGATGGTGAATATATTCTCATTTGTAACTCATTATTGAGTAGTTATGGAGTTGTACTTTTCTTCCTTATGACTTTTACAGTCCTTTGCCAGATTTTACAGATTTTGTAACTCATTTTGGACATGAATTTCAGAAAAGACCTTAAAGATTAGTGCTTGAAGCTTTTTACCCTCTTATTCTTGCAGAGTTGTGTGTTATTAAAGTGATTGATTAAATCACATGTGAGGTATTTTAACCTCCTTGTAATTGTGTCTCATATTTTATGCATTTTCTACAAAGTTAATTTTTATGTAGGTTGGAAACTATGTTTAGAGATTGCACATAATTTTTAGATTGTGAAAATAACCTTTCCCTTCTGAAAGATAGGTCAATTTAAGCCTTTTTTTGAAATTTTTATGCATAAAACTTATTGAAATAAGTTGTGTAAGTGCTTTGTTTTCATTCATTGAAAAACAAGTGTTTATCTCCTGAAGTTTTCAAGTCTTTATCAGTTAGGTGTATCACCATAGGGGATAGTATTTATCAATTTAGTTTTACTCATTTTCAATATTCTTTCTTCCTTTTCCTAACAAATCAGTAGTTTTAGGTGATAACCCAACTAGGAATCCGGCCTTATCTGGAGGTTCATTTCAACTTTAGGTGACCCACAACCTTGAAATGATCCCATGTTTATCTAGAAAGCTTAGTTTCATAACTTTGCACAGGGTGCATTTCTAAGGGATAACAGTAATCATTCACAACTTTAAATATGGGCCTTTGATCTTTATCACCTGACTTAAATTGTAACCATTGATGTTATACTGGGAGGTAAAACATAAACCCTTCACCTATTTGATTGGTTAAGCAAGAGATAGAGTCAATTATCCAATGAGACCGGCCCCCTCAAGTCATTACTTAGGTTATCCTTGACCAGTGATACCATTTCATCGAGAAAACATAACATAAATTAAGTTCTTCATTAACTTTGCAAAATAAACCTCATTTAGGGTTTTAAAACAAAATTTTAAACAATGAAGGAAACCCTAATCATCAAATTCAAAACCTTTATGAACTTGAGATTACCACCAATTTCACATGCTCTCTATAAGTCTCAATGTCATCTTCCAATGCCAACTTTGTGAAGCAAACAATGACAACCCTAACTTGCATCAACACCATCAATACCACTTGCATCAACACCATAAGCAACTCTATCCACTTTTGCATCAACAACTTGAAAGAATGAATAGTGGAATGAATGAGCATCAATACCAATGACAAACCAACACTATGAATCAACTTTGACACTTAATGAAAAAGCACCTTTGACATCAATTGACATCAATGAAAAATCAAAACCAACAATTATGTCATTGAAAAATGGAAATTTGAAGCATTTATGCACTACCGACAAGATGACATCTATGGATCATAGCCATGGGTAACCAAGCTTCACACATAATTTTTCCAACAACGAGATGATGGAGAATGGGACATTCAATTGTTTCAGTCCAATTGTTAAAGGAAGAGTATCAAACCTATCATAGGGAAAGAAAAACCATAATGTTTTTTAATCCATGCTTTCAGTTTCCCATAAGAATATTGATAAATTTTATGCACAAATAATAATTCCTCGATGATCACATTATCTACACACACGAGATCAATTAATATGCCATTAGTAGGCTTGTCATTGATTCTTTTGGTGATATAAACAGGACCATCAGGTGCATGTCTAATTATGTCATTTTGTGAGAAAGCAATGTCAAGGGGCATTTTGGTTTGGCCCTTATGAGGTTGAACATCAATGAAGGCTACCATATCTTGTAAGTCTTCTTCATTGTCACTCATATTTGTATTATTTGTATCTTAAAGTTTGTCAGCATTCATTACATCATTCTTGACATCAATAACTTTTATAAAAGAGATATTATGATTTGGCATTGGGTTGGTAAAGATTTACAAATTTTGGTTGGGTGATGCAATGGAATTATTTTCTTGATCATTAACACCAGCAATGTAGATGTGATTAGAATCAATAATTTCTTGCACAATATGTTTAAGATGCTTACATTATTATATATCATGCATATTTTGTCAGTGAAAATGGAAAAAGGCATTTGAGTTAAAGTTTGGAAGTAAGGGCTTAGTGATATCAATGGCTCAAACAAGAGGTAAGGTAACTAAGTTGTTACTTATATGTTGCAACATGATGGAGTGAAGGGTATCGAGTATGATGGCACTTTCAAAATTTGCAAAATTTTGGAGTGCCCATATTGAACCCTAAAATTTGTTTCCATCTCATACCTTTGTTACATCTAGATATAGGGTTCTTATATGGGGTTTAGGGTTTTATTCATTATAACTATTTGCAACATTCTATTTGGTTATTGACTACATATTTCCCATTTCTAATCATTGTAAAAAACTCTTGTCTATCGATGTCGTCAAGTGACTGGTCCCTCTCACCTAGGTCTAAGTTTCCCATCTTAATAGGTTAAGTAAAGGATCTTTTGGCCTTTACATCCTTTGCATTTCGTGACTTAGAAGTTTTCAATCCTATTATTCTCATGTCATCTTAGGGATCCCCTTCGTTAGAACAACTTAAATGCACATGCTTAAAGTTTTCACTTAAGTCCCGATGGTCATCATACTATATAGCTCATTGCTGATTTCCTCAGAAGTGCATGTTTTAAATTAGCGACAAGCGATGAAGCGATATTCCTATGCTATCGCTCATCGCAAATAGTTGCCAGGGCCCTTAAATAAAATGTGTGACGAGTGATGTTATTTGTATTATTGAAGGATCGCTCATCGCTAATGGGTTTTGAGCTTTCAAATTTGTAATAGCGATGAGTGATGACCTGGGCTTATGTTCTTTTGTTCATATCGCTCATTGCGAATGGTCATAAAATGATAAATTTAGGATTAGCGATGAGCGATATGATGAAATTTCCTTTACATCGCATGATCACAAATCTGTATTAAATGCTAAGTCCCACATTAGTGATATGTGATGCACATTATAAACTTTGTAAATCCTCCCATCGCTAATTGCTTGCAAACTATATGAGGAGAATTAGCGATGAGCGATGGCCTTATGTTTTATTGCTCATCGTGGATTCATTTCAAGGCTTAAGTTCCACATTAGCGAAGAGCGATGGTATTCTTTGAAAAAATTCTTTTGCTAATCTGAGTACATATTATGTTTGATTCCTTTTGTGTCATTGATTTTCATGTAGGTGTACATGTCTAAATCTGATGCCTTCACTGCATCTCCCATCACTGATGGGAGCCTGGGTGCAAAGTTTGAATTAGCGATGTGTGATGGAAGGATGGACATGATCAAAGGATAGGTCCTAGATCCAAGGGCTGAGAATCATTTTATGGATGTTTGCATCGTTGATAAGGAAAATAAAGGATGAGATTCATCTGTGATAGGTGATGACCATTGATGGAACAAGCAACGTGGCAGGATCTTGAGGATTTCACATAAATCAAAAGGAAAGCAGAAAAAGGATTGGAGAACTGTTGATATAGTTTTAAAACAAGATGATCCAATGGACTAAACATCATTGCATGAATATTTTTATCGCTGGTTGTACCCAAAAATTTAGGGAAGATCAGCGATGAGCGATGAAGCGTATAAGGAAATTTTCTCTCTAAAAACAAACTAGTCTTATGTACTTCGCCAATATTAATGAAAAATCATGGATTAGGTTGGCGATACATGCTAATTGTCAGATCATATATGATTTATCAGGGTTAAAGAAGAACGTGGCAGCATTTGAGATAGCATCGTTGTTTTCTAGGAGCAAGTTGCTAATGGTCAAAAAATGATGCCCATTGCCACCTTTGATGAAGTTTTAATTGCTTTCAAATCAACGACCCTAATTCAAAGCTGAGTTGTTAACTTATCAACTCACTCGTGCGAGGAGTTCTTGAATCATCAATTTTGCATGCTCCAATCATTTATTTAATATAGGTTGATTGTTGTTCATTTACACCATCTTTTTAGTTTGTAGTAAATGTAAGGCGAAGTGTGAGGAGTGAGAGGTTTTTTTTTTTCTTGAGTTGGATGTTCTTGTCCTAGGTAAGTTGGTTCCAAATTGGGTTCTCTAGTCTGGTAGGAAATTTCTCTGATAGGTTGGTTACAATTGTCTAGGTCCCTGTAGATTTGCTTTAAATTGTTAATTACTATTTGCTCTAGAAATGGGGAAAACTGGTGTAGCAATTCAGCCTGTTAGAAGGTCTAGCTGACTCAATGTCTTTGAGTATCACGAGGACATAACTATACAGGAAGCCTAGGCTTCTCCTAAGGTTGCAAAAGGTAAAAGGAGGGCTAGAGGTCATAAGAAGAAGTTAATTGTGCAGAGTACATACAGTTTGAGAAACAGGACCCTTCCAGGAGAGGTGGTCAAGTTCAAAGGCAAGGAACTGGCTCAGCTAGTGAAGAAGGCTAGGAAAAAGGGTAAAGATCATAGGGCCTACCTGGGCAAACACAATTCTCCTATTGTTCTTTTTGATATTTCTTCGAACGCAGAAGGTGATACTGATTGAGAATATGGCAAGTACCTCCTTTCTATGGTGCCATATGGGAGCTTCAACGATGACGTGGTGATGGTCCCTCCAATTTCATCGAGGACAAGGAGCAATCGGGCATTTTCTGATGTCGACGACTCTAAATAGGGTCACTGCCTTGTTTTTGTTTTTGATGACACAATGATCTTTGCATAGGATGTATTTGTTTTTGTGTGTCCATGGTTTGTCTTTTTCTCTTCCATGCTGATGTGGAAGTCCTCTAGCTAATGTGGAATCTTTTTTGTTTCAACAATGAATGCGGTGATAGTGACTAATGGTATCCTGCACATGTTTTTTGCCTTTTGTCCTCCCCTGTTCCCAAATGATTGCATAAGAAACCGCTTGGGGAATTCTTCAAGGATTCAGTTGAAATTAGGATTTGAAATGAAATGAAAAACGAAATTGTAATTCAACTGGGTTCTTGTCGCTCCCCTGTTTATAAAGGGGATTTCATGGCTGAAAAAGAGAGAGTTCAGAATTTTGAGTCCAAAATAGGTCACAGTGAATGCTATGCTCTCAAAGCAATTAGAATGTAAATAGGTATTTTAGTAAGATATATCAGAAGAAAATCTACAGTGAAATTTATACTATATATAGATCTTAAATATGGTTTTACAAAGAAATATCACAAATGAAGAAGAAAGTTAGTTTTCAAAATATTGCTCTCCTGTGTGTCTTTCTTCTAAATTATGAATGAAGTTATTAAGTATAATTTTGTTTGTCTTATGTCATTTGCATCGAATGGATGATTTTGTTTCATGCTTCAGTTTAGTTAATTGATTAAATGCTAAAATGTAGCCATCAGTTTATAGGGAAGGAATATAGGACTTGGTAAGGAAGTAGTATTTTGAAACACAGTGAGTTAGATGTTGCAAAGCGGCATACTGATAGTCTATTAATTTCTAATGTTCAATGATAATTGTATTACTGGCTGATTACAAGTTATGACTCCACTTCTCCCTTAGATAAGGCACTAATTGTTTTATAATTTTATCTTATGGCCAATTGAGCTAGTAGTGAATTTGGTCTAGGATTCAAGATGAAGAAAGATTCATAAAATACTCTAAATTAATGTTGCCCAATTTTCATTTTTGGGCTCAATCAGGCAGGATAAGTTATGTTTCAGATGTTCATAAGGGCCAAATGGGAAATTTGCATCGAGGATTAGGTCTTGCATCTAATTCCATTTCATAAGAAGCTCATTTGAAAGGTATGCCTCATCAGTTTTGGCACAAAATTCATCAGAGAGGGAAGACGGCAAGACCTTCCTGTTGTCTTGCTGACGAGTAGTGCGTCCTATGTGGTTGAATAAACCAGTCGCCAGGACTTTCGGGTCGCCAAGAGTCTTCATGTATCTCTCTACTTGAAAAGGGGTCATGCCGATAGTTTTTCATTGGGGAGCTCTTGGCATAGGGTTGTGCCTTCGGGGAGAAGTCCTACTAACGCGGGGAGTCTTTTCGAGAGATTTAAGTTTGCCGAAGTGGCCTTGGTCTCGGTATGAAGTCCCACCGATCAAGTGAAGTCTTCCCGACTGATATGAACCCTCACCGAGAGATGATAGCTTCGGCGTAAGGTCTGGCCGACAGGAAGGATGTCTTGGCGAAGGGAGGTATTGTCGGCGAGAGGTCTCACCGACCGTTGGTGGTCTCCCTGAAATGGTCTGAGCCCGCCAAAAGATTGTGACCTCAATGAGAGGTCTCGCCGATTAATCGCAGTCTGGCCGAAAGTTTTTGGGGTCGCCAAAATGTTTCGCTGACGGAGGGTGCTTTCGCCATGAGCTCTTGCCACCTGCTATGAAGTCTTCCCGACTAGTGGGAGTCACGCCGAAAGTTGTTCACAAGGCAGGTGTCGGGGAGAGTTGTTTACTGTCGGGGAGATGTCCTACCGACAAACATAGCTATCTACAAAGGTTTTAAAGTTCGTCGTGGTGTCTTGGCGACCAAGCAGAGTCTCCCCGAAGTGAAGTGAGTTCGGCATAGGAAGGTTGACCTCAACATGAAGTCTGGCCGAATGGAAAAAGTCCCACCGAAAGAATGGAGCCCTTGGCGAGATGTTGAACTCGGCAGAAGGTCTCACCGACCAGGAAGTGTCTTCCTGACTGGATGGGCTCTCGCCAAAACAAGAAGGTTCGGCATGAGGTCTTCCCAAAAGCGAAATGTCTTGCCGACATGGTGTGGTCTCAGTGAATGGTGATATCTTTGGGGAGATGTCTCCCCGACCGAGGGTGGTCTCACCGAAACAAAAGGCACTCGATGTAATGTTTGGCACTCGGTGAAGGGTCTTGCCGACCACTAATGGTCTTGCTGACAAGGGGTCCCTTCGGTATAATGTTTTGAGCTCAGCGAGAAGTATCACCGACCCGATTGTCTCATTGACCATTAAGCACAGGAGGAGGCGCTCTCACCAAAGCAAGATGGCTTCGCCAAGATGTCTCGCCGACCCGATGGGGTCTTGCCAAAAGAAAGTGAGCTCGATGAAAACATGAGGTCTTGTCGAGAGAATAGTGTCTCGCCGATAGGGAGCTGGCTGCGGTGGGACTCATCACCGAGAGGAGGATTTCAAGGAGAAGTCTTGTCGACCCAATAGGATCTTTCCGAGATGAAATGGGCTCGCCGAGAGATATTGCCTTCGGCATGAGCTCTCACCGACACATGGATGTCCTACCGATGAAGGAGCTCAACGGTATAACTCACAAAGATCGGTATGACCTCCTACCGACTAAGGGAGCTCTTGTCAAATGCAGATGACTAAGCGATGGAAAGGGACATCGGTACGACTCCTGAGGGCTCGCCATGAGGTCTTCTCAAAAGAGAAATGTCTTGCCAATGGTCTGGTAATAGTCACTGTGGATGTTGTTATAACTTTTGAACTCACTATGTGGTCTTGCCGATCGTCATGAGCTATGCCAATAACCGTTGAAGGGCATAATCGCATTAGGGAGACACGGTTAGTGTCTCACCGACATGCGATTCAATTTGAATGACCTTTGACCGTCTGGTGCCCCCATGAAGCATCTGTTCACCAATCAGAGGAAGCTACAGGAGAGCCGTGGTAGTTTGACCCATGTGAAGATGACTAACTAAACGAATGTGACGTGGATTCGCTTTGAGCCTAGGAGCATTCAAAGCAGCTTGGCAAGGAGGTTTGAAGGTGGACACGAAGACCAGGAAGTTAATGCGGGCATTGCAAAAGATCAAGGAGGTCATTCCTAGAGCATTTCTTCACCGACATGGACAACAGGGACTTGCTTGAATGCAACATTAATTTCATTTAAAAAGATCTAGGGGCAGATCTTTCTGAAGGCTGATATTTTGTAAGCCTTAGGGGCCGACACATCTTTTGTATATAAGGAATTTTTGCCTCTTTGTAAAGGGGTTCATATTATGCATTCTAAAGAGTTAGTGATTTTTCTCAAATCCTTTCTCAGCTGATGTATGCTTTGTAACTCATCTAGAATTCTGAATATAAAATACAGAGATTACCTTCGAAACCAGTGTTAGTGTTCATGCTACTTTCATTTTCTTCTAGATTATGTGATTTTTTGAACTACGTTTTCTCAATCTGCATTCAAACTTTAAAGTTGTGAAATTCATCTTTCCTTCTTAAAGTTTATATGCAGATTAAGTCTTTCAAGAATGATGCATAAGTTCATGAAGTTCATGTTGAGTAAATAAAGTAACTATCATTAGTTTTCTAGTGTATGTTCATCTATTTTATTTCATGATTCCTATTAGTTCGGTGCATCACCATAGTGTTAGTTTTATTTTTATGAATGCCTTCTCCCTTTCCCTTTATAGAATTAGTAGTTAGGTGACACCAAAGGAAGCCAGCCTTCTTCAAAGGTTGACCTCTACCTATAAGTGACCCACAGCTTTAGAGGTCTTCCAATGTTACACTAGATTGTTGAGTTTATATTCGGCAGGGTGCAAATCCAAGTTGATAATAGTTTTTGGCACGCCCGGTGGGACTAGTTCCACATTAAACCATTGGTTTAGTATGCAACCAGTGAGTTCCAGACTTTATAGAATTCATTTGTGCATACTTGGCGACTCCGTAGAGAGAAAGAACTTCAGAATTAGCGCCTTCTACAATTATGAGAAGAGTTTAGACAAGGAGCAGCTTAGTTCCTTTCGAGTATTTGCAGCTATCACCACCAAGAAGACAAGGCAGAGCAACAGAAAGGCCAGGAACAACATTTTCTTATGCTAGAAGAGCCAAGTCTACTCCTCCATCCGTGAGATTCCATATTATTGTCATGTCTTTCGTTTCACCTAGAGTGCCAATAAATCCGTCTCAGCCATCTCCAATGACTGCTCCAAGGAATCAACCATTTCTTGCTTTCAATGGAGGGAGTCCCTTAAATTTGGCACAGGATAATGATATTCCAATGGCATCCTTGAAAATTCTGCCAAATTTCACTAGGGAAGATCAGACTACTCCGATTGAACATATGTGTGATGTGGCTTCGTTATGCAAAGCCCATCACATAACTCAAGAGGACGTTGCTGTGAGATTATTAGTTGTTTCACTAAAAGGAAGAGTTGTGCAATGGTACATGGGCTTAGCAGTCGGCTCAATTGCAACTTGGGATGAATTTGGAGACAAGTTGCATAAACAATTTCAGGACATGTCTGATAATTTGTCTTTATTGGAACAATTAACCACGATTAAGAGGGCCCCTCAGGAGTAGATGAATGATTTCAATTTCAAATTTCAAAGAACCTGGGATAGAATCCCTGCAACGGTGAGACCTTCACCTAAATATGCCTTCCTGTATTATCTTTGAGCTATAAATAGAGACATTTCAGTTTTAATACAGTCAATGGGAGGAGTGTCTTTTCCGGATGCTTTTGAAATAGCAATCAGAGCTAAAAACAGCCTAATACAGGCTAGTAAACTTGCTCCTAGGCCACCAATGCCTATATTTCTAGAGATTCATGTGAATATCCCTCTGCAGATACCACCTTTTACACCTTTTCCACCTGTTCCAGCGATGTCTAATGCGGTTCCCACTGCTGCAACACAAGAAGCTGCTATTTCAAGTTCTTCAAATGAGCTGCAGGAGATCAAAATTTTATTACAGACTTTTGGTAATAAGCTTGTGAGCTTGGAAAAGCAACAATCATATAACAGGCCTTATCAGTAGCAGAATTCTGGTCAGCAACAGCAATACCAAGGTAATAGGCAAGCTTATCAAGGCAATTATCAGGGCCCAAGACAGGGGGTAAATACTAGACCTTTTCAGGCTTATGCTCCAACACCTGTTAGTGCAGTTAGGGATCTTGTCCCTATTCAAAATAATTTAGCAGAAAATTATGAGTGGTGTTACCCTTGCAACCAATCTCATAATCAAACCACTTGCTCAAATGGACTCATTAATCAGGCACTTATGGTACAAAATGCCTCAAGTTCACAGCAAAATGAATTCAATGATGCATCTTCACAACACCAGGAGCAACCTACCAATGAAGCTACCCTACTTAACTAGCAGGGTGAAGAATTTTGTGGATTGAATGTAGATAATTCTTCGGTTGCAGCTAACACTAGGGCAAAGAAAAGAGCCTTCGAGCTTGATCAAACAACTGATAAAGGAAAGACAGCAGCTGCAGAAACATCTACATCTCAAGTGACTCATGTTTGGCAGAGAAATCAGCAACTCTCGGTCAAGGAGTAGCCACATTTGCAAGCTGATCACGCTGGCATAAAGGTACATTATAAAGTAAACCCAACTGTACCCTATAATGTTCTTGATAGTATGAAAAAGACGAATGTAACGATGTCTGTGTGGGATTCATTAGCTATCCTAGGTTAAAAAGATATGTTACACTCTGTTTTTTCAAATTTTAAAGTGTCTGATCAGTATGAGGCTCCAGTAGGTCAAGCTAGAGTTGTGTTAACAAACAATTCTCAGGGAAATGATAAACAGCCCAACAAAGAGACAGGAAAAGAAGTTAAACCACCTCCATTTTATGTGTTAGTAATCATAGCTGATAAGTTAGTTCATAACTGTATGGTAGACAGCGGAGCTAGTAGCTCTATGATGCCAAAGCAGATTGCTGACAAGCTTGGACTAAAGTATCAGCCTTTAGAGAAAGGAGTGATTCAATTGGATGGTACTTCTATTAATACATTGGGCATTATTAAAGATTTGAGTCTTACTCTTCATGCTTGTTCAAATTTTTCAGTTCCTCAGGACGTATGTGTCATAGACCTTCCACCTTTCTTTTCCTTGTGCCTCTCAAGAGACTTTACAGCTAAGATAGGTGGTTATGTTTCAACTGACTGGTTTCATATGTTGTTTAGAACTAGATATGGAACCAAAGTCACTATTAAATCTGAGAGGTTGGCTAAAGATCACATTGAACCATATAACCCAAGTCCCATCAATGTTGTTCCTATTGTTGCAGACACAAATTGTGTCATTTGTACTGACAGTGAACTAGCTGCTACTCAAGAACTTCAATTAGAAGTTTTTTTGATGTGCTTCTACATGAGTGGGTGGCTAAAAACTTGTGGGACAGTCTTGTAGATCTTATTCAAGATGTTGGTATGGGTAATTATGTGATGCTTGAACCTGATGCAGAGATTCCAAACCTTGAAAAGGATTCAAAACAGTTGTTGCAATAGCAAAGTGGACTTTTGGAAATGTTCTTTGATGGTTCCAGGAGCAAGAATGGAGGAGGTGGAGGTGCAATGTTGATTTCTCCACAGGGTGATAAGTACTTTTCAGCTTTTTATTTTGCTTTTGCATGTTCTAACAACAGTGTTGAGTATGAAGGACTTATCCAAGGCCTTGAATGGGCAAGGAAAAGAGGAATTGACTGTTTGAAGGTCTATGGAGATAGTGAACTGATAGTTAATCATATCAGGGGGCTGAATGTTGCCAGGAATGATGCTTTGAAGTCTTACAGAAATAGAGTATGGAATATAATTGAAGAATTTAATGCCTTCAATCTGATTTCTATTCCACAAAATAAGAATAAGCATGCTGACAGACTTGCAGCAATTGGAGCACAATTTGATATCCCAGGTGATATTAAAAAGGATAAAATATAGTAGTATCAAGGTGGTTATCAGGCCATCGATTCCTGATAACAACATTCACTGGCAGGTATTTGAAAGTGATGAACAAATTTTAACTTTTATGCTTCAAGAGGATCAATTTTCTGTAGTAAACCTGGAAAAGATCAAACAGTAGTATGATGATCAAGTGATATAGCTATAGACCAATAAGCTTCCCAAAGGGTTGGTTACCTTAGAATCCATATTTAATTTTGATGATCAGCTTAAGAAGAATAAATTCGGCATCCAAGTGAAAGATCATTATGAGGAAGTTGAAATCTTTAAAGGTAAGCTTCTCAAATTGGGAAAAATCTGTTTAGCTGAAGATAAGAAGGATTTCATTGTTTTATGCCAAGAGTATCATGATGTTTTTGCTTGGCAATATTTTGATTTAAGAGGGTTTGATCCTCATATTGCACAACATACAATTGAGTTAGAACCTAGTGTCAAGCCTGTTAGACAAAAACAGAGACCATTGAACCCCAAGCTTGAACCTTTAATGATCAAAGAGCTGACTAAGTTAGTTGAGGGGGGTATCCTATTTCCAATTAAACACACATCTTGGGTGTCTAACCTCATTCTGATTAGAAAAAAGAGCAGTGAGATAAGATTATGTGTAGATTTTAGAGACCTTAACAAAGCATCCCTGAAGGATCATTACCCCTTACCATCTATGGAACAAATTCTTCAAGCTGTTGTTGGATCAGAAAGGTTTTCTCTTCTGGATGGTTATTTTGGTTATAACCAGATTCTTGTCAAAGAGGAGGATCAATATAAAACAACATTTACAACAAAATGGGGCACTATGGCCTACAAGATAATGCCTTTTGGTTTATCTAATGTTGGTTCCACCTTTCAACGTTCCATGGATATGGCGTTTCAAAGTTTAATTTAGAATTTTTTGTTGGTTTACTTAGACGACATAACTATATATTCAAAAAATGCAGATGAACATTTGTCACATCTCAAGCAAGTTTTTGAAAAATGCAGGGAATATGGAATATCTCTCAATCCGAAAAAGAGTATTTTTGCAGTTCATGAAGGTAAACTATTAGGCCATATAGTATCAAAAGATGGAGTTACCATTGATCCTGAAAGAGTCAAAGCTATACTTGAACTACCATTACCCAATCACAAGAAAGGATTGCAGAGCTTTTTAGGAAGAATTAACTTTCTAAGAAGATTCATTCCCGATGTTGTGAATTTACTACAGCCCTTGACCACCATGCTTAAAAAGAATGCAGTTTTTAGTTGGACTTGTTGAAGTTGTGAAAGCCAACCTCACAGACCCCGAAGATCACCTGCATGCAATTAACCTGTCATAGAAAGAAGACATTCGAGACAAAAAAGCAAGGGTGCTCTGAAAGCTGAAAATGTATTAATCAGTGAGTTGTAAAATACAATGATCAATCCTTATAAAAGGAGATCAAGAAACCCTAAAAGGGAAACCCTAAATGAAACCCTAGTGTGCACACTTAATAATTAATAAATAATTAATTATTAATGTGCCTAAATTTAGCTTAAGTAAATAAAGGAATAAGTGACTTAATTAACTAACCAATATGATATAATTAATTAAGTGGAATAACTTATTACTCTAACACCCGCCCTTAAGATGAACTTAGGAAGAAGCTAAAACACTAGAATAAGATGCATGAAAGCAAAGATGGGTCCCGGAAACTAGGCCTGATCAGGTACCCATTTACAAATGCAAGAATGAGGTAGAGAAGGAAAAACCCAGTGGGACAAAACCCCCCTACAATGAGATGACTGTTGCAAGAAGCACTAGAAGATCACTGTAGAGTAACACTGGAACCTGATATTGGCAAGCAAGGAAAAATTCTTCTGTTTACTACTGAAACCAAATGAGAGTCATTGATTGACTCAAGGAATCATGATAAAGCAACAGCAGACCCGATGCCACGGAACACTCGAAAACTCCAAACTGAACATCTGACTTCAAACAGCAATAAATGTAGATAAATAGTAAAATACTAAAAAATAAATAGAACCACTGGAAATTTCTCGGAACTAGCTTTCCGACGATATCTTGTATTCCCGATTTTGATACCATATGGCCAAGTTATGGCCTCTGGAAGAAAACAACTCCAAGATGGGGAAAACACAGTGCGTCATTAATTTTGACGGTCATACGGCCGTCGCATCAAAACTATGGGCCCAAATTTGACAGCCAAATGGCTGTCGGTGCTACAAAGAGATCAATCCTTATGAAAGGAGATCAAGAAACCCTAAAAGGGAAACCCTAAATGAAACCCTAGTGTGCACACTTAATAATTAATAAATAATTAATTATTAATGTGCCTAAGTTTAGCTTAAGTAAATAAAGGAATAAGTGACTTAATTAATTAACCAATATGATATAATTAATTAAGTGGAATAACTTATTACTCTAACAGGACTATAGAGGGAAAACGTAGTTTTGAAGAGATCAAGGAAGCTTTAGCCTCAGCTCCAACACTGGTAAATCCATATTTCTCTAAAGACTTCTTCTTGTATGCTTTTGGCAGCGTTAGTTCACTTTCTGCTATGCTAGTTTAGAAGAACAGTGATAATTTAGAGAAGCCAATAGCTTTCTTTAGTCAGGGAATTGTTGATTATGAACAAAAATATACATTTGTTGAGAAGCATGTTCTTGTTGTCATCAAAATCCTAAAGAAGTTTAAGCCTCTGGTTTCAAACAACAAAATTCATGTTCTGATTGCACACCCAAGTGTGAAAGAATTTCTGTTGAACAAAGATCTGAATGATAAAAGAGCAAGGGGGGTCACTAAGGTTATGGAATATGATGTGGATATCAAGCTCACCAAGTTGGTTAGAGGTAAGGGTCTTTGTGAACAACTTACTTTAGGGTCAAGCAGTGAAAATGAATTAGAACATGATACCGTTTTTGCTAATGCAAATGAACCCCAGAATGCTCGGGATGATATGCCTCTGATAACAAAAAATTGGGCTCAAGACATGACCCATTTTTTTAGGGCTGGTGAGTGTCCACCAGGTTTAGATAGAGCTAAATGAAGATACTTCAGACTGCAGTCTATACCATATGTGTTGATAGATAGTGTTCTTTTCAAAAAAGATCTAAATGGTGTTCTATTAAGATGTATTCACAGTGATCAGGTTGAGAAGATACTTCATGAGTTTCATGATGGAGTTGCAGGAGGTCATTTCGCTCCAAGAACTACTACTTGGAAAATCATGAGAGTTGGTTACTACTGGCCCAGCTTGTTTAAAGATACATATGCATGGTCAAGAAAGTGTATCAAATGTGCTTTATTTGCAGGAAAAGAAAAGTTGTCTACTATGCCTCTACGTCCAATTCAAGTGGAGCAGCCCTTTATGAGATGGGGCATTGACTTTATCGGATCAATTAATCCACCATCTAGTACTGGTCATAAGTGGGTGCTTACTGCTACAGACTATTTCACACGGTGGACATAAGCGGTGGCTTTGAAAGAATCAAAAGAACCTTCAGTTTTGAGCTTTTATGAGGATATAGTAACCAGATTCGAAGTTCCTGATTCTATCATATTTGATAATGCTCTTGCATTTGTGGGATTAAGATTAACTGATTGGGATGTTAAACATGGAATTCATTTGAATACATCCTCAAATTATTACCCTCAGGGTAATGGTTTAGCTAAAAGCACAAATAAGAATCTCATCAGGATTATTAAAAGAACAATGGAGGATAATCAAAGGACCTGACACATTAACTTAAAGTATGCACTTTGAGCAGACAGAGTGACTCCTAAGAGGTCTATTGTTAATTAACCATACATGTTAGTTTATGGAAAAGAGGCCAGAATACCTTTATCTATGGAGCTTCCAGCTCTAGACATTGTTCACCAATTGGAGATGTTTGAGGAACAGGACCCAACGTTTGTGAGATATGTAGAGCTCATGGAGCTCAAAGAATCAAGAGACAAAGCAATGAAAGCTTTGGAGTATCATCAGCACCAAACAAAGAGAACATTTGATAAGAAAGCTACAGCCAAAATCTTTAAAGAAGGTGATATTGTTCTCAAATGGGATGTTCTAAAAAGTAGGCCGGGCCATCACACAAAGTTTGACATGTGGACGGTTCCATTTATTATCAAAGACTACAAAGAACATAATGCTTATTAACTGGCCACAACCGAAGGTGAAGTGCTTCCTATCCCAGTCAATGGGATACACCTCAAACCCTGTTTTCAAGTCTGACGAGTTCCTCTATTGTACATATTTGGTTAGGTTTTATTCTTTCAATAAGTGCTTCTGCACTTCATTTTAAACATTTTTTTATTCCCTAAGTGTTGTTCTAGCACAATATATGGTTCTTTTTTAGTTTCTCCTATTTCATAGGTTTCAAATGTCCCGATCTACTCATGAATCTCAAGTGAGTTGCAACCATGAACAAGGCTGACGTTTTAAGTCAACCTCTGAGTGACTCCATGCCCAATGGACAAGTTTTGGCTACTGGTTTCCATGTTTAGCAGGCAAACATCCAGCTGAGGTCACCATAAATGTTGCCCAATTTTCATTTTCGGGCTCAATCAGGCAAGATAAGTTATGTTTTAGATGTTCATAAGGGCTAAATGGGACATTTGCATTGAGGATTAGGCCATGCATCTGATGCCATTTCATAAGAAGCTCATTTGAAAGGTATACCTCATCAGTTTTGGCACAAAACTCATCAGAGAGGGAAGTCAGCAAGACCTTCTTGTTGTCTTGCCAACTAGCAGTGTGTCCTATGTGGTTGAATAAACTAGTCGCTAGGACTTTCAGGTCACCAAGAGTCTTCATGTATCTCTCCGCTTGAAAAGGGGTCATGCCAACAGTTGTTCATTGGGGAGCTCTCGGCATAGGGTTGTGCCTTCGGGGAGAATTCCTACCGACACGGGGAGTCTTTCTGAGAGATTTAAGTTCACTGAAGTGGGCTTCGGTTATGAATTCCCACCGATCAAGTGAATTCTTCCCGACTGATATGAACCCTCGCCGAGAGATGATAGCTCTGGCATAAGGTCTGGCCGACAGGAAGGATGTCTCCGCAAAGGGAGTTATTGTTAGTGAGAGGTCTCGCCAACCGTTGGTGGTCTCCCTGAAATGGTCTGAGCCCGCCAAAAGATTGTGACCTTGATGAGAGGTCTCGCCGATTAATCGCAGTCTAGCTAAAATTTTTTGGGGTCGCCAAGATGTTTCACCGACAGAGGGTGCTTTCGCCATGAGCTCTTGCCGCCCGCTGTGAAGTCTTCCTGACCGGTGGGAGTCATGCCGAAAGTTGTTCACAAGGCCGACGTTGGGAAGAGTTGTTTACCATCAAGGAGATGTCCTTCCAACAAACATAGGTCTCGACGAAGGTTTTAAAGTTCGCCGTGGTGTCTTAGCGACCAAGCGGAGTCTCCTCGAAGTGGAGTGAGTTCGGCATAGGAAGGTTGACCTTGACATTAAGTTTGGTCAAACGCACAAAGTCCCGCCGAAAGAATGGAGCCCTCGGCGAGATGTTGAACTCAGCGGAAGGTCTTGTTGACCAAGTAATGTCTTCCTGACTGGATGGGCTCTCACCAAAACAAGAAGGTTCAGCATGAGGTCTTCCCGAAAGCGAAATGTCTTGCCGACATGGTGTGGTCTCGACGAATGGTGATGTCTTCGGGGAGATGTCTCCCCGACCGAGGGTGGTCTCGCTGAAACAAAAGGGGCTCAATGTAATGTTTGGCGCTCGGTGAAGGGTCTTGTGGAATGCTAATGGTCTTGCCGACAGGGGGTCCCTTCAGTATAATGTTTTGAGCTCGAAGAGAAGTCTCACCGACCGTTAAGTACAGGAGGAGGGGCTCTCGCCAAAGCAAGATGGCTTCGCCAAGATGTCTCGCCGACCCGATGGGGTCTTTCCAAAAGAAAGTGAGCTCAGTGAAAACATGAGGTCCTGTCGAGAGAATAGTGTCTCGCCGATAGGGAGCTGGCTGTGGTGGGACTCATTTCCAAGAGGAGGAGTTTGGGGAGAAATCTTGCTGACCCGATAGGGTCTTTCCGAGATGAAATGGGCTCGCCGAGAGATATTGCCTTCGGCATGAGCTCTCACCGACACATGGATGTCCTTCCGACGGAGGAGCTCAGTGGTATAACTCACAAAGATTGGTATGACCTCCTGCCGACTGAGGGAGCTCTTGCCGAATGCGGATGACTAAGCGATGGAAAGGGATATTGGTATGACTCCTGAGGGCTCGCCATGAGGTCTTCCTGAAAGTGAAATGTCTTGCCAATGGTCTGGTGACAGTCACTGTGGATGTCATTATAACTTTTGAACTCGCTATGTGGTCTTGCTGATCATCATGAGCTATGTCGATAACCGTTGAAGGGAATAATCGCATCGGGGAGACATGGTTAGTGTCTCACCAACATGCGATTCAATTTGAATGACCTTTGACCATCTGGCGCCCCCATGAAGCATCTGTTCACCAATCGGAGGAAGCTACAGGAGATTCGTGGCAGTTTGACCCCTATGAAGATGACTAACTAAACAAATGCGACGTGGATTCCCTCTGAGCCCAGGAGAATTCAAACCAGCTCGGCAAGGAGGTTTGAAGGTGGACACGAAGACCAGGAAGTTAATGCGGGCATTGCAAAACTTCAAGGAGGTCATTCATGGAGCATTTCTTCACTGACATGGGCAGCAAGGACTCTCTTGAATGTAGCATTAATTTCATTCAAAAAGATCTAGGGGCAGATCTTTCTGAAGGCTGATATTTTGTAAGCCGTAGGGGCCAACACATCTTTTGTATATAAGGAATTTTTGCCTCTTTGTAAAGGGGTTCAGATTATGCATTCTAAAGAGTTAGTGATTTTTCCCAAATCCTTTCTCAGTTGATGTATGCTTTGTAACTCATCTAGAATTCTGAATATAAAATACAGAGATTACCTTTGAAACCAGTGTTAGTGTTCATGCTACTTTCATTTTCTTCTAGATTATGTGATTTTTTGAACTGTTTTTTCTCAATCTGCATTCGAACTTTAAAGTTGTGAAATTCATCTTTCCTTCTTAAAGTGTATATGTAGATTAATCCTTTCAAGAATGATGCATAAGTTCACGAAGTTCATGTTGAGTAAATAAAGTAACTATCATTAGTTTTCTAGTGTATGTTCATCTATTTTATTTCACGATTCCTGTTAGTTTGATGCATCACCATAGTGTTAGTTTTATTTTTATGCATTCCTTCTCCCTTTCCCTTTATAGAATTAGTAGTTTGGTGACACCAAAGGAATTCGGCCTTCTCTGGAGGTTGACCTTTGCCTATAAGTGACCCACAACTTTAGAGGTCTTCCAATGTTACACTGGATTGTTGAGTTTATATTCGGTAGGGTGCAAATCCAGGTTGATAACAATTACATTGCCCCAACTTTAAGTATATAAACTCATTCCCTGAAATGAATAACACTTTCACCAGAGGTCTGCCAAGCCTTTGATGAGGTGAGTTTCTTGAGGTGGTGCATGTGTGTGAAAAAATGCTCTTGACCTAATGAGAGATATTATGAGCATGCATAGGATTACCCTCTGAGGTTTCATAGAGCCCAAAGAGAAGTGAGGTACTAAATACTTTACTTAAGTGTTGGCCAATCCTTAACCTTGTTGATGATTGAGTTGTAGCAAATTCATATGTAGGGATTGAGATTAAGTTTGGTTCTTAAAAAATCACCAACAGGGTAACGGGGTAAATTGTCTACTCCTTTCCCTAAATGGATATGGATTTTATGGAAGCCACTTAGGAGTTAACATGTTGATTTGTTTAAGGTGTATTTAGTTGTAAAAATCCCTTATTTTGTTTCTTAAAGGGTTGGAAATTGTTAGGGGGCATGGATTTGGACTTTTTAGGGTGGTTGGAAGAAGTTTTTGTTTCACAATGACTAACCAAATTCTAATAATCAAGAAGTGCCATGCACAAGTTTGTAGAGGGAAACTTCATCATCCCAATTTTTTCTTGAATATTGGTTTGAAAATTTTCAATGAACATTCTTTGAAGATCGACATCAGGAATCTTAATGTTGATTTGTGAGTAAAGCAATTGGTATCTTGTTATGAAATCAGTGACCTTTTCATCCTTGTTTTGCTTACATTGCATTAAATCAACTAAGGCCATCTTGGGACCCATTTGCACTTGGAAATTGTTCAGAAAGGCATCAACAATTTCATTGAATGAATGAATTTAGTTATTCACTAAAGAAAAAAACCATTCCAAGTAAATGTCTTTCAAGGATCTAGGGAAAATTTTAGCCAAGAGCTTATCCTCAAAAATGAAGTCACTACATAAGGTTGTGTATGTCGAGACATGGTTACTAGGGTCTCCTTTACTACCATATTTCTCAGATCTAGGAATCTCTATGCCTTATGGCATTTGTGCTCTCAATATCTCCAAGGATAAGGGGTTTCTTTTGACATATTACGATGGTTTTCCATTTTAATTTTGGTTAATGTGGAAATTTTTTGTTGGAGGGATGAAACATTTCGCAAGAGTTGGTTAAGGACATAATCATTGGTAGTGTTGTGATATGGAGGTGAATATGGTGGAGGTGTATATGTATTTTGGGGACAAGTGAATTGTAATTTTGTGAGGGGAAATGGATTAGAAGATGTGACATTTGAATGCACAAAGCTAAGAGCATTCCCAGTGGAAATACCTAAGGTTGTATGGTTGTTGTAATAGTTGGATTAGTGTATGTAGGAATAGAGGCCATAGTTGTAGGAGGAGGAATTGAATTTCCACCTTGACTTTGAGTGTACCCCAAAGTTTGAGAACAACTAACCATTGTAGGCACATGAGTATCAATGATATGAGCTAGGCTACGCACAATTTATATTCCTTATTCATTATCAAACACTTTGCTCATGCTATCTATGATAGGAAGCGTAGTACCAACAATGTATTTAGAACTCACAAAGTTTTTCAATTTTTTTAAGGCTGCATCCATTTGTTTTAGTTCTCTTGAGGGAAATTAGCAACCATTGTATCAACATTAGTCACATTGTTTGTGGGTAGGGTGGGCATGGGAAATGTGGTATCAAAGCTATGGTCCATAGTGGGTTGATTAGTATCAACACTATGAGTGAAAGAGTTGGAAAAATCAAGATCCATGATGGATGTAGTAGCATAGGATGGCATGAGTCTCAAACTACATCTCACTACAGTATTGGTAATAAGACACCAAGTTTTGAAACTCATATAAGTTTCACCAAACCTAAGTGCACCAAAAATGGAGAATAGGCACTAAACAAATGCAATCAACACCCAAAATTATGAAGTGCAATGAAAGTATGTAAAAAGAGAACAAATTTCAGATTTAAAAAATAATAATCTACTGATTATCCTATGCAAAAACCTGAAAAAAGATGTCTTTTTAATGCCAATTTTGATTTCAAATAATGCACTTAATTTGACCAATTGAACTTAATGCAAGCAATGATAATTTTTTTGATTTTTTAAATTGAAACACAGAATTAACAGTAGAACAAAAAGAAGAAAATAGAGACAAAGCACTACCCAGAATTTTGAAAAAGCACCTATATAGGGACTAATTCACCCTAGGGTGAATGGGTCCTAGGTTAGGGTTCTAAAAAATCAAAGTTTGAATTTGTTGCTTAATGTTTGAATTTCTAGTTTCACGTTGCAAACTGTTGTTTCAGTGATTGAATTTTCCAAATTTATTTTTCCTAATATTGTAAGGAAGCTAAGGTAGTGGAACAACTTCCTACACTAATCTTGAGAGTATAATAATACAAAAAATTTATAGATCTTTAACAGTTACAAAAACTTAAACAAAAATAAACATAAATATCATGAATACCACAACACGATGATTTATGTGAGGAAAACCCTTTTGGGAGAAAAACCCCACACTCCAAAATCTGCCCAATATATTATTCAAAAATCATAAATATTACAATATACATGCAGAGAAAGCTTCTCACTGGAGTATCACCAACTAGAGATCCATAGGTAACACATACACTATCAGACTCTCAAAATACATCACAATACAGAATTGTAATATAATTCCCTCATAAAATAGGGTTTCCTTCTAGGGAAAGTCAAGCCAAAAAAAATATCGACCATTAGATATGAGACATAATGATGAACGGTCCACATTTACAATAATAAAGTGTACATAAAATTTAGCTTCTAGGGGCGCTACCCCCAAGCCCCCACTAGGGCACGTTGCTCCCTAGACCCCCAACAAAGGAAATGATCCCCCCGTGCCCCCCCATCATCATTGTATGAACAGTACCTTATGTATCAATAGTAACTTGTGTAATTGCAAGGTTGAGACACATTTTCCCAAAAAATACAATTGAAATTAGTGACAAATGATGAAAAATTTCACACTTTTTGAAATACAATTTTGACTCAATTTGTGAATGTAAATGATTGAAAATACATTAATATGCAAGTACTATGCGAAATCAATGTAATATGCATACAAAAAAAAATTCATATTTTAAGTAATGCAAAATGTAAATTTAAAACCCTAAATGAGATGAAAACTAATGTAATTTCCCAAATGAAATGCAAACTAATGCAAATCCTACATCTAGGGTTTGAATGGAATCCAATTTCATAATTTTAGATGTACAATGTCGGGTTCACCAAAATGAAATGAAGGGAAATATGGATTTCTCCAAAATGGATGGGAAATTAACCTATCTTCCTACTTTCATTAGGAAAAAGAGATCCCCTAGGGTAAGATTGACTTTCAACCCTTACGTAAGTCAACCTTAATGAAGATCTTGTTGTTTTCCTTATGATTGAGGACAGGGTAAATCAACCTGAAATGCATTTTTGGGAGATAAATGAAAAATACTAAATGAAACCAATTATGTAATGTAAGACTTGAAACATCAATTTAAAACCTTAATCTATCAAAATCCACAAACTTTTGGCAAATCTGAGATGAGTATGAATTTATACACCTATTACCAAAAGCTCTTGTTGAGTGTCCTCTTGGGATAGATTTTCCCTAGGGTGAATGGGTCTTGCTACAAGGATCCAAAATCTATTTTGACAATCCTCTGCTCCTGGATCTACACTCTCGATTCCTCTGGACTTCATAGTCAGGAAGTCGGAAATAAATTCTACAAGTGATTTTCTATGGCTTGACAACTTTGACAACTTTGCAAAATTGCACTTTTAATCAATTTTCAATCCTTCTTCACCTACAAATCTGCACATACACAAGAGGGAAAAATTATTTTTTTTTGGTGAATGGGGGTTTGCCTTGGTCAAACCCCATTTTGGTAATTAAACCTTGTAATGAAATGAAACATGAATGGAAGGAATGATGAATGAAAAATGTTATGTTGCAACTCACCAAACCCTTGAATGGAGATCCTTGAAGGACTGAAATCTAGCACATCTCTCCAAGGTCTTGATCTTGCATGAAATGGCTTGATTGGATGTTGATTTGACAGCTTGAATATTGTTGACTTGAATGCTTGAAACCTACATCATAATGTTAGCTCCAAAAACATGCATGAATGCAAATACCTTTGACATAATGCTTGAGATCTTGAATGTTGCAAAAAATTACTAATAAATCTTCCCTTGAACACATTTGACAATAATCTTAGCTTTAGGAATGATTACATATAAAATCAAGGATTTGAATTGATAAAAAGACCTTGTATTTATAGGTAATTTTCTAATTTCCCAAAAGTAAACATCAAAAGTTGACAATTGCAAATTGAATTTGAATCATGAAATTTTTTCCAAAAATATATTAAAAATTGGGGTCCTAAACTTAAGGGAACCCATTCGCCCTTGGGCGAATGGGTCCTAGGACCTAAATCCAGGACACATCAATTTCAAGGCAATTTAATTAATGTTTGCAATTGTTTAATACAAGTTTCCCTTTCGGAAAATAGGATTATTTAAGCTTTTAAATGCATAATTTGGATAATTAGTGATTTAATTAAATCCAATTTATTAAGGGACCCAAACATAGTGTGAATGTAAAAGGTTACATTTTTTTGACACTACAGAAAGATAATTACGATGTTGTATTTTAGTAAATTTGATGTAATAAGATAAATGATTATATTTTTATTTTAGATGATGTGGATGATGTCATCCTTAGGATTCCCATTTGATATGTAAATTTCTACTAATGAAAGTAAAAATTTGGTTAAAATACTAATTTTAATGTCCCACCTATTGGAAGTTTGGAAGTTTATCATTGTTGATGAAGTTTGGAAACATGAGCATGAAGTGTACATCCATTAGTTGATTTGGTTGATCCAATGTTTTCATTGATTTCAACATTGTGGGGAAACATTTTTTGTGTCATTTGTACAGTACTAACTATACCGTGAAGCTGATTTATCAAGAATTTGGCTAAGTTTTCTCTTTTGAAAGTGTTGCAGTTCAGTGCGTCAATTTTTGGGTCCACAATTTACCAAAAGAAGAGGTATAACTCTGAAGACTGGATTATACAACTATATTTTGTTAGAAATTTGAAATAGATTGAAGAACCCAAGGAACTTTTTAAGAGAAAATCAAAGTTACATAAACTGGAAAAACATAAGAATGCAAACCAGACTCTAAGAGATTATGCAATCTTAATGTGACAAAATTGCATTAAGAGCTTCCAATCTAAAAAGATACAATGCAAAGATGCATGAATGGATGCAAGAGTATTGCAAGAGTATGCAAATACAAGCTAGGTAGTGAGTTTATATAAAACTTAAGGGAGGAGGTAGGTGGCAAATCCAACCAATAGGAATAAACCACAAAAAGTGGAGATTGACCACCAAAAGTGGAGTATGCCACCAAAATTAGAAAGTGGTTCCACCCTATAAGGAAGGGGACACCACACACTAATATCCTAGTAATAAATTCACTTTATTATCCTAAGAAAGTTTAATTAAGTGTAAGAAAAACCTAGAACTAAGGGAAAATAAATTAACCCACTAGGAAAATAAAACCCTACACCAACACCCCCCTTAAGCATGGATTAGGAGGATGCAAAAGATTATGGGTTCCGGAAAATGAAGTCATGTTAGGTACCCATGTACATATAAAATTCCCCTCCAAAGAAGAAGAAGCCCCATCCCACAAAAAAGAAGTACGCCCCCCCCCCACCATAATAGAGAGAGAAATGAAGAGGAAGGACAAAGAAGCCCCCCCAAAGAGATCCAATGGTAGATGCTCAAAACTGGATGTAGAAGATGGTCCACGATCATCGAATAGCATTCCTCCCCTTAGGAAGAAACAAAACCAAAGGTGTATGCGAGCTATCTCCCCACTCCTGAGAGGAAATTATAGGAAAAAAACTCAAGATGTATGGAGTCTCTAAACTTGGCTCAAGTGTCCCCATGTGATGTTGAAAGTTGTCACAATCAAATCAGGTGTTCTAGGCCACACTGTTGAAGATGACAAATCAAAATATCCAAGAGACTGATGTAGAACACCATCCAAAGACTCAAGTATCTCCTTTGAAGATGTCTTCTCCAAATTTTGATCCAAAGTATCCAAACTCATGTCAAAATTAAATGAATGACCATGAATGAGAGGGTTAGAGTGATCCCTCACAATAACTAAAGAAGAATAAACTTCATCAAAGAGAAGATGAATATCATCAATAGTGTCTCCCAAATCTACAATATGTGTCTCCATAAACAAGTTTGAAACACCTATCAATAGATCATCCCAAGTTGAATCTAAAAGAAAATGTATGACCTACTGCAAAGAATCACTAGAAACTTTTGAAGAAGCAACACTAGAATCTAAAGTAGCAATAGTAGATGGTGATGGGGTATCAATGAATTGATCATCCAAACAAGATGGGGAAACACAAGTCTCAATATCATCTACAATAGCCTAGTTCTCCAAGGAAACATCACTTTAGATGAATATCTAGTGTCTCCATACAATTTTTGAATGATGGTCCAAGCAATGAAAGGGCACTCAGTGTGCTCTACATGATGTAGAATATCCTCATAAATAGTAAGACATATTAGTCCATATACCATGCGATTATTGTTAAACCATGCATTTTTTTAATTATAGTCACTTGGCTCAGGAATGAGTCTAAGGAGATAGGGCAATAGATCCTACTCAAGGAAATGATTCTTTATCCCTTGTTTCTAAAACAAATAGTTCTCTAAAGTTAGCTTGAAAACATAAGGATAGAAATATTTTTTAAGAAACATGCTTAACCCCCCCATAAATTGAACTTTATCTTAGTTTGTGATTACAAATTGTTTGTATAATCCCCCAAGATTGATACAGAAAAATCACTTTAAGTGAATGCAAAAAGAGACATCAAGAGACACCCTTACTTTCCACTAGTCTCATAAATCACCCCCCTAAGATATTACAAGGTTGGGAATTTATGTTTAGTGCATTTACAAAACATTTTCCAAGATATAATGCTCAATAGGCCCACAATGACCAAAATTATAAATTCTGATACATAATTAATCTAAGATTAAATCTGAAAAAAATAGCTTTGTAGTTGTGTAGTTCTCTTCAATACCTCTCCAATGCCTATTTGTTTCCAAAAAATGGAGCTCTAAGGTGAAAGTTATGGCCTATTGAAGAAAAAAAGCAACAACAAATTCAACCTACAATTTCTAGCAGAAAATGGAAAATTTTATTTCTAAAACCTTTGTAGATGGAAAGTCCTTGTCTCTAGCTTTCCAACAATATCTTATTTGTTGGAATCCAACACTCGAGGCAAAATATATGAATTTTTAAAAAATTGGCTGAATTTAGCTTGCAAGAAACAATTTTTTCTAGCAAAACATTTTACTTTTGATTTGATTTCTAAAAAATATACTCATTGTTTTAAGACAATAATAGAAATCTAGAAATATTTTGAAGCTAAGAACGAAACCCATAAATCATTTTTTGATCCAGCAAGCAGAAGATAAAAAATGAATTTTTTTAACCTTCAACCGATAGAAAAATGATGTGTGGCACTTTTTGTACAGTAATTTTTTTCAGATCTATGCAAGATATGCAAAATCTAAAAGATAACTAGTTGAGATTTCGGCCTAGCTACAAAACCCAAAAATCATTTTTTTCCCAAATGAGTGAAAGCTAGAATTCTGAAGCAAAAAATAAAATGACTCCAGTGAAAAACGGTTTTCTTCAAACCCCCGCCTAGAACTATGTCAAATGATCTCAAATTTGGATGAAAAGAAAGCCAAAAATGACTTTCTCGAGCCTTCTTGATGCGTTGGAATAGTCAAAAATGTTGTCAGTATAACCAAAAATGATGCAATCACCCAGATCTCACAAAACACATATGCAAAATAAAGAGGTAATTAAATATTTGCAAATCCTTTCTGATTCTCCAGATCATTCAAGAATGCAAGAGAACAACGTACGAGAATTTACAATATTTTTACAAGAAACTCAATCTCTCAATCAAGAATCTAAGATCTAGATTTCTCAAAACAAAAGCTCTGATACCATGTTAGAAATCTAAAATAGATTAAATAACCCAAGGAAATTTTTAAGAGAAAATCAAAATTACATAAACTGGAAAAACATAAGAATGCAAACCAGATTCTGAGAGATTATGCAATGTTGATGTGACAAAATTGCATTAAGAGCTTCCAAGCTGACAAGATACAATGCAAAGATGCATGAATGGATGCAATAGTATTGCAAGAGCATGCAAATACAAGCTAGGTAGTGAGTTTATATACAACTTAGGAGAGGAGGTAGGTGGAAAATCCAACCAATAGGAATAAACCACAAAAAGTGGAGATGGACCACCAAAAGTGGAGGATGCCACCAAAAGTAGAAAGTGGTTCCACCCTTTAAGGAAGGAGACACCACATACTTATCTCCTAATAATAAACTCATTTTACTATCCTAAGAAAGCTTAATTAAGTGTAGGAAAAACCTAAAACTAAGGGAAAATAAATTAACCCACTAGGAAAATAAAAACCTACACCAACATATTCAAGATCTCGTAAATTTTTGTGAAGTGAACTAAAAGATATCAATGACAGAGTTCAACTTTGATATCACTGTCATCTCTCTATTCAATGTGTCAGTATGGGAGACTTCACATTTCCTCAAAAATAATTATTTTGCGCTACAGTCTTAAAGTTAGACTCACTAATGTCGATGAAATATGAATTTGAAGAAAGATCGAATCTAGAAGTCACTTGTATGAAGAATTCTATGTATGCTTAAAGGGTTTTGTGATTAATTCTAATTTGTATCTGACCTAATACATGATATGCACTGAAAATATTAAATATATATTACGAATTTTAGTTAGATCTATTTTAGGTCCTTGTCGACCTAAATTAAGTACTGCACATTTTGCATGAGCGTGAAGATGATCTTGGATCATGTGTGGAGCTGACATGGCTATGTTGAACTAAAATAGGGCTACATATAATTAGGCCGACCTAATTGATGGATGCAAATGTAATTGGGTATATATATGTGAGACAAGAAGGAAGAAGAGTATACAAGTGGCACATCAGGCATGAGTGGTCTCATATGATACGAACATGTGAATTCAGAGGTGAGATATTAGAATAAGAGTAGAGTTATTAAGTGACTACTAAGCAAAGTAGTAATTTACATTCAAAGCTTCAAAGGAACTAAAATAAAACACAAGGGAGGTGCACTTTGTATCAGTTCATACTTTGGAAATGAACCTTTTGTATTGTATTCAACTCTGGTTATGAGCCTTATAAGGACAAGTGTGTCCTAGAAATGAGCCCTTGCAATATACTATATCCAGATATAATATATTGTGAGATAATCCTCACCATGGTTTTTCCCTTTCTAGGTTTTTCACGTAAACATCTTAGTGTTCATGTGTTACATGATCTTGTGGATGTTTCATGCTTTCATTCTTGTTTTTTGTCGATATGTTTTGATGATTTGATAAGATGTATTCTAAAAGTTTAATAGAATACTGATTCACCCCCCCTCTCAGTATTCTGAGTGTTCAAAAATTGGTATCAGAGCTTGGTTCCTTCAGAAAAGCCTAACAACTTGAGGAAGATCTTGGAAGTTTGAACACATAGCTGACAAAAAATTTCCTATTCCTCCAGAAGAAATTTCTACAATTGAATATGAAGAAGATGACTGCATGTTTGACAAAGAAGAACTTAAGGCTACTCTTGAATATCTTGACAAAGTTGAAACTGAGAACAAAATTTTGAAGGAAATCCTAGGAGAAGCAAATGAATGCATCAAAAAGGTAAGAGAAAAAATTAAGAATTTCAGAGAAAGACATAGGGAAGTCAATGTACAGTTGAAGCAAGCAAATGAAGAAATCACTAGACTGAAAGTGCAAATGGAAGAAAAGGAAGGATTGAGGAATGTCTGAATGCATTGGTACAAAGAAAGACTGAAGAATGCTCTAGACTTGAACAAGAAGTGGTAAATCTCATATTAGATCTGGAAAAGGAAAGAATACACGAGGAGAAATTCAAAATATGTACTACAATGCTTGATGAATTGATTGCAATAGAGAAACCCTCTAAGGATAAAGGTTATTTGGGACTTGAAGAAGGAAAAATTTTGAAATATGCTAACCAATTTTTTTGATATATTTTTCAAACACAATCAACACTCTGCCAATTGAATTAGCGTTAGCATCAAAAATGAAATCCAAGCTTGAAAGAACTCAATGCCAAGAATGCACACTCAATCCCAACGAAGGATAGGTGTTGTCATATGGTGGAGAAACTAAAAAACAATACTTGAAATGAGACAAACTCAACATCAAGAATGTGCACTCAAGATCCCACTAAGGGCAAGGTGCTAACATATGACGGAGTTATTAATTGAACTAAAATGATTAGGCGGATAACCATCCATGAAGATACATCTAACTAATTCATCCGCTATGGCGGGCATCCACGTAAAATTGGGGATTCACCACTTGAGAGTGGGTATAATGAGAGCTAGAATGTTCATTCTCCACACTGGCAGTAAACCATCTAGGGGTAATTAATATGGAAATTAAACAAGTAATTGCAGAAAGTAAAATAGTTGGATTAGTACTACTAAATCTCAACCTTACAATCAATAACTCTACAGATTACTAATTAAAATGATAGAGAATGAAGCTAAGAAGAGGAGAATGAATTATAACAACGATTTAACATTCCAAAACTAAAGTAATAGGCCAAAATAGAAAACTATTACAATCTAATGTAAACATATGAGTTATGGAACTTCTGATCAGCAAACTATGAAATCAATAAAATGCTCACAACTTCATCAAATTACCTTCGTTTCGAATGAAATCCAATGCAATGAACAACTGGAAGGTAGGTGACCAAGTTAGGATGAAGAAACAACAACAAAGAACCTTTGTGAATTAAGCACACATTCCAATGCACTTATGAAAATGTACGACCCTCCTTGAAGGGATGATTTTCATTTAAAAATCAGATTCTCAACTATAAAATCTCAAACTTAGCATGATGAGTCACCCAAGATCAAAAAATCCAATAATGAAATACCCGGAATCATATTTAGACTGATAATTAAACAATGAATCAAAATCACCTTTAGCTGTAGATGAATCAACCATACCAAAATTGATAAATCTCCAAATTCTTCAACATTCAAACTCAATCTGCTCGTCTGGATGAGAAGCAATCCCAAAACCAACTAGGTGTTATCTTTCAAACACAAAATTGGATCAATGCTAAGAGGTAAGCATTCCTCGAAGCTAAATTCATGAAGTCATTCCGACAGCATAAGAATATGATAAGCATAATGGATACCAAGGCTAGAGAAAAACCTTCACTATATAGAAGCTCACAAAACTCTTCAAATTCCTAAGAAAGCACACCAAAAGACATAAGAGTCTTTTCAAATTTCCACAAACAATTAATTCTCAAGATGGCGTCCCTTTTTGCACAATATGAACTTCACTTTATTTAAAAATATCTCCTTAAAATTGGTGTCCACTTTTCCCAAGGCATTAGACAATAATTAAAATATATAAACACCTCATGAAGGCATCCCCCTTCCAAGTCCCTCTTTTAAACACAACTTAAAGTTGTTCTCCTAGGCCAAGGGGTCAACTGCAAATTATAACATTAATGCCTTTATTCACCAAAATCAACCCATTAGAAGCCAGTCTTGAATTTCATTAAATGCTCCAACTGAAAATGAAGACCTTGAAGACTGATAACTGCATACTACCAAAAATAGAATTCACTATAAATAGTAAACTCCCTGAAATGCCATAGAACCTTTGAACATGGAAACCCTAATTTTACCTCAAACGAGCCTACAAGCTTCTGGAATAGGCTGATGAGTGTCAGAACATATCACTGATGAAAAGGGGACATTACAATCTGCCCTCCTCGAGATTGCTTGTCCTCAAGCAACCGAAAAGATGGATGCAACAAAATCTGTTCTCCTTCCCATGCGGCATCTTCAATAGGAAAATTCCTCCATCTAACCAAATATTCCTTGATTGTCCTTCTCCTCAAGCAACATTCTCTAGTATCAAGAATCTCTTCTGGAATCAACACCAACTGACCTTCCTCATCTAATGGAGGTAATTTTGAAGTAGCCACAACATTGTGTCCAAGTGCCTTCTTGAGGCATGACACATGAAAGACGTTATGCACCTTGCTTTCAGCTGGAAGCTCCAACTCATATGCAACTTCACCAATCCTTTTGGTGACTTTAAAAGGACCATAAAATCATGGCTTTAACTTTTTTGCACCACTCTTCTTAAGGGTAGATTGTCTATAGGGTTGAAGCCTCAAGTAGACCATGTCTCCAACTTCAAAAGATCTTTCAACATGCTGCTGATCAGCGTATAACTTCTGCTGATTTTGAGCTTGTTGCAGATTTTCCTTGAGAGATTTCAAGATGTCTTGGTTCTGCTGAAGCATATCCTTAGCCTGTGGAGCTCTACTATCACCAAACACCAAATCTACAAATTTAGGAGCATCATAACCATAAAGGGCCATAAAATGAGACGTCTTAATCGACATATGATAGGAAGAGTTGTAGCAGTACTCTCCCAAATGAAGCCACTTAATCCAAGCTCTTTGCTGCCGTGAAACATAATTTCTAAGGTAGCCCTCTAGCCACTTGTTGACAATCTTGGATTTTCCATCTTTTTGAGGATGATAACTATTGCTTGGAGTAAGCATTGTACCACTCAGCCTGAAGATCTCTTGCCAAAAATCACTTAGGAACTTGTTGTCCCTATCACTGACAATGGTTTTAGGCAAACCATGCAACCGAAAAACTTCTCTAAAGAATAACTCAGCCACTTGAGCTGCTGTAAAAGAAGTTGTGATAGCATAGAAATGTGAAAATTTAGTCAATCTATCTACCACCACAAAAATACAATCACATCCTTGTACCTTAGGCAACCCAGTGATGAAGTCCATTGCAATGCTTTCCCATTTCTGATTTGGAATTGGCAAGGGCTGCAACAACCCAGCTGGAAAAGAATGTCCATTCTTATTTTTTTGGAAAATAGAACACTCTCTTATGTAATTCATTACCTCATCCTTCATCCCTTTCCAAGCAAACCTTTCTCTAATCTGCTTGTAAGTCTTGAACATGCCTTGATGACCAACAAGGGGAACATCATGAAAAGACTATAGAATCTTCTTTTTGAGCTTAGATTCATACACTAAAAAGACTCTACCTTTATAGAAAATTAACCCATCAACCAACTTATACCTTTCATCAACCAAATGACCTTCAAACAAGCTGGTTGCAAATTGATTTTTAGCATAATCAGCAGCAATTAACTCCTTCCAATCTGTTGATAACTCACAAAGTGACTGCAAATGAGGCCTTCTTGAAAGTACATAAGCCACTATGTTATTTTTCCCTTTGACATATTCAATGTTAAAGTCATATGCCTGGAGCTTACTTACCCACTTCTACTTCCTTTCATTCAAATCCTTTTGGCGCATAAAATGTTTACGACTATTGTGGTCAGTCTTAACAACAAATCTACTTCCCACCAAGTATTGACAGAATTTAGACAAAGCATGCATGATGGCAAGCATCTTTTTGTCATAAATGGAGTAAGTTTTTTCTGCTCCTCTCAACTTCTGGCTTTTGAATACAATGGGATGTTTGTCTTGCATTAGAATAGCTCCAAAACCTTCACTCGAAGCATCATATTGCAATTCAAATGGTTTTATAAAATCTGGAAGAGCCAACACCGGACATGTACTCATGATTTTCTTAAACTTATCAAAAACTTCTTGTGCCATCTTGGTCCAAAGAAAAGCTCCTTTCTTTGTAAGATTTGTGAGAGGGGTTGCTTGATGAGAATATCCTTTCACAAATCTTCTATAGAATCCACATAACCCCAAAAATCCTCTCAAATGAGAAACATTCTTTGGAGTTGGCCAATCAAGAATGGCTCTTATCTTTTCAGGATCAACCTTCACACCCTTTTCATTGATAATGTGGCCAAGATATAATAGTTCTGTCATCCCGAACTCACACTTTGATTCTTTGGCAAACAAGCATTTTGTTTCCAAAATACTAAGCACTTCTTCCAAATGCTTAAGGTGCTCTTCACATGACTTACTGAAAATGAGGATGTCATTGAAGAAGATGAGCACAAACTTCCTCAACTACTATATAAAAATATTATTCATACAAGATTGAAATGTTGCTGGAGCGTTTGTCAAAACAAAAGGCATGACAAGGAATTCAAAATGCCCAAAGTGACATCTGAATGTTGTTTTTTCTATGTCTGTCTCCCTCATTCTGATTTGATGGTAACCCGAACGAAGATCAATCTTCAAGAAAAACATAGCTCCATGGAGCTCATCAATAAGCTCATCTATCCTAGGAATAGGATATCTATTCTTGATTGTCTTTTGATTCAATGCATGGTAGTCAACACACATACGCATTGTGCCATCTTTCTTTTTGACTAGCACTACTGCAGAAGCAAAAGGACTCTTGCTTGGTCTAATGAAACCGGTCTCCAATAGCTCCTTGATGGCTTTTTCGATCTCATCTTTTTGCTTCTTTGTATAATGGTATGGTGTAGTCATGACGGGATTTGCTCCTTCTTCTAATTCAATTACATGCTCAGAACCTCTTTCAGGAGGTCTTCCAGGAGGTAGGATTCCAAATACTTTACTCTTCTTTGAAAGTAAGGCTTGGATATCAAAATGATATTGCCTCTTCTCTTCCACTGGATCAGCTGGTAGAACCATACACTCAGCTACCCACTCAACTTGATCATGACGGATCAACCTTTCCATTCTTTTCAAGGACACAATTCGAGGGCCCCCATTTGACATCCCTCTCAAAACAACCTTCTTTCCATTAGCTTTAAATTTCAGCTCCATTGTTTGTAAATTCAAAGTGATCTCTCCAAGAGATCGCAGCCATTGTATTCCTAACACGGCATCAGTATCACCAATACCCACAACATAGAATTCATCTTTTACTTCATAATTTCCTATCTGAATAGAAAGGTTAGGAATTTTCTTAGTGCATGACATGGTGAAACCATCAGCTACCATTACTTTGAAGCCTTCAAACTCTTCAGTTTTCAAACCTCTCTTTGTCACCAATCCTTCATCAATGAAGTTGTGAGTTGCTCCAGTATCAATTAGAACAACTATCCTTTGAGATCCAATCACTCCACTAACCCGAAAGGACTCAATTTTCTGAAAACTTGATAGTTGTGTGCACGCACTACCATCTCCCACCTCATCAAACTTCTCTTCTAGAGCTTCTTCACCTTCACTACTTGCTGATTCGTATTGTTGATCAGATGAATTAGATTCTGATCCAAACTCAGAATAGCCTTCCATTAGGTTTGCTTTGCCTCTTCCATAGCAATGGTGACCCTTAACCCAAGGTTCACGGCAAGTGTAGAAAACTCCATCTTTTCTAAGCTATTCTTTGAGCTCTTCTGACAACTTTGGTGGAAACTTCTTTGGCAGATTTGAATAATGTTTTTTATCCTTCTTATGGCTAAAAGGTTTTGAATGAAACTTAGGCCTTGGGGCTGCCAACTCCATGCTCCTCGCTTTCTTGATGGCTTTATCTAAAGTTGGTGGATCAAAGGCTTTTACCCATCCTTTCAAGGGCTCCATTAATCCTTCTACAAAGAGTACCACAAGTCTTCTCTCAGTAATGTTAGGAACCATTACTGACAATCTTTGAAAATCAGCCACATAATTTTCTAAAGATCCTTGTTGTTTCAATTGTACCAATTCTCTGAATCTCAACTCTGGATCCTTGGTTTCAAATCTCTTGATCAACTTGTTGGTAAACTCATCATAGGTATGAATGAGGTTATGGCCAAGAGTGACCAAACCATGAGTCCACCATTCGTGAGCTATCCCATTCAAATGCAAGGTAGAAAATTTGATAGCATCTCCTTCCGGAATGGGTCTGAGAGAGAGATAATTATCTAGCTTCTGCACCCATGATCTGGCTGTGCACTTATTACTACCATCAAAATGCTCCATAGTTATCTTTCCCAAAGCTTGGTAGAAATCATTTCTAGGCACCATAGGAGGACATTGCCCATTCCTTCCGCCATTTCTCTGACTCCTTTGATTCATGTATTGATCAAAGGTCCAAGCACCTCTCAAGTCAAGAGGTAAAGAAACGTACTCCATGTAAGCTTGATGTGCATCATCAGCAAAGGTTGGTGCAGCTTCAACCGGCTATTGCTCTTCCCTTGGCGTGAAGACAGGGAAAAGAGGTCTAGAGGATGACCCACTAGGAATTGCAGCATGCTGACCCACAATTTTTTCTCTTGTATTCACCTCAGGACTACCATTATTGTTATTCCCATTAACTCCACTGCTTTCTCCAGTTGAATTATTCTGGGGCTGAATGATATTTTGTGCTGCTTACTGGTCCAACTTAGACAATAATCGGGACATCATGTCTATCATTCCATCAAACTTCTTCTCAACTCTGTCCCTCTCATCATTAGCTTGCCTAACACTTTCTAACATTATTTCAACTGTCTTTTCTGTACCTTCCACTGTTTTGCCAAGATCCCTTAAGGCTTCTGAAAAAGTCTCTACCTCTGGAATGGGAGGAAACTGATGCTGAGTTCTGGCCTGACTTCTGGTGAATGGCCTAGTGTCTCTTTCACTCATCAGACAACCAACTGCAAAATGCCACAGGATGGTAGGGTCTTCTACTTTGATACCACTGAAATATGCTAACCAATTTTTTCGATAGATTTTTCACACACAATCAACACTTCACCAATTGAATTAGTGTTAGCATCAAAACTGAAATCCAAGCTTGAAAGAACTCAACGCCAAGAATGCACACTCAATCCCAAGGAAGGATAGGTGTTGTCATATGGCGGAGAAACTAAAAAACAATACTTGAAATGAGACAAAATCAACATCAAGAATGTGCACTCAAGATCCCACTAAGGGCGAGGTGCTAACATATGATGGAGTTATTAATTGAACTAATATGATTAGGAAGATAACCAACCATGAAGATACATCTAACTAATTCATCCGCTACGGCGGGCATCCACGTAAAAGTGGGGATTCACCACTTGAGAGTGGGTACAATGAGAGCTACAATGTTCATTCTCCACATTGGCAGTAAACCATCCAAGGGTAATTAATATGGAAATTAAACAAGTAATTGCAGAAAGTAAAATAGTTGGATTAGTACTACTAAATCTCAACCTTACAATCAATAACTATGCATATTACTAATTAAAATGATAGAGAATGAAGCTAAGAAGAGGAGAATGAATTATAAAAATGATTTAACACTCCAAAACTGAAGTAATAGGCCAAAATAGAAAACTATTACAATCTGATGTAAAAATCTGAGTTCTAAAATTTCTGATCAACAAATTGTGAAATCAATAAAATGCTCATAACTTCATCAAATTACCTCTGTTTCCAATGAAATTGAATGCAATGAATAATTGGAAGGTAGGTGACCAAGTTAGGATGAAGAAACAACAACAACAAATAACCTCTGTGAATTAAGCACGCATTCCAATGCACTTATGAAAAGGTATGGCCCTCCTTGAAGGGGCGATTTTCATTTAAAAATCAGATTCTCAACTATAAAATCTCAAACTTAGCATGATGAATCGCCCAAGATCAAAAAATCCAATAATGAAATACCCAGAATCATATTCAGACTGATAATTAAACTATGAATCAAAATCACCTTTAGCTGTAGATGAATCAACAATACCAAAATTGATAAATATCCAAATTCTTCAACATTCAAACTCAATGTGCTAGTCTGGATGAGAAGCAGTCCCAAAACCAACTAGGTGTTATCTTTCAAACACAAAATTGGATCAATGCTAAGAGGTAAGCATTCCTCGAAGCTAAATTCATGAAGTCATTCTGACAGCATAAGAATATGATAAGCATAATGGATACCAAGGTTGGAGCAAAACCTTCACTATATAGAAGCTCACAAAACTCTTCAAATTCCTGAGAAAGCACACCAAAAGACACAAGAGTCTTTTCAAATTTCCATAAACAATTAATTCTCAAGATGGTGTCCCTTTTTGCACAATATGAACTTCACTTTATTTAAAAATATCTCCTTAAAAGTGGTGTCCACTTTTCCCAAGGCATTAGACAATAATTAAAATATATAAACACCTCATGAAGGCGTCCCCCTTCCAAGTCCCTCTTTTAAACACAACTTAAAGTTGTTCTCCTAGGCCAAGAGGTCAACTACAAATTATAACATTAATGCCCTTATTCACCAAAATAAAACCATTAGAAGCCAGACTTGAATTGCATTAAATGCTCCAACTGAAAAATGAAGACATTGAAGACTGATAACTACATACTGCCAAAAATAGAATTCACTATAAATAGTAAACTCCCTGAAATGCCATAGAACCTCTGAACATGGAAACCCTAATTTTACCTCAAACGAGCCTACAGGCTTCTGGAATAGGCTGATGAGTGTCAGAACAAATCACTGATGAAAAGGGGACATTACAAAGTTCAAAGGCAAATCAGACACCTAATAAGATTGACAATCAAAAGAAGACTCAAGGCAATATGAGACAGTTCATAAATCAAAGAATCAATTTTGGAAGACCTCCTATCAGACAACCAAATGCTCAAAGGTACCCATCTTTCAATGGTATTTTTTTTTCATGAAATAAATTTGGGAATAAGGCATTAGAATGTAGGAGTAGAATGAATCAAAATGTTTATCCTTCTTCGTACAATGCTTTGTATGCAAGAAATTTGGACATAGAGCAGTTGAATGTAGAATTCAGATGATGAATAGATATAATACTGGGAGAATGGCTCAATCTTTCAATGGTTACCGCTATACATGTAATATATTTGGACACAACGCTAACCCTATAGATCAAGGATGAATAGAAGTCAAAGAAGTGTTGTATGCTACTTTTGCAACAAGCTTGGACATATTTCAAGAGTTTGCAAAAGCAAAAACAAAAGACAGTCCAATTTAGTAAAGAGTAATGAGCTTGTGAAGAAGATTGATCCTATTGGGGTTAATAAGGAAATTGAAAGGATATGGAGAAAGAAAGAGGAGTCTAAGAACAAAGATGAATCAGAAACATCAAATGCATTTGTGCCTCCCACTGGTGTAGATAATTCACTTGAAAATTAAACCAAGGCATGGGCATAGGGAGAGAAATAACAAAAATTTCTAATAGCCCCCTGGAAATATAAGGTGTCAATATATGGCACAAACATATATCATGAAAGAGGAATTGTTGAAGCTATAGAATAAAGTTACAGAAGAAACAATTGCAATGTGAAAGTTTGTGAAGCTTCTGTAAATTAACTATGGACACAAGCTTTCGAAGTTTATCATCTTTTTCTAAAGCATTTATTGATATGTGTCAAATCATGGAGTTAAAAGCATGTTTGCGAAGAAAAATTCAACTGATGAGAAGGAAAAGTAAATTGAAGAGGAAAAGGTGGATTTAAGGCGTCTCCCAGAAGAAAAGCATCAAAACCCTAATTTTCATCAAAGAAAATTCAAGAGGTATTCTTCATACTTAATTCTTCTTTGAAATTTTTATTTTAGATGAAATGGAAGGGTCAAAGGTAGTAAATGTCTCAGAGAGACCAAAATATAAATTGAAGAGGCATTCTTGGAAAGTTTTGTTGGAAGATTCGATGGGTGCATTTTCTTGCACTCCCTTTGGAGTTTCACCTATTGAGGATATTTGTGCATACATTCATGAAAAAATAGAAGAAATTTCCACTAATGAATTATGTCTTTTATGGACAAGTGAATTGGAATAAAATGATGATGCCATAAAATCAGAATACAAAACCCTAATTGAAAAGAAATTGGATGTGTGGCATAAGTTTCCACTATTTGAAGTCAATAAGAGGCACATTAGAATAGTATTGATCAGGATTCACGATGAATCTATCTAGATTGACAGTGCATATTCAATAACTAGGGAAGCAATAAGAGATGTAACTAGTTTAAGGTCCTCCAGACCAGTTCCAGAGTGGAAGTTTGTCAAGGTCATGGATCTAATTGAAAAGGCTAGTGCAAATCTCAAAGGAAAGGAACTCACCTTGAATACATTTGGGAACCTGTCTATCCAGTATGTTGCAATGCTTTTTGGACACGAAATCTTCCTACCAAACAATAGCTATAAAGTCTCTGCTATTTTTTCTCACATTGCACTCAACATGATTGAAAATGGTGTTGATTATGACCTCTGTGAGCTACTCCGACAACATTTGATGAATAATTTGAAGGAAATCAAAAAGAACAAAAAGCACACATTCAAGTATGGTACTTTGATAATCTATTTAATTTTCTACTTCATGAAGGAAATTCTAGTAATTGGAAAAGTAGAGTGGTCAAATACATAACCATTTGCACATCAAATAAGAAGTCTTATGAGAAATCTTGGTGGACTAAATGCTCAAGATGATGCTCTTGCAGCATTCTTTGGAAAGTTTCAAATGAGAATGAATGAAAGAATAACAATACCCAAGAGTGTGGTGGAAAGGCTCTCTAGAGACATCAATTTCCTTGTCTCCACTGACTTTTTCTTCATGGAAGCAATTGAGCCTAGACTTGTTTGGATTTCTGAATTGGATTATAAAGTAAATGAGGAGGAAGTTGTTCATTATGTAGAAGTTCTTCTAGGAAACCCTAAGGACCCTAGCAGATCAGGCTTAGAGGACAAGTCTAGAACTAAAGCCTTTGATAGTTCAAGGAGGACATGTAAGAAAATGAAAATGATTTTTATTCCTCTGATTGAGATTAAGAAAGATGTTACAAGACAAGAAGGAATATTGCAAACTCTTGTGACCCAACATGAGCATGAAAACAGAAGTGCACATGACATGGATGAATCCATAAAAATTTTACAAGAGGTAATCCCTGGTGCAAGCATTAATACATCAGTGTCTACTATAGAAAATCTCAAAAATACGGTTGATTTGTTGAAACAATACATCTATGAACTAAAAGAACAAACTGGAAATGGGTCAAAAGCAAGGACTACAGAGGAGAATCTAGAAGATATCCAAAAGAAATGTGAAAATACACATAACAGAACCTTGAAGGGATTGAAGGATGTTCAAAATTGTGAAGAAGAAGCACAAAACTTAATATCATGTTGCTTGAAGTGGTCTAACTGCACACAAAGTACAATGGATGCAATGAATTTGATTGAAAATCAAATAGGTAATCAAGCATATGTTTATGATTTAGCAAGTGATAGGAATGATCAGAAGTGGTCTTACATTGTGCAACAACATTACAATTTCTTTTCTTTACAGATTCAGAGGATAGAGACAATCAAACAATGTGTGGCATTACGAGACTTAGTAAAGATGAAGCAAACTTCTATATCTAGTGCCCTAGCCAATGCTAATAAACTCTCATAAATAAACCTCAACCCCAACACTGTGGAAGAAGGAAAAGAGTCTCTAATGAAGCTTGAACTACTATGCATGACTCTTGCAAATGCAAAAAGTTCTTGGGAAGAAGGAAAATCTGCTTGGCACGATATTCTGAAGAAACTCGAGGGAACTACATCTTCAGGTTGACAAGTCTTTCCTTTATTCTTAATTTTTTTTATTTTGAAGAGGATGCATACATATATATGTCCAAGAGAAGCATACTAGGCCCCTGCATGACCTTTTCCATTGATGTCAAAGGGGGAGAAGTAATGGAAAAATATTTTTGTCAATACACTTCGAAAGTGATAATTACACTTTGGGATAGTTGGAAAACCTTTTTGGAGAGTCAAGTTTAATCATGAAATGGGATATAAGTTTTGATTCATGTCATATAAAATGTTTTTTTATATGGATGTTTTCATCAATGATAAAGGGGGAGATTGTTGGAAGTTTGGAGGTCTGTCATTGTTGATGAAGTTTGGCAACATGAGCATGAAGTGTACATCCATTGGTTGATCTGGTTGATCCAATGTTGTCGTTGATGTCAACATTGTGGGAGGTGTCATTTGTATAGTACTAACTATACAGGAAAGTTAATCTATTAGGAATTTGGTTGTGTTCTCTTTTGACAGTGTTGCGGTTCAGTGCATCAATTTTTGAGTCTGCACTTCACCACAAGAAGAGGTATAACTTTGAAGACTAGCTTATACAACTATATTCAAGATCTCGTGAATTTTTATGAAGCGAACTAAAAGATATCAATGATAGAGTTCAATTTTGTATATCACTATCATCTCTCTATTCAATGTGTCAATATGGAAGACTCTGCATTTCCTTGAAAAGAATTATTTTTTGCTACGGTTTTAAAGTTAGACTCACTAATGTCAGCGAAATGTGAATTTGAAGAAAGATTGAATCTAGAAATCGCTTCTATGAAGAAGTGTATGTATGACTAAAGGGCTTTGTGATTAATTCTAATTCTTGGCTGACCTAATACATTCAATATGCATTGAAAATATTAAATATATATTACGGATGTTAGTTGGATCTATTTTAGGTCCATGTCAACCTAAATTAAGTACTACACATTTTTCATGAGTGTGAAGATGATCTTGGATCATGTGTGGAGCCGACATGGCTATGTTGAACTAAAATAGGGCTACATCTAATTAGGCCGACCTAATTGATGGATTCGAATGTAATGGGGTATATATATGTGAGACAAGAAGGAGAAGAGTGTACAAGTGGCACATCAGGCATGAGTGGTCTCATATGATGCAAACATGGGAATTTAGATGTGAGAGAACAGAATAAGAGTAGAGTTGTTGAGCAACTGCTAAGCAGAGTAGTACTTTGCATTCAGAGCTTCAAAAGAACTAAAATACAACACAAGGGAGGTACACTTTGTATCAGTTCATACTTTGGCAATGAGCTTTTTGTATTGTATTTAACTCTGGCTATGAGCCTTATAAAGATAGTGTGTCTTGGTAGTGAGCCCCTGTAATATACTATATCCAGATATAATATATTGTGAGCTAATCCTCACCATGGTTTTTCCCTTTTTGGGTTTTCCATGTAAAAATCTTGGTGTTCATGTGTTATGTGATCTTGTGGATGTTTCATGCTTTCATTCTTTATTTATATTAGTATATTTTGATTATTGGATAAGCTATGTTCCAAAAGTTTAATAGAATACTAATTCACCCCCCCCACTCAATATTTTGAGTGTTCAACACCGCCTAGGTCAAAAAGTGGGAGACACTATTGTGTGATCACCCCATTATCATTAATGCTATCAACCAAGGGGTTTGACCTAGAAAAATTTATTCACCTATTGAGTTGGAAAGCTCCTCGATGTCTATAGACACCACCTTGATAGATTTAGATATATAGAAGATGAAGGAAAATAGATTCTCAAGTGCATCTTTTGTCAAATCATTTTCATGTAGCTTACTTCAATTTCATAGAAGTTCAGATTAATCATACAAGGAGTGACATCAATTTGTAGGGTTTTTCTTTTAATTTAGACTTTGTGATACTCATCAAAATCAGTTAGTTAATTATTTTGAATAGTACCTCATTTATCAAAATCAAATCTAGAGTTAAGTACACCTATCCTCCTATTTAATTACTAGATTTATTTTAGTTCTATTACCTATTATAAGGCTCCTTTATCTACTTTAGTTATTTCCTATTGATTGCTTTTTATTTAACTAGTGTAAATAGATAATTAATATAGGTGGTGATTTTCTCTTACATTTTTAGTTAATTAAACCATATGATGGTATTGCGTATCTTTTATATCATATTTTTCCTAGGGTTTCGTTGTATGAACTTATGTGATAATTTATTTTCATACTTCTTTTTTGGGGTTTGTGTGCACATTGCTTGATCACAACTTTCTCCCACCATATGCACACTTGATTTAGCCTTTAGGGTTTGTAATTTTCCTACTATTTACTATTTTTTTAAGATATTGGAGTCATTTATATTACTTATATTTCTATCTCTTATCCATATTGTTCAATTTATGCAAAAAGCTACTTGTGATCCTAAATTCCTTTTCAAATGAGTGCTAATCTAAAATCTAATATGGCTACCCAATCCAATGACAATGAGGTATTTTCTAATGCTCATATTGAACATAATTTAAAATATCATAAAGAACAACATAGTTATGACCATGGTGAATATGCAGCTAAGAAATATCTCACTCTTAATAGATAAACTAGTGTTGATGAACTTGCCAATGTTTAATCTCCTTAACAATTAGAAACTCTTTTACATAATATAATAGTGATATCTCTGTTGAAAGGTGTAAGACAACTGAGAGGGGGGTGAAACAATTGTCACCAAATTCAATCACAAATCTCAAACACTTATCAACTTCAAATCCACTTAATTCTATTATTGAGTATGAAGATGAAATGCAAATAACAGAAAGCAATATCAACATAGAAAACACCAGATTTGCATGGAAAACCCAATAAGGGAAAAACCATGGTGAGGATTAGCTCACAATATAAAGTAATTCCAAAACCGATTACATAGAGGCTCACTGCCCAGAAAGGACTCACTATCTGGATACAGGGCTCACTGCCTATAGATAGGACTCATTGTCCAAAAGGAGGCTCACTGGCTACAAAAACAAAAGATGATAGAAAAATCCATTACAATAGATTACACACATCCGCAGCTTTGATCATAAGAATTGCAGACACCATCAGCTCACTACTTTCAATAGTCTAGCACATTAAAGTATTGTTGCCTCAATTCACTTTCGCACACTCTGCTTCTTACACTTGTGGAATACTTGATCGATTGATACAAAACAACTCAACTTGTCATATATTTATACCATCTTCAACTTTAGAAACTTTCTCCAAGGTCGGCTACACATGCTTCAATTACAAATTCAAATTAGGTTGGCAACTCAGCATTCCCGCAGTGGAAGAGAATGAGAGCAGACCAAACCAACACTTAACCAAGACCCAAAACAATGTCTCGGATCAATCACATGCTTCCTTAATTAACACTTATCCTTCGCATGACATGTAAATACCAGGTCGGCCAAACCTAATGAAAACACAAATGAACTTTGAAGTATAGGCTTCCGCAACAAGAATATAACATGCAGACCACATAATACACTTCATCATACGCTGGAACACATCTCAGATTCCTTCAGATACATCCGCAGCAAATGCAACAACCTTCATACACATAACTCTTCTCACCAGTCCATCCAGACTGCATAGACACATAGGAACTATGAAACTCAACTTTTGGAGTACCAAACCACGAACACCTTTGTCAGTTCACAAAGATAACACCTTAACAAGCCTTCTACTAGATCTGCAAGACCTGAAAAAAACTAGTAGAGGACTGGGGAGTAGAAACATTTCTCCTAGTCCACAGACAAGCAACTCTGCCAAACCAGTTCACACACTAGTGAACACAACTTTCACTCTCCATCAAACCATAAACCATAATCCAAGATATACCACCAAAAGATGCCCATAAACAACACTTCAAATCCACACAAGCATAGGATCAACACAGAATAAATGTGGAGCACAAACCGGAGCACATTCTGAACACACACAACTCTGTCTTCACAATTTTCTCAAAAGCACTTGGCAACTCATCATATCAGCACACCTGCAATACCATAAAGATAGCCTCATGTACTTACAACATATCATCAGCATCTCAACTATACATGCGCAACCTGAAACAACCTATACTATGTTGACATCAATGACAACACAACCAAACTTACTCATACTTGCAACGATCTCCAATTTGTACATATATTCTTAATGGTATTTATAATTTTCTAGTTTCTTCAAATGATGTATACTCAAATCCTCCATCCTCTTCCAATTCTTCTCATTCCATTACTATTACACTCTTGTTGCTTCCCCTAGGGTGATTCTTACCTCTTCTATTGACAAAGGGTACTCCCCTTATAATCTAAAACTCATAAAAACAACAGAGAATTGAACAAATGTAAATGCAAGAAGGAAGCAAATAGTTTCTATTATCACTAGGATAAAAATGAAATTACAACATAACAACTAACATCACATGAGCTTTTTGATTACATAAATCTACAAATCTGCAAATCGGAGCCACAATCTACTATGCTCTCCCCCTACTCTATAACTCCCATTCACATCCTTTGTCTAGAATGTGTAACCACCCCCAAAATATTTTGGAAAGTGTAACCCCCGCAAGAAGATATTTCAAAAGTTTATTAATTTCGGTAGTACAACTTCCCAAGATCATAACTTTTGATCCAACCATTGGATTTTCAATTATAATACATTTTGACTTCGAACATTTTTAACATGATTTAAATTAGAAATTGAAATTTTAATATCTCACAAATGACAAATGAAATTGAAGTGATTTCTTCACCATTGGCTTTAATTCACCATTCTAGAGGTCTGTGTAAGATTTCATGTCCATACGTGCATAAATATAGACTTACTAAAAATAGTAACCCTACCAAATTTAGCCCTTATTGAAGAGAAATAACATTTTTGGGGTGATGCAAGATTTCTCTTACACCTTGGATGCTCATGCATAATCTATTCACGTCTCTAATATTACATCCACTTCCTCTCTATTATTTTTCCACTCACATCCCATCCTTCCACAAATATTCCTATTAGTTTTCTTCATCATCCTTATGGAGCTCATAATGTTCCTCCCACTTACTGTATGTCCACTCCACTTTACAATATGATTCCTCCTTCCATGGGCATGACATTACCTCCTATCAAACATACTCATTACACTTCATTATTTATTACACTCCTCTACCTTACATACTATTGCAAGTATGATCAATTTTGGTGGTGGTGTCATTAATGTTGTCATTGATGTCAACACAGTTTAGTCTATTGCATATTGTGCATGTATAGTTGAGATACTGTTGAGATGTTGTGAGTACATGGAGCTATCTTTATGATGTTGCAGATGTGTTGAATTGATGAGTTTCCAAGTACTTTTGAGAAAATTAATAAAGAGAGAATTCAGAGTTATGAATGTGTTCAAAATGTGCTCTCGTATGTGCTTCGCATTTCTCCTGTGTTGATCCTATGCTTGTGCAGATCTAAAGGGTTATTTTTTTATGATCTGATAGTGATATCTACTGATTTGTAGTTTCTGGTTTGATGAAGTGTGAAATTTGTGTTCACTAGTGTGTGAACTGTTCTGGAAGAGTTAGCTTTTTGTGACTGGGAGAAATGTTTCTGCTCCATAGTCCTTCGTTGTTCTATTTCAGATCTTGCGGATCTAGACTGTGTCTTATAATGGTGTTCTCTTGGTTCTGGAAAAGATGTGTGTGGTTTGGTGATCTGAAAGTCAAGTTTCAGAGTTGTTGTATGTATTTGCACAGTCTGGATGGAGTGATGGAAGGAATTTGGTGTTTGAAGTTTTTTGCACTTGCTATGGATGTATCTGAAGGAACATGAGATGTGTTCTCATGCATAATGAAGCATTTTGCATCGTCCATGTGTTATCATCTTGTTGGGAAGTGTGTACATTAATGTTCATTTGTGTTTTCATTAGGTTTGGTCAACCTGGTGTTTACACTTCATTTGAAGATTTAAATTTAATTAAGGAAGTGTGTGGTTGATCCGAGACATTTTTTTGTTCTTGGTTAAGTATTTTTATTTGTCCACTCTCATTCCTTTCCACCTCGGGAATGTTGAGTTGCCGACCTCATTTGAATTTATGAAATGAGGCGTATGTGGCCGACCTTGGAGAAAGTTTCTAAGGTTGAAGATGGTATAAATGCAAGTCGAATTGCAAAGAATTGAATGAGGATGGAAAAGTAACAAAGTAAGCCACAAAATAAAAGAGCACAAGTGTGTGAAAGTGAGTTGAGGCAATGAGCTAAAGGTTTCTGCAATATTTTGATCAAGGATGCGGATGTGTTTTAATTGTTGTGGTGGATCTTTTGTTTTCTTTTGTATCAGTAGGGAGTGAGCCTCCCTGTTGGACAATGAGTCCTTTCTGGAGGCAGTGAGCCTTTGTATCTAGACAGTGAGTCCTCTTCTAGGTAGTGAGCCTTTGTAATCAATTTTTCTATCTCTTTATATTGTGATTTAATCCTCACCGGGTTTTTCCCTCATTGGGTTTTCCTCGTAAAATCTGGTGTTCATTGTGTTGATTTTACTTTTTGTTATCTGCATTTCATGTTCATACCTAATAACAGAATAGTGTGGTTGTGAAGCTAATAAGTATTTAAAGTTTTGAATTTGAATTTGGTGACAACTGATTCACCCACCCTCTCAGTTTTCCTATGCCATTTAACAATTGGTATCAGAGCTTTGGTTCCTTGGTGTAGATCTTAATCGCTTAAGGAAGATTTGATGGTGCATAAGTTGGAAATCCCTATGTTTGATGGATCTGATTATAGTGATTGGAAAGTGCAGATGAGAGGATATATTATCTTTCTTAGTTACAAGACCTAGAAGGCTGTTGAGATGAAGTATGTTGCTCCAGCAAGTGGTCCTACTGCTACAGATGAGGTTTCTGCTTATGAGGAGAATGTGAAGGTGAGATGTTATTTTCAGTGCTCTATCTAAAACTAAGTGAACTAAGGTTCTTTCTTTGGACACCACTTATGAATTTTGGAAGAAGTTGGAATATATTTATGAAGGAAATGACAGAGTGAAATTGATAAAGAAGCTAGCGGCAAAGCACAGATATGAGAATCTAAAAATGGAAGAAGGTGAAGATTTTGCAAGTTATTTCCAAAGGGTTGAACTTGTAGCGAATGATGTTAGGAATCAAGGGGGTAAACTAACTGATGAAGATATAATTGAGAAGATCCTAATAACCCTTCCGTAGTGTTATAGTGATAAGATTTCAGTTATTGAAGAAATGTATGATCCTAAGAAGTATACTAAAGAAGAGGTATTTAGCACCTTGACTACATTTGAGATGAGAAAGTTTGGAAAGAAGGAGGAAAAGATAGAGACAACATTTAAAGCAACAAAGACTGAGGATGATCCGGATAGTGATGGTTCTAATGAGTTGGAAGCGAACTTTACCAGGAAGTTGAAGAAAGGTACCAGTAAGTATAAAGGTATGTTTCCCTTTAAATTTTTCAGTTGTGGTAATATTGGTCATTATGCTTCAAGATGTCTGAATAGATCTATACATAAGAAGAACAAGGATCACAAAGATAAGGATAGAAAGGATAAGAAATATAAGAAGTTGTATTATGTTACAGAAGAAGTCGGAATCTCTAATGATGAATTTGATTATGGGGGTGATGATAGTGAATGTTTGTCTGTATCTGCTAACCCTGGAAAATGTGCAAGAGAGAATGCCCTGAAGAACAAAAAGAATGAGATGGAAGGTACTTTGGTCACCGCCTTTCATGTCAGACAAGATGAAGACTAGTGGGTGATTGATAGTGGATGCTCTATTCACATGACTAGAGATAAAATTAAGTTCACTAAACTTGAAAAGTATGATGGTGGTTTGGTCATGTTTGGTGATGATTTAGGAGAGAAGATTGTTGGAAAAGGTTCTATTAGCTTTGATGGAATTCACAGCACTGATAATGTATATTATGTAAAGGGTTTGAGACATAACCTTTTGAGTGTTGGTCAGATGTGTAGCAATGGTTTTAATCTTGTGTTTCAGAATAATACCTATGAAATCAAAAAGGATCTGGAGATATGGTTGTTGTTGGAAGGAGAACTCATGGAAACATCTATTAGCTTAAGGGAATTGATGGTTAGTTCCTTGTATCTCAAGTCAATGAAATTTGGTTGTGGCATCGGAGAATGGGACATGTAAACTTTGATAATCTAGTTAGGATCAATTCAAGAGATGTAGTTTGAGGTTTTCCTAGAATCACAAAGCCTACTAATACTATGTGCAGAAGTTGTCAGTTAGGGAAACAAACAAGATGCAGTTTTAAGGGAAAAGAGCAATCTACTACCGAAATGCTAGAGTTAATTCATACTGACCTCTGTGCTCTGACTAGAATAGGAATCTTGAATGGTGACAGGTATGCCATGCTCCTTATTGATGATTATTCTTGAATGACATGGGTTGATTTTCTTAGAGAAAAGACTCGGGCTTTGGATAGGTTTAAAGTGTTCAAAGAAAGAGTGGAAAATGAAGTGAACCTAAGAATCAAATGTTTGAGATTTGATAGAGGTGGAGAATTCACTTTTGGTGAGTTTAATACATTTTTTGAATAGCATGGCATAAAAAGACAATTCTCTACTCTAAGAACCCCTCAGCAGAATGGGGTGGTTGAGAGGAAAAACTGGATGGTACAAAAGCTGCAAGAACCATGATGAAAGAGTCAAATGTACCATATGTGTATTGGAGAGATGCAATACACACTATTGTTTATGTTCTTAATAGATTTTAGGTTGGAGGAAAAAGCACAAAGACTCCTTTTGAGTTATGGACTGGTAAGACTCCTACTATGAAGTACTTTTAGGTATTTGGAAGAAAATATTACATTAAAAGAGATGATGAAAATCTTGGGAATTTTGATGTTAGATGTGATGAAGGAATTTTTCTTGGGTACTCTACTACCAGCAAAGCATATAGATGCTTCAATAAAATATTGAGGAAGATTGTTGAAAGTGCTAATGTGAAATTTGATGAAGACATGCATAGACCTATTGAGATAAGTGAAGTTGAACCTTATGATCCTATCTATGGATAAGTACCTAAAGAGAATGAGGAGAAGGAAGAAGAACATACTAAAGAAGAAGAAGAAAATGAATCGAAACCTATTTCTAAGACTCCTAAGTATGTGCAGAAGAATCATCTAGAGGAACAGATAATTGGAGATAAGAGTGAAGGTGTGAAGACAAGAAGTAAAGTAGCAGGTGAGGTAAATTTGTGTTTACTTTCTAAAATTGAACCTAAGTCTGTGAGTGAAGCATGTGAAGATGAGAATTGGCTGAAAATGGTGAATTTATAAGAAATAAGGCAAGACTTGTATGCAAGGGATACTCACAATTTGAAGGCATAGACTTTGAAGAAACATTTTCCCCTGTGGCTAGAATGGAAGCTATTAGAATGTTTTTGGCATTTTTTTCCCACAAGGATTTCAAAGTATATCAGATGGATGCCAAGTCAGCATTTCTGAATGGTGAATTGGAGGAAGAAGTATACATGGAATGACCTGAAGGATTTTAGTTATTTGACAAACTGGATATGGTTTGTAAGTTGAAGAAGGCATTGTATGGACTGAAGCAAGCTCCCAGAGCTTGGTATGCAAGATTGGATAGATACCTGACAAAGCAAGGATTCAGTAAAGGCTCTACTGACAGCAATCTTTACTTCAAAGTGCAAGGTAACAAAATGTTAATAGTTGTAGTATATATTGATTATATCATCTTTGGTGGAAATCAAGGCATGTGTAAAATATTTGTAGAAAAAATGCAAAAAGAATTTGAAATGTCCATGATTGATGAGTTAAATTTCTTTCTTGGCCTTCAAGTAAATCAAACTAATAAGGGGATATTCATTTCACAATATAAGTACATGAAAGATCTGTTGAAGAAATTTGGAATGGATTATTCCAAACCGGTTAGTACTCCTATGGTGACCAGATGTAAGCTGAGCAAAGATGATGAATTTGCAAAAACTGATCAGAGCAAATATAGATCTATGATTGGTGGGTTGTTGTATCTTATTGCTACCAGACTAGATATTATGCATGCAATATGTTTAGTTTCTAGATTTCAAGTAGATCCTAAAGAGGCACATGTTACAGCAGTAAAGAGGATATTTAGATATCTTAAAGGTACACTGGATTATGGCTTATGGTATCCTAAGGGTGCTAATTTCACCTTGAGTGCTTCTACCAATGTAGATTGGGCTAGTTGTGTGGATGATCAGAAGAGTACTAGTGGGGGTGCTTTCTTTCTTAGCGGAAGATTGGTTTCTTGGTTGAGTAAGAAACAAGAATCGGTTTCTTTATCCACTGCAGAGGCATAATACATTGTTGTAGCATCTTGCTACACACAGGTTTTGTGGATGAAGCAAACTCTGAAAGACATTGGAGTAATATGTGATGAGCCTATTCATATTTTATGTGACAACACAAGTGCTATAAAAATTTCAAAGAATTTGGTTATGCATTCAAGAACCAAAAACATATCTATCAGATATCATTTCCTGAGAGAAAAGGTGTTGGAGAATGAAATCAGATTGAAGTATGTGACAATAAAGGAACAAATTGCAAATATATTTACTAAAGCTCTTCTGAAGGATACTTTTGAGTATGTTAGGGAGAGGTTGGGGTTCATTGGCCCTCCGAACTAGGTGCACATGAAGGTGCATCAATCCAGTGAATTCACAGATTCTTGATTTACCTAGACTAGTGAATGGGTCTACTCTGCAAGGGGAGTAGAAAAGGTTTTCATTATTGCAGTATGAGTTGAATGGGTGCACTCCTAAGGGGGAGTAATCAGAGTTTTTGATCTTTTCCATTGATGTCAAAGGGGGAGAGAAATTCATGTGAAAAATAGTAAGAAAAGGATGAGAAGGTGTTCTCCCAAAATATTGTGTAGGATGTTGTCTTTGATGGTTTTTCACATCATGTGTTGCCATCAATGACAAAGGGGGAGATTGTTGCAAGTATGAGTAGTTTTGGTGGTGTTGTCATTAATGTTGTCATTGATGTCAACACAGTTTAGTATATTGCAGATTGTGCATGTATAGTTCAGATACTATTGAGATTTTGTGAGTACATGGAGCTATCTTTATGGTGTTATAGATGTGCTGAATTGATGAGTTTCCAAGTACTTTTGAGAAAATTAATAAAGAGAGAAGTCAGAGTTATGAATGTGTTCAGAATGTGCTCTGGTATGTGCTTCATGTTTCTCCTATGTTGATCCTATGCTTGTGCGGATCTAAAGGGTTGTTTTTTTATGGATATCTACTGATTTGAGGTTTCTAGTTTGATGAAGTGTGAAAGTTGTGTTCACCAGTGTGTGAACCGTTCTAGTAGAGTTAGTTTTTTATGATTGGGAGAAATGTTTCTGCTTCGCAGTCCTCCGTTTTTCTATTTCAAATCTTGTGGATCTGGAATGTGTCTTATAATGGTGTTTTCTTGGTTCTGGAAAAGATGCATGTGGTTTGGTGATCCGGAAGTCAAGTTTCAGATTTATTGTATGTGTTTGCAGAGTCCGGATGGAGTGATGGAAGGAGTTTGGTGTTCAAAGTTTGTTGCACTTACTGCAGATGTATCTGAAGGAACCTAAGATGCTTTCTCATGCATAATGAAGTGTTGTGCACCATCTGTGTGCTATCATCTTGTTGGGAAGTGTGTACATTAGTGTTCATTTGTGTTTTCATTAGGTTTGGTCGACCTGGTGTTTACACTTCATTTGAAGAATTAAATTTAATTAAGGAAGCATGTGGTTGATTCGAGACATTATTTTTGGTCTTGGTTAAGTATTTTTATTGGTCCACTCTCATTCCTTTCCACCACGGGAATGTTGAGTTGCCAACCTTGGAGAAAGTTTCTAAGGTTGAAGATGGTATAAATGCAAGTCAAATTGTGAAGAATTGAATGAGGATGGAAAAGTAACAAAGTAAGCCACAAATTAAAAGAGCAGAAGTGTGTGAAAGTGAGTTGAGGCAGCAGTACTTCATTGTGTTAGATTCTTGAAGGAAGTGAGCTAAAGGTTTCTGCAATCTTTTGATCAAGGTTGCGGATGTGTGTTAATTGTTGTGGTGGATCTTTTTTTTTCTTTTGTATCAATAGGCAGTGAGCATCCTTGTTGGACACTGATTCCTTTTTTTCGGTAGTGAGCCTTTGTATCTGGACAATGAGTCCTCTTATGGGCAGTGATCCCTTGGCAGTGAGCCTTTGTAATCGATTTTGCTATCTCTTCATATTGTGAATTAATCCTCACCGTGGTTTTTCCCTCATTTCGTTTTCCTCATAAAATCTGGTGTTCATTGTGTTGATTTTACTTTTTGTTATCTGCATTTCATGTTCATACCTAATAATAGAACAGTGTGGTTGTGAAGCTAATAAGTATTTAAAGTTTTGAATTTGAATTTGGTGACAATTGATTCACCCCTCCTCTCAGTTGTCCTATGCCATTTAACACATACATCATTCTAAGACTTTGTCAATCTTAAGAAAAATGATAATATGCTTAGAAACTTTAAGATTTTTTCACATCAATCCTCCACAATATACACCACTTACCTTTGAGGCTACAAAATGTGAATCGCCTTAAATTTTCAAACCTAGGTTTGATTTGTATAGTAGAAAAGGAGACCTTAATGTCTATTTACAAGATTTAGTTGCTACATGTTTATATTTTATATATGAGGATAAGATAGCCAAGTTTTTTTCAATAACCTTAAGTATTATACTACTCAATGGTTCTATTCTTTGAATCCTACTTCTATACACATTTTTTATGAGCTAGCTACTACCTTATTGAAATATTTTTGTATTGAAAGACTTATAAATAATTATGAATGAATTGAATAAGTGTGCCCAAAAGAGTATTGAACCTTTTAGTGATTATATTATTCACTTTTAATCATTCTGTAGTAGACTAAAGCACCAATTTGATAATGATGAGATACATGTTATCCTCCTTAAGGGAATTCTACCTATTATTGAGAAAAATGTATATTTCAATAGATTTCATTCTTTTATGGACACATACAGTCACAAGAATCATGAGACCAAATTGCATGCATCCAACACCCTTAAGTATGAATTATCTAATTAAAATAATTCTTCTTACCCTTAATTTTTTTTAAATATCCATTCATGTTCTTTAAAGCTAACTATTACAAAGGAAATAAGGACAATTTCATCTAGTTGCTAATACTTTCAATATCCCTTCTTTCAAATAAACAACACATCTAAACTTACTAAGTTGCAAGAACCTTTGATCACTATACTTCAAAATTTAATTCAAGAATTAATTTGATTGATCCTATTTCTATTTATCTAGTATATCCTATAAAAACACTTACTAATTTAATTTTCATAGGATTGAGAGAAATAATACTCAAATTCATTGACTTTGAAGCATAAGGAACAAGATCTTAATTATAATAACATGATTCATGTTGAAGACATTAATGATGGTGGATATCATTTGGTTTCTCCTCCAAATCAAAACTTACAAATCTCCACCAAGATATTCCCTTCCCATGCCAATAATGTTGATGCATAAGATTAATTATCATGGACCATGCCACTTTATATTATTAATTTATGTCATTTCATAATGACGTACATGTGGTGACATGGATGTCAGGATGAAACATCCCAATGACATAACTTATTCCTCTCATGTTACTCCATTGCTAACACTTTTCATATGGTAGCTTATGCTAGATAAAGATGCATCGCCACATCTAGATCGAGTTCTAGCATTTTACACTAGGATGCCTACATCACATGGATTTTTATTACATTACATTCCCACATCATGTGGATTTTATCACATTACCACATTACATGTTTTTTTATTACATTCAAACATTGTACAATTTTTTTCAAGTTCTTCACAAATGTAGGGGAAAAGAACCACCTACATTAAATATTTAAGAAAATTAAAGAAAATTAAAGAAAACTAATCAATCAACAAATAATAAGCATAGATAATAGAGTTAACATATATTATAAAAAAAATTAAACGTGAAAAAATTAAATAGGAGGATAGATGTACTTAGCTCTAGGATTGGTGTTGGATAAATGATGTTTTAATATTATTCTAGAATGATTTGACAGTATTAGAAATTAATTGCTATGGTCTAATGAATATCTTACAATTTGAAATAGCATATAAAACCCTACATATTGATATTATACCTTGTGTGATCAATCCCTATTTCAAAGAAATTGAATTGGTGCACAAAATTGACCTAGCACACATATGTACCTAAGACGTTTGGAATATATGATATATCAAGATGGTGCCTAGAGACACCATTAAGGAGATTTCCAACTCAATAGTTGAATGGGTTCTCCTAGGTCAAACCTCTTAGAGGACCAAATTCATGATAATGAGAAATATCAAAGATAACATTTGGAAATATATAGATGGCTTATATGGTAATACAAATTTTATCCTTATTGGACTTTATGAAATTAAAGTGTGCTCTAATTATTCTACTCTAAGATCATTACACACCCCTAGCATGTGTTGAAGTGAACAATGAATATATTAATATACCATGACAACAAGATGTCACATGAAATGTGTGTACTAAGTTAGCTCACAACTACTAGTAAAGGGGGGCAAAAACTGTTTAAATTTGAAATTTGAATCTTGAAATTTGGGGATCATTTCCATGCTCCTTGAGATTGACTTGGATCAATCTTGCAGTTTGTGAAAATGATCTAAAGTGAAACTAGTGATCTTGAGGTAGGAAATGAAATGTATGGAAATTAGTGTCAATGGAGGTGAAATATGGATGAATAGGGATTGAATTGTGAGCCAAGTCTAACACAAGAGTGTGACACTTGTCAGAATGTTATTACATTAAGACATTCCCATCAAGATGAGCATAAAAAAAAAATGGGAACTAGCATGGGAATATTAGTTTAACATTATTTTTTTCCACTTTGATTTATGCATGAATCTAAATGGGCATGCATTTCAAAGTATATCAACATTCTTATCTAACATGAAAAGTGAACATTCATACTCTCATAAAAGAATATAGGTCCTTCAAAAAGTAGACAATTATTCTTCTTTTACCCCTCTTAGGATGAGTACTCTATCAAAGCTTACAAAAAAAAGTGCAATAAGTAGCATTTGCCACATTATCAAAGTAAAACAAACTACAAGTTGTTTTAATTGTCTACAAAAAATAAGTAGAGAAGAGAAGGGGTAAGAAATTATGTCTATTTAAAAAATTCTATGAAAAACTCTGCATTTTTTAGGAATGCAATAAGGGTCCACATGATGTGGTCATGTGACAAAGTGATAAAGTCCACATGATGTTGAATGTAATGAGATTGACCTCTATTTGATGCATGCATGCCACTATAAAATGATATAACTTTGTTCAAATATGATGACAAGTCCTTATCACACACAATATGCCATCTCAAATCTCAACTATGAAAAGTAGTAGTGATAATATATGTCCCTTCAATTAATTGAATCAAATGAATGCAAAAAATTAGAAGGAAAAAAGATACATGATAATAATAAAAGATAAAATCTATAAAATAACTAAAAAGATAAAATTATATAAACATATATCATAAATAAAAAATAAAAATAAAAACATTATACCACTATGACTACCCTTAATTAAACTAATCACTAAAACAAACAAACAAACTAGATATCATCAAGATATAATGACCAAACATAAGCCATGATAAATATATATATATATATATATATATATATATAATAAGTGAAAAATCAATCAATTCTATAAAAAAAATTTGGAAAGATAAATAAGACATAGTTTTATAACCAGGGTGCAAATGATGTTATTATTTATTAATATTAATATTATTTGATTGTTTTTTGTCCACAACAGAAATATTCTGACAACAAATAGACAGCAAAATCCCGAAGAAAATGATGAAAACTACATTACTTTTTGTAACTTCCGATTTTATAGTATCCTTCCACCTGCATTCAATTGTAAAATAGCTTCAGTTGCACATAACAAGGTTAACCCACATTCAATTATGCATAGTTAACCAGTGTATCAAACCAGGGTTATGTGCCTCCCCCAACCTAAACAAGATTTGATTTATAAATGCAATGACAGTACAGCTGGAACATGAAAATTGACATATAAAATGCAATGTATACTACAGGTGGAACAAGAGAAATGAAGGAGATCTATGTGCCAATAAAACCCATCTCTAAAAACAATGTCTGTCAAGAAACAATGAAAATAGTGCATATGGTCTTCCAATGCTAAAAACAATGCACATTGTATTTACAAACAAATAGTTGGATCTGTCCTTCCTCCCTTCTCCTCTCCAAATCAAGTCTTTATAACTGACAGAAGGTATGTGGGTGTGCATGATCTGGTCTAACAAGAATCTCTGTCAAGATGGGTCTGAAATTGAGGAAGTTTTTTCTTTTTTAAGTGACAGAAGGTGTGTGGTTTTGCATGATCTGATATAACATGTATCTCTGTCAAGATGGGTCTGAAATTGAGGAAGCTTTTTCTGTTTATAAGTGATTAGAAGGTGTGTGGATTTGCATGATCTGGTATAACATGCATATCTGTCAAGATGGGTCTGAAATTGAGCAAGCTTTTTCTGAAATTGAGGAAGCTTTTTCCTTGCCTATTTGCAAAGAAGGAGATTCAAATAGTGATGGTGGGTCTTGATGCAGCTGGTAAGACCACCATTTTATACAACTTCAAGCTTGGGCAGGCCATCAGAACAATTCCCACTGTGGGCTTCAATATTGAGATTGTGAAGCACAAGAAGATTGCCTTCACAGTTTGGGATGTTGGGGGTCAGGATAACATCAGACCTCTTTGGAGCCATTACTTTAACAATGCTGAAGGGCTTGTGTTTGTGGTTGACAGTAATGACAGAGACCGCATTGTTGAAGCAAAAGATTTGTTGCACAAGATGCTCAGTGAGGATGACTTGAGAGGAGTTGCTCTGCTTGTGTTTGCAAACAAACAGGATTTTCCCAGTGCAATGAATATTGCTGAGATTACTGAGAAGCTTGATCTGCATTCCTTGTCTGATCGTTGTTGGTATGTTCAGAACTCCTGTGCTACTTCTGGAGAAGGGCTCTTTGAAGGCTTGGATTGGCTTTCTAAAACATGTAAGAATTAAGATTGAAGAAGCTCTGTCATATGACTTTCACCATGTTTATGTAACTTAGATGGATATTAATGATATCGAATTTCTACAATTCATAATATTGTTCAGTATTGTTTCTGAATTTGATTGTATTTGAATTTTGTGCATTAACGTTTCGGATCACACTTGTGATCAATCATCAGAATGATAGAGAGCAAGAGAAAAAAAAACGATGGATATATTTAATGAGAAGATAAATAGCTTGGAAGATTGAGATAGATTCATTTATGAACTGATCAAATGGTTGCTTGCTGGTTGCTTGCTGGTTTGTTGTTTGAACTGACTTTTCACCTCATAATAGGATATTATGGAACCATATCACTATAAGAATGGTCTCTTACCTATCTACAGAAGGTTGTTTTAGGTTGTTTTCCATCATTAATGGCGGCAGCATAAGATGAATTCTATTTTCATTAGTAAAAAATGCGAGATTTATGAGCCCTGGCATGCAAATTTTAGTATTTCTGCAAAAACTGTTATCTTGGGTTAACAAAAAGGAAACTTGCTAAACATCATTCTTAACAGATACTTCAAATTGTACAAGAAAGACCTCGAATTTGACAACCACCCCTATCTGTGATATCAAAATTTTATGATGGTTTGATCATTTAAATGTCTTTCATTTTTACAAATATATAAATTATCAAGAAAATATTTAATTTATAAATTTTTTATATAAAGTATTTTATGTTAAATCATTTTTATTCATTTTATTAATTGTACATATTAAAAAAAATAAGAAAGATAAATATTAAATTTTGAAACTAGATATATAAGCAAATGCAAAGTGCATATCATAATTCGTGTTATGTCATTAGTCATATGGATATCATATATATATTAAAAATAATATAAAATTAGAAAACATTGATAATTAGTAATAAATGCAAAAAACTGAAATTTACTATTACAATTAACAAGAAATTTTTAAATTCATAATGAAAATAGATCTTGTTAAAAATATTCTGCAAGTTAAAAAATAATTATATTCTAAAAAGATTTTGAATTAATATTTATTTTTATAATAAATGTTATAAATCATATATATTAATATAAAACAATGATAACTATTAGTAAAAATGTCAAAATTTTAAATTTATTGTTAAAAATATTTTAAAAATTAGAAAGATTTATATTCCATCTTTGAAAAAGATTCTATACTAATTTATATTTTTATAATAAACATTATAAATATATATATGTGTGTGTGAGAGATAAATTATATACTATATTATATTTGTCTATAATATTTTTTTTATGCTTTAATAATAATTTAAAGTGGCATATACATGGTTATATAAAAATATAGCAAGTCAAATTATACGGTCTAATAAATTTTGAAGTTGTACTATACAGTCTAAAATACAAAAACGGTCACATAGACCATCAAATTTCAAACCTGATGAGTAAGAACATTGGAAAACATCGAAAAACAATCATGTTGGCATCCAAATCAGGTACACGCACTTGTAAACATGAAAATTTAATTTTAGAAATTAACTTGAGACAAAATGTATTGTCTAGGGAATACAAATACAATATTTATATTTTGTAGCTATATTTATGTTAATTTTCATTTCGTATTGGATAAATTTTGTAAGAATGGTTTTATATAATTATATATCAATAAATAGTGTAATCTTATGAAGTTGGATTTATCTTTGTAGTTTTCTCATAGGCACACATTCTCATGCATTTATTATTCATTTTTGTATATTTCTTTATAAGAGCTACATTTATTATAAGACATTAGTTTTCTACAAACTTTGTTATTTCATCATCCTTGGTTATTCATGCAAGCATAAGTCAAATCCTGCTCACAAATCTAAACCCCAAGTTTCAAAAATTCAAATTCAATTTTGGTTGATCCCCACCCATTTCACTAGTTGTGAGATGACTAAGCACATGTTTGAATGAATTGTTGCTATATTATTGTATTTAAATACATTCAATTGCATTCATTTCACATAATCTTGTATTTGAATAACCTTTGTCATCCTTAGAGCAATAAAGAAGCATTTATCGTAGGAATATTTTAAATTAGTGCACTAAAATAAATTAAAATCTAATTTTTTTTTATCTTTGATCAATAATATAATTGAAAAGTTAGATCTTTTAAGGGGTTGACCTAGGAGAACTTCTCTCCTAATGATTGATTAGCCCACTAAAGTTATTTTTAAATATCATCAATCTTTATAGTAGAATAAGTTACAATTTGACAAACTAGAGACATAGAACAAGGTACATAATCCAAGATGGGACATAGACAAAGAGGATTCATTTGTAGTGCTTAGACACCAAGATTCCACATTATTCATTAAAATTGTGTATCATCAAGCATAGACTTTCTTTGTTTTTACTTTCCATTCACTTTTCAAATTTAATACTTAATTATGATATTATTACTCACACAACTATCAATTATTCATCTAGGTTAATTTATGCTTATACATTTTCATCTTATTGGATTAGGCATAAGGAAATTTTATTTTCCTTTATATTTTTGGTAATCCCTTTTAATTCTTCACCACCCTAGAATTTTGCTTTAGGGTTTCTACCTTCACTATTTTAGGGTTTTTCATATCCACATTTTTTTACGTCTTTTTATTTTATATCTTGTGAGGGTCTTGTGTGCTTTCCATTGATACTTTATAATATTTTTTGGGGTTTGATGTTTCATTATTTGTCATCTCTTTTGTTAGTATAACCCAACCTTAGTTATGCCATGAGGATTGCATATTTAGATACAATATGCACCACTAATATTTCTAATATTTAAATTTGAAAGTGTATTTTTGAGCTAAGTTAGCTTCCTATATTTTATTTATGTCACAAGCTACTCAAGATACTAATCTTCCATTGAGGAGGGATTATTTAAACCATAACACAATTGTGAGATCCAAAGATACTAGGGTTTATTCCAATGCTTGTTTTTGAAAATAATAAAGAGGGTAATGAAGATTATGGCATAAAGGCATACCTATCCAACCAAAATTTATAATTAAACTCACTACTTTGGCCAATTCTAAATATCTAACACAACTAGTTGATATGATTTGAAATTTTTTCACCGATAATCCATATAGATTATACATTTTACAAGATTTTGGTGCTAAATTTTCTTCATCTATTGTGGCTAGTACATCAACCTATTTACCATCGCTCTCATTGGTCCATAATCTACCATTATTCTTTCTACTAGTACTTCTAAATCCCATAGTTCTACTATCAATACCATTAGCATCCCTGCACATAGTGTCTTTCCTTTTTCCACCTTTCAACCTCTATATGGCTTAGTTGCATCCCCTTGAGATACCTACCTCTCATATATATGGTGTATGTCAATTTCCCCTACCACTATTTAACTTATTAGCACTCCTCTTAGTCTAACCACTCCTACATTTACTACATCTCATGCTATGTCAATCTCTCTCTATCCCCTCATCCATGCTCTTGCATACATTACATTTCATCGTCCATGGCTCTTTCCAAGCCTATCATCACTTCCATCCCTCTTCCCTCTAACAACCATACCACCATAAAGTGACCCCCAAGCTTCATTAGTTACCCTTCCATCTTCGACCCTAGAGCAAAAATTCACAAGATAGATCAAGGAGAAAATAGAGTGGATGTTATTCCAAATTAACAAGATGGTGATGAATTCAAGGATTCTATACATGGATCATTACCATATGAGATTGTTATACACCATATTCTAATAATAATGGAAATATTTCCATGATACTTCCAAATAGTTTATCATAAATATATGTGAATCCTTTTCTAGATCATTCAAATTATGTTGGGATACATGATGAAATACATAAAATGATGAACATAGAGTTATATCACATGAGAAATCTTTTGTGGAGCTATTAAAATTAATGTCTCATTTGTTATTCCTCCTAATTCTACCCTCATTAATTTTTTGATGAGATCCCACTATAAGATTAAAATTATAGGAGTTAATGGTGAACTCCTCAACACCCCAAGATCACATGCCAGACAACAATAACCTCCACAAGAGAGAAGTGGTAGATATATCATGCTACGGTTATGGATGCAAGATTACCAAATTGAATATGACAATGTGCATACAATTCCTTTCTTATAAAGGAAAGTTGTGAGATAGGATTAGACAAGATCTTGACATGTGTCTTAATCCTTTATAATGAGACAACTACCTCAAAAAAATTTAAAAGACTTAGGACACAAGCATTAAATACCAAAAGATAAGATAAGATCTACTAAGAACTAACACTATCTAGAAAGATTCCCTCCTAGGACCTAAGTGGACTTAACATGTAAGTAGGACCTAGGTAGGTAAAATATTTATTTACACCAATAAAAATTGCATTTTCAATTCCCTAAATCCTGTATTTTTTCCCCTTGTGTCCCTTGTTTTGATCCTAATTGTTGTTTTCTTAAGCCTCACCCCAGTTCCCCTTTATCATCCTAAGCCCTTGCATATGTGTTTTATTTTATTTTAATATTTTTACCCTTTTTAATCCTCCCCTAGGTTTTTCCCCTTTGTCATGTCACCCTTACACCTTCATTATAACCAACTTTTGACCTTTATACAATCAAATAAGTTATATATTATCTCTTAATTCTAGTGCAAAATTACCCCTTTTTGGATTTTAAAATAATTTTTAAAAAACTAATTGTGAGTAGTGACCACCACCCTTAGATGCCCCCCTTTACCCTTGATCTCTCATAGAAAATTGGACCTCCTCAAGCTTAGGGACTAATTCTTAGTGGTTGGTGATTATTGGTCGAATGGTTTTTAATCTCATATAAATCTTAATTTTTGATAAGATATGAATTAATTAAGGTAGCTTAGGTTGAGTTGGTTTCCTTCCTGAATTCCCTCCAAGATTTTAATAAAATGGGTCTCCTTTGCCTCATTTTTACATAAAAAATAATAATTTTTCACTTCAAAGCTTTGATTGAGAAATATTTTTTGAAAGAGTAATTTCATGAGAGTTTTATTATATTTCACATTGAGGTCTACAAAATTTACGCAAGTTCTACATCTGAAGTTATAACAAGTCTCTTCATCTTGGTTAGCTTTTCCATGATTTTTTCTCTAGCTTATACTATTTTTAGTTGGATTTACTAATAAACCCCCTCAATTTTCCTCTAATTCTCATATTCTCTTCATACAACTATCCTTATCAGTATCGATTCATTTTCATCATTCCCCTTTCTATTTTTTTGTCTTTTTCATTCCTTATTCCGTCCTTATCTCCCTTTGAGCCATAAAGGACCCCTCTTTAAGTTTTTTTATATTTTCCTTTTAGATTCACTTACCCATTTTGCAAAACCCTATACCATTTTATTATTATATTAGTCACTGTCATTGTTAAATTTTTGGTCCTTTAGTATCATTTTGTTTCCTTTTTCATCATCCATCTCTTCCTTTTACTTTGTGAGTTTTAAGGAGTCTTGTCTTAGTTTTTCCTCCATTTTCCTTTAGAATTACTTTCTCACTTTCCAAATCCCTCTCATAACCCTATTACACTATTCATATCCACTTTTACTATAGATTTGCTCTATTTTGTTTCCATTTCCTATCTCATCTATTTCCTTTGAAAACCCTTAAATACTTAGTTTTGGTTCTGTCTCCAAATTTCCTAGTAATCCCACACTATTTTCCCCTAAACTTATGTTTTCCACCCCTTGACTTATCCCTTTTTATAGTTATGATATACTCCTTTTATCCATTTTTTCCTTTCTGGCCTCCTAATATTTCTCTCAACCCCATCTTTTTTGTTCATTTTCTATTTTTTCATTTATCATATGTTTTAAAATATTGTATTTATAATTATAACTAATTTTATTTCTAAGTATATGCCTCATACCAATATTTTTAACAATATTTAATTTCATGTGGATTTTTCTAGAATGTCCACAAGGGGACTAACTGAGGCAAACTTCCCTTTAAAATTTATATTTTGTAGGGTCTCCTTCATAGATTTATAACCTGTATGTGAAATATATGAGAATCTATGGAGAATATTGAAGAGTGCTACAAGAAAGTTTATATAAATACTAGGAAGAACCTCTATGTTAGTAACGGTGAATTTATAAGATTCTAGAGTAGGTTTCTCACCTGGGATCAGGTAATACAATTGGCTAACTAGGTGGACTAAACTAGCCACCAGAGCACTAGGAAACTCAATTTCCTTATCTTGAGTACTTATTTGACCAAAATTCAATTTATAAGTCCTTTAAAGTCAATACTACAAGTTTCTAGTTTGCACTTTTTAACTATCTAGATGTGTCTTGTAGTATGCGTGTTTGTGTCCATTTTACAATTTAGTTTGACAACCTTCTATGATAATACAAGTGTTATCAATATTTTGAATAATTTGGTAATGCATTCAAGGACAAAGCATATCTCAATCCGGTATCACTTTTTGAGAGAAAAGGTTGTAGAGAATGAAGTGAAGCTTGAATATGTGCCTACAAAGGATAAATTTGCTAACATATTTACTAAGGCTCTTCCTAAGGATACTTTTGAGTTTCTCCTGGAGAAGTTGGGGGTTATTTCCCCTCCTTTTAACTAGATGCATAAGGAGATGCATTAGTCTAGTGGATCTCAAGATTCATTCTTTTGTTTGGACTGATGTTGGTGGCTACCTCTCAAGTGGAGTAGGTAGTGGTATTTTTTGGTTGTTGCAGTTAGGATGAGTGAGTGTTGTTATTGTGCAATGGTTGTTGATTGATGTAGTTTTGTGTGTGCTCCTAAGGGGGAGTATGTAGAATAGTAAAGGAAAGGAAGTTGAAGAATAGTACGATTAATGTCAAAGGAGAAGAATGAATGATGAAAATATTTTATCCTTTTCCATTGATGTCAAAGGGGGAGAATGAGACATGTGAAAAAGATAAGTGGCTAAGTGGCTAGAGAGAAATTTATCAAAATGGTAAAGATTGTAATAAGTTAGTTGTGTAAGGGGGAGAAAAGAGAAAAGGAAAAAGGTATGGAGAAGAGTTGTTGTGTTTGTGGTTGATGATTTTTCACATCAGGTGTTTCCATCAATGACAAAGGGGGAGATTGTTGCAAGTATGTGCAGTTGGTTTTGTCGTTGATGTCAACAAGCCTTGGTGTTGTTATTGGTTTCAACTATATGAGAAGGAGTTTGTTGCTAAGATGTGCAGTTGGTATTGAGTTGGTGTTGTCTTTGATTATCCTTTGATTGGTTTCATTATGTTGTCATTAGTAAGCTACTAGTGTCAACCTCTAGTGTTTCTTCGATAATATTTTATTTATGGTTGAGTTGCTATGTTATAGTTGGCTTGGTGGTGATGAGGAAGTATTGAAGATGTTGATGATATATTTATAGTGCTTGGTTTCCAAGTGCTTTTGAGAAAATTGAATAAAAAGAGGAAATGGTGTGTTGCATTATGTTGTGTGTTGTAGAGTAGCGTTCTGGTTTGGCTCCGTAGTTCTTCTAGGTTGAATATCTGCTTGTGTGGTTTAGATATTTTGATCAAAGGTGTTCAAAGGTGTTGCATTCAGAATTTGATGTGTTGGATCGCTATGCAGAGGAAGTTGTGTTCACTAACGTGTGAATAGTATATTGCAGAGGTGTCTAGGAGAAATGCTCTTGTTCCACATCTCTCCGCAAATTGGTTTCAAGTCTTGTGTATCTAAAAGGGTACTGATATTGTGTGTATCTTTCTTTAGATGAGGTTTTTTGTGGTTTGGTGCTTCAAAATTCAGTTTCTTGAGTTGCAGTGTATGAAAGAGTTGTTTGAATGTACCAGGTGTGTACATTTTTCAAGTGAAAGTTGTTGTGAAGGAACTTGTTGGATTTCAAGGTTTTTTTGGAATATCTAGATCATGTTCAAGTGTTATTTGGTGTCCATGAGTCATCTTTGGATTTGAGGAAGCATGTACTTAAGTGTTAATGGTGTTAACATAGGTGTAGCTGACCTTGGGTGTTTACACTACATACAAAGTTGATTTGATGTTTTTGGAAGCATGGCATGGCCCGTATGAGTGGATTTATGTCCTAACTAAGGTGAGTTGTGGTCCACCTTCATTCCTTTCCATCACAACAATTTTTTGGTGCCGACCTAATTTGAATTTGCATGATTGAAGTGCATAGTTGACCTTAGAGAATGTTTTCAAGGTTGAATATTATATGAAAAAATGTTGAGTTGCTGAGGGATGACAAGATAGATGAGCATGATGCGATTAACATGAATTTCAAATTTGTAGGGTGAAAATTTGAGAAGTTTAGTGCAACCTTTCATGTGTTATATTATTGAATGTAGTGAGTAGAAGGTGTCTACAATTCTTCAGAAATACTATGAAGGTGTTGGTGATGTTGTGGATTTTTCTATTGCTTTGAGATGGATTTATCATTGTAACATTCTTCTCTATCTTCTTTTCTATTCTGGTAGTGAGCCTTTCTTTCTTTTGGGCAGTGAGCCCTCTGATAGTGATCCCTATTGTATTTGATGTTGATACTACTTTATATTGTGAGTTAATCCTCACTGTGGTTTTTCCCATCTTGGGTTTTCCACGTAAATATGGTGTTTTTATGTGTATGATGTTCATGTTTTTTAGTTTTTATTATTTTCTTTCATAATAAAATCACTCTAATAGATTAAGGTTTGATTGAATTAATTTGGATCTAAATGTTTGTGAGGTTTTGAAGTTTTAAGGTACAACTGATTCACTCCCCCTCTCAGTTGTCTTGTGCATTCAACATATTCAACCCATTGATGAGCCTAAATGCATATCCAATATAGTTCTAGTATGTAAGAAGACTAAAGGAACCATGGTCCACATTGACTTCAAAGACATCAATAAATTTTATCTTAATATGGTCTTCATCTTCTCAATATCAACATGATAGTAGATTTAACAATTGTTCATGATATGTCTCTTATTGATGGATTTTTTGGGTACAACCAAATATATATCACACTAGAGGACCAATATAAAAGATCCTTCATCACCCCTTAAGGAATATTATTGTATAAACTCGTATTGTACTTGCAGCAGCCACATACTGGCTTGGTTTGGCGAGCTACATGCTGCATTTAGCGAACCGCACATATGTTACCAAATACTATGTAGACAATATCTTTAAAGATGAAAACAAGTAGATCCATTTAACCGTAATTTACATCCGTGCGATACGCTTCGAGGAGTTCGGCGACACCACCAGGAGGTACACTTTCGCGTAATCCGACGGCTTGAGGTGGTGATCCACCCTGCGATTCCCAAAGGGGAAAACCCTAACTATTCCGCTTGGCATTTGTCACAGACCTTCATTGAGGATGCCCGTGGCGGGGCCCATTAGGCTTGTGATGGGCACTGGCGTTGCAAGCGCTTTCGCGAGAACTAGAGGGTTTACCTAAATCAATCTAACAAAGATATTACCGCGGTAAAGGAAAATCAGCGCACAAAGGCTCAAATGCAAGGAAACGATTTTGCGTAGTAATTGTTGTGGCGGAGGTTGAAAGCCGAGCATCAGCACAAACACCAGCCGGAATATTATATTAAATATTAATAAACTAAATCCAAATAAAAAGAAAGGAACCAAATCTTTTAGAAAGCGTTCCAAGTGACATATTCTAGGAATTTTGTTTAAAACCATGTGGCTCTGATTTTTGGCAGCATGCTTTACTATGATTTTATTTAAAGGCGACAAACTTGAGAAATGAGATGTTGTATAATGCAAGAAATCTAAGTTCCTACATGATAATGCATGATGCAAATGATATGGTGATATTGACAAATGAATAATGATGCTAGATTATGTGATACAAATGTTGCATAAAAAGCTAAAATGATTCTGCATATGCTCAAATATTAACCATTGATATGATAAACTAAAATGCAATTACAAACTAAGACATGATTCTAAGTTAGAATGATAAAACAATGCAACTTGTTAAATGCTAAATGATCAAATTCTAAATGCTCCAATGCTCCAAAGCTATTTCTGCATAATAAGTTTGCGAAAAGAAGTGATGTAAAATATTGTTGTATTTATAGGATTTTCAAAGCATCTTGTGATGTGGCAGCAATCAATAGTAAAGATTTAAACATGAGAGATGAACGATGGAGGTGAAAGAGGTTATAAAGAATCATGGAGGATGTTCCCTTGACCAAAGACAACATGCCAAGTGTGTGGAAGAATAAAATGTGTGAAATTGCCAAGTTTCCAACATGTGCCTAAATTCAAATTAGGAATTTAAATATTAGACATATTTAAATTCATGTGACACTTGATGAGGTGGCAAGAGGAAAATTTGTAGACATGTGCTTAAATTTAAATTTGGGATTTAAATTTAATGAAAAGATTATTAATTAAATAAAACAAACTATGTGAATTTGTTTATTTAATTAAAATAGAGGAATATGATTTTAGATTGAAGAATTAAAAGAGTGTGAACTATATAAATAAATTTGGAATTTATTTATAAGTAGACGAATTAAAGGGGTTCATTAATTAATTAATTGTCTTGACCGATTTTATGTGTATGCAGTTTCTATGGCTACAGGTACCTATAGTATAATACTGTAGCTAACTATTGTTCGGAAGTAAATGTTGGAAACTGACTAAACTATTGATTAAATCTATTCTACACTCTAGAGTACAACAACTCTAGTAATTGCAGTATGTTTATGAAAAATAATTTTTTCATGCATTCATCAATGATTAAAACACAAAGAATTTGTTTAACACGATTACATTTATAAAGTAATAACTAAAACATAAATAAAATAATTGAAAGAAAGGAGTGAATGACAGTTACCTTGAGTGGCCCTTGCTCAAGTAGTTATCTTCACTAATCTAAAACCAAATCTAACTTCGCAAATCCAATACAATCATGCTAACTCAATTCATTCATTGTACAAATCCATAATATCATATAATATTTTGATGAAAGATCTTATTCATGAAATCATATTTGCACAATAAACATAGTCTGTATATCAACTGAAAATTGAAAGAGTATCTTATAATTGCTAAAAACCAATTGACTAAAAACTGACTAGCTAACTCAAGACTCAACCAATGCATTGTACATATAGGCACAAGGGATCTTATTCAAAATAGGACTCTAAACTGAAACCTTTAATGACCACTCCCTATATTTCAAAGGGTGACAAAGATTCAGTTAACTCTAAATGCAACTAGAAAAGAAGAGTCCAAATTGGATTGTGACTCTATTTGTAATACACTGGAATGTGGAATGCTCAAAATTGGTTTAGAATTCCAATCACAACAGGGTTCTTCCTTCTCAAGTTTCTTTATTGGTCTTCATAATGATGCACTATCTCCATTAAATGTCCCCATGCTATAGTCATCATGTTTAGTTTATTCTAGGAATCCCCTGTTTCGTTGTCCAGGAACTCCTTCAGCTACAGGCCATGTCTTGCAATTGTTGCAAGTTGTAGTGCCTCCTATGGCTGTGAGGGGTTAGTTCACAAAACATGTACAAAATACTAACAACCATGACTAAGCATAGATATCCAATCATAATACATACATATTCACACATAAATCATGCATTAACCATCGCATCATAATTATATTTCCATATACTTAAACCAGGTTCAAGGTTTGAATAATAGGTATCAAAGATAGCATAATGCATGAACATGTATAGGAGAAATGTCTTGGTAATGTCTATAAGCATGTATAAAAGATATAAAAACTAATTATTATCTAGACTCATCATTTCCCCCCAACTACACTTTTTCTTGCCCTCAAGAAAATAAACTAGGGTTGGATGTTGTAGTGCAATGTAATTTCTCTGAGATCCATGACAGTGTTCACTTCTTTGATCTACTTCAGGTAAAAACCTCTATAGCATGAAATTCTATTCATTCTGGTAAGTTCATCCTGCACACATTCCTCCATTTTATCTCTTGTCCAATGTGGCACTAGATAAAGGAGTATTGGTGGTTGGAATGTAAGTGGCACCCATTTAAGTTCTTTTTCGATAGCAATATCCATGTACCTGTGCACTCTTTCAATCATGGCCATGAATTTATACACTGAATGTGGCTCTTTCCTCTATAATTATGGAGTCAAACTATCCCATCTCCCCTACACATACTTGTAACAATGATGAACCAATCCAACTATCAATGGTTGCATTCTATTGTAATCCTATATCCTTAAGTTCATGATCTTTCTTCTTGTACCCTTGTGATCCAAAAGTTGTAACCATTCATTTATGATTGCATCAAGGTCCTTGGATTCTTTTCTCACTTGGAGAGCAACTGATTTTTTTCTCTCCTCATACTCCTCCATGAGTTCACCCCTGAATTTTTCATTTCTAAAGTAGGATGCTAGTGCTCTTACCTATAAATCCCCCACAAACATTAATGGGTTCCATTTTTTCTCCTCTAGCACTACATAGTTATGTAGATAATATTCACAGAGTTGGTCTTGTTCATCTAGTGTAGAATCAGCAAAAATGTTAAGGAAATCAAATTTCTTGCTCATAGAAACTGGCTAGTTACTTATTAAGCTATTGAATTGATTACTCAAAAATGTTTCCTGGAGAAACAAGGCATAAGTTCTAGTTGGGGGTCTACATCTAACAATTTGGTCAGCCTTGCCTGCTAGCTCTTCCACTTTAACTGCTAACTTTCTCAATTCAATGTCCTTACCCTCCAATATATTTGTATGCTTTGTCATCATTTCTTCCTTTTCATTTTTCTAGTTTTCCTTTTGTTAAGAAAATTCATGAGTAACCTTCCACAGTTGGTACCCAAGGGATAGAGTTGTATGATAAGTTGGGGTTTTTATGGTAGGGGGTCTTTTATTTTCAACTGCAAGCTCTTTACTCCTTGTTTTGACCATGGGAAGTTGTGCCAACAGGTCAAATTTTTCCCCATGTCCATATGTTTGTAGTTTCTCCTCCAACTCCTGTGTTTTTATCTCCCTTTCTATTGATGGTGTTTTCTGCACAGCAACAACTCAGACAAGATACAAGTATCCTATCTCTCTTGAAAGGTAAATCTCTTTCAGCAAGCCTCAAGAGATAAACCCAAGGTCTCTAGTGTCAAGTCTTGACAATGCAAAAACAACTCAGTGATAATGTGAAATTGTTGGTAATCACAAGGGGCCTTACAAATGAACAATGTTGGAAGTATACTTTCATTAGATGTAACAATATGGCGATGCCTTCAATCCTAAAACTAACCCAAATTTAAAGAAACAACAAAAGAAAAAGGGTTGACAGAGATTTTATTCTAAACTAACTCCTAAGATCAATCACAATAATGATGAGTGTTGCAAATGGACATATCTCCAATAAAACCAATCTCTGCTTGATCAAGGACAAGCCCACAACTCTGCATAAATGGTGTAATCTTCTAAGGAAATTGAATATTTTTAGACTATGAATATTCATCCACATACCCAATAACTGGTGCAATGTAAACAAGCATCCACAGTTGAACTTAGCACAAAATAAAGCCCAGACTAACTTTACACAACAAATTACAATCAGAAAATTGCTAAAAGTATGGACTGGAGATTGATCAACATCATTAACATTTCACCATCATTGCAAAAGAACTGAAATCTAACATCTAACATTTGAGAATCAAGAACAAGAAACCATGAACTGTCAAAGTGTAACACAAAGCTTGTCAAATCAATAATCCAATTGCATTCACTTCTCCAGCATTACATAACAATTTCTAGTCTCTCTCCTCTACTACAGTACTATCTTGCAAAATCTAACTCCTAACTTAGCCAATTTTGGCTTTTACATCTTCTAAAATCTAACCCCTTACAAATGAGAAGGCACTGGCCTTTTATAGAAAATTACATTTTGAATCAAAAGCCAAGATTAATTCAATCCAATGGCATAAATTACACTTCTAGAAGTATCCAACAGTTACATTTAATTTGGGAGCCTGTGGTACATCATCATCCAATTGCATAAAAGCAGTTACATCATGGAACAATGAGAAAGCGATATTATGCTAGCTTGTCATTAATGAGAATTTTGATTGGATGATGAAATCAGCTTCACATGTCTTCCAAAAACTCCTTCCAGCTGTAGAAAGTTTGGGTACAGATTCTTATGCAAGCCCCACTTTTAATAATTGAATTGAACTCTTCCAGATTTCCCTTTTGGCACGAATCCATATGCAAGTCTCCTTTTTGATTTATTTAATCCTGAAAAACATATATCATCATTAGTAGCTCACATGTTAAAAATGCAATCCAAATTAAACTTAAATAAATTTTTGGAAATTTTTACTTTCGAATTTTTTTTCATTTCAAGAATTTATCATTTTCAAGAACATTTTTTAAAAAAATTCATTTTTGGAAATTTTCCATTTCGAAAAAAAAAAATGCATCGATAAATTTCCAATTTAAACTTCATCTAAGCAGATCAAAACTCTCTAAACTCCATAACTTTTTTCTAGAAGGAATTTTCAAAACTTCAAAGCAACCGCCAATTTTCCATCCTCTATCCATGGGTGAAAAAAATATTTACAAATGATGCTGAAAATTTCCATTTTTGGACAATTTCAAGATTTCCACCCCTTCGCGAAAATCAGAATCTAGGGGATTTCCATCAGGGATAGAAATCCCCCATTTCCAGGTAGGGTCAAAATCCCCTAAACTCCATAAATTTTTTTCTAGAAGGAATTTTCAAAAACTTCAAAAAGCAACCCAGCCTAATTTTTTGTCCGCAATCCATGGATGCAAAAAATATTTACATATAACATTGAAAATTCACTTCAAAATCCCCATTTTCAAATTCCAAGATAGGTGAATTTCCCCTAGAGCCTCAAAATATTGCCTTCATCAAACCCAGTTTGGACTTAATCCCAAAATAACCTCCCAAGAAGAGCAAAACCAAAAAATTTGACCAAGCCAAGATGTAGAGATGCAAAAGAAAAAGGAGGGTCCCCGCCTCCGATGGGGCATGTGTGCAAAAATTGCACAACACTTTCTTTATCCTTTTTCTTATAATTCTGAACTAGTTCCTCTAGTTGTTTAATCCCTTCTAGAGCTTCCTATAGCTTCGTCTTAACTTTTTTGTCTTCTAAAAACATTTACCCTTCTTTTAAAAACTTCTCATCACAACCCCCTGTATAATCATAACCCTCATTACTCAGGCTAACTGGGGTTTTCTTTCTTGTCTTATTGGCAACAAATACATCCTCTGAATCTAACTTAGAGGTGGTAGATATATACCACTTTCTCTTTATAGGTACATGTACATTCTAAAATGCATTTACTTTCATTTATGAATCAATGGAAACCATCATAACATCTTCTTCTTGTTGTCCTTTGTCCCTTGTTTCCTCCTCTAGTTTCTCTATACTTCCTCTCATAACACTTTCTTCTCCAAACGGCCTGAATGCCTAGGTGGGGTAGATTTCCTTTCCTGTCTATCCTTCTTTTTCTTCTGTACTTTAGAAGGTGTGGAAGAACTACCTCTCTTTTTCTTAGTCATAGGTGTTTTAGAGGAAGATGGAGTCTCTTTTTTTGTAGGTTTGCTAGAGGTTGTAGGTGGTAAAATCTTGCATATTTAATTCCTCAAGTTCACCTTGGTTTTCGGTAGGTGAAGCCACTGGTAAAATAGGAGGGGTTTCTCTTATAGACCCAGTAGGTGATTCTAGGGCCTCTGGCACTACAGGTTCCTCAAGGATATGATTAATGTCTTGAAAAGATTAAAAAAATCCTCCCAAGACACCTGGGGATGATGAATCCTAAGACTCCTTTTTACTAACAAGGTTATCAGAAAATAATGTGATAAGGCTAAATCAATTTGCTTCCTTAGATATTCTGACCCCATTCTTTTGAGCAAATTGTAAAGATAATTGGGCACATTGACCAATATATTTTTACAAAGATGACTTAACAACTTAAAATGAATAGTATACAATAGAGATAACCTACCATCACATGTAATTTACTTAATGATATAAAAGGAATAGGAGGCCCATACCCATGGAAATGATAGTCTCTTGGTACCTTGTGATGAGGAGTCAAGGTTCTCTCTTGACTCTCTAAACTCATCCCTAGTTGCAACTGCATTTAATCGAGCAGGGAACTCAACTCCAACCCTTGGTAGACCTAACACTTGTGCAATTGCAACCTCTAAAGCATCCACCTTTAACCCCTTGATTGTGGCCTCATCAAATTGTAATGTGGCTACAAATTGCCTTGTCATTTCTTCATTGTACTCTAACAATTTGAGGAAGTGGTCCAACCAACCAGCCCTTGTGAAAATGGGTAGACATAATGTGTCCTCCAATATTTGTTTGTGGTTTGATGGCTCTCTTCAAATAATGTCACCTCCCATGGTGAAATACTCTACCTCTGCTCAATGCTCTAGAAATTTAGCTCAATTTTAATTTAGTCACCTTCAAACCCTCTCTACTCTATTACACTCACGCACTTTTCCATTGTAACTGCAACTGTTACATCCCTTTCTCCTTTGTATCAGCTTAATTCAACTTGAATAGGGTTAAAATTACCTCATAATTTTGGAATTGACAACAAAAGGTTGTAGGTGCAAAAAGTATTAAGGCAAAAAGGGTTTGTATGTTTGTTTCTGCATTTGGCTTTTGGTGGCTAAAAAAAAATATGGTTGATATATTACCCCCCCAACTTAAGTTTTGAATTTACCTCACTTCAATTCATGTGAAATAGGTGAAGGGTATGATTGTAGAATATGGAAATAAATGTATTGAATAGATAGCATGCTAAATTTAAAGTAAATACATAATAAAAGCTTTTGAAATCTATCATAATGATGGTAGTGTAGTAAGTGTACATGTTGAATGTGATTAACAGAATGTCACGCATGTGAGGTTGATTGAAGAGTATCCATAGTATAAGATTGATTTGAAAAGAGGTAATTACAGTGTATGGGTAAATGAATGATAGGGTGGCGCATGTAATGAAATGAAGCAAAATGTATGGATGATGGGTGATGAAGTGACAGTTTGAATGCTTGAAATTTGAATTAGCAACATGGAATGGAAAGAGCATGTTGCATGTACTTAATATGATAGGATTAATGCTACATGTGTGAGATAAAGTGAATTGAAAGGTGATGAACTACAATTAATGTAGCAAAAAAATTTACATGCTCTGACAGATAGCACTGTGGACCTACCTTCTGCAATAGGTCCCGAGCTCACATGTATTAAGCTATAGGACCCTACTGCAACAAGGCCCAATACTAAATTATGGCATTTTTAATGCATGAAGCTACAGGTCCCTTCAACAGTATGAATCATTCTTGAAAGAAGATTTTGAATCATAGTAACTATTTTGTGCATGCATAAAATTGTGGGATAGTAATTTATACTTGAGTGACCTCGGGAGATGAACTGTGTAGGTCATCTACTGAGGAACTATGAGAATTGATAGTATCTTCTACTGAGGTGTTATCCTATGATTGATTATCTATATCCAACCATTATTTTGACCATATAGATGTATTAGTGAAAGAAGAAAATCATCTTTTTGAGCTGGCTATTTATATATCTTCAATCTATGTCTATTCACCAGCAATGTAAATCAAACTGCATCTATAGTTTGTAACTTAACTGCTCCATTGGTAAATACTTGTTGAATTTCATTGGGTCCCAACCATCTTGAATGTAACTTACCTTTGTGATCTTTGTACCTAGAATCATCTAGTAAAGCCCAGTCACCTACAGTGAACTCTTTGGCCTTTATAAATTGATTATGTCATTTGGTTCTATTTTTTTGAATGATCTTTGTATGATGCATGGCCTCCATTCTAATTTCATCCAATCCATTTAGACTATGTAACCTCTCTTTCTGTGCCTCTATCAAATCCATGCATAAATCCACTACTGTCCTAAGTGTCTTGTCGTTCAAACTCTATTGGCAGAACTGTTGTTTTACCATAGACTAACTCATAAGGTGTGAAACTTGTAGTTGTTTTCCATGTTGTTCTATAGGCCCACATTGCTTCAGGTAATTTTGATGCCCAGTTCTTTCTGTGAATTTTCACTATTTTGGTCAAAATGTTCTTAATATCTTTGTTTGTAACCTCCACCTACCCATTGTCTTGGGGATGATAAGGTGTTGATTTTATATGTCTTATTGAATATTCTTTAAATAATTAATAAATAAGGTCAAAAAAAAATGAGGACCTTGATCAGTGATAATCTCTCTAGGTACTCCATACCTGGTAAAGATATCTTCATACAAGAACTTATCTACATTTCCATCTCTTGCAAACTGTAATGCCTTGACTTCAACCCATTTTTTCAAATAGTCTGTACAAACCAAAATGTATTGTTTGTTATTAGAGGCTAGTGAAATTGGTCCAATGAATTCAAGCCCCCATTCATCAAATGGTGTAGTGCTATTTGTGGCTACAAAGGTAGATCATCTGTCCTTGTTGGTTTTCCCATCCTTTGATATCTGTCACAGCTCCTAATATACTTCACGAAATCCTTATGGAGAGTTGTCCAATATTAACCTATTGTCAAGATCTTAAATGCTTTCCTTTTGGCTACAAATTTACCCCCACAAGTTTCATCATGGCAATCTTTTAGAATGTCAAAGACCTCATCTTCCCTTATACTTCTTCTCATGATATTATCTAGACCAGTGTAAAATAAGTAACTAGCTACCCAAGAGTATGAAAATATTTTATGCACCAACTGTCTCTTTTCTCTAGGAGAGAAATGTGATGGAATTTTCCCTGCCACTAGGTAATTTGGAATATTAGCAAACCATGGTGTGTGTACAGTAAGAGCAAACAGATCCTCATTTGGAAAAGATTCATCCACAACACCTTCTTCTACTTTTGTGGGAAACCTAGACAAAAAATATACCACCACATTATCTTTCTTTGGCTTATCCACTATTGCTATGTTAAAATCCTATAGTAGGAGCAGCCATCTAACTAGTCTCCCCCCAACTACATGTTTGTTCATCAAGTATCTTAAATGGTTGTATGATCTGTGTGAATGAAGAATTGATAAGTGGTGATATAATGCCTAATTTTTTTTATAGCATAAACTGCCAACATCTCTTTCTCAGTGACAGTGTAGTTAAGCTTAACTCCTTGAAAATTCTTGATAATATAGTAGATGGAATATTCTTTGTTCCCTTCTATTTTTCCTAGGACTACTCCTATTGCAAAATCTAAAGCATCAATGTGTATATGGAAAGGTAGTGTCCAATTTTCTCCCCTCAAGATAGGTGCTAGTGTCAAAGTTGTCTTAAGTTCTTTAAAGGAACGTTGACATTCTATTGTCCATTCAAATTTTATTTCTTTGGTGAGTAAGACAAATAAGGGTTTTGCAACTTTGTTTAAATCTTGGATGAATCTCCTATAGTAGCCTCCCAAAAACCTCCTAAAATATTTTTTCTTATGTGGCATAGGAAGTGTAGAAATAATCTCAATCTTGTTGGGATCCACCTGAATACCTTCACTTGAGATAAATTTTCCTAGAACAATCCCTTGAGTCATCATCATGAAACATTTTTCATGACTTAGTGATAGGTTATGTTCTTTACACCTTTTCAAAACCTTTTCCATATTTTTTAGTGCATCTTCATAGGTGTCTCCATATGTGGTGAATTCATCCATGTAGATTTCCATGGAATCATGAGAAAAGTCTAGAAATATACTTAGCACTACCCTCTCAAAAGTTGTTGGGGCATTACATAATCCAAAGGGAAGAACAAAATATGCATAGGTACCCAAAGGGCATGTAAATGTAGTCTTATTCTGGTCCTCTGGAGCTATCTTTATCTGGTTATAGCCACTAAACCCATATAGGAAAGAGAAGTACTTTTCCCTGCTAAAGAATCAAGCACTTGGTCAATGAAAGGTAGGGGGAAGTGATCCTTTCTTTTGCTTGCATTATAGTCCAAACATACCCTCCATTTTCCTACTTTTCTTAGGAACAATGACTAATGTTGACACCCATTGGCTATCATAATGTGATAAATGAAGCCTATATCAAGTAGCGTTTGCAACTCGGTCTTGACTATTTCTCTTAAGGAAGGGTTCCTTCTCTTTTGAAGCTGTCTAATTATCTTGAAACCATCATTTATGTTGATCCTATGCATGCAAATTTCTAGATCAATTCCCTTCATATCTTGGTAGTCCCATGAGAATGTTATTGCATGTTCCTATAGCACAATGTTAAGGGAATTTTTTTTTCTTCAATTAATCCATTATTGATGTTTAGGGTTTTACCTGGCATAATTTCCCATGTTTTAGATTCTAATTGCACAGATGAGAGATCAAGGCCACTAATGTTGGGAACACATTATTGTGGCAAAAGGGAATGAAACAATTAGGATACCTCCTATGATGAATTTGTAGGTATAATGTTTTGCAATGGATCTTGCAGACATGGAAGAAAATATTGTTGTTGCAAGTCCCTACCATATTTGTTATGTATAATATGGTCAATTAATTCATCCTCATCTTGGGTTCCTAACAAAGGGTTGCATTCTATTGTCATGAGAGTTTGTAGTGAGTAATGATATTCTTCATCTAAGGTAGGCCATATAGTATGCTCTAGGTTTTCATGAGGTTGGGTTGGTGGATAGAGAACCAATTTCTTGGTTACAGTCCCATTGGATATTATCATGTTGTCAAACCTAAAACCTATGAATGCATCAGCTATAGCTAACCATGGTCTACCTAAAATGAGTGGATATCCTACAAGGTTGAACTTTTTATGCAAGAATATAAAATTTGCAAGATACTCCCATGAATCTAGTGCAATAACTAAATCCACAATGATTCCTTCAAGCTTTATTGTTGACCTATCTATCAATTGTAAAACAGTTGGTGTAGGTCTAAGTTTAAATAACTAAAATATATGCATTGTCTCTTTATTCATGATAATAATTGTTTCCACTAAGTTAATCAAGGTGTTCTTGATAAGGGTCTCATTAATCTTAACATCCACTACTGGACTTCCAGGGTCTATGTATTTATGGAAGGTTATATTCCCTAGCATAATATCAGCAAGGTTTCCTAGGAAATGAACTATCTGAGGGTCCTTTCTCTTTCTCCTTGGTTTCTTAAGACATAGGTCCCTTATTGTCTTGGTATAGATTGGGATATCCTTGATAGCTTGGATGAGGGGAATCTTGATACTGAAATCCTTAAGCTAGCAAAATAGGTCTATCTCAACTTGAGTATGATGTTTTTGAATGGCTAAACGCTCAGGGAGAGGAGGATTTGGACTTGAGGTAGTTTGGTTTACCTAATTTGATCTAGGTTCTAGAGGTGAATTGTCTTAAGCTTCAGCTACAGGTTCCTCATTCTCCATCTCAGTGATTTTAGGGGATGAAGGTCTAGCTAGAGTCTTCCCTAACCAGAGGTGGACATCACTCACCTCTACCCCATAAGTGGGGTATTGTTTAACCTTGTTAGTATAAGTCTGTTGGACAGGCTTGTATTTAGGGTTAGGTGCAGGATGGGCAGGTAATTGTGGTGCTTAGGTGGTTGAGATGTTGTGTTTGGGGGATTAGTCATAATAGCCTATTGTTGTGGTTGAGAAGGCAACAAGGGTTTTTGGTAATTCACATTTTGTTGTTGTCGTTGCTGACCTTTCTGCCATTATGGTTGCCATTGATTTTGTTCCAATGGCCATTGAGGGTTATAATTGGCACTTGAAAAAAAAATTGTGACTATGTATTTGGTTGTTGATGGTTCTAGTTTTTCTAAGGGTTTTTCCATTGGTTTTGGTTATTTGGATAGAGTTGAGAATTCCAAGCAGAGAAATTCTAATTACCAATAGAAAAATATGTAATGAAATTAAGAGGGGCCTATGGCATACCTTGTCTTGGCTACCATTTCCTTCTTTGAGAAATGTAAAATAGATGTCCATATTCTCCTTCAAGTGGTTGAAAATAAGATTTGTCTTATTTGTCTTATGTAATACTAGCAACCCTCTTGCAGTTGCAGTTTACTTTCCTTTGTCTACAATTGGGACAATATTCAATGAGCATAGCTTTAGCATCTTCCTATTTCTTCTTTATATGTAGTGTGTCCAATTGTGTAGATATTTGACTTATAATATCCTCCTTCATGTTGGATAGTAGGTTACTTAACTCCACTCTTGAAACACCATTAGATGTCTTGCCAATGGTAGATGTTCTTTCTCCTCTTGACCTTTTGGTGAAGGTCCAAGAGTAGTTTATGCAAACCCTACAGATCTCTTCAAATGCTAATTGAGACATATCCCCTTGCCTAATAAGATTGAGGGTATCCATGCAATCTTCATTAACTCCTCTTAAGAACACAAGCTTTAAGGATTCTTCTAAGAGCTTATTCTATGGGTTCTTCTTCAAGAAAAATTGAAAGGTCTTTCTACATATTCTTACAATGGTTCATCCTTTTTTCTAAGTCATCCTAAAGATATCATCTCTTCTCCTATCAACTCCTCTGCAATAATCTTGTATTTCTCCAAGAATTTTTTTTTCATGGTGTCTCAATATGGAACATCTTTTCCTAATCCCATAAACCATCTCAGGGGTAGCATCTTTTAGAGTGGTAAGGAATAGCTTGAGCTTATGAGGATTACTTGTATAGTCATAGATCTTGCGTAGGACATAAAAATTGAAAAAGAATGTGTTTGGATCTTTGATCACCAAGCCATAGAAGACTAGTAATGCTAAAGGAGGGATATTCTTTAGCACAGTAGCCCTTTCTTGGTTAGTAATTGGAAATTCAAAAGTCACATGTTCTAGTGGATCATCCACTACTACATCACCCATTGTTTGGAAGGTCCTCTCTGTATTTTCAATATATATTTTGGTGAAAGGGAAGGTTCTTCTTCATTAGTATGCTCACTCTGAGCAATGTAGTCACTAATATCTGCTCTAGCTTATTGTCTTGTTGAGGAGAGGAATCTTCCTAAAGATTCTCCATGCCTCCTCATACAATAGATATGACTTTGTATGAGAATGGATCTTACACAATGTTAGTGAAATGCTCTGGTATTTCAAGAGGATTAAACCTAACAATCCTAATACAGAAATAAATTAATTAATTAATTAATTAAAAAAAAAATCTAAACTAGGAAAGCTTGGAAATGAAAGAAACTAATCCCTGAAAGTAGCACCATCCTCGACAATGGTGCCAAAAATGTAGAGTCCCTACTAGTGTCTAGTAAACTTGGTGGTGATCACACAATTTAGAGGGGAAAACCTAACTGAACAGTCTACTTAACTTTTGGAAAGACCTTCATTGAATTATTGACCAAGGCTAGTAGGCTTGTGATGGTATTGGCAATGTATGTGCTAAATCAAAAACTAGAAACTACCTCAATCAATCTAGTAAAGATATTACACTTTTTGGAAAATTATAAAACTGCAAAACAATAAGGAAAGTACAGTTGTTTCTATGGATATGGGTACCTACAATATAAGACTGTAGCTAACTACTATTCAGAAGTAAATACTAGAAACTTTTTTTTTATTATGGAACAAACAGGTTTTGACGGGATCCCAAAACCCTTAACAGTCAGATAGCATAAGATAGAACAATAATAGAGCATCAAAAAAAAAATGCTGCCCACAAAGAAAAAATAGTGGAAACCATGGCAACATAGCAAAAAACTGAAAAAAATTCACAAAGCAACTAGCCCCTAGGCCAGGTTCCTGAGAATCTTCACTGCCTCCTGCTCAACTTGTTCATATTAAGTGCAGACTTCTTTATCTCCTAGATGTTCACTAAAGCTTGGTTTTTCTTCCTTTTCATATTTACTCTAGTCCTGTTACTCGGTCCCCCACTATCCGATTGCCTTCCTCTTTGTCCAAATCAAGAAAAACAACAATTTTAACATGATGGGAATTTTCCAGGTTCTCCACCATGGTATTCATGGTCTAAGCAATGGATTTTAAAATCTTATGGCTCATAACCAACACTTTGTGGAGATAATTTTTGATGTTCCTCAACTGCTCCTCCATATCAGCCTGCTTGCCATCATGGTTACTTTTGAAATCTTGTAACTCATCCACCATTTTCTTGAGGCACTCAACCATATACTTCTTCTCTTCCTTTGTCCATAAATCAGTGATCCGACCACTTCCACTGCCTTTGTTATTATCTTCATCAGCTTTCTCCATTTTACTGCTCATGGATCTTTGGTTCAACTTAATCTCCTTAATTTCAAAGAACACCCATATCATTAACCTAAAGTTATCCACTGCCCCATTGCAGGCTATAGCAAGAATATCAATGGGAAATTCTCGCTCCTCCTTGAAATAGCGATCCCCTACCTTGAGATCTATAGGGAAATGGGGACTCTCTTCTCTATCAGTAGCAGGGTAGCTGGAGTACTCAGATAGTGAAGCCGACTGTGAATCATCTTCATTCTCATCATAGGAGGGGTCTTCTAAAACCTTTCTCTTACCCTTCTTCTTAGGAGAATCCCTAGATTTCCCTTTCCCCTTATCAGCAACCCTATCTTTAGACAAAGGAGTCTGGTGTGGCAGAGTCGGAATGGCTTTAAAATGATCATAAATAAGGACAAGCAACCCTTCATGTAGAATAGAATACCTGGTAGGGTTCTATCTATGGATTTTCAAATCGGCATTCAAAGAAGAAGCAAGATAAAAAGGAAAAGAGATCCTGACTTGATTCCTGAAGTGATTAAGGAGGACGAAATGATACCCAAAGACTCTGGTATAACGGCCATCCAAAGTGACATACTCCATCAGCACATTCAAGACCCTCCTCCAGTGCGAGAAAATATTGTTTGAATCATAATAGCTTCTGAAAGTCCTTCGTAGCTCCTCCCTTTTAGCGTCTAACTTAGGAAATATGTTGACTGCTTCGTCAGATTGCTTCTTGTCCCTATAGAGCTTGATACCCTTCGTCGAGAGGCCTATAACCTCAGCTACTAACTATTCATTGATGACCACTTGTCTACCAAACAAGTTTATCTCACCATCCTTCCAATCTTTAGCAAAAACCCTAGTAACCTCCGGGTCCCAAACATCCCAACCTTGAATTACTATTTACTTTTTCACTTTAATTTGAAATGTAATGTGAATTTGTGACTATGATGATTGTCAAGTAAATGAGATGGAATTATGAAAATGCAATGGTTTAATGCAATAAAATTGATATGATGATGTATTTATAATGTGATGAAAAGCAATGTAGTGCAATGAAATGGATAAATACATGTTTATGGTTGCCAAGTGGATGACAGGTTTGGATATTGTGCCTCCAATGGATGATGGGGAGTATCACCCAAGAGAAGGGGTTAAAGAGCCAAATAATAATACCATCTGAGCTTGTAAAGTTGAGCCTAGGATAGGTTTGAAGTGTCGTACTCAAGTAAGTTGAATCTTGGTCATGTCTTGAGGTTGTTTAAACCTAAGTCAAGTTAAATGGAAGTTTCCTTGTAGAAGCCTATAGGGTGTTAGTGTATTCTTGTTGGGAAAATGTGTCTCAACCTTGCAATTATACAAAAGGTTATTGTTGATAGGATATATATACGAATATATATATATATATATATTTCCTAGTTACATCGATAGGTGTAATATACAATGGCAACAAAGGGGGAGAGTGGGATGCATGTAAACAATTTTTTGTTAACTTTTTTAGGAAACTCCTCAAATGGCCGACATGCATTAAGTAAATGATACATTGTAAATATAGACCGTTAATTATTAGGTTTTAGATCTAATGGTGGATATTTTTTGGCCTGTCTTTCCCTAAAATGTAGCCCTCTTTTATGAGGGTGTTGTATTATGACTGTGGTAGAGAGATGGTGATGTATTCTAAGAGTCTAATAACAATCATGCTATCTCTTGATCTACGAGTGGTATACTTCTATGAGAAGCTTGCTCTGCAAGTATATTGTAATCTTTGTGATTTACTCAATAATATATTGGGTGGCTTTTGGAGTGTGGGGTTTTTCTCCCACAAGGTTTTTCCCCACGTAAATTATTGTGTCATGGTATGCATGATATTTATGTTTTTTTGTTTAAGTTTATGTAACTGTTAAAGATCTGTAAAAATTTTGCATTATTCTCCTCTCAAGATTAGTGTAGGAAGTTGTTCCGCTACCTTAGCTTCCTTACACTATAGCATAATAGGAAAATAGTGCCTAAAATAGCACCAAATTTTAGTGTATTTCAATTCACAAATTGGGTGATTTGCTTGGCATTAAACTCGGTGCAAACAAGAATGGCCATCTCGGCACTGACTTTGGTGTCGGACATTACGTCGGAGTTAGCATCATAGTAAGTGCCAAAAAATCGCAGTACCCCCATTAGTGCCAAAAATAGCACCAGGAAATAGCACCTCTATTAGCGCCAGGAAATAGCATCAGAAATAGCGCCTAAATTAGTGCCCAATTTGGCTTCTGGTTTTGCTTCTATGTCTACTCCCATTTTTACTTCTAGTTTTTCTTTCGGTTTTTCTTCCAGTTTTGCTTCCAATTTGGCTTCCAGTTTTGCCTCCAAGTTTTCTTCCAATTTTCCTTCCAGGTTTGCTTCCAAGTTTGCTTCCACTTTTGCTTATGGTTTTTCTTCCAGTTTTGCTTCCGGTTTTTCTTCCAAGTTTACTTCCAGTTTTGCTTCCGATTTTGCTTCTGATTTTTCTTCCGGTTTTGCTTCCAATTTTGCTTCTAGTTTTGCTTCCAGTTTTGCTTCTAGTTTTTCTTTTCCAAGTTTTCTTCCAATTTTTCTTCCACGTTTGCTTCCGATTTTGCTTCCAATTTTGCTTCCAAGATTGCTTCTAGTTTGGCTTCCATTTTTGCTTCTTTTTGCTAAAATGCTTCTTATTTTCTTCCATTTATTAATTTAATATGTTTTATTTCAATTTAATTAGTTAAATATATCGTGCCTCTTAAATAACTCATATGATTATAGAGTAAGTAATTTAATTATTTAACTCATGATTAAATAACAAGATAATTATTATAACATGATCATCATCTATAATTAAAACAAGTGAGTCAAATATCTATAATTTAATTGAATTTGACAACATCCATCCTGAGTAGTAAATTAAAATCATCATACATAATAAATATCCATCTAAAAATCATCGACCACTTTTAATATATATAAATTGACAATTCAATACTGATAAGATCATCATCATATATAACTAAAACAAGTGAAAGTCAAATATTCTAGTACATCAAAAACATGTCAAAATGATACATGTCCAACAGTCGACATAAGTGAAAATGATACATGTACAAATGATATAAATAAAATTGATAAATTATGTAACTCAAAATAATACAAGACAAGATGATACATGTCCAAATGATATAGTGAAAATAATACATGTCAATATGATACAACTCAATAATATAGTACTATAGGCCATGAAAATGATACATATGATAGTAACCATGAAAAGAGTCATCATAACAATATATCAGCAATCATCTATGATGCGGTCTATATGATCATGAATGTCACTAGTTACTACCACCAACTGTCTCATCATCATCACCATTGTGATGATCGTTGTCATCATCGTCGTCATCCTCGTTGTCATCATCATTTTCATCGGCCTCGATGTCTTCCTCATTTGCATCATCATCATCCAATTCCATGTTATATGTACTAGCATAACCAATATTTTGTGGATCTATATCATGTTGAGGATCATCTTGATCTTTTGGAAGACCCATGTTCTGCAAAATAAAACATTTAGAATGAAAAGTTATTACTTATTTCATGCAATAATTTATTTTTTTGTTATATATCTAATATTGCAACATATGAGATGAAACCATAATCATATTACATCATATCAAAGTGCACATACCATAATAAAATTTCAAAAAAGTTACAGCTAATACTGGTGACTCAGGAGAAACTTCAGCTTTCAAAAACAAAGCCAATTAGGCTGGTAGACTTGTGGATCAGGCCAGCATTTGGTGGAAGAGGAAGAAAGATTACTGGAACTCTGGAGGCCCACCATAATGGATTTCATTATTCAACCATGAGAGAAGAATAGAGATTTGATATCATGTATCAAAACATTAAGCATTCATTCTTCTAACCAACAGAGAAGGAGATGATTACATTGATTCATTTCCATTTGCATAACCATATCACAGTGTGGGAACGAAGAAGACCAAGGATGTCCAGTTTTATGTGGAGGTAATGGATGTGGTCCAAAGTTTAGGAGGGCCAACAAGGTCAATGTATGATCCTGATGAAATTGAGGAAGAACAGCAAGAGAGGGACAGGAAAAATAAAATCAATACAGAGTTTCAAGGATTTGTCAAGCGAGTAAGAGAGTTATGGGAGCAGCCTCATCTAAAATATTTTGAACTAGAGTTTTATATACCATTTAGAGAGCTTGGTTTTCATGGATTTCCTTTCAAAGCCTCTGCTTTTATTGTTCCTATGGTAAACTGTTTGGTAGAGTTGGTGGAATTACCTTTTTTAGTAATCTCTATTAGTGAGATTGAGATTGTTAACCTTGAGAGAGTATGACTTGGGAAAAGGGAATTTGATATGGCTATTATTTTCAAATACTTCAAGCGGGATGTACTCTGCATTGATTTCATTCCTCAATCTTCACTTGATGGCATCAAGGAATGGTTGAACTCCATGGATACAAAGTATTATGAAAGCAGAATGAACTTGAACTGGCGGCCAATTTTGAAGAGTATTATTGATGATCTAGATAAATTTATTGAAGATGTTGGTTGGGAATTTTTTAATATGGAAGCTAGTGATTATGATTCTGATAATTCAGAAGAGTCATATCAAGGATATGAACCCTCTGAGGTAGAAGAGGAATCAAAATCAAAATCAGATTTCATGTAGCCACCATCAAGAGTGTTACAAGCCAATTAACAAGATGGCGGGAATTCTTATATAAGGGTAATTTTCAATGTTGTAGGTACCCACTTTAATGCCAACTACAATGGAAACATTGAAATTCCCTAGAAATATTTATGTTAAGGAAATTTCCTTTAGATGCAAGGATTCTAAGCACATCAACCATGTGGTACAAATGATTAAATCACAGAGACGATCTGTAGCAATGAAAGAGTTTGAAAATGAAGAGAAAGCTACATTGGTGACTCGGGAGAAACTTCAGCTTTCAAAGACAAAGCTAATTAGGATGGTAGACATGTGGATCAAGCCAACATTTGGTAGAAGAGGAAGAAAGATGACTAGAACTTTGGAGGCCCACCATACTAGATTTCGATATTCAACCATGAGAGTAGAAGAGAGAGCTGATATCATGTATCAAAACATTAAGCATGTATTCTTCTAGCCAGAGGAGAAGGAGATGATTGCTTTGCTTCATTTTCATTTGCATAACCATATCATGGTGTGGGAACCAAGAAGACTGAGGATGTCTAGTTTTATGTGGAGGTAATGGATGTGGTCCAAAATTTAGGAGGGGCAAGAAGGTCAATGTATGATCTTGATGAAATTGAGGAAGAACAGCAAGAGAGGGACAGGAAAAATAAAATCAATACAGAGTTTCAAGGATTTTTCAAAGTGAGTAAGAGAGCTATGGGAGCAGCCTCATCTAAAATATTTTGAACTAGAGTTTGATATACCATTTAGAGAGCTTGGTTTTCAAGGAGTTCCTTTCAAAGCCTCTGCTTTTATTGTTCTTACAGTAAACTATTTGATAGATTTGGTGGAATTACCTTTCTTAGTAATCGCTATTAGTGAGATTGAGATTGTTAACCTTGAGAGAGTAGGACTTGGGAAAAAGGCATTTGATATGGCTATTGTTTTCAATGACTTCAAGTGGGATCTACTCCGCATGTACACCATTCCTCAATCTTCGCTTGATGGCATCAAGGAATGGCTGAAATCCATGGATATAAAGTATTATGAAAGCAGAATAAACTTGAACTGGCGGCCAATTTTGAAGAGTACTACTGATGATCCAGATAAATTTATTGAAGATGTTGGTTGGGAATTTTTTAATATGGAAGCTAGTGATTCTAATTCTGATAATTCAGAAGAGTTAGATCAAGGATATGAACCCTCTGGTGTAGAAGAGGAATCAGAATCAGATGAGGAAGGTTCAAAAGATGAATCTCTTGTGGATTCAAAGGAGGACGAAGAAGAAGAATATTCTGAAGAGGAGGAAGGTAAAACATGGGATGAATTAGAAAACAAAGCCAGAAATGCAGATAAGGAAAAAGGAGACAAGTCTCATAGTGAAGAGGAAAGGTGGCAACAAAAGGTAAAAGCTACAGGGAAGTCTCGGGCACCTGATATTAGAGATTCAAGAGGAATGTGTGCCAAGAGGCATAAAGTCAGATGAATTGAGTTCATCTACATCCTTCTACTATTTATTCATGCACATAAATGGTCATCTTGTAATCATAAGATTTGAGCTCTATTTACTCATCCATCAATAAACAACTCAACACAAGAGATGCAAATTGACATATTAACACAACAATATCCAACTAAGTTATTGAAACTCAACTATTGATACCTTGTTCTCCATCCAGATTACAAAATCGTTCTACTTTTTGTTTTGTAACATATTCTTTTCAAATTGATTTGGATGGCGGCCATATTTCTCCTCCTGTCAAAACATGGCACATGGAATAGTTAAACTAATTAATATGCAATCATTTACTTTTTCCAATGAAATAAAAAAAATATATCATTTAACATATTAAATATACTTACAAATGTACAAATCAAGGCCTATAAACCTTTCTGGCCACTGTGATGCATGGCACGAAGTTTCTCAAGCCTAGCCTTAGAGACCTTGTCCTGAAACATATACTAATTCAATTTAAATATGCATAAATAAAATTTAAATATCATTTAATAAAATTGATATAATCTTATGACCAAATTCAAATACATGCATACTCTCCTCACCGGACTTCCTCCATGCATTGGACTTCTCATATACTTTTACAAGCTCTCTCCATACTTTCACACTTACATCAATTGGCCTTTTTTTTTGCCTTAGCTCAAGAGGGATTTTTTTTATCTTCTTTGTTTTTTTGGACCGAAATCTCTTGCAGTTTTGAGACATTCGTAGCTTTATCTTCTTTATAGACCAGCCTGTGCCAAAATCAGTCTCCATGTCATGGATAACTGTTTTTTTCAAGTGCATGGGTATCTTTGAGAATGGAAAATGTAGATGGTCTTTAAACCGTTGAAGGCATGATTCCTTCGACCTATTCACAAACGTTTTCCCAGCATCCATCATTCGGAATTCCCCTGAAACCACCTTGTATTCTATCTTTGTATTGTAGCTACTAATGCAACATTGAAAACATGGCATGGTGGAAGAAGTTTGTGTCCCAGGAGTGGAAGTCTCTACTCCCTATTCCATAATCTTAGATTTTATTGTCACTGATTTCCTCCTGGATCTTTTGCTCAATCTAGGACTAGTTGGGGAATCAATTCATTCCCTTTGACACAATTGATTTGTTTGCAATGTTTGAGGGGTTTTTAATAGATTTTTTTTCAATGAATCTAGCAAGTGTTGTCCATTCCACATTAAACAATTTGTTCACTACCTCTAACCCCAATATGGAAGCCAATTCCTCTTTATCTTTGTCAGTCTTATATATATATATATATAATTATATTTCTTCTTTTAAATTTACAAATAAAAAACTAAAAAGTAAAATTCAAAGAAACAATGGAAACATTTACAAATCTATAAATTGACAATGAATTATCTCATTGTGGCCAGAGTTTGCTAACAATGCTCACTTCCCTCCATTGCTTGACATTTTGAGGTGACCTAGGGAAAATTATTTTCCTCTAGTCTATGGAGGCAAACGAAGTACACACTGTCCGATATGAAATTTTTCGTCCAATTTGTGGTATGAAAGTTTTGTTTTGTGGGAAAATATGTTCATTGGGTTTCCTTAGTGTTGATAACCTTAACATGAAAACTCTTTCATAATGCAATCTTGCACGAATTTTTCATGGCATCGGTGACTATGGCGCAGCTAAGAAAAACCAAGCAGTTTCTACGTTTATTTTCAGCAGTTGCTCAGCAGTGACTGACCCAATTCCCAGATTTTCCAAGCAATTCATTATTTCCTTGATACCCAAGTTAGGGAAAGAATACAGAGGCATCCTCGCTTTGTGCTATAATATTTTGAGCCAAATCTCAAATGGGTAGGGTAAAAAATTTTGTTGCTTTCTCAAAAGTTTTATAATTTATAATGATGGGACAATTTAGAGGTTGTATGGACAGTTTAGGCCATGAACCAGTAAACAATCAGGAATTCAAATGCAATAATAGAGTAGTAAACAATCACGAATTCAACAAGCAAAAAAAATTGTAACCTTACCTATGGTGTCACAAACTAAATCAAATTTCTCATCAATTGTGTTATGCCTTGCATAACCACCCCATTTTATTCTGCAACAAAATGGGTCCCCTTTTCTCTTTTTGGTTTCTTTTGCTTTTGGTTATTTTCTTTTCTCTTGGGGGGTGCTTATGTTTTCTGCATGAGCTTGTCTTCTATTCTACCTGATTTAAATCTTGGTTGTCTCAACTTGAATTAGTTTCCTTCTTGCCAAGTATTCAATGAAATAATCATAAGCAATGGGATAGTTTATTTTAATATATTTCATATGCTTTGGGGACTAATGGAGGCATTTGTTTTGCAGGATTAAATCCTACACTTGATGAAATTTTCCAAGGGAGCTCAGCTGGAATGCATTCCCCAATCCACTTGGTCATAAAAATCAACTACGACAAAGGTCGGCAAGACCCCAGAGATGTCACAACGAGTGAAATTCATGCGTAAGCATCAATCGGCAAGACATCAGTCAGAGTCCCAGTGACTAGGGGCTTCCTATCAGCGTGAGGTTCCCTTTCGGATAAGGTCTCGGTGAACTCCTTATGTCTCACCGACTAGTGCAAACAAGCATACACTTTGGCGGGAGTCACCCTCTTCGGTATATGGTCTTACCGAACGCCTTAAGTCTCGCTGACCACCTATAGAAAATTCACATCTCGGCGGGACTACAGAGGGGTTTCCCCGAAATACAAGTTCAAAAAAAGGTTGTGTCATCAGCATAAAGTCTAGCCAAAGTGCTAAAGTCTTGGCGACACGAAAGTGGTATTGCCAGGAGTCTCGTTGACAAGAGGAGGTCCCACCAAAGGTCTGAGCCCGGCGATAATTTTTTCCTTCAACAGGAGGTCTGGCCGAAACAAAAGAGTCTCACTGAAGGGTCAGCCTTTGAGGTAACATGAAGGGATCGAGAAAGGTCTTGCCGATCAGGAGAAGTCTCAGCAAAATGAAGAGGCATCGGCATAGCAGTTGGAGCTCGCTAAGAAGTCTCGGCGACCCTGAAATGTCTTGGCAACAGAATCAAGTGAGCTCGAGGGAGAAAGAAATCGGCAAGAGTCTCCCTGACCTGGTTGGGTATCCCCTAAAGGAAGAAAGTCTCGCCGAGATGTCTCGGCAAGAGGAGCTCGTCTCCTTGAAATGAAGAGGATTGTTGAAAGACCTAGGGTTCAGTGTAATCTCTTGCCGACCCGGAATGGTCACACCGAAGCAAAAGGGACCCCACTGGAAGAAGTGGAGCTCGGCAAAGGATCGTGCCATCGCCATAAGGTCTTGGCGAAGAAAGGAAGTCATACTGAAAGAAAAAGTAAGCCCAGGGAATAAAAGCAACTCGAAGGGACTCTCTGTAAATGGAATGGGTTCGGAAAGATGTCTTTCCGACCCGATGATGTCTCAATGATAGGAGAAGGTTGTCAGGGGGAGCCCGCCAGGAGATAAGGAGGGACTTCACTATGAGGTCACGACGACAAGCAATAGTCTCTCTGACATGAAGAAGCTCGCTGAAAGATTTGCATCCTCACCAGGAAGTCTCAGCGACTATCAAGGGTCACGCCGATAGGATGTCCCCTTGAGGAGAGGAAAGATGTGCGCCAAGAGGTCTAGCCGACATTGGGGAGTCTTGCTGATGACAAGGAGGGCTCAGCAAGAAGAAAGGAGTTCAGGGTAAGGTCTCCCTGACATCAGAGATGAGCTCGCCCAAGGAGTCTGGCGTCGCCATGACTCTTGCCGATAGAATAAGTTCGGCGAGAAACAAAAGGGTCGCTATGATGCCTCCCCGACCTTGGAATGTCCTGCCGACTAGTGAACAACTCGACGAAAGAAGAAGACATTGGTATAAGGTCTCGGAGAAGAGGAAAGGTCTCACCAACATGAAGTAATATTGGCATAATCTCTTTCCAATTCAACAGGGTATGGCCGAAATGAAACAAAATTGCTGAAGGATATAGGACTCGGTGTAATGTCTCACCGACTCATGAAGGTCACGCCGAAACGAAGGAAATTAGGGAGACTCCAAAAACATAAAGGGGTTCAACGAAAGGTCTCCACGAGATTGAGGGAGTCTTGCTGATGTAGGACGAGCTCGATGTAAGATCCTGAGCTTGGCATGACATCCTGTCGACTCAATAGGGTCTTCCCAATACAAAGTGGGCTTGGCGAGAACAAAAAGGAGTTCACTTAAATTCTTGCCGACATCGATGGATTTTCCCAGTGAAGGAGGCATCGGTATAACCAAGGATAACTTGTTGTAGCCTTTGGCTGACAGTAAGGAGTCTGGCCGACAACAAAGTGGGCTCGGTAAGAGAAGAGGAGTTCGGGGTAAGGTCTCCCCGAAACAAGATTTTATTCCCAACATAAAAATGAGCTCGATGTGACTTCTAAAGCTCAACGAAGGGTCTCATCGACTGGTCCGCACTATGCTGATAACTGTTATGAGACGAAATCGAATCAGGGAGACACGATAAGTGTCTCACTGACAGGCGATTTAAGGTGGGCCACTCTTGACTACTTGGGAATCTGGCATGGCATATCATCATCCAATCAGAAGGAGTTGGGATGGGCCATTGACTGATTGACCACTCCTGTGGAAAAGGCCAATCGAATGCAAACTAGATGGACTCATTCTGAGATCAGGTGGCGATGGTTCGGCTCGGGTGATAACGCGAAGGTCTAGAAAGGCTCGATGGTGTTTCCAGAAAGATGGTCAATGTGCAGAGAGATCCAGAACATGAGGAAGGTCAAAGGAAAGGCACAACCATGACTCACAGGGATAGCTATAGTGACTGCTAGCAAGGAGGCAGATTCGTATTAATTGTGATATTCTAAAGCATTCAAGGTGACTCTGCGAGGGATTTCAAAGATAGACACGAAGAAAAGAATTAATTTTGTAGCTGCTAAAAGATCTACAGATCTTTCCTGGAACTATCTTTCATCAGCATGGATAGCAGGGCTTCACATTGAATGCAACATTAACTCTTCTCAGAAAGATCTAAGAGCCGACTCTCCTACAGTCAATAGATATTTTGTAAACCCTAATGCAAGGGACAACACATTCCTTTTGGCACATTCTATATAAATGGCATTCTTGCCTCTTTGTAAAAGGGTTAGAAATTATTAGAGGTAGTAAGAATTAGAACTTCTAGGACAGAGTTAGATTAGAACTTATAGAGTAGAACTGGTAGATAGGAGTTAGATTCAGAATAGACTGTAATGTATCTTTCAGTTTCCTTAGTGTAAATGGAAACAATTTGGAGTCACAGATTTCCTATACACTAGTGATTGTGCCAGATTTGTAAATGTTGCTTATCTGTTTTGCTGACAGTAGGAGCAACCAGATCTTAATCTACTTCAGATTATGTTTCAGAATGGTGTTTGTTTGAGTTAATCATTTGATTTGGGAAGCTTTTAGGGAATGAAATTTGGTTTTGTGTTTCGTTTGAATGGTAACTTGCAATCTGCTATTGAAATCAGCACTGTGAATGAATGAAACTGTGTGTTATTCACAAGTTAAGTTTGTTCTATGATTTTAGTTAGGGATTCCTTGGAAGGTAACAAGTCTGGTTAAGTTGGATGAATCATTGTTCTTTTCTGTTCCAAAGCCCTGATCTATATTTTTATGTTTCTCTAAAAACCCTGGTTAGGGTAGATTTAAATTTATGTTTAACTCCAGAACAATCCAAAGCTCAACACCAGTAGGCCCCTTGAACATTACTTTCACATTGACCACTGAGGGACATCAGCACATTTGAGAACCAACTACAAAGACCTTGGGAGCTAAGACACCCATGTGTTGTCTTTCTCTTTTAGGAGAAACATAGTAGCAATATTCTATTTGCATGTTGTTGTGCCAAAAGCACCACCAACAGATCTGGCACTAGAAGGAGGGCCCCCTTTGAGTAATTTTGGATCATTGTGAGTTGGAGTTGGCCAGGTCTTGGAAAACCCAGCTCTAATGGGTAGCCCTTTGTATACACCGGGATTTGTCCATGAAATTCCTGGTCATCTCTATGATAGGCTTCCTTTATTTTTCCCTAACAGTGGGAAAAATGCTTTTGAACATGTCGAAACTTGTAGGCACATATTCATTTTTCTCCAGATTCAGCATCAGGATATCCTTTTCTGGTTATTTGTCAAAATGCTTCAAGGTACAACAAGGCAATGGTATGATAATCTGCAACCAGATTCTATTTGTGCGTGGAGTGAATTAAAAATCTTATTCTTAGCACAGTTTGATCCTCATGCACGTGCACTGCACCCATTACATAAATTTTCAACTACAAAAAGGATGCCATTAGAACAAATTTATCAATTTAATCACAAATTTTGGTTTATGTATCAAAGGTTTCAATCTTTAGATTTGGTTGTGGATGATCATATACTGATAGAACATTATTATTGGGGTTTAAACCCTTCATTTGCAACCAAAGTTAGATGTTGTGGTGAAGCTACATCCTTGCATGATGCATTAAAAAAGGCTCTCTTATTGGCACAATTTGGAGGTGACACTAGAAATTCAGATAGCCAAACTAAGGGTTATAATGCCCTTGTGCTCGCAAACTGCCATCATCTGCAGCCTTATGCCACTTCACCCACCATCCCTACCCAGGTGCAATCATTCTCACCAAGCAGCTATAACCTTTCAAAGGGTCCAAGCACCACATTCTCCAACACCCCACATCAGGTTAACTGCTCACATGAAGATGGTAATCAATCCATCCAAAATGATGAGCACTTGATGGAAGTGGAGAATGGATTCATCAATGCATTCATAGATTCTTTCATGATGGTGGATGAGGAAGAGACACACGTTGATGGGTTAACACAAGAAGGTGACTCTGCTGATTTAAGTGGTGGACGGAGTGGAACGGATAACATGCTTCAAGATGAGATGGCCAATGAATCCGGTGGTCAAAGTCAAGGACTTAAATGCCAACATGAAATTTTAAGGGAAGAAATTTGAGTAGAGGTGCAGATCAATCAAGTATTCCCTGAAGGAATTCATGATGGGGTACATTTGGATGAAGCAGAGGAATGCCAAGAAAGCAACCAAGAGGTTATCTCAGATGTTGAATCTCTTCAACATAACGAAGAGAATGAGACAAGGGAGTATTTTTCTTGATTTTGATTATGATTGCTCAAATGTGTTGTTGGAAGAAATTCCTTGCTTAGTATCCACTAATCAATTTTATCTTAATACTAATGAATTTGATGTTGAATGGCATGTTCTGGTTGATGATGTTCAAGAATTTGAATTCAGAAAGTACTTTCCTGACTTTGACTCCATGTGTTCAGATGAGTTTGAAGGAAATCCTTGTTCACCATGTGCCACTATCCCTGACATCAATGGGGATAAGCTGGATGAAGATTCTCAAACCCTCAGGGATGACATGTTTCAAGAGAATGTTGAAAGTAAGACTTCATCTCAAGAAATTCAAAAAAAATTTGACTTTGTACCCGAGATGAATACAGAGATGTTGGTAAGTGAATATCCTAACTGCAGGACGAACCTTGATTCAGTGGTGTTCCATGAGCTGAGACCTTGTGAAGAGGAGATCATACAACACAAGTCTACATCAGTAGCAGGAAATCTTCATAATCAGGTGGTGTCCTTTCATTATGCTCTATGTTTTAATAATTTTCAGTTTGATTATGGCCTTGGGGATAGTAAAACATGTTTGTGGGTAAATCATGACACGACTAAGAACCCACAACTAATAATATTTCAAGCTTTATGCCCTCAGAATGAATGTATTGTCTATAAACTTCATATTTCTGAGTATAAAGATAAATTTGCGAGGTTTAGAACTGTGCCTAGTAGGTTAAGATTGTTGCACACAATGGAAAATCAGTGAAATCAATGTACAAATTTTTACAGTCTTGCATTTGCAAGGCTTGGATTTGGATTTAGTTTAGGACTAGGACTGGTTAGTGTTATTTTTTGGTTTAGTTAGTTTTCTTTTGTTCTGTTGTTTTCCTTTTCCTGTTCCTTTTGTTTTTCTATTTGTAGATAGTTTGTTTCTCTGTTTGTAAATATTCTACTTCTGCTTATAAATAACTCGGTCCTTTATATGAATAATCTACTGCTCTTTGTGTAAGTAATTTTCTCTATGTTTGTAAATAGTTTGTTGATTGTTTGTTTGTCTTTCCTTTTTGTCTTTCTATTTCCCTTGTTCTGGGGTTTTTGTTTTGTTTTGTTCTTTGGGGTTGATCTATCCTTTCCATCTGGAACTGTGGGTTGTTATCTAAAGTATACTATGGTCATTAGGAGAGAAATGGTTTAGGTATTTTCAGGCTTTCTAATTGGATGATTTTTTCCTAAATTCTTTGTTTCATGTCCATGGTCAATAAAAGTTGTGGAAGGTCTTGAAAACAAGGTTCAAAGTAAATAATTGTCGTTAGCTCCTCTGAATCTGTCACAAATTATTAAGATCATCTCCTTTTGTAATAGCATATTTGTCCTAGGGTAATAATGATTGTAAGATTTTTGTGAAAAATCTAATTCCCAAGTGTTGTTACGAGGTCCATGTTAGTTTTCAACCCAGATCAGATGTTAAACATCTAACATATTGAAAAAGAACTAAATAAAATATCTGAGAACACAAAAAAAAAGAGAAAAGAAAAGAACTATCTAAAGAGAAAAAGATTCAATATGAATGGGTGATCCTAGTATCTCTACCGGGGCTATGGACACCTGACTGGCAGTAGAGCAATGCTGTGAGAAAACTAGAGGTATCTCCGTTGGGGCTATGGATGCCTGACTGGCAGCGAAGCAATGCCTAGGATATCATTGCACAACATCCAGAGGGAATCAACTCATGTAGCTCAAATCTTGCACATTGTTGTCTCAAAGATGAAGAAAACTTTATAAAAAATGATGCACAATCAAGCACACACACACATAGATTTAGGGGTAGCTAGTGTTGATTTACATTTGAAATTCTAGCTCAACCTTGCTTGTCATAACTTACCCAACTGGAGTTGTGATATTCATGAACCAGGAGTTCTAGGTAGCTGAATCCTTCAGCTTCTTAAAAATGATTAAACCATTTTCCCAGCCAAGTCGCCATTTGTTATGCTTTGCATATCCACCCCATTTTATTCTACAACAAAATGGGTCCCCTTTTCTCTTTCTGGTTTCTTTTGCTTTTGGTTATTTGCATTTCTCTTGGGGGTGCTTCTGTTTTATACTTGAGCTTGTCTTTTGTTCTGCCTGATTTAAATCTTGGTTCTGTCTCAACTTGAATTAGTTTCCTTCTTGCCAAGTATTCAATGAAATAATCATAAGCAACGGGATAGTTTATTTTAATATATTTCATATGCTTTGGGGACTAATGGAGGCATTTGTTTTGCAGGATTAAATCCTACACTTGATGACATTTTCCAAGGGAGCTCAGCTGGAATGCATTCCCCAATCCACTTGGTCATAAAAATCAACTAAGGAAAAGGTCGGCAAGACCCCAGAGATGTCATAGCGAGTGAAATTCATGTGTAGGCATCAATCCGCAAGACATTAGTCAGAGTCCCAGCGACTAGGGGCTTCCTATCAGCATGAGGTTCCCTTTCATATAAGGTCTCGAGGTGAACTCCTTATGTCTCACCGACTAGTGCAAACAAGCATACACTTCGGCGGGAGTCACCCTCTTCAATATATGGTCTTACCGAACGCCTTAAGTCTCGTTGACCACCGATAGAAAATTCACATCTTGGCGGGACTACAGAGGGGTTTCCCCGAAATGCAAGTTCGAAAAAAGGTTGTGCCATCGGCATAAAGTCTGGCCGAAGTGCTAAATTCTTGGCGACACGGAAGTGGTATCACCAGGAGTCTCGCCGACAGGAGGAGGTCCCACCAAAGGTCTAAGCTCGGCGATAATTTTTGCCTTCGGCAGGAGGTCTGGCCAAAACAAAAGAGTCTCACCGAAGGGTCAATCTTTGAGGTAACATGAAGGGATCGGGAAAGGTCTCGTTGATTGGGAGAAGTCTCAACAAAATGAAGAGGCATCGGCGTAGCAGTTGGAGCTCGCTAAGAAGTCTCGATGACCTCGAAATGTCTTGGCGACGGAATCAAGTGAGCTCGGAGGAGAAAGAAATCGGCAAGAGTCTCCCCGACCTGGTTGGGTATCCCCTAAAGGAAGAAAGTCTTGTCGAGATGTCTCGGCAAGAGGAGATCATCTCCCCGAAATGAGGAGGATCATTGAAAGACCTAGGGTTCGGTGTAATCTCTCGCCGACTCAGAATGGTCACACCGAAGTAAAAGGGACCCCATTGGAAGAAGTGGACCTCGGTGAAGGATCGTGTCCTCGCCATAAGGTCTTGGCGAAGAAAGGAGGTCATACTGAAAGAACAAGTAAGCCCAGGGAAATAAAAGCAATTCGAAGGGACTCTCTACGAATGGAACAGGTTCGGTAAGATGTCTTGCCAACCCGATGATGTCTTAGCGACAAGAGAAGGTTGTCAAGGGGAGCCCTCCGGGAGATAAGGAGGGGCTTCACTATGAGGTCACGGCGACAATCGATAGTCTCGCCAACATGAAGAAGCTCGCTGAAAGATTTGCATCCTCGCCAGGAAGTCTCAGTGACTATCAAGGGTCATGCCGACAGGATGTCCCCTCGAGGAGAGGAAAGATGTGCACCAAGAGCTCTAACCGACATTGGGGAGTCTTACTAATGACAAGAAGGGCTCAACAAGAAGAAAGGAGTTCAGGGTAAGGTCTCCCTGAAACATTATAATCTCCCCGACATTAGAGATGAGCTCGCCCAAGGAGTCTAGCGTCGCCATGACTCTTGCTGACAGAATAAGTTCGGCGAGAAACAAAAGGGTCGCTATGATGCCTCCCCGACCTCGAAATGTCCTGTCGACTAGTGAACAACTTGATGAAAAAAGAAGACCTCGGTATAAGGTCTCGACAAATAAGAAAGGTCTCACCGACGTGAAGTAATATTGACATAATCTCTTTATGATTCAACAGGGTATGGCCGAAATGAAACAAAATCACTGAAGGATATAGGACTCGGTGTAATGTCTCACTGACTCATGAAGGTCACGCCAAAACAAAGGAAATCGGGGAGACTCCAGAAGCATAAAGGGGTTCGACGAAAGGTCTCCCCAAGATTGAGGGAGTCTTGCCGATGCAAGACGAGCTCGATGTAAGATCCTGAGCTTTGCATGACATCCTACCGACTCGATAGGGTCTTCCCGATACAAAGTGGGCTCAGCAAGAACAAAAAGGAGTTCACTTAAAGTCTTGCTGATAGTGATGGATTTTCCCAATGAAGGAGGCATCAGTATAACCAAGGATAACTCACCGTAGCCTCTGGACGACAGTAAGGAGTATGGCCGATAACAAAGTGGGCTCGGTAAGAGAAGAGGAGTTTGGGGTAAGGTCTCCCCAAAATAGGATTGTCTTCCCGACATAAAAATGAGCTTGATGTAACTTTTAAAGCTCGATGAAGGGTCTCATCAACTGGTCCGCACTATGCCAATAACTAATATGAGACGAAATCGCATCGGGTAGACACGATAAGTGTCTCACTGACAGGAAATTTAAGGTGGACCGCTCTTGACTTCTCGGGAATCTGGTGTGGAATATGATCGTCCAATTAGAAGGAGTTGGGATGGGCCATTGATCGATTGACCACCCCTGTGGAGAAGGCCAACCAAATGCAAACCAGATGGACTCATTATGAGATCAGGTGGCGATGGGTCGGCTTGGGTGATAACGCGAAGGTCTAGAAAGGCCTGATGGTGCTTCCAGAAAGATGGTCAGTGTGCAGAGAGATGCAGAACATGAGGAAGGCCGAAGGAAAGGAACAACCATGAATCATAGGGACAGTTGTAGTGACTGCTGGCAAGGAGGTAGACTAGTATTAATTGTGATATTCTGAAGCATTCAAGGTGACTCTGCAAGGGATTTCAAAGATAGACACGAAGACAGAAGAATTAATGCTGCAGCTACTAAAAGATCTATAGATCTTTCCTAGAACTATCTTTCATTAGAATGGATAGCAGGGCTTCACATTGAATGCAACATTAACTCTTCTTAGAAAGATATGAGAGTTGACTCTCCTATAGTTAGCAGATATTTTGTAAACCCTAACGCAAGGGACAACACATTCCTTTTGGCACATTCTATATAAATGGCATTCTTGCCTCTTTGTAAAAGGGTTAGAAATTATTAGAGGCAATAAGAATTAATACTTCTAGGACAGAGTTAGGTTAGAACTTATAGAGTAGAACTGGTAGTTAGGAGTTAGATTCAGAATAGACTGTAATGTATCTTTCAGTTTCCTTAGTGTAAATGGAAACAATTTGGAGTCACAGATTTCTTGTACATTGGTGATTGTGCCAGCTTTGTAAATGTTGCTTATCTGTTTTGCTGATAGTAGGAGCAACTAGATCTTAATCTACTTCAGATTATGTTTCAGAATGGTGTTTGTTTGAGTTAATCATTTGATTTGGGAAGCTTTTAGGGAATGAAATTTGGTTTTGTGTTTCGTTTGAATGGTAACTTGCAATCTATTGTTGAAATCAACACTGTGAATGAATGAAACTGTGTGTTAGTCACAAGTTAAGTTTGTTCTACGGTTTTATATAGGGATTCCTTGGAAGGTAACAAGTCTGGTTAAGTTGGATGAATCATTGTTCTTTTATGTTCCAAAGCCCTGATCTATCTTTTTTTGTTTCTCTAAAAACATCGGTTAGAGTAGATTTAAATTTGTGTTTAACTCCAAAACAATCCAAAGCTCAACACCAATAGGCCCCTTGAACATTACTTTCACATTGACCACTGAGGGACATCAACACAGTTGAGAACCAACTACAAAGACCTTGGGAGCTAAGACACCCATGTGTTGTCTTTCTCTTTCAGGAGAAACAGAGTAGCAATATTTTGTTTGCATGTTGTTGTGCCAAAAGCACAACCAACAAGTTGTTGGTTGCACCCTACTCTCTTCCTTCGCGTGGTGTTTTCCCCTTTTTTGTCGTCTGATTTCTTCCTTCATGCGGGAAAGTTTTAAATTTTTGATTCTGATTCATTAATCAACACTTTTAATGCCAACTTTAGCGCTGACTTTGGTTGTTAATGTAATCTGTTTGGGATGTATAAGGCAGTGTCAAGTGCACCTAATTTAGTGCCTATCATTGTTGTATAGTGACTATTTTGATTGTTGTGTATCATAGGATCCAAAGTGTTGGAAATAATTCCAACTCATGCCTTGTTTTTGTGACCACCATTGTCCTGTGGCTCCTTCATCAGCTCGGTGCAGTGTTTTGGTGACTCCCGCAGTCCTGTGTGTCTTCTAACATTGGCATGCAGTAGTGTGGTGACCACCACTATCCCACGGCTCCTTCATCAGCTCGGTGCGGTAGAGCGGTTTTTATCGCAATCCTGCAAGTTGCTTTTTCCTTCTTGGCAATAGTGTGGTGAAAGCTTTTGTGGCAGAATTTTTATTCACGGAGGAGGCCATGGACAGAGGGTGTGGATCGTGTAGAAATACTAAATCACTGAGAGGAAAGTGGGCAGAAATAGATGATACAACAAAATCTGCAGATACAATAGAGGTAAGAAGAGAAAGCAACCTCAACCAAAGGAGGAAGGTGTTTATGAATTGCTATAACGTAGAGGAGATAAAGTCATTTTTTTGTCCATGAGGCTTTTGAGGTCAAACTTATTGGTTGAAAATGCACAGGAATGGTGATTAAATTTGATTCTATGATCAAGGGAAAAGTTTTAAAATTAGGATAGCCAAAACATGATATCAATATGTCAAATATATGACTAAAGTGAGGTTTTGTGTTGGATAGCATATTCATTGAAATGATATAATTGGTGTACTAAACATTATTTACTATGTTGTGTATTATAGGGGTGAGACGAGGCCATGGCAACAGATCGTGTCATATCAAATGAGAACACAACGGATGAAGCAGGACATCAAGTACTCAAATTTTGACTTAACTTAGGAAAAAATGATCTAATGGCATTTTTTGATAGGTCCATCTTTTTCATAGTATTATTGAAATTTATAATGTATTATCCAATCTTGACATAAATTAATGCATGTTGTTGATTATTTTAGATGGAGATTGGAGCAAATGCAGAGCCTAAGCATTCAACTAGCAAAAGAAGAAGATATGTTCGTGGACGTGGAACTAAAACTATTAAATCACGTAGACGACAGTGGGTGGAAGAGGATATGACAATGGATTTTGTAAACACAACAAATGATTGTATTGAAGAAGAGGTAGGTCAGAACTATAGTACATGGGATGAATAATTTGAGAAAATTATTGTTTGTGGATGTTTTGTATGTCGTGGAAAGAAATAATTCAAACGAGTGACTGTACAAAGACATTACATATATGATGAGCTTCCAATTGATAGTATTCATCCTACAATCGATTCAAATCCAATAGGAATGATGGTGAGAAATTTTCCAATTTGATATAAATAACATGTATACTTCATTTAAACATTGTTTTATATTATTTAAATAACTATTTTTTTCTTAATGGATACTTGCAAGATAAAGTTCTTGGTTTAAATTTTCTTGGATCACCGACTCCAGCCTAGAGGGAAATGATCATTTATTAGGTGATACATCTAACAAAAATATGTGCCAATATACCAGCTCAGAAGATGAGGAATTGATGAAAACAACAGAACAAGAACCAGTGTGAACATGCATAATTTGCTTAAAGACAAGGGGAAGGTGAACTACATACACTATGAGAATAAATGTGATGGACATGATGACTTTCCCCTGAGTTTGAGATCAATTTACAAAGAGACATTTGATCATCGACTATATTGTGCTTGGCCTAGTGATCAACAACTACCTAGAGTGTATGAAGTGTTTCAATTTTGGGGATACAGCTACATTAGACGACCCTCCAATATTCATGGAGCGAATCTAGGCCTTTTTATTGTCCAAAATGTACATGTGGGATCCAAACATAGAAACAATTCAGAACAAACCACTAGGAGATTAATGCCATATCATGGTCCATCATATTACAGTGGTGAATGGAGAAGGCTAGCAGAATATAAGCCTAGCATGTCAGCATATGGTCTAAATTTAAATATGTATACACATCGTCTCCAATTGGAAAGTGGAAAAGAAATGAATAGAGGTCATATTATGTATATAGATGGGCATGTATACACACACAAAAATATTGTAGGATTTATAAATAGTAGTAAGGGAAGGGACCCTACTATAAGACCGAATTGTCAATTTGCTGAGGGTATAAATGATAAAGATGGGGATATGGAAAGAGAGGTAAGATTGATAATGGTTGAGGCTATTATGGACCTTACCATTGGGGATGAGTTATTGATTGATTACCCCTTCTTAAAACACACTCCTGTGCAAAAGAAGAGGGAAGAACAAGGTCTCCCTAAGGATGTTCTTAAGGGCAGAAAACCAAAGAATAATAAATGAGTGTGGACTGATGTTTTATAAACTATGTTGTCAAAATTGTGTTTTATAGCAATTATTGTATAAAAAAGGTAGTCTATAAAATAATGTTCCATTATTCAATTTATGTATATATGTTCATACAATTTATAAAATGTCTAATATATGTATGTCGTTCATGTGCAGGTATTTTTCTATGAAGATATTTTGGACCTGAAATTGATATTTGTCATACATTATGATCCAAGATTAAGGCATGTATTTGACGATGCATTAGTGGATACTGAGAAAAACAATGATGGCCAACAAAATGAGAGAGAGTGATTAGAGAACATTGAAGAAATTGACATCCATGATGATGTTGAAGATGGTTATGTTCAGGCACAAGAAGACAACAATCCAGAGTTAGATGATGTTATGGAAGACAACAATATGGATGGTATAGAAAATGATGATCCAAATACATCTGGTAACAATATAGATGGTCTACAGTCAAATTTCAATGATGATGAAGATGATGCAGGTCAAGATGAGGATGATGATAATATTAAATATTTGAAAGAACATATGAACATTGACAATGATACACTGGATGACATTGTAGCAGACAATAATGCTAATGACCAAGACTTCTAAATTTTCATAATTATTTGCAATCCATGTTTAAAAAAGGATGATTCTTATGGCCTAAACTTTGAAATGCTTCAGTAATATTATGTTGTATGTAGTGTCCCTCCAGTTTTGACACTCTGTTTAGTTTTTTTTTGCTTGATAGATGCTTTAGTTTATTATGATATTATGTTGTTTTGTACTTCGTGGATGATACATTGACATCCTGATTATCTAGTTGTGTTAGTTTGATGATACTGAGATAGACACGTACATGATATGGTTTATTTGCTTATGACTTTTCATGTGGTTATCATGTTGAGATGATTGCTTATGTTTTATCTTGTTTGTCTGTGTCAGTGAAGAAGAAAGTGTGGCATTACTCATTCGTGAGTACCCTGCTACGCTGCAATTCTTCTTCACGGTGTGTATTCTAATATAAGTATATATGTTTTAACGTTGATGTTTCCTGCAGATACAGGTACTGGGTAACGGTTCCACCTGCTAGACAGGTCTGAGCGTACCCTAATTCAATAAAAATTATGTTGTTCTAGAGGTATTGACACGTCCTTTTTGAACCATCGTTCTTTGTTGAGCGAGTATCTATTTGTTACCCCTCTTTGTTGTCCAGTTTGTTCTGTTGTGTCATGTTGTCTGTAATGTTATGTTTGAGAATTTAATATTTAAGTTTAACAAATGTCTATTAATATATTTATAAATTTTTGTGATTTAATTTATTAAATTAAATTAAATAATTTATTGAATTTAAAAGTGAAAGTTATTTCTTTGCAAATTTTTTTAATTAAAATATATATTGTTGTTTTATTTGTGCAAACTAGAATTATGAGGAAATAGATATTTTAAAGAAAAGATATTTTCAACAAGATATGAATCTTTGATTGGCAGTTGAAAATATAATTTGATGTTAAAAGAATAAGTTGAACTGTGTGATCTTTTTAGAATGCATAATGATATGTCAGTTAAGTTTTATGATTGAGAGTTATTTGCATGCATTAAAAAGTTTGAGGGGTTGCAATTTTACATTCACGGGAAGAATTTGAAGATGTTTTTCACAGCAACATTTTTTAGAAAAAATTTGCACAGCAATCATTTTGGGAAAAACTTTTATCTTAATATCTAGTTTACAAGTGTAATTTAGAAGCAGGAGTGGTTCAAATTTCATCGTTGAAGCCTGGTAAATTGATAGCGGAATTGACAAAAGTTTTAGAGATTCGATTCCAGCCAATTATCAAAATTTAAACAGGTTTTCTTCTTGATTTTAAATTCTTGTGTTTAAATTCTGGAAACATAATGTTGAATTTTGTTGATTCGTAAGGAAATTGTTTTGTTGAACCTACATAAACAACGAAGAAACAAAATTAGAAGAGTATTTGAATATTAAAATAGGAAAGAATAAAAATATTTTATTAATAAATTATTCCAGGTCTGAAAACGTCTTTAAATTGGCTATAAGATGATTGTATTAGCATGAAATTGAAATTTTAAGAAAGGATTGAAGTTTTTTCTTTATATTCAGAAATAGATTTAAACAAACTTCTGATCTGGACATTTAATAGTTGTAGTTTAAATTTTAGCATCATGGTATTCATGGTATTTTGTGTTGAGAAATACAACTTTCTGTATTCAGAAGGTGTTTATTTGTTATTAAAATTACCTATAGCCAATTCTTTTTATACTCTTAAATTGTATATCTCCAAACATATTTATATGAAAGGTGCGCTCAGGAATATAGGAAGATTATTTCATTATATTGCTAGATTATTTCCATTCTTAGGAACCTTGGTATATAACATTTCTTATTTCATACCTTATATTCAAATACTTTTATTGACTATCACCTATTGATTAATTTCTTTCAGCAATAGTACAATTTGTCCATTTGAACTATGCGCAGTCCTCTTCTTATAATATTTACTGTATAATCTTTGATTTGAAGATTTGATTTAAATCTAAGACTGTAGCAAGATATCTCCTTTTTGGGTGGCGTTATTCTCTATTCCTGCACAGAAGGTGGAAGTAACTATTAATCTCTTTCTTTATGTTAATATCTCCTCAACCGTATCTATTCACTAATATAACATCCTTGCTAAAGAATGTGCGCAGTTACAGTTAGGGATTAGAGAGAGTTTGTCTATGGAAACGTCCCTGTGCAATTCTAAATTGCTCCTTATTTGATATCTTTTAACTTTAGACTATTTGATTATTAACTTCATGTGTCCAAACTTGATCTTTCTGCACCTGAGTTTACTTAGATATCCCTGTTTAACTTTTTCTTATAAAATGTCTTTCCTGAGAATACAGCGCTGCTTTATTTCTGATAAATATCTAGTTCTTAGAATAGTATATTGTTATTAGAACATTTGATATTGTAAGCAATTGGAATGAATGCCTGGCATTAAACGCAAATCATAATAAAATCATTTGTATAGACGTGGGTATTGTATAGTTTAAGCACAACAATCTGATGATATCTAGTTATTCATAATAGATACTTATAATTAACTCGAGTTTACTTATGTGCTTGGTGCATGGCACCTTGTCTATTCCTTTTAAGTTATGTTATTTATTTGAAAACTACTACTTAACTCTAGTGTGTTTCACCTGTGCATGTAATAACAGTGGTTGTATCCTTGTTAGGAAGTCATAGTTATATAACTATCAATTGGTTGATATTAATAAAGCATGAGTATAGGTTAAATGTGAGTCTAGAATAAGAAAAGAAGTGATAGGAAGGACTATAAGTTTCTGATTTGTAATTTGTTTCCTTCTTATTTAAAAACTTGGATAATACAAAAGTTTCTTCATTCACCTTTATATATATATACTATATACTATATTAATAATGAATTGTATAACTCTTAAATGATTGATTTATAGATGTAAGGATTTATATTATCCTTTTTCTATAATACTAATATATGTTTTTCTTTGAAATTATTAGTGATATAATAATATCAATAGATTGTTTAATATGAATTTTTAATTCATGAAGATTGGAAAGTTGAAATTATTGGGTATGTATATATACAATGTTGATGATGTTTATTTACATTTCTTCAAAGGCTTTGGAAGTAAAAATAAAGTATTTTTAAGTATATTACACTTTAATCATATTTCTCTATTGCAATGATTTTTGCTTGGGGAATAGCTTTGCACGTTTTGTTGTTGTCTATAGAAGCATCTTAGAGATTATGGTTTGTCTCTAGTGAAAGATATAAACATTTATGGTTTTGATCTTTATGCTTGGTAGCTACCCCTAGACTTTTATGTTGAGTCATGTTATAGAAAGAGTGGCTTGCGGTAGGGGCCAAAATCCTAAGAAATTGTCTGGGTAACCTATCGTAGGTGTGTTAATTCAGTAAAAACCTAACTAATGAACTAGGGGTTGGGTAGAATTAAACATTAATTTAGATAAAAAAATTCCTTGCCTACTTTCTTAATGCTCGTTTAGATAGAGAAAAGGCTAAGAAGGCTTGGAATGGCTAGTCATCCATCTTGTCTTCTTGAAAGATGAAGCGACTCCACATTAGTCTGCATAGGGACCGGGAATCGGTAGAGACTACCAGGGTAACTCTTGGAGAGGGCTGATAGCCTAGGAAGATTCACCAAGGTAACCTATCCCGACAGTGTGATGACACTCTTTGTCTATTTCATGATTGTGATCCTTGTGTTGAGTTGTTTTTAGTTGTGTTTTGTCATTGAGAGTTTATCTATTATGATTTGATATCGTTATGTCATGATGTGAATGTATACCACGTAAATGTAATGTTTTGTATTCTTGTTTGTGGACCTATCATTATCTCCTAGCACGAAGGGAGTGGACCTTTGGGTTCCACGTGGTTGGGAGGAAACCGTGCTATACCTTCCTTGGATTTTCAGGCAGTTGATGCTATACTCACAACTGGTTCCAGTTACTTCATGGTTTGTGACAGTGGATGCGGAACGTGTTGTGGATATGGAAGTTTTATATGATGTAATTATTATCCTCTTTGTATATTTACCTCTTGTATAAGAGTGTTCCCATTGTATCATCATTTTGATGTATTGAGATTCATTAAAATCTCACTTGTTGTAATCTGGACATTTGGATATTCGATTGTATTAAATTTTGTAAACTGGATCATTCATGACTTTAAATTTGTACTTATGTTTAATGACATAATGTGTTGGATTTATTTATTACGTTTGAGTAACATCGTCTTGGAAACCTTATGGCAGTTGTGTAATTAAATATCTTTTAAAAAAAAATTGTTCGGTTAATTTTATTCTTTACACTTTGTTTTAACGATAACCAAGGCGGGGCGTTACATTGTACTTGGACAATTGAAAACCTATTTTATTCTCCTAGCAGGATTTTTTATTTTCCATTATAATTCTAGACTAAACAACATTTGTTGGGATGGCCTTTTACACCAATCTTAATTTGTATGAAGTTTATGAACCTGTTGTCAAGTAGAAAATTCCTTTCATAGACAAGAAATGTAAAGGCTTCATTTAAGAAAAGATAAGTAGTTTCTTTCTAAGGGTAATCCACATGCAATAAGTAAAAAGCACATAAGAAAACAATTGTACAATAGAAAATCAGATTCAATCAGTTATGTCTTATTTTGCTTGCACACTTATCTGAAAGACATAGGGTATTCACCATACATTTCCCTTGACAAAGAAAACATGTACTTTCATTTATTTTTACTGTATATCTTAGAAGTGAAATTGTTGTTACATAATGATGCACTAAGAAAATAATACATACAAAAAAATGCAAAGAAAATGTTTGAAATTTAACATGCAACCTACTGTGTTGTGCTGAAAGGAATCAAGATTAACTGGGACAAGAAATAAAAATAAAATTTTGATGATTGTACTTAAAAGTGAACAAGATATGAAAAGTGTGGACAATGATGGTGCTGAAATTGAAAACCCTGGTTCTAATGATATTACTATTTTATGTCATTTGAGATAAAGAGCACATACAATTTTATATACATAGCAAATGAAGATTTGAAACTAGTAAACTGAAAATGTAAACACTGTAATATTTTTCCTTAAACAATAATTCACATACTCACTTACAAAAAAGGGTGAAGCATTTTTTATTCAAACTCTGTTTTATTTAATAGACATAACAATAAAAGAATATTTACAAGTACAAGAATATATACACTGTTTCATAGAAAATAAGGAATGTTTCATAGAATATACAAGTACAAGAATATATCATCATCATTATATCCTTAATTAATACCTATTGCAATATCCTTAAATTGTTCAATCTTTGGTATGAATTGTTGGTAGAAAAAATTAGGATTACTTGGATGTTTCTTCCATTCATTTTGTATCAACATATGTTTGTGAGGACAAAAAATTTAATAAAATATTAATGCACGTAATTCACAATTATTTAAATAAGCAACTTTGTTAACTTTATTATTTTTAAATAGTTTCCATTTTTATGTTGAACATTTAACAAGGAAAAATAAGCTCAAATTTTCAAAAAAAATAGTAGCTCTACCAACATCCACAATAAATGCTTTACTGTATCAACATATTCATTCACATAAGCATAGTATTGAGGCTCAATAACTGATATTCATTCAAATATAAGAAGAAATAAGTATGGAAAACATAAGAAAAATACATAATGATAACACAATCATGGAGAATCTCTAATAATAAGATGTTCTCCATTATATTGCCTCAATTGATATATATTAATAACAGAAGTCTTCAAAATGGAAATGATATATGATGATGATAATTTAAAACTAGGCCTTGGTTTCCTATTTATATAGGAAGCAACAAGCTACAGGCCTTTTACAAAAAGAAACGACCTTTCATAACTACTTTTACTAACAACTATTTAATTAGCATAATTAAAGAAATAACAAGACTTAAGATATTTTGACATATGGTTCCATTATTGAACATAGAAGACCCGTGATCATTAATCTGGAAAAGTCTTCCTCTCCATGATGAACATCCAAATGCTCTCGCTATAATGTCCTATTCTTCTAAAACCAAATACTTTTCTTCCCACTGATACACCGTAAAATTTGATGGCCACTTATATTCCTGGATCTTTTGCATGTTTGCAAGTTGAGTTTTCCATCGACTATCTAGTAATGCCTTTGTATCATTAACAAACTTTAGGTATCCTGCATCAAGAACATTCAACCCATCCATGATCTGATTTAGCCTAGGAAGACTGGTATCATCATCCTTCATTTCTATATTAGTTACACACTTATGAACAACCTGACTGAATTATTTCTTCCACTTATCCAAGTCCTCCAACTAATCACCATCTCTCATGATTTTAGGTATATACCATTGTTTGCAAGTATGGAATAAATCCATTCGTGTTACAATCTTTTTATCAAACCCTTGTACATACTGAAATTCATCAATAATCATCTTCACAGTTTGTTCAGTTGGCTTTAATGTTGTGGGTGCATCAGGACTTCTTTGTAGAACTTTGCATAACTTATCCAAAGTGTGGTGAATAGGCTACCACCTTTTGAACAAAGGATCTAATACAAGAATATGTTTCTTTATTTGATCCATTTCTTGCTGAAGTGTTTTATAACTATCATGCACATTCTCTAGTTTATCCATAACTGATTTTATCCTGTGCTCAAGAATCTTTTCCATAACTTCACAAATTCGTCTTTTCACTTCATCTTGGTTTTGATTGTTGGTCTTATTTACATCATCCACTTCCTTCTCTAGAGTTTTTACCTGTTCTGCAAAAAATGTTCTTCACAATATCCATTGGAGCAATAGGAGGCATGTATAACACCATCTCCTTGCTTTGTGAGGGTCATGCTCCTCTTAATTGTTCTTTCAATCTGACATTCTCCATGAATAGTTTATTAACTTCAACATTTAGGAACCTTTGTTCCTTTTCATACTCCTTCAATCTATCTTCTAACCCCTTAACAGTTGCTCGAGTGAACATGGTTGAATGCATGGTCATTGTGGCTGCCTCCAAAGGGTTGGTATCTTGTATTGTCCTTACCATCACTGCCCCTTTCATCCCTTGAATTACATCCAATAATTTTGGCTTTTGTGTATTTTTTTGTTTGATCTATATGGCCAAGGTTTCAATCTTTGGGTTATACCCAGTTCCACTCACACCTTCATTAGATTCAAATTCTACAACTAGAATTGGATCTTTCTAAGCCCGCACTTCATCAAGCAGAAACATTTTCTTTAATTCCAAGCTAGTGAAAATGAGCATATTGCTCTTCAAGACCATTTCTCTATCCTTTTGGGGGCTAATGTCAATGTTGTCAACTCTTAATTCCTGGAAAGTTTGTGCTACCATTTCATTTTTCTTTGATTCTTCAATTCCTGCTTCAGTTGATTTCATCCTCTCTTGAAATTCTTTTATCTTCATCTTCATCTAGAAATCCTTAAACTCAGAAGTCTTAACGAATTCATCATCTTCTATGAATCTCCTGGATGCAATTTCCCTTTCATCTTCATGTACCTTTGTACTTTTTTTTTCTACATCACCCATCCTTTCCTCATGTTTATGGGAACTGGTCTCAAGGATGGGTTGATCAACTTCAATATCACCTTTCAATCACTGCAGTACTATAGCCACTTCCTCCATATCACCCACCTCTTCAGTATCCTCATAAGGTACTAATTTTCCAATGCTTCCTATCTTCTATCTTTTGGGAGGTAACTGCTCCATGGGAGGCTCAGAGGTTTCACCTGGGGTATGCTCTACAGTTGCACCACTATCATGTTTTGCGAGATATGCTTCCTTCTTTTTGTACAAGTCTTCAAATCTACCAATTATCAATTATATCCTCTTGATGGGGTCTTTTTCCTCAACATAGTATCCTAGGAAATCCTTGGACCTCTGCTTTGTCCTTTCTTCAAGCTTCTTCATATGTTCCCATTTTTTCCTTCTACTAAATACATCATTATAAGTAATGCAGTTCCTTATGACATCTTCTTCAAAATCCACTTGATGTGGCACTGTCACTTTGGTAAGAAGATTGTGCCTTATGTTGTTCATATGATTTTCAAGGTCAAAGGCTCTTTCTTTTCCAAATTTCAATGCATATCTTGTCTTCAAATAATATTGTAACTCCTCTAGTGTGTCTGAGCCTACAGTCCAATCTTCACACTTGGTTTGGTTTGGCAGGAAAGTGCATTTCTTCTGCTTGTGCATTACATCTTTCTCCATCCACATCATTTGCCACATAAATTCAAGAAATGATAATCTAAGGGCACAAATTTTGGCAGTATGTGTGGATCAACAGGGCATCTATAAACTCTTATTATTGTAACTTCTGGGAGGAAGAACCAATCTCCAAAATTGTGTGTATGACCCTGCTCTAGTCTTATAGCAAAAGGTCTCACTAGTTGCAACATTTTGGTTGACAATCTTGGTATTGCATACCCAATAACTCAAAGGATTGTGTACAAAGACTTCATAGAATACAACAAAGCTTTAATTCTTGCACTAACTGTCCCAAATATAGCACCATTTCTGGATAGGTGTGGGATTCCCTTGCTCATCTATTGTATCCAAGTCCATTCTTTTAGTCCAATGGTCCCTATTCTTGTACAATATCATATGACATAATAGGGAATAGTGTATGAATGTAATTGGTGCTCTATCCTTTATAACTTGGGAGAATTCATCATCTAACACCTTCTCAAGGTATGAAGCAAAGTCATATTCAATATTAGTTTCGGGTTTTTGAATTCTCATGGCCATCATCATTAGGCCTATTGGCATTTTATCTTGAGCATCTATCCCCAACACTTGGCAAAGAGCTAAATATGTATTCACAAAGTAATACTAAAAATTTGTCACATTAAATGGTTCAATAGTGGTAGTAGAGATGGGGAATGTTTTGTTACCAATGCCTCTTTTCATATATAGGGGTACCTCATCACTTCTATAAGTCTTTTTTAACCTAGCACAATCCTCCTCACTTTTCTACAAGTTTATCTTGGTCAGAGCCTACTTTTTTAAGCCAAAACACTCAATGATGGCTTTTCTAGTTACTTCTACCAATACTGTGTCGTTTGGAAACCTTATTGTTTTGGTAGCTGAGTGATAGTGTTTGGCTAGTAGTCTGATAAATTCTACATCAACAAACACATTTGGAACAATCAACCTTGCTATATCCAACATCCAAGCGTTTAACACCTGAATCTTCTCATTTCTCTTATTGTAAAAATACCAAAATAGGTCCCATCTAGATTTGGAAATGAGGGCATCCCTACAACTTTGTGCGGTGTCCACGAGAAACTTCTTATTACCCTCTTCAGTAGACCCTGGAAGTATATCTAATATGGACTAATGGAGTGGTCTCTTCTTTACTTTAGGTTCTTCATCTTTAATTTTAGGATGACTTTCTTTTACTTCTGATTGTTTTCTTTTAGGAGGCGTGTTTCAATTTTCTCTACTATGGCTTTAGATGACCAAACCTTGAAAGATTTTTTATATTAATAGAGATCTTTCAGAGAGTTTTCGTGAACTTACCTGAGTATTTCACGCTTGTAGGACTTCTTCTCGTATCCTTAGCTCCTTCCACACTAGTGCATTATAATTGAGTGTGACATTGGGAAAACTCACTTATCTTTGGATGGCGCGGTATTCAGTCATATTAGTTTTGGCAACCCTTAATAATTTAATAGCATTTAATTTTGGTAACTGATGTGATTTTTTGCATTTATTGTTGTAAATTGTAATGATGCCATGTTTACCACACTACCGCTTTGCTCAAGGCTTCTTGTTGCAGGGTTACGATCTATACCGCTCTACCGCATATGTTGCTCACCTTCCCGGCGGTATAGCGTTGTATGCTTTTGATCATTACTTGAAGAGTGTCGATGAGACATCTTATTTGTCTTACCAATATCTCAATGTCTCATCGACATTAGATCTTATGTTCCTCTGATGTTGGTTGTCAATGTCGATGAGACATGTTAATATGTCTTTCTGATATGCCACTGTCTCATTGATATTTTCCTTCGATGGTATTTCATTATATATCAGTGTAACTTTGCCATGTCAGGGAGACTTGTGATTATCGTTGCGGTATAGCGGTGTTTTTCCCTTCCCTTCTACTGTTTACCGCACTACTGCCTTGCTCAAGGCTTCTTGTTGTGGGATTACGGTGTATACTGCTCTACCGCATATGTTGCTCACCTTCCCGACGGTATAGCGGTGTATGCTTTTGATCATTAGTTGAAGAGTGTCAATGAGACAATTTTATTTTTCTTACCGGTATCTCAATGTCTCATCGACATTACTTTGTTATATCCAAGAGTTGTGTTTCACCGAGCACTTGTAGATATACCTTGTCGATGTGACATAAGTGATTCTATCCTCAATATGCATGTATCTTGTTGACATTTCACTATTTTACATCGTCGATGAGACATATAAATAAGTCTCTTCAACATAGGGGCACTGTCTAAACCAGCGCTAAACTTGAAGCTAAACTTGAAGCTAAAGTCAAAGCTAAAAGTGGCGCTACACTCAAAGCTAATATCGATGTTACTTCAGGTGCTAATTAGCGCCTGAATTAGCGTCGACTTGTACTAATCAGTGCAATAAATGCCAAAAATTGTTCCATCCCGATAAATAGCACTGATGTTTTCAAAAAAATTCCAAAAAATACATTAAAACAGTGGTTGGAAGCAAAAAATGGAGCAAAAATTGGAGAAAATCATAGGGATTTGTTTTAGTGTTACAAGTGGTATCAGAGCCTGATCACTTTTGGTTTCAGTTGTGGGTTGCTGGGTTTTTTGGACTAATCTAGGTTTGAGTGGGAGCTTTTGTAGAAGACACTTTGTGATCTTGTTGCAAGAATTTTCAGATGGAAAGTTCATCAAGGAGAATAGAGGTGGAGAAATTTTTTGGAAATAATTTTGAGATGTGGAAGCTGAAGATGGAGGATTTGTTGATAGATCGAGATCTATGGGATGTTGTTGATGAAAATGTTTCAAGGCCTGCAGATCCTACTCAGGCTACTCAATATGATGTTATGGACCATAAAGCCAAGGTTATAATCAAATTGTGTTTGACAGAGTTTTTTAATTAATTTCCATGAGGAGACCTCTGCACAGAAACTATGGAAGAAGCTTGGTGAGATGTATCAGGCCAAATCTTTAGTGAACAAGATTTTCTTGAGGAAGAAATTATATTCCTTGAGAATGGAAGAGGGTGAATGAATTATAGACCACCTGTAAGCATTCAATATGTTGGTGGCTCAATTGGCATCCATTGGTGTCAAAATGGATGAGGAGGAGAAATTTTAGATCTTGCTTTGTTCTTTGCCTAATTCGTGGGATTATCTTCTTATGGCTATTGGGAGTACTTATGTTATTTTGAAGAATGAAGATGTGGTGGGTTCTTTGCTTTTTGAAGAGATGAGGAGGAAGGTATCCATAATTACCAAGGAGGCCCTATAAATTTTCATGGAATCCCTAAGGAGAAAGGCCAGAAGAATGAGAAGCGTGACAAATCCAAGTCCAGAGGGAGATCTAAATCTCCTGGAAAGTCCAAAGTTATTTGTTGGAACTACAGTAAGCTTGGACATGTTCGTAAGGAATGCAAAGAAGAAAAGAAGAATAAAAAGAAGAAATTTGATTATGATTCTAAGTCCAAGAAGGAAGATGTTGATGCATTCATTATAGGTTTGGCAACTTGTGTAGGTAATGATGCATGGTTAATTGACTTGGGTGCATCTTTCCATATGACCTTTAATAGAGATTGTTTTTTTGAATATGAATAATTCGATGGAGGTAAGGTGTACTTGGGTGATTATTCTCAATTAGACATTGTTGGTCGTGGTAAAGTTAAAATCATAATTCCTGATGGTAGAATAAAAGGATTAATTGTGTGTTGCATATCCCTGGATTAGCATGAAATTTGTTATCTGTGAAAAAACTAATAGATGAGGGTGTGTAGGTAGTATTTTTTTATGCAAGATGCAAGATGGTTAGAGGTACTATGGTAATTGCTAGAGGTGTCAGATATGGCACATTGTATAAGCTTGATGCATGCACTATTGAGTGCAATAATACTTTTGTGAAAAGAAAGTTTGTTTAAGAAGTGAGGGTTTCACCTTCAGCAAATGGTCATGGCTTTTGGGTACCCAAGGGTTCTCTTTCTTCTAAGACAACGTTACCTACAAAGAAAACTATGTTATGGCACCAGATACTTGGCCACAATGGAGAAAAGGGTCTAAGGACCTTGAAAAATAAAAACCTTGTTGAAGGTTTGTCTGATAGTAATCTTGAATTTGATTTTTGTGAGCAATGCATTTATGGAAAACAAAACCACATTCAGTTTTACATGAGTTCTGATAAATCTTGTGGTGTGTTGGATCTTATTCATTCTGATGTATTTGGTCCTATAGATGTTCCTTCGATTGGTAAATCCACATATTATGTTTCATTTATTGATGATTATAGTAGGACATGGGTATATTTTCTAAATAGTAAATCTAAAGTTTTCAATCGATTTAAAGAATTTAAATCAATCGTTGAGTTATAGACTAGAAAGAAAATAAAATGTTTGAGGACTGATAATGACAATGAATTTTTCTCTAATTATTTTGATAGATTTTGTAAAGATTGTGGTATTCATAGATAGAAGAAAACTTTGCATTCTCCACAACAGAATGGAGCAGAAAGAATGAATAGGACACTGATGGAGAAGGCTAGGAGTATGTTGAGTGATGTTGGCCTAGAACAAAGGTTTTAGGTTGAAGTTGTTGCCACTGCTTGTTACCTAATTAACAAGTCTCCTACATCAGCTCTTGTTGATAAGACGCCTATAGAGGCATGGTCAGGTCACAAGCCTTCATTAATACATATTAGAGTTTTTGGTTGTGAGCAATATGCATATGTGCCAAAGGAGAAGTGAAAAAAGTTGGAGAACAAGGCTATGAAATGTATCTTCATCAGATATAGTTATGGTGTGAAAGGATACAAGCTTTGGGATCATGTTGCACAAAAGGTAATATATAGTAGAAGTGTTAGTTTTAGAGAAACTAAGACTTCTTTTGTTACATTGCAGCTAGAACAAAATAAACAAGATGTGATTCAATTTCCTCCTACACCTGAGAAAGTTGAATCAAGACCCATGGATAGACAAGAATTTGAGGAGAGCCCATCTAGCTCTGAATCTTCAAAAGAGGGGGAAGAACCTCCAACTCAACTTGTTCATAGGTCTACATGGAATAGACAACCACCTGAAAAGGTATACACCTGATGATTGGAGATGTATTTTTTCTTTGAATTTTAACATGGATGAACCCAAATATATAGAAGAGGCATTAGGTATGAATGATACAGAATCCTGGAAGATTGTTATGGATGAAGAAATGGCATCTTTGAAAAAGAATGATACATGGGATCTTGTACCATTTTCTAAAGGATGAAAACCTATTGGTTGTAAATGGGTGTTCAAGAAAAAGATGGGTTCAAATGGAGGTATCGAGAAGTACAAAGAAAGGTTGGTTGTGAAAGTAAAGGTTACTCTCAAGTTGAGGGTGTTGATTATGGTGATATATTTTCTCCTGTTGCAAAAATGACATCCATTAGATTTTTTCTTGTTATTGTTGTTGCTTACGATTTAGAGGTTGAGCAAATGGATGTGAAAATTGCTTTCCTTCATGGTGACTTGGAGGAGGATATTTATATGACACAGCTAAAGCACTACATCATGAAAGGTAAAAGTAAGTTGGTTTGCAAATTGAAGAAATCTTTGTATGGCTTAAAACAAAGTCCTAGGATGTGGTACCAGAATTTTGATACATATGTGATGAGTTTTGGATTTGATCGTTCTAAATCAAATCATTTTGTTTATTATAAAGCCGATGGTTATCATTTCCTATTTATTGCATTATATGTTGATGCTATGTTATTTATTGGCAAAGGGAAAGGTGTGATTTCAAAACTGAAATCTCAATTTGTAGCTAAATTTGAAATGAAAGACCTTGGTGCAGCTAGACACATTCTTGGGATGGAAATTAAAAGAGATAGAGTGAACAAAAAGCTATGGCTTGGCCAAAGTAAGTATGTCAATTCAATTTTATAGAGATTCAACATACAGGATTGTATACCATCATGTGTTTCCCTTTCTTTTGGAACAAAGTTATCTATTTCAGATTGTCCAACATCTCCATCAGAGATGGAAGACATGAGTAGAGTGCCTTACCAAAGTGTTGTTGGAATTTTGATGTATGTTATGGTTTGTACTAGACCATACATTGCCCAAGCAGTGGGAGTTCCTTCCAGATATATGTCTAATCCTGGTAGAGTTCATTGGGATGCAGTTAAAAGGGTCATCAGATATTTGTGTGATACCTCAAATTATTCCTTGTGTTATCATAGTAATATGACTAAAGATGAGATTTCCCTTGATATTCATGGTTATGTGGATTCAGACTGGGCAGGTGATATTGATAGTAGATAATCCACCAATGCTTATGTGTTTACTTTATTTGGTGGTGCAATCAGCTAGATGAGTAACCAACAGGTTGTGGTTGCTCTATCCACTACTGAAGTTGAGTATATGACAGCTACTCATGCTTGTAAAGAATCCATTCAGCTTAAGAGATTGTCTTCAAATATTGGAGTAAAACAAGGTGCAGTGACAATTTATTACGACAGTCAAACTACAATATGTCTAGCTAAGAACCTAATATTTCATTTCAAGACCAAGCACATTGATATACAGTATCATTTTGTTCAAGATATGGTCAAAGATGGTAGGGTGAAGTTGGTTAAGGTAGATACTTTGATGAATTTTGTTGAGTCTTTAACTAGGTTTGTGAGCACAGAGAAGTTTAGATGGTGTTCAAATATTATGGGCCTTTTGGCCCCTAGCAATTAAGAGACAATGTTTACTCCCTCCCATTGCTCTTGCAAGGTGTTCGGCAAGTGGGATATTTGTTGGGAAAATGTGTCTCAACCTTGCAATTATATAAAGGTTATTTTTGATAGGATATATATATATATATATTTCCTAGTTACACAGATAGGTGTAATATACAATGGCAACAAGGGGGAGAGTGGGATGCGTGTAAACATTTTTTTGTTAAAGGAAACTCCTAAAATGGCCGATATGCATTAAGTAAATGATACATTGTAAGTCTAGACCATTAATTATTAGGTTTTAGATCTAATGGTGGATATTTTGTTTGCCTATCTTGCCCTAGAATGTAACCTTATTTTATGAGGGCATTGTATTATGACTGCGGTAGAGAGACAATGACGTATTTTGAGAGTCTGATAGCAATCGTTTTGTCTCTTGATCTTTGAGTGGTGATACTCCTATGAGAAGCTTGATCTACAAGTATATTGTAATCTTTTTGATTTACTGAATAATATATTGGGCGGCTTTTGGAGTGTGGCATTTTTCTCTCGAAAGGGTTTTCCCCACATAAATCATTGTGTCATGGTATGCATAATATTTATGTTTGTTTAAGTTTAAGTTTTTGTAACTATTAAAGATCTGTAAAAGTTTTGTATTATTCTCCTCTCAAGATTAGTGTAGGAAGTTGTTTTGCTACCTTAGCTTCCTTACAATTCTTTTATCACAGTGTGAGTAAATATATAAATATAAAAATATTTAAGTTGATAATATTGTTTATTGATTATGGAAATGATAATGTGATTTTTTGTATGCTTATGTACATCTAGGATGTTTAGTATGTTTTTAATATATAAAAATGAGAAGGTATTTATGTTAATATATTTGGATATATGTACATGAGGTAGGCAAGAATATCTACACACGTATATACCTATACGTAAAATCATTTGTATAAATATATATGTATGTGGATATGCTTGGATTTACAAGAATCTACATATGTTTAAATGTATAAATATAATATATAATGATAAGTCTTGATAAATGCAAGTATGTAATAATTGAAAGTTATTCAAGGGCTGATAAAGGAAGTGTTGGTGTTAAATTACTAAGTTTGGAGTGTCTAAATTATAGGACATATTTTTAGGTCATTCAATGTTGTTTGAAAGATAAATTAAAATACAAACTAATAGCATATTATGAAGCCATGAGTTGGTTGTGCAAATAATCATCTTTAAATTTGAATAAAATTGTTTATTGCTTATTAATAGGGAGATAAAAGAGGATTGCAAGGAGGCGTATATGCTAGTTGTTTTAGTATTAATGATACCATATTTTGCTGCACATATAAAGCACCATTTGAACTTCTCTGTGCTCACAGACTTAGGGATTTTAACAACACTAAAAGGTGGTGCCAACTTCCACCTATTTCTGCTCTGACCAAGTCAAATTATTGAATTATTTTTCTAACAGATTTTTAGTGGTTAAGAAAGGATTTATCTACTCCTAAATCTAAGGCAAATGGATGACTATTATCTACTTGATAATAGCCTCATAAGAGGCCAAATTTTGATATAAATAAAACATTATTGGGGGTCGAACTATTGCAATCAGTTTCAACGTGTAGTATAGGAAGTTTTAGAAGTTTTCAATTTATTTATTTTGTTGATGTTGTTGGACGTAGAGGAGGTCTTTAAGGACTGTTACAACTTCTTCTTCTTTTCATTTATTGGAATAAACCAGCTGGATTTAGTGGGGCGCTAGTGGAAAAGAAGGTGGTTAAGTCCTCTTGTCTATATATTCTACTTGTTTACTCTATATTGGGGTTACAAAAAAAAAAATAGAGAGTGGTTTTGTTGTTCATTATTTTTCGTTCTTAAATCAAATAGTGTAGTTACACAAGTGTCAAAGGAGGTCTACATTCTTGCTTAAGGATTAAAGGGAAAAGATTAGAAGTTAAGAGGTTAAATCATAGAGGATGTAGTGCGTATTCAAGATAGTAGTAAAGCAATTTTTGAAGTTGTTATCAGACACCTCTATTTTATGATTTGTTTCCTAAGTCTATTTCTTGCAAAAAGCATAAATTCTAAAAGCTCTTGAATATTTGAGTAATATATGTTTTAAATTTGAAAAGGGAAAAAGATGTCATCTGAAAAGTATAAATTCTGGAATTCGAACAACAAGGTTATTTTATGTTAATTTATTCAAAATTATTACTCAGTATTTCTTAAGTGGCTATTAAGTTTTTTTTTTTTGGTTCCTAAGTTGTAGGGTAAGGGCCCACACCCATTCGTATAACAATGAATAAATGAATACAATTACAAAATTTTCCCACCAAGACTAAGAGGGAAGAAGATACCCAGAAGAACCAAAAGAGGATAAAGAGTCCCAAAAAGATAATTAATTAGCTCTAGAGAAATAGAAAGACCATGAGCTAATACATACAAAAACCTAAAGGCAAGAGCTCCCAAAGGAAACATTAAGCTTTTTTACTGTTTCAAGAGAAGAGAGCATCCATGGTCCACTGGGTGCCCCCCTCAATAGCTTCCATGCCTTCCATTCGATTTTTTTCAGCATCAATCTTCCTACCCTTCCTTCTCTTCGAGCCACAATCTAGTTTAAGCTTGTCGCTTGTAGTCTAAGAGATCCCAAGTTTACGGGGTAGTTCCAAGAACATATCTTCCTCAGAACAACCATGTTTGGGGTTGTCCAAATCATCCATAAAACAATATGTACCATCAGACTCAAAGCCATCAGTTTCTATACCAGGAGAAGCATCAGGAAGATTTTCTTAGTCAACAATAATAGGAAGAGGAGAAGGCTTAGTAGGAAGGCCAAGATCCAACCCTGAAACCTGATTAGAAGCCTAAAACTTACCTTGATTCTGCCAAATGAAATCAGCATTGGGAGTACCATGATTTTTAAGACTAGAAAACCTTTACTTGGCCCTACGCTAAAGAGAACAGGCCTCAACTTTGTGGCCGAACTTATTGCAACGAAAGCGGCAAAAGGGAAAACCTTCAAAGTTTAAAAATTGAGTCCAAGTGCCAAGAGAAGAGTGGATTCTGATAGCTTGAGGAAGGGGTTTGGAGATTTCAACCATATCACAAACCCTATAAAATTTGTGATGTGGCTATTAAGTTGTTTGTTTTGAAGGTATTATAGTATTAAATAAAAAGTATATTTCTATAAAAATCTGTGGGTTTTTTAGCATGATGAATAGAATGCTCTCAAGCTGGCCAACACGGTATATCAGTGAAACCCATTATTCATCATGGTGAAGGATCTACCAATCTTCAATTGTTATATTCTGATTTGTCTTTTCTCAGTATTACAGAAGGGAAGTACTCCCTCGCTGTTATGGTATTTGTAGTTTTCATGAAAGCGTGAAGCCAAACGTCAAGTTGTTGTAAGACCTTGAAAAGGTCAATTTTGATGGCGTAGGAGTCATCCATAAGAGTTGTCTACCTTAGAAAAAGTGTATGGTTGTCTATACGTGAGTACATGAATTAGATTAAAAAGGAAGATGCCTTAAACCCAACGTTGCTAGTATTACAAAAGGGGTGTCATATTTTACTTATGAGTTTGAAAGTTATCAAAATTGTGAACACCTTAAAGGGTGTGGATTATTGAGAACTGTCTGACCATAGGACCTTTTGGGTCTCCAGTTAATCATGCATTGGGTCAAATTAGTCTCCAAGTTGAGTAGGGTGGGTAAACGTACAACTTTGCTCCAAGTAAGTAGCGAATGTATCTTATATACAAAAATTTGGCCAAAGTGGGTACATGAGTCACTACATGCACATGTCAGTTCACTGCGTACCAAATACTTAATGCAATCAGAGTTGTTTGTCATAGTTGGAGGTTTCGATAGATAATAGATGGTATTGGTTAAGTAGGTCACAAACACCAGAGCTCATATGGCTATTAATAGGGGGTTCTTAACTATACCCTTCATTGAAGGGTAGGGCCACTTCCAGTTTGGAAGGTGTGGGGGGACCGCTTAAGTCCATGGTTGGAGAAAAAGCACTTGGGTGATGCTCTTCGTCTTGCAATTGACTTGTCAAGTCTTGGAAGACAAAAAAGAATGAAAGTATCCAGATAAGAATCTCTGACTCTATTCTATATTTGCTTGATGTTTATTTGTACTTGAAATGTTTATATGGAAAATTGTTGAAAAGAATTATGTAATGTACTTTTTAGATTGAATAGTTGAAAAGGAATCAAAAATGTTTATTCATGTTTCATTATGAGAAAAATGTATCTTATGTTATCAAAGAAATTTTGTTTTCCATATTTTTAGGAATGAATACTATTTACAAAGAAGTTGAAATTTCCATGTAATTTCCTTGTAATAAGGTTGTGGATATTACAAAACTAACTAAATTGTTGATTAAACCTATTCTACGCTTCGGAGTACAACAAATCTAGTAATTACAGTATGTTTATAAAATAAAATGTGTTCATGCATTCATTAATGAATAAAACAAAAAGAATTTGTTTAACACAATTGCATTTATAAAGTAACAACTAAAACATAATTAAAATAACTAAAAGAAAGGAGTGAATGATAGTTACCTCGAGTGGCCCTTGCTCAAGTAGTTTTCTTCACTAATCTAAAACCAAATCTAAATTATTAGATCTTATACAATCATTCTAACTCAACTCATTCATTGCAGAAATCCAGAATATCACATAAGATTTTGATGAAAGATCTTATTCATGAAATCATAATTGCACGATAAACATAGTATGTATATCAACTAAAAACTGAAAGAGCATTTGATAACTGCTAAAAATTAATTGACTAAAAACTGACTAGTTAACTCAAGACTCAACCAACATGTTGTACATATAGACACAAGGGAGCTTATGCGAAATGGGACTCTAAACTGAAACCTTTAATGACCACTCCTTGGATTTCAGAGGGTGATAGATTTAGTTAACTCTAAATGCAACTAGAAAAGAAGAAGAATCCAAAATGGATTGCAACTCTATTTGTAACAAACTGGAACGTGGAATGTTCAAAATCAGTTTAGAATTCCAATCACAATAGGGTTCTTCCTTCTCCAGTGTCTTTATTGGTCGTCATAATGATGCACTATCTCCTTCATTAAATGTCTCCATGCTTTAGTCATCGTGTTTAGTTTATTTTGGGAATCTCCTATTTTGTTGTCTATGAACTCCTTCGGCTGCGAGGTACATCCTACAATTGTTGCAAGCTACAGTGCCTCTTTAATGTCATAAAATTGCACCCCTTCCAATTTCACATACATTCTTGTATCCACTTTAGTGTCCACTCCCTTAGCATTTGAGTAGGTTTATTTTAGCCCGTTCATCATCCTTTTTCCCTCTCAATATGCTCAAGACCCCTTTTTAACAACTACCCTTGTGATTCAGCTTTGTGTCAAACCTTGTCCTTTTCTCGTGCCTATCATTTTGTAGTGTGATTTGTCTAGACACTAGCATGTTGTGCGAACGTTTGCGCACCGCACTAGTGTCCTATGACATTTCAACGTTCAAATGAACATTGTTGAGTGCCTTGCCACATATCAGCTACTTTTTTCGATGGTAATGACCTAAGATGCCTTGTAATAGCTTAGGAAGCCTCTTTTCCCTCCTCTTTAAATCCATTATTTCAATTCATTTGGCCTCTCTTGGGTATTTCTCTCTTGGATACACTCTTTTTTCCCTCTTTCTCTCTTGCTTGTGTAGCTCTCTTGCTTGTTATAGAAACCTCAAGCACTCTCACATTCTTACAACACTCTTTGCAACTCTCTTGGATCTCACAACTTTGTCTCTCTCCTTGGCTTCCTCAAGCCTTGCAAGTGATACCTATCTTGTACCTTGTATCTTTGAGCATCTTGGGATTTATCACATCCCTTATCTACTGCATCTATATTTTGTGAAACAGGTTCTCCTCCTTGAGTGAAGTTTTCTTTTATCACTCTTGCATTCATTTCATTTTTGCTTATTGTTTCTCTCTATCTATTTGGCTATCCATGGAGGTGGGAACACCGAAATGGGGGTTTGACTAAGGCAAGCCCGTAAACATCCCTAAAAATTTTCCATGGTATTATGTGTGTAGGTATTGAAGATATTTACTTGTTGGAGACTTCATTACTTGGATTGTTGTGAGCACTTTATTTATCCCCTTTATTCTTATCATTTACTTTACTTTATTTTAGTTCTATTACTTTTGTTATTTTCCTATACTCTTGAAGTTCTTAGTAATCGGATTGTTAGTAGTCACTTTAGTTGTTCTCTGAGACATCCTCATTTTTAGTCTGTACAAGACACCAACACGCCTCTAGGACTCAAACGTTTCACGCTACTGTCTATATTCCACACTGCTATCCTAGGCCAAAAACTTTCTAGTTTTTTCGAAAAACCTTTGTGACCTACTCTTTCTAATTTTGGAACTCTCACTGTGTTCCTTGAGGTAGTTTAGGGCAATTCACTCCTTGGGGTTCTCTTGAAAATAAAGAGACTCGTGAGCAGAAAATCCCCCTTCTCTACATTTTGGTGAACCCTATGTGAATGCTCCTTCTATATATATATATATAAGGACAAATCAAAGATTTATCCTTCAAAAAAAAAAATTGGAGAATTGCCCCAAACCCCATTCCATACAGTCAAAGTAGAAGTAATGTGTTGGCCTTTGGTCGGCTTGTTTATTCGTTATATATTATCTTTAGCTTGATATTTTCAAGGTGTATTTGTTATCTTCTTTTATTAGCTCAGTTTCTAACTATATTGAAATCATTAATGATGTTCCATTTCATGCATGTGATGGTGACTTGGCTTTTCCTATGTTACTTGGTATCTTTGATCCTTCTCGTGAAATTCCTCACTTCGAAGGATATTTTTTTGCAAGAAGATGAAATCATTGATACTTTTCTTAACATTAATCTACCTTCTCTTCATTCCAATGCACTCTCCCTTCTCTTCATTCCAATGCACTCTCTTCTAGAGATGATGCATTAGTGAATGATGAAGCTCCCCTCACATCGGATCCTTCAAGGATAGATTTTGAGAATATTTCTTTGAATGATTCCTCTATAAGTTGTAAGGAATCTGTAAATCTCATCTATGTCTCTGCCACCCTCAAAGGCCTAAGAGACCTATCATTTACCTAACTCTGGCTAGTCCTTCTCCTAAAAGGATTTTTTCTATTAATGGTGTTTCGTTTTATAGTGATTCTACTGATCTTTCTAAGGCTCCCTCTTATAGAGAAGTAGCCCATACTTATAATACTAGGAAGAATAAATTAAATGTTAATCAACCTATTTCTTTACCACCTTCTCAACCAAGTCTTCCTTCAACACCTAAACCCATGACTAAAGAACTTGGTTATTACAATCTTGTTGAGCAACTTTGTGTTACTTTGGCTAAGATCTCATTGTGGGACTTGCTTCAGTCTACTCTAGTTTATCAAGGTATGCTTCAAGAAGCCTTATGAAAGATTATCTTGCCTTCTTGTGCTAGGACGATGGTTGTTAATGTGTTGATAGCTCATATTCATACAAATTCACAGAATATTACATTATATCCATAGGAACTCCCACCTTCGGAAGTACAAAAGCAAGTGGATCCTCTAATGATTATAGTCAACATTAACATTGGCATTATATGTTCTCGCATTGACACTAGTTTGGTGCTCAACGTATGTAGCATTGATCTATTGCCTAAAATTAAAATTGATTCATCTTCTCTTGTTGCTTCTTCCTTATGCATTTGTGGGTTTGATAATACTATTCGGCAAGCCCTAGGCACGATAGTCTTTCCTTTGAGGTTGGGACTTGTTACCATACCCACCCTTGTATATGTTATGTCAGAAAAAATTGCCATATAATATTTGGTGCAGGAGCACCTAGGCTAACCTCCATAGACTAGGAAACTTTGGCTTGTATCTGACCTTAGCCAAGTCAGAAGGTTTGTGTGTTTGTTTTGGACCTTAGAAGGTCATTGTTGTGGTTGGGTGAATTAATCATTAGGACTAAGTTCACCATAGTTTAGTCTTTTTTAATTATCTTTGCTTTAATTAGCCTTAGTAGCTTAAGTTTGGAATAGAGCCTTAAATGTGTTCTAAACACATGAATGATGCTAGAAAGATGCCATGAGGTAGTTAAGGGAGTTGGATGCTCGAAATCAAGGAGTTAGAGGTCCTAGGAGTTAGGAAGAGGACATAATGATAAGTTGCAAAAATTTGTTGCAAAGTTGCATGACAACATTTGTCAGGTTGCATGCAACTTAGTTATCTTGGATCCCCTAAAAGATAGGAGTGTGGGATCGACCAACATCCCTTGAAACATGGTAAAAGGCATCTATGAAAGGTGTGGCTCGAATGCAAGATGTTAGAGTTGATGTAATAAAGTTTTTGGTTTTGGGAAATAGAAAGAATTTTGCATTTTCTGTGTATACTGAATGTTTTTGAGTGACAAAGCTATTAGATGAGTTAGATGTATTGATTTGACATTGAATTTGTGTTCATAGAGTAGTCTTAAGCATTTTCCATTTTGTGATTAAATTGTTTTAAGTTAAATTGGTGTTTTGAATTCATAGATTAGGGTCTAGAGGGTTTGTTGGTTCTGTTTTGTTCAGTCAGTCTTTTTAAGGCTCCCCCATGAAATCTAGCCACGGGAATTTCCTGAGAGTGGATGGATTTGTTAGGGGAGCCATGTATTTGTACATATCTAGTAGTAGGAGTCATGTGGATTCAAGCAAGTATTTTTAAAATCAAACCCTAGGCGAGCTTGGGAAGTCTGGTTAGAGGTTTGATAGTGAAAAATTGAAGAACATAGGCAGGGGAAGGAGGTACCATACGGAACAGGTACAGTTCCAGGTAGGGTACAGTCACACCACAACATGCTAAGAGGATTGAAGGTTTGTCAATCCATTTGTTGTGATAAGGAACAAGAAATCAGTAGGTTCCTAGGAATTAGGCCTATTAGCCCTATTTGCCCTAGATTATAGTAAACCGGTGTACGGAGGAGTCAAGGGACTGAAACCCTATGAATCTTTTAAAGGATCAAAAAGGGTGTCTGAAAGTGCAATTTTTTTTCCAGTTTGTTTGGAAAGTTTGGGCAAGAAATTCAAAAAGGTCACTGTCAAGGGCTACAAGGGATTAGGCCTCTTCAAGACCAATTCTTGGAATCGGTAAGAACAAAGATCCAAGACCATCCAAGATGGAACCAAATGGATGTGTTTGGCATATTTTCAGTGTCTCTAACACCCCTGCAAGCAGTTCAAGGTTGTGAGCGAAGTTGGCACTCAGATTCTTCTAAGTGTAGGAGAGAGTTTACAAGTTCAAGTGGTGCCAGTCCTCCAAGGTGAAGCACAAGGAGTGAGACTCTTGGAGAAGAGTTGAAACAGGGCTTAGTTAATGACCTAAGCCTAATCAGAACCTAGAAGCTATCAGGTTCCTGGATGAAGACAAGGAGAAGTCTTCCTAACTAGTTGTGCAACCAAACCAAGGAACACTTACACCAATATTCTTCTTGATAGACTGTGGATTCACGCTATGGGTATAGCCTTGTCTACCTTGCACATGTCTATTAATTTCATTCATAACAATCAAGTAATCACAATGAGGGTATACCTTGATGTCGTACACTTATGTGAGATGGAAGTTGTCAGTCGAGCTTCGATTGTGCCTACTCTAGTCCCTTCAGTTTCTCCCAATGTGTTGATGTCTACTCCAGTAATACCTATTACAAAGGATACTCTTGAGGCGGATGTCCCTGAAGAAGATCCTTCTAAAGCAATAAATCTTAATTTTTCTCCTTCTACCTCTTCTCAAGAGAATGCATGTGTCCATGATGATTGGGGTTCCTTAGACTTTACAAATTCCGTCATTAGGGAATATAAAGTTGACCCGATCCACTTAGACCTTTTGATAACATTATCCAAATGCGCTATTAAAGATGGTTATTCTTCCTCATCGTGGGATAATGTGCATAACAATTGTAATGTTCTTAATGTTGATCCTCCCCCTTGTAAGGAAGATGATCACGCTTATGCTGGTAATCTTGTCAAGAAGGTTGATGGTGATCCCGTAGAGGAGTACAATCCCTATTACTGGAATAATGCTCTCTATGAAGATCCTCCCCCTTCTCAAGACTTGCAATCATGTTATGGACCTAGTTTTAAACTTGTCTCTAAATATGGCTATGGGTGTAAAGGTTGTGGGCATAACGAACAAGGAATTTAGGTCCCTATAGAATGTGCACCTCGTAAGTGTAATTTGGGGCTTGGTTGCTCGAATGAACAATCTAAACAGAAACCACAATTGAATGTTGACATGAATTTTTCTCAACCTCATTCTCTTGGATTGATTCATCTGCTATTATCCACTATCTTCATGTCTTCTTCTTCTGAGCACTCAAACTCTTTTGAGCATTCAAACTCTTTTGAGCATTCAAACTCTTCTTCACAAGAAAAACGGCTGCTTCCTGCTCCTCATCCTCTATCTGAGGATGAGTGTATCTTGTTGAGGCTTCTCAAATCCCACTTAATTACTCTTCCTCTTCCCACACAAGAAATTTCAATAACATGACAAACATTCTTTCTATGCATACCATCAAGCGTTTGGTCATTCCACTAGTGAATGTAAAGCCTTGAATGACAAAATACAACTTTATGATTTTGGTGCCATTAAACTCCCATTTTTTGATGCACCTGCCTTTTCTTCACATGACAAGTGATATTGAGGTCTACCTCTATCCTGTCTATTCTAAGAATTTTTCCCATGAGGTTCTCACACCTCCCTTCTATTGTATTGCTACCTGCTATGTGGCATTTGTAGCTTTACTTTCTCATTGTAATTCATGGTCATACACTACTGTGTGTAACCATACTCTTTTTTTGGTAGTGAAACAATAGTATCTTGCATGATTCTCCTACCCTGTATGTTAGGGGGAAGTGATAACTTGTTATGAAGATGTGTGTCCTTCTCAAGGACCCCCTCTCTTCTCTTTATCTTTCAAATATTGGAGCATTCCTTTGAATGGGCTCCTTTGTGTCTTGAAGGGTTCCCTACTGAAGGAACCCCCTTTGAAATCTTCTCCTTTAAATGAATTCATTGCATCTAGATTGGGGGTAGCCTTACTAGACCTATCTTATATCTTAGCGTCTAGCTTGGGGGTAGCTCAGCTAGACCCGTCCTTTTTGTGACTGTCCTGCAACATAGCTTGCAGTAGCCACAAGATTATCTGATCTATCTTGCTTTGCAAGACCAAGAACCTATAGAGATCCTTTGCATTAAGCTTTCCTTGCAAGACCAAGCACCTATGAGGACCAATCAAACTCTATGAAGACTTTCACATCTGGCCCCCAGGACTAAGAACCTATGGCACCTCCTTTGCAAGACTAAGCACCTATAAAGTGTTTTTTCTCTACAAGACCAAGCACCTATAGAGCCTTTTGTTCATCTTCCACGAGACCGAGCACCCACCACAAGACCAAGCACATGTGGTGCTTTTGTTCAAATCTCCACAGGACCGAGTACCTGTGGAGCCATCTCTCTCTTCTCTTCTCAATTGTGTATGTCAAATCAAAGAATTGCATCTTCTTCATCCTGAGTATATACTTATTTATTTCTTTGGAATTGGTTGCTTCCCCATATTTTGTATGCATTCTTCTCTTGAACCAATCGATCATTACATTCTTCTCTCTATTTAAGAATTCTTCTATGTTATTCCTTAATTTGGGGATGACGCATAATACTGAGACAACCTTCTACATCGAGGTCTCTTTCATTTTTCTAACTCAAATCCTTTATTTTGTTGTGTTCCTTTGTGTGTGTGTTATCCATGTATATGTTCTAACCCTGCGATGTAATGGCTTTTTATGTTCTAACATTGTTGTCTTGTGCAAATCTCTCTTGTCTAATGTGTTTTTTTTGTAGGTCTTCATCCTCGGGTCATGCTTCCTTGGTTTGAAGAGTTATTTGCTTCCTCTATAGTATCCTTTTGGTATCATGATGTTATTTATATTTAGTAGATCTCCTTTAGCATACATATTAGTGTAGATTCATATGCCCACTAAAGTGGGGGGAAAATGTAATGTTGTAAAATTGCACTCCTTGAAATTTCACATGCATTCTTGTATCCACATTAGTGTCCACTCCCTTAGCATTTGTGTAGGTTTATTTTAGCCCCTGCATCAATCATTTTTCAACTCAAGATGCTCAAGACCCCTTTTCAGCAGCTACCCTTGTGTGTTAGCTTTGTGTCAAACCTTGCACTTTTCTCGTGTATGTCACTTTGTAGCATGATTTTTTTGGACACTAGCACACAATACAGACATTTGTGCGTCGTGATAGCATCTTGTGACATTTTGATGTTCAAATGATCGTTTCTAAGTGCCTTGCCACTAATCAACTACTTTTTTTGGTGGTAACAGCCCAAGACGCCTTGTAATGGATCAAGAAGCTTCTTTTCCCTCCTCTTATCTCTTTAAATCCATTCTTTCAATTCATTTGGGCTCTCTTGGGTCTTTCTCTCTTGGATACACTCTTTTTTCCCTCTTTTCTCTCTTGTGTGTGCAGCTATCTTGCTTGTTACAACAACCTCAAGCACTCTCACATTCTTACAATACTCTTTGCAACTCTCTTGGCTCTCACAGCTTTGTCTCTGTCCTTAGATTCCTTAAGCCTTGCACGTGATACCTATTTTATGCCTTGTATCTTTGAGTATCTTGGGATTTAGCTCATCACTTATCTATTGCATCTCTATTTTATGATACAGGTTCTCCTCCTTGGGCGGAGTTTGCTTTTATCACTCTTGCATTCATTTCATTTCTACTTATTTATCTATCTATCTGGCTATCTGTGGAGGTGGGAACACCAAAACGGGGGTTTGAATGAGGCAAGCCCCTAAACAGCCCCAAAAATTTTCCTCAATCTTATGTGTGCAGGTATTGAAGATATTTTACTTGTTGGAGATTTCATTACTTGGATTGTTGTGAGAACTTTCTTTATCCTCTTTAGTCTTATCATTTACTTTATTTTAGTTCTATTACTTTTTGTTATTTTCTTGTACTCTAGAATTTCTTAGTAATTGAATTGTTAGTAGTCACTTTAGTTGTTCTCTGAGACATCCTCATTTTTGGTATGTATGAGATGCCAATGTGCCTTTGGGACTCCAACATGTTGCGTTGTTTTCCTAGGCTGAAGACTTGCTAGTTTGTTCGAAAAACCTCTATGACCTACTCTTTCTGGTTTTGGAACTCTCACTCTGTTCCTTGAGGTAGTTTAGGGAATTTTTCTCCCTGGGATTCTCTTGAGGATAAAGAGACCTATTATTAGTGAATCCCCCTTCTCTACAGCCTCCTCTAGATGCAAGGGGTTAGTTCACAAAACATGTAAACAATACTAACAACCATGACTAAGCATAGATATCCAATCATAATTCATACATATTCACACATAAATCATGCATTAATCATCACATCATAATTATATTTCCATATACTTAACCCAGGTTCAGGGTTTGCATAATAGGTATCAAAGATAACATAATGTATGAATATGTATAGGAGAAATGTCTTGGTAATGTCTATAAGCATGTATAAAAGATATAAAAACTAACTATTATCTGGACTCATCAGTTTCTTCATGTGGCAATGAAGTAAATATTGAAAAATTCAAAGCTATAACAGAAATTCCACCCATTAAGAATCTCACACAATTGTGTAGCTTATAGGGAAAAATCCAAGCCATTAGATAATTCATTGCCCAACTAGCAAATAAGTGACACCCCTTTTCACATCTACTCAAGAAAAACATCATCTTTGAATGGGACCAACCTTTCCAAGTAGCATTTGATCAAATTAAAGAATATCTCTCCAATCTTGCAATCCTAGTGGCACCTATGTTCAATCAACCTTTGTTTCTTTATATTTTACTCACACAACATGCCTTGTTTTCCCTCCTAATACAACATGATGATCAAAGATAAGAAAATTATATCTAGTATCTCAACAAAGCATTGGTAGGAGGTGATGTCAATTATTCCTCCATGAAGAAATCTTTCTTTATAGCATTATTTGCCTCACATGAGCTCTAATATTACAAGCTCAAAACTACAAGCGATCTTATCACAAAAATTTCCCCACTAAAATATATGTTGTCCAAAGCAAACCTTATCGATAGAATGGAAAAACGAATCATGCCCCTTAGTTTGATATTGATTATGTGAATAAAAAAGTAATCAAAGGATAGGGCATTACATATCAACATAGAGGCTTCACTCCTATATCATCACTTGTTGGTCATAGAGTTCCCTGATGAGTCCATCCTTCACATTGACAGAAAAACATGGAGACTATACTTTGATGGATTCTTTACTTTGGATGACTCAAGCATCAACATCATCTTCATCACCTCTTAAATTTATCTCATCCCAAAGGAATCATGCATCAAGTTCCCTTGTACAAACAACATAGTTAAGTATGAAGAATTAGTATCTAATCTAAAATTAGCAATATAGTGGAACACCTAATATTTACAAGTCATTGATGATTCATAACTAATCTTCAAACAAGCCAATAATGAGTTCATCATGAAAGATGATGAGCTTGTACAATATAAGAACATGGTGGATAGTTTTAAACATTATTTATATCCTATCTTTTGAGCAAGTTCCTCACATTAGCAACAAAGATGTCAATGTAATGGCCATGATCAAATCTCTTTTAGATATGCTTGATGAATCTCATGATTATCACTTCCTTATTGAGCACCTTTGCATCCCTTCTTATGATGTCCCTAAGTTTGAAATAGACTATGACATTGTTGGTCCTAACAACCCATGGTATAGTGACATTTATGCTTACCTCCAAAACCAATCCATCCTAGCCAACCTATCATATAATAAACATAAATCCCTCATCCAATGCACCTCTTGTTACACCTTACTTGCCAGAATGCTCTACCATATGGGCTACAATGGCACTTTGCTTTAGTTTCAATGTAGACAAGGCTAAACTAGCACATCAAGGATTTTGTAATGGCATTTGTGGTGCTCATAGAAATGGTATGATCATAACCAAAAAACTCCATCACAAGCTCTTCATCCCATTACCACTCCATGGCTCTTTTCTACTTGGGTTCTCAAAATTATTGATAAGATTCATCACACATCCTCCAATGGCCATAACTTCATCACTACTACTATTGATTATTTCACTAAGACAATCAAATTTGTTCCACTCACTTTTATCACTTAGACCCAATTTTCTAAGTTCATCCTTAACCACCTTATGTCACATTGGCTTATCATCCATCATCATCACCAATAGTATAAAATTCATTAAAAATCATGAAATGTGATCCTTCTACAAGAAATTCTACATCAAGCATAAGTTGTCCACCCCATATTATCCCCAAGGTAACAGTTGTGGAAGAGGGGGATTCGCTACTCATGAGTTCTCTTCACTCAAAGAGCCTCACAAGGTGAACTACCCTAAACTACCTCAGTGGAACAGCGCAGAAGTTTTAGAATCAAAAAGAGCAGGCCACAGATATTTTTTGGACAAACTGACAAGCTCTCGGCCAAAGGACGTCAGCGCAGAACACGAACGGTAGTGCGGGACGCTAGCATCCCAGAGGTGTGTCAGTGTCTCTTATGGACCAGAGAACAAGAATGTCACAAAAAATACCTAAATGGATGCTAGCAAACATATTACTAAGAACTAACAGAATATGATAAAGTAGTAGAAAGCGATAGAAATGAAGTAAAGTAGAAAAGATAAGGAGAAAAGGAAATACTTACAACCACGCGAGTGATGAAGCTTCCAGCTCGTGAATGTCTTCAATACCTGCACACAAGAAGGAGAGAAATTATGGGGCTGTATAGGGGTTTTCCTCAATCAAACCCCCGTTTTGGTGTTCCCACCTCCACAAATAGCCAGATAGATAGAGAGAAAAGTATAAATGAAGTAAAGAGCACTAAAGCACTGCAAAACAGTGTTATGCTATTCAACCAAGTAATAGAGGAGAGGAGTGAAAGCTTACCACCTCCACCAAGAGCGTTCAAGGCTAATGGGGGAGAAAATGAGAGGAACTCAAGCCTCTGCTACAATGGTGTTTTGTTCCACACTTCCTCTACTAAAGTGATGGAGTGTTGATGTTGTTGATGTGAAGTGTCAAGTGTTTGGAGATTGAAGAGATGGTCAAGAAGTTGCTTAGAGCTTGTGGAGAGATTGTGAAGCTTGTGAATGAAGTGAAGAAGCTCTTGGAAGATCAAATGCATATGGAAGGAGTGAATTTTAAGGGAAGATGAAGAAAACGGCCATATTCGGGTTGGTCGATCAAGGAGGGCATTACAAATTGACCCCCAATGGGAAGTGTAACACCTCTACAGGCTCCAAACGCGGGAATCTATCAGGGACATAAGCACGCCGGGCGGACTTTTGCACATTGTGTGGGAATCCCTGACAAAAACACCTCCACCGACGCTCAAAACAGGTGCCAAGTGTGATGCAAGCAGTGGGCTTAGGTGGAATTAAGCCTCCAAACTTGGTTTTCTAAGGTGGATAAAGGAAAAATATGGGATTTGCACATGGGGTGCAAATTCACTCTTATAAATTTTTCCCCCACTTTAGTAAGCAGGAATACTAATGAGTGCTTCAGTAAAGTAGATTAGAGAATTTGTAGGGTTAGAAATGTATACCTGAACTGTCGGGGAAGCAGATCGCGATCTGGCGAACCCGAGAGTGCAAGGTCAAAAGAGGACTTCATAGTTCCATAGAACTATGAAGCTGAAGAAAGAGCATATACACAAGATGAAGAAGATGTTGATCTTCGATCTGGTATATACAAGAGAGAAGAGAGAGATGAAAAAAACGTGTGGTGAAAGAAAAACCCACTCAGGAGTAGAACTTGCACCACAAAATTGGAGTGATAAAAACAAACCCCGCTCAAGGAGGAAACCCATATCATAGAGTAAAAGTGATAAAATTAATCCCCTTTCAAGGAGGAAAACCCATATCACAGAGTAAAAATGATAAAAGCAATCCCTACTCGAGGAGGAAAACCTGTATCACAGAGTAAAAGTGATCAAAGCAATCCCCGCTCAAGGAGGAAAACCCATATCATAGGGTAAAAGTGATAAAAGCAATCCCTACTCGAGGAGGAAAACCCGTATCACATAGTAGAAGTGATAAAAGCAATCCCCACTCAAGGAGGAAAACCTGTATCATAAAGTAAAAGTGATAAAAGCAATCCCTGTTCGAGGAAAACCCGTATCACAAAGTATATATGTAAAGGATCTTTACAAGTTCTCTGTCATGTAGAGCAAGTAAGCAGACAGTCACGCAAACCATTGTCAAGTTGGAAGACTTTCAAAGGGGTCCCTTGGGAACCCTTCGAAAGGAAGAAGGGTCCACTCAAGGGACGCATTTTTTTGAAAAGCAAGGTCTAGTCAGACTGCCCCCAAGCTAGACGCCAATGAATTCATTCGAGAGAAAAGCTTTCAAAGAGGTCCCTCGAGAACCCTTCAAAAAAGAAAAGGGGTTCCACTCAAGGGATGCTTTAGTTGAAAGATAGAGAGGAGAGAGGGGGTCCTTAAGAAGGATACACATCTCCGGAACAAGTTATCACTGTCCCCAACATACAAGGGAAGAGAACCATGATAAGTACTTAGAACATGCAGGATAGAGGTAAACCTCAATATCACTTGTTATTTGAACAACAGATAGGTGCATCAATCAAATGGGAGTTTGATGCCACTTGAATCATGAAGTTGTTATATTTTTTCCCTCAAGGCCTTACATTCACTAGTGGAATGGCTAAGCGCTTGATGGTATGCATAGAAAGAATGTTTCCCTTCATCATGTATGTAAGATCTCTTAGGAGGGGGAAGAGCAATTAAGCAGGCTTTAAGAAGACACAACAAAATATGTTCTTGCTCAGATAAAGGATGAGGAGCAGGAAGCAAGCCTTTCTTTTGTGGAGAAGGGCTTGACTTCTCACAAGAAGAAGAAGAAGGCACGAAGATAGAAGACAGTGGAGGAAGAATCTTTTCAACAAGACGAGGTTGAGAAGAATTCATGTCACTCAACCATGGCTTATGTTTAGATCGTTCCTTCGAGCAACCAAGTCCCAAAGTACACTTACAGGGTGTGAATTTTATAGGGACTTGAATGCCTTGTTCGTTACGCCCACAACCTTTACGCTCATAGCCATATTTAGAGACAAGCTTAAATTCGGGGCCATAACGTGTTTGCAAGTCTCGAAAAGGAGGATCCTCATAAAGAGCATTGTCCCAACAATGGGGATCACACTCCTCTATGAGATTGCCTTCATCCTCTTTAACAGGACTATCAACATTATCCTCTTTAGCAGAAGCATAATCCTCTTCCTCAGAAGGAGGATCAACACTAAGGACATTACAATTTACGCTCACGCTACCCTACGATACAAAAGAACAATCATATTTGATAGCAAGGGTGGATGATGTTGTCGGAAGGTCTAAGCAGATCAAGCCAACTTTATATTCCTGGATGAAGGAATCTATAAATTCTAAAGAACCCCAATCATCACCAAGACATGCATTCCTTTGGGAAGAGGTAGGCTTAGGATTTCTTGCTTTAGAAGGGTCTTCCTTAGGGACATTTATCTCAAGAGTATCCTTTGTAGTAGGTACTGCTAGAGTAAACATCGACACATTGGAAGACAATGAAGGAATAAGAGTGGGCACAACCGAAATCTGACTGGAAGCTACCATTTTGCATAAGCACATAGCATCAGGGTTAGCCTTGACTATGACTACTTTATTGTTGCAAATAAGCTTAATAGATTTATGCAAGGTAGACGGGACTGCATCCATAGCATGAATCCACGGTCTATCAAAAAGAAGGTTATAAGGTAACTTTTCTAACATAACATATACAAGGGTAGGTATGGTAACGGGTCCAAGCTGCAAAGGTAATACTATTGTACATAGGATCTTGTCACCCAATATTATCGAACCCACGAATAACAACAGAAAAAGTATTAAGAGAAGATGGATCAATATTAATCTTAGGCAATAGATCAATACTACACACATTGTGCGTCGAACCAGCGCAACGAGAGTATGCCTAATGTCGATCTTATTAATGTTAACTATGATCATAAAAGGGTCTTCTTGCTTCTGTACTTCCGGAGACGAGAGCTCCTACGGATAGAACGTAATATTCAGCGAATCTGCACGAATATGGGCTATCAACGCATCAGCATCTATCGGCCTAGCGGAAGAAGGGAAGAGGATCTTTTGCAAGGCTTTTTGAAGCATACCCTGATAAACCGAAGCAGACTAAAGCAAGTCCCACAGTGAGATCTTAGCTTGATTAGCTTGGAGTTGCTCGACAAGATCGCAATCACTGGGTGCTTGAGTCATAGGTTTAGGTGTTGAAGGAAGACTTGGTTGTTTATTCATTCTATTCTCATAAGTATGGGCTCTGCTCTATAAGAGGGAGCCTTAGAAAGATAAGGAGAACCACCATCAAATGGAACACCATCAATAGAACAAATCCTTTTAGAAGAAGGACTAGTTGGAGTCATGTAAATAACTGGTCTCTTAGGCCTTTGAGGGGCAGTAGAGACAGATTACATTTATAGAATCATCACAACTAGTAGAATAATTATTTGAAGACATATTCTCAACATCGATCCAAACAGGATCAAATGTGGAATAATTATTCAAAGAAACATTCTCAACATCGATCCAGGGAGAATCAGATGTGGAAGGAGGTTCATCATTCGCTAATGCATCATCTCTAGAGGAGAGTGCATTGGAATAGATAAGAGATTCATCATTCACGAATGCATCATCTCTAGAAGAGAGTGCATCGGAACGAAGAGTAGATTCATCATTCACAAGTGCATCATCTCTAGAAGAGAGTGCATTGGAATGAAGAGAAGGTTCATCATTCACAAATGCATCATCTCTAGAAGAGAGTGCATTGGAATGAATGGAAGGTAGAGTAACATTAAGAAAGGTATCAATGATTTCATCTTCTTGCGACAAAATATGCTCTAAAGCAAGAGGACATTTGTGAGAAGGATCAAAGATACCAAGTGACATGGGTAAAGCCAAGTCACCATCACATGCGTGAAATGGAATATCGTTAACATTTTGAACAAAGTTAGATATTGAACTAATAAAAAAAGATATTAAACTCATTATGATTTTTTCGGTATTTTCTATGTTTTAGTAATTCACATTTTTGGAGGCCTTCGGAGCGGAATTTGAGGTCGGAACTTGCGTCGATCCCTAAAATTTGATTGCCAAAGGCACTAGTATTTTAGGGACTGAACTAGTTCTCTAGAAGACCTTTCCAATGGTGTAAATGGTTCTAAATTCCAAGCATCGAGTCAAAAATTATGACCCCACCAAGTAGGGGTAAATAAATTCCTAGTTTTTCAAAGAACATTGTTCTTCACGTCGAGTTCACTAGAATGTAGAAGAGGGGGATTCACTATTCACAAGTTTTCTTCACTCAGAGAGCCACACGAGGTGAACTGCCCTAAACTACCTCAATGGAACAGCGCGGAAGTTTTAGAATCAAAAAGAGCAAGCCATAGAGATTTTATGGACAAATTGGCAAGCTCTTAACTAAAGGACATCAACGCAAAACACGGATGATAGCGCATGGCGTTGGTGTCCCAGAGGCGCGTCGGTGTCTCGTACGGACCAGAGAATGAGAATGTCACAGAAAATACCTAAATGGCTACTAGCAAACAGATTACTAAGAATTGACAGAATGCGATAAAGTAGTAGAAAGTGATAGAAATGAAGTAGAAAATATAAGGAGAATAAAGGAAATACTTACAACCACGCAAGTGATGAAGCTTCCAGCTTATGAATGTCTTCAATACCTGCATACAAGAAGGAGATAAATTTTTGGGGTTGTATAGGGGTTTGCCTTAGTGAAACCCCTGTTTTGGTGTTCCCACCTCCATGGACAACCAAATAGATAGAGAGAAAAGTAGAAATGAAGTAAAGAGCACTAAAGCACTACAAAACAGTGTTATGCTACTCAACCAAGTAATAGAGGAGAGGAGTGAAAGCTTACCACCTACACCAAGAGCACTCAAGGCTAATGGGGGAGAAAATGAGAGGAACTCAAGCCTTTGTTGCAATGGTGTTTTGTTCCACACTTGCTCTACTGAAGTGGTGGAGTGTTGATGTTGTTGTTGCGAAGTGTCAAGTGTTTAGAGATTGAAGAGATGGTGAAGAAGTTGCTTAGAGCTTGTGGAGAGATTGTGAAGCTTGTGAATGAAGTGAAGAAGCTCTTGGAAGATCAAATGCATATGGAAGGAGTGAATTTGAAGGGAAGATGAAGAAAACGGCCATATTCAGGTTGGTCAATTGAGGAGGGTGTTACAAATCGACCCCCAATGGGAAGTGTAACACCTCTACATGCTCCAAACGCAAGAATTTGTCAGGGACGTAAGCGTGTCGAGTGAACATCTGCGCACCATGTGGGCATCCCCAACAAAAATGCCTCCATCAACACTCAAAATAGGCACCAAGTGTGATGCAAGTAGCAGGCTTAGGTGGAATTAAGCCTCCAAACTTGGTTTTCTAAGGTGGATAAAAGCAAAAAAGGGGATTTGCACATGGGGTGCAAATTCACTCTTATACAACAACAAATCCAAAGCATCCAATAAAACCATCATAAAAATTCTCAAGGAAATTGTTAATGACACTGGTCATGACTAGCATCTCTAACTTAATTTTTCCTTTTGGGCCTACCATACCAACATTCGCACTCCTACTAGTGTCAATTATATTCCCTCATCTATGGTGTTGAACATAATCTTGTCAATTGAGGTCAAGCTACCTTATTTGCATGTTTCTTTGTGCAACCTCATCTTAAAGGAGGACTACCAAGTGGCATGGCTAAATGATTTTGAACTCCTTGACAAGCACCATTTCAATGCTCTTAATCACCTCAAAGCATCCCAACACCAATTGCATCATGGCTATAATAAACACATCCAAAAAAGAGAATTTGAGGTTTGAGACCTTGTTCCTAAGGAGAACCAACAGAATACCAATCAAGATAGAGGGAAGAACGGGAAGTTTGAGCCAAATTGGTTAGGCTCCTATGTTATCATCTCCAAATTTGAATCAAAAGCATACAAATTGACAACTCTTGAAGGCCATGAACTAGATGAGCCCATGAACATCATACATCTCAAGAACTTCTATGTGTGAACCTTTAGCAATAGTTTTCCAAAACCAAAAACCAAAAAAAATCAACAAAAAATTTAAAAATAAAAAATTAGCGAAAATATTTTAAAAAATAGTAAAGAAAAATAAATTTGTCCAATGGTGAAAACCACTTCTTGTAGCGCTTTGGGAAAGTACCATGATAAAAACCTAGCAACTATTGTGTTTTCTACATGTTTTGACTACTTGTTTGCATATGTTTTTGTTTGTTGTTGTATATAGTTCTAGTGCTCCATACATCACACAATCACAATCACCCCCATCCTTCATTTGACAATATTTTTAACAATGTGCATCTTATGTGTTTTCATGGCATCCCTTTGTGCACAAGGTGTGTTGTCATCATGCTCCTTATATCATCATGCATAATGCTAGTGCTATAACAAATAATAGGTTGCTCTTTGCACACAATACTACTTTAGCATTCATCACTAATCCATTTTCCATCTCTTCCCTTCCTTTTTCTTTTCTACTCCATCTTCTAGCCTCCTCCTAATCATCCATCCTCTATCCACAAATCCTGTGACATCATAACTACACTAAATCCTCATGAGATATCATCATCAATTATATACCCCCATGAAATCTAGAATCATCTAATCCAATCATCCAAGTGACATTAATCAACATATTTAGTCCTCATTCATCATCAATTATATACCCCCATGAAAATCTAGAATCATTTAATCCAATCATCCAAGCGACATTAATCTACATATTTAGTCCTCATTCATCATCATATTTATGTCAATGGCAGATACATCACCCCAATATGGTTTCTCTCGAGTAGTACTTCATCCACAATGGCACATATTCTCATCTTCCCTTGCCTTTTATGAAGACCCCCCATACACCATTTAGCCTAAAGCTCTCTTGAAGGGATATCACCTCCATCATCATCCATCTTCTTCTAAACAATCTAGACAACTTGACACCAAAACTCCACTTTGTCTTAACTTTTTATTCTTCTTCAACACAACACTTCTCTTAGTTGTGACAACATATAAGGGGCAAAATGTAGACAAAATTTTATCCTAGTATAACATTTGACTAAATGATTAAATTATTTAGTAATCTAACCCACCTAACGTATTCCACACTTAATTAAATAGTTAAAGTCATTTATCTCTCACATAATTTAATAATCTTATTATTTAATTAGCCATTTCCCTCTCATACATAATTAAATAATCTTATTTTATTTTGTTATTTCCCTTTCACACATAATCATCCCATTTCTACCTCATATAGCTAAAATAATTAAATAAATTTATTCTTTAATAAGACTATTTTTCCTCCACAATTTCCAAGAATAAATAAGCTACTAATTTCATTTCCCTCCTAAATTCTTACAGTTGCAACAAATTACTATTTTTAATAAAAGCAATCTTAATCTTTCATTTCAAACAAATTTAACTATGACCCCTCATTCTCTCCTCAATTCTAAGAAATTCCTCTTATTCATTCTCTATCGTTGATCTTGAAATCTCATCTCCACCATTCATCTTCCCTCCATAATATTTGTAGATAAGAACTACAAGCTCTCATTTGGACCATCCAACCTTATGCTCACCATATGTTATCTAAACAAATAACTTCTGGGCAAAGAGAATCCACATTTCAATCATTGGAACGAATCTATCGATCACTTATCACAACTTTATTTTTATAATTTTTTGTTTTAACTCTAATTGCATGCTCTATCTAAATTTTGTGATAATTTAAAAAAAGTTATGTTTGCATTTGTTTTCTAATTTACTTAAATTATTGCTTAGAGAATGTTCTGATCTAAATTATAACTCAATACTTAAAAGTTCTATCATTTAAGATGGCAATGCACATTGAGATGCTAGATTCGACCAAAAATATGCCTTATTATTTCTTCCATACTCATGGCTGGATATGAAAAATAGATCTTGCATTAACTCTTAGGGAGAAAGTATTTTTTTAACGTGAAATGTTGATAACCACAAACATGGCTTTCTTCCATGCTCAGGACCTTTGAGTATGAGATACAGGTCTAATATTAACTCTGGGGAAGAACGTAATTTCAAAAGTGAAATGTTGATAAAAGATAGAGATGGTTGGATTTGACGTCTTTGTTGGAGGTGATGATAAAACTTCATTGTTTAATCCCAAGAAAGCCCCCACTTTGCTCTACTTCTAATCTAATGAGCACCCACATAAAGATAATAGATGATGATTTGGTTGGTAAATGTTATGGCATCCTAATAATGAAACTTCCAGTTCTATATGTAGAGGTTCAGTCAGATAATCATTGTCTCTGTAAATGATATTTTCTCTATCTGCATTGCATCCTGATGATAGATTATGAAGTATGATCCGAAACGTTGATGTAAAAAACTGACAGTCTCAATCCAGAAGTCTTATTACAATGATATTTTCACTCAATTTTTACACAGGCTAGAGTTCCTATAACTAGATATCCTACACAAAACAATTTGGGTAAATAATAATTAATGGAAAACAAAGCTATGTCTATGGAGATTAGGTAGTCCTTTTCAAATCTATAGGTAGTCCTTTTCAAATCTAAGAATGAAATATGTATAAAGTTTCTGACCATGTATCGCATAATCACACAATGGTGGGGTACGTCTTCGTACAAGAACTTCTTCGTGACTATCTGAGAAACGAAGACAGCTTTCTAGTTTTCCTTCCATTTGCTGGTGACTATCTAAGACATCTTTGTAATTTTCCTTCATTTAAACGTAAATCATTTACATTTTTATCGTTTTGTTCTGTCAACCATCTAAAAGGAAAAATAACATTCAAAATTAACTTAGTATAATCTCTTCTTTGCCTGCTAAGAATAGTAGAAAAGATCATAGTCGGTTCTTCCATATTTGCTTTTTGTCAACCGCTATATAACAAAAGTGGATAGAAGACAAGAAATCTCCCAGTTGTTCAGTACCCTGTGTTCAGTACCCTGTCTATTGGTTGTAATTTTTCTTTAAATGGGGTAGGAAAAGGACAGGCTATATATAATTGGCTTAGCTTCTTTTTTCCCAATTTATTCATTTGAAAAAGACTAGTCAATAGATAACCATAGGCTTAAGATATTATTTATGGTGCATTTCGTGCCATTTGAACCATCCATTACAACAATTCTTGACACATAAAACTTAATATCAACACTAGCTGATAAAATCCAAAACACAATTGCAAGTGAACCATGGAAGTCAAAGATGCCCTTTATCCAAATAACTTGGTGGTGCTTAACTTCTGAAAACCCAAATTGCTGACCCTACCCATCCTCACTTCTTCATTATACCCAGGGCTCAATTACAAGTAAACCATGTAAATAATCCTTCCATTCCTTTCTTCTTAAATAGCTATTTCTATCTGAATTCCTCTCATCTTCAGGCAGCCTAATTCTTGAATCCTTGTTCGTTTCTTGCTCTATCTTATTTAGATGTAAATTTAGAATACATCACAAATGTTCTCCATTTGGCTCTGGTCAATATTACCAAGTGCAAAAAACCAGAATAATGTAGTGTTAGACTTCATCACAAGTGCATTTTTCATTAGGCTGGGATTGTTAATAATGAGTCATCCAAATTGTCCAAGTTTATGTAAGTTGTCCTGTTCTGTACACCCTTCAACACATCTATTTAGAAATGCGCTTACTAATTTCATCAGAAGTTTCTTTTCAACCTCAAAGCCTAAGAGTAGAAACTGCTACCATGAAGAACAGCCTGTCATATCCCACGATATGCATTATATACTCATTCTCTTGTAAATAAGTTAACAAACATATATATATCCACCACCATGATGGTGGTTTATTTTGCAGAAGTATGATGGAATTATATGTTTTCTAATGGATCAACCTTAACCCTAAATTTCAGAACCATCAACATCGCAGAGTTATAAATTCTAAGTCACACATGATTGCATCATGTGATAAAGCATATGCCCACCACACATTGCTTCCACCTTGATGTAGTACAACAATAATTACAGTAGGCACATATTGAGTACAAGACATCATAACCATGGGCAAAATACCAAATACATGAAATTGAAATTTCCAATGGGTTATTAGTCAAATTCTGAGAAAAGTTTCTCATTTTTAGGGTCCAAGTGCAGAAAAATACCATACATATAATTCAGAACTGGAGTTTCCAAAATGTCCAGAGTTGATCATTTTAATCAAGCTCTCCTCTCTCTCTCTCTCTTGCAAATGAGAGAACCTAACAATTGTCTTTAAAACACGTGAATTTACACAATTTTAATTGGCTCTGTGCTTATTCCAATTCATTTCTTCGAAATAGCCGTCAGCAAGAATATGAAATCTTTTTTTTTGCAGGTCTGTAACATAAAACACCCAGCAGAGCCAAAACCGGTAAGCAACCAGCACTTCAACGACAAAATAGTTAAACAAAGCCAAAATATGAAGTAGACTAAAATTTACCTTGACCCAAAAGGGGTGTGAATCCATTCAATGCTTCCAGTAAATGTGCTTGCACCACCAACTAGGTCGCATTGATTTGAGCATAGGAAATTGCAAGCTAAACGCATGAGCTTGACTGTAGACTAAAAATTCAGAGAGAGATCAAGTGGACTCTTTTAACATTTTAAAGGTGCCTTTGAGAATCAAAAAATAAAATAATAGCAGTAAGATAGTACAGATATATAGCTTGAAGGGGATGAGAAATAAGCATGGGTGAGCTATACATGGTGGGCACAGAATACAATCAAGGAAAGACCACAACTACCAATGGACAACATACTCTCAGGCCTTACGAGTATCTACACAACCAAAAAGTACAGGTCCCCCAAATTAGCATTCAGATGCCAACTCCCAGAGGATAATGGTATTTCTAATTAATATACAGGCCAGTGAAAACATTACAGTAATTACAACTCTACAAGCCTAATAAATAGAATCTAAATATCGTAGGAAGGTAATGGATGTGTATTTAAAATAGTAAAAATGAATATTGAGCTACAGACAATGAATTATAAGCTGAAAGGAATACTACCAAACAGTAAACTGGCGAAGGTCTTAGAAAATGAGTCATTGATTGAGACCCAAAACAAGCTCGAGAAAACAAAAGGATGTGCAGATCATGGAGCTCAAGATGTCGATTCAAAAAAAGAAAGAGAAATGTTTGCCTGAGTAAACATTGGAAAAGTATCTCTTTTTTATGGCAGAAATCAAAGGCTAATAAATTTTCCACTGAATGAAATCTGTCCAGCCTTCAGGACAAATTACATACGTTATCAATTATGAAGAGCTCCAGCACGATGCTCAATGAATGTCAAATAGCTCCAGTACCAACTATCAGGGGGGTGTAGCAGCTGCTTTGTTGATAATCTGAAAAGAAAATGTTAGATTGGCTTATGCACTTAGTTGACAGTACAAGTACCTGATTTACATTAATACATCAGAGTTCTGCCCACCTTGCAAAAAGTGTAGAGCCCATTACACTGCTTGGAAAGGAACACTACTCATCTGCCCCTAAATCTTCACCACCAGAAGACTGCTGATGAGCATCTGACTTAGAAGCACGTTCCTTATATATTCCTGCACCAGATTCCACAGGCAACTCTGAAGATAAAGAGGCAGAAACAAGAGCAGAAGATGATGATCCTAATGAATGACGACCAACTGGAAGATCAATTGGCAGTGATATCGAGGATCCCATAGGATGATCAAATTTGCAAGTCGGTCCAAACTTACAGATACCATACCGGGTGTAGAAAGTGCATGCTGGTGCCCCCTGTTCAATCAGATGGTCCAGACAGATTCAGTGTGTGACCATGTGGTAAGAAAAGAGAATTAGATGATATTCAATGGAAAACAGAATGGAACATAAAAGGCAGGAATATTAATAGTTCCCTATATGTGTGCAATATTACGGTCCTTAGGTTATATGCAAGTGAGCAAATCTGAAAAAATAAGTGCTGTCCAGACTAATTTGGTCATTTGAGCCAACTAACCCAAGTTAACAATGGAAATTCCATGCAGCAGGAAAAAAGGTATAACTAACACAATCAAATTCACTTCCAAATCATGCCCACATAACATAATGTTTGAGCTGAAACATGCTTACATTTCCAAAGGACAAACAGGTCCTTAAAATCTTAAGCTGATCTATTATTGGAAAAACAGTAAACATTTGCTGCTGATGGTAAGATGAGTTTTGTGCTTGCACAAGCATCACTGAAAATTATGCTTTGGTGCAACAGTAATTCAGCACAGAGAAGTATCCACACAAAAAATGGCAGTATGCACCAAATCCAACATCACAGCTAGAAGTAAACATGAATTCTGTATTTTATATTTTATTTCTACTGTAGAAAAAAATTACTCACATGTCACAGAGACTCTTATTACAGATGTGGATTATTTAGAAGAGAAGAGACAAAAACAATCACACCACTTCCACAGAAAATGCACAAAAATAGAGGCTTCCAAGTGAACAGGATGAACCATTAAAAGACATCTAAAATAACCAAGCATAAATCATTCACTCCCAATTGAACAGCAAATGCTAAAGCAAAACAGACTTGAAATAAAATACAAGATCTTACAGGCCGGATAGGCAGGCCTAGAGGATTTAGGATGCAGTTTGGCAGCGGAACACTTCTGTCCTTAGGATGATGATATCTACAGGTCATGCCAAATTTACAGTCACCCGTCTTCATATAGAATTGACATTCTTGTTGACCAGGCCTTTCAGGGAACATGCTTTCCCTGTGGGTACTGCCTGATGGCAATTGCAATGTTGGAGGTCCCATGCCTGGGGATCCAGGTGGGTAAGGAGAGAATGTTCCTTGAATTCCTGCAACCACGGGATCTGTTTGCGGCGTCGGACCATAAACCAAACCAGCTCCTATTGCTTGCTGTTGGCCATCTGCAGATGAACCTACCTGCCCCTGCTGCACATATAGACTTTCATGTTAAAGAACAGTCCAATAGCTCAAACTTCTCAAACAATGGCCTCTCCAACTGAGACATATACTCACAACATAATATAGATACAAACAAAAGGAATACATATCTGCCTACATGCTTTTCCAAGTAAAGAGAAAGAGGGGGAAGGGGAAGGAAAAAGCACTTTGCAATATTCTGAGTGTAAATTAAGGACTGGACAAACAGCAAATAAGGAAAATAGTCAAGTACTTGTATGACTGATTACAAAAAACAACTTACAGGATATGAACTCCAGCTAGGAACCGACACTAGTCCTTGCGGAAGAATTACTGATGCATAACTGGAAGGGCCTTGCCAACGAGGGCTCTGAATAAAAGGCGCCCTTGCAATTGGCCATGTTGGCAATCCTCCTGGGTAAGGCTGAGGGCCAGGTGTTGATGGAGAATGTACAGGAGTGAAAAGTGAAGTCCCGCGCACTGGAACTAATGCACTAACTGGTTGTGGATGATGAAATTTACAGGTAGCACCATACTTGCACTGTCCCGTTCTCAAATAGTATGCACAATCTTTCTCATTCTGCAGTCAGCAGATAAGACCAAGGCATGGTTACCTTAATGTTCAAAAGTAGACAACCAAATTATCTTTCAAAAAATGCCAAATTAATATATCAGCAAAATCAAATTTGAAATTTAACTAAGGGAAGCAGTGAATGCCAGATGCTTAAGATTCTAATTCATAACCAAGCAAGCTTCATTTAGGAACTAATATTGTAGCAGATTATATGGCTACATTTCCATTCCATTGATAATGAAGTTGGCTGTGCATTTCTAATCAAAGGTATATGTGGCATAGAGCTTAAGTTGTGGGATTAAAATAAGTATAATTTTAATTACAACAAAGAAAATTATAACCCATCTGAATATGTGTGTTATTCACTTGAATTCTTGCAAACAAGGAAGAAAGATTACAAACCACACGCAATGGATAGCCTAAAACATTTAGTGTTGTCCGTCCAGCCATTCCTGCTTTGTCTCTTGGATGATGAAACTTGCATGAACCACCAAATTTGCAAGTTCCTGTCTTCATGTAATACTACAAAAACCAATTTATGAACAACCACAATAAGATAAATAAAAATAATGCAGTAAAAATTAGCCACAACAAGATTGCAACAAATTTCATGAAAACATTTGCTTAAAGAAACAAAACGCTGAATATTACAATGAATCTTATTGGTATTTCACTATTTTGCTACCGTGCAAGATATAGCATTATTTCCAATCAAGTTACAATTCAAACAAGCGTAATCAACATCTAATAGAAAACGAGTCCATAATTTTGCTAGAACATTATTTCAATTTGGACAAATCAACTCCTCCAACAAAAACAAAATATCTTTAAGAAAATTAGTAAAATGTAGCATAGAGTTTTCATTTTCACAATGGGTTTCATAAATTGGTACCTGACACTCAGGTTGCCCAGGCCGTTCAGGATATTCACCTTTATTTCTTGTAGCTGATGTAGCCTGGCATTTCAGATGAAGCTAAACATAAATTCCAAAAATCTTTTTGCAAACAACATTCAAATTCAAATTGAGCCCCATCCAAATCAAATACATAATTTAGCAGGCAAAGCATAAAAGCAAATGACCTGCTTCCTGTTTGGAGGATGATTAAACCGACAGCTCATGCCAAAGCCACAAAGACCAGTCCGCATATAATACGAGCAGTCTTGTTCGCCAGGCCTTTCTGGGTAAGGGCCCATATCTGCCTCTGCACCCTCATATGGTTGTTGCAGAGTCATTTGCCACATTGCCTCTGCAATACATAAATGTTAAAACTATATTGTCAGTTTCCCTTCAATGCAATGGCATTGACTATGGTAAGCTGGTTCTTAGTAGTCTAAGAAACCCAGATTTCATTTTTCATATCACCCCTACATATAGTAAAGGACCTATTAAAATGATTCCAACTAACATAACTACCGATTATACTTTTTTACTGTTTATAATAAATTGAAACATACTACCCTGTAATGTATAGAATCTAGACCAATACACCACAGGACAACTTCAACGAGACTGTCACATTAAATGTAATCAGCAAAATACTAGTAAACATGATTATTTGGTACATAACTGCTGAATGCCTGAACAGCTTCTGAAGACCTGGCCCCTACTGACAACAAATGAGTTCAAGTAGCTGCTGAAGTTTGAACTATAACCAAAATCTGCTAGTTTCACTTTAGCCATAGTAATATGCAAGACACCAGCTCAATTTATTTTTTATTTGTTCACTAGAGAATTCTAACTTAGTTGCATTTCATTTATTTCAGCCCACTGAACACTGCACCGAAATTGTTTGACAGTAGAATGCACTCCCCATCAATTCCAAAGACTCCTAAACACCAAGCCGAACTAATTCTCATCTTAATCTCCTGATACACTCTTAAAAAAAATTTACACCACTTTATCAATTGGAATCACCAAACTGTTTATGAGATTATATCATGGAACATCACTGTCAAAACTTAACTTACATACTTTATCAATTGCAATCTGCTGTACACTAGATCAGATCCAGCATACCTCCCTGCAATGCACAGTATCATGCATCTTGCAAATGAAACTCCCAACCTAGATTTACTTTTATTGCAAGTATCCTCCCAGTATTAGAAACAATTTCAGGACTTGTGCCAATATACTAACTCCAGAGAGTTGATGAGAGGAAACAGTGAATAGCAAGAAATTGCAGACCACACCATGCCAAGCTCACCTTGACAATACTTTCTACGTAGTTTTCGAATAAGCCTTGACTGTTGACAACCTGATTTCCAGAAAAAGCAAATCCTAATCAACCCGGCAGTGCACCAGTGACAAATCTGCATGGCATGTACCATTAATGAAAACCTACTATGCCACTGTCAAACGAATTTCAGGTTAATCATCTCAACCACAATCACTTGAACTTGTTTGGTGAACATCAACAGTTGCAACATTCCAGCCCAGATCTATCTCAAACTAAGTAGTTGGCACAATTATTCAATTGTGCAGCCCACCAAGCACTAAACAAACTCCATTTCAGATTACAAACCCATTCAATATTGCCATATTACAACCCAGAAAACTTGATCAATTCCAACCACTAAACCGATTACAGATTATTACATGGTTATATTATTTCTATGATTCAGACCTGTGTTACATTAATTATAATTCAGTAGATTAGTCAAACTTAGCAAACATAGTTCGGCAATGACAATGCACTAACCACTAGGAATATCCATTTTCGAATGATTTCCTACCAAACACCCTGCCAAAACACCATCTACTTGAAAACTAAATATGCTCATTGTCAGAAAAGCAACTAGACTGAAACACAAATACATTTTGAATTGAGCATCCTATTCATTTAATCGTTTTGCAGCCACTAAATGCTTAGACCAACACACAACAAACCTATAACAGATTGAATGCCCTGTGCATTATGTCAGATATCAAACCCATTAAGAACTATAGAAAAGTCATCAGAACCCTTTTTCCCAAATCATAGTTCCCCTTAGATCACTTACTTTTGCTCAAATCTTTCTTGAAACCATTCAGCAATCAAATCTTGCTATCTCCTAGACCAAATCCACTTCAGATTCAACACCCAGTGCATTTTCATATTTGTTGTATGAACACTTTATAATCATCCAAGCCAAAGTTACAGCAATCAAGCCATGCAGTGTATCAGAATACTTATCAAGATTGCTTCATCAATCACTCACTAACTATAGCCATCTGACCAACAACAGATTGATTGCCCACCCACAACTCCTATTCAGATCACCTCCTCCCTCACAATTTGCAACCATAAAGCAAAAGTGACATTAGCCAACCAACGCAGTGTTCAATAAGTCCCACTCAGATTTCCTCATCTATACAAACTTCAACTCCCTACCCAGCAAGTCAGATTAAACACCAAAATGCATTCATTTTTCACTAAATGTTCCCCATGCACTTCACCAGTTACAACCTACTGAGCTAAATGGTACCAATCTCATTGATGGAAATCCAAGGCTGGTATTAGTCTATAGAACAATACTGAGGACAATTTCAATCCCACAGAGAGGAGGAAATAGAACTATGAACCCTGGTTAATAATTCCTGCCAATTACTAGACCTAATTGTGTTCACTAACCAATTTCTACATTCAAGTGATCCCACGGGAAGGGAAGATTAATTCTGAACACTGAATGTTAATTCCACAGAGAGGAGGAAATAGAATTATGAACCCTGGTTAATAATTCCTGCCAATTACTAGACCTAATTATGTTCACTAACCAATTTCTACATTCAAGTGATCCCACGGGAAGGGAAGATTAATTCTGAACACTGAATGTTAATTCCCGCCAATGACTAGATCTAATTGAACTCACCCAATGTCCCTACTGATTGCTCTCCCTACAGCCTTTAATGCTCAACCGTGCCTGTTTCCAGATCAATTAAATAGTGCATCGGCTCAGAACTCTCACTTGGACCACCTTGTCAATTACAATTCTCAACCATTGATCCATGCAATCTTCCAGAAATTCCAATTGGAACACTTTATCGGTGGCAAGTTACATCCACCTCACATATGTCAACTTGATCACAACGTCTATCATTCACAAAACTTGTCATGCGTATTTCAGTCCCCATAACCTCGCAAACTCTACGTACCTAGATTAACCGTATCAACCCAGGCTTTGGTTTCATACTATGGCATGAATCCCCTTACGGAAAGAAGGGCAATTTCTATTCAAACGCTTGCTAAAAATTCCCATCAACGACTAGACCAATTGACCTCACCAAGTATCTTTCCCTACTGCTCTGTAGCTCACTGTACTTTGTGACCCTCCCTCTCTGAAATCCCAAGCATGGGGTGGCAATAACAGCAAATCCCAGACCAGCAAACCGCATCAATCCCTATCACTTGCCCAAGTACGGCCATGGGATCTGAAACTCTAAAGCTGATCAGGAAAAATCCCTAACCAGATTGCCAGCATCTCACCAAACCCACCTATTGTCCCAATAACAAATGCTACGGCTCACACTTCTCTCTATCAACGCTGATCAGAAAAAAGTGTTAGCCTTGAGTCCATTACAGCAATTGCCACCACCACACATCCCCAGTACCTCTAACAACAAATGCTACAACATCACAACCCCCAAAAACCCGCTTAACACCCTCCATTACCAATGCTCCTAGCTACACAATCACCCAATCAACAACATCTCGTCCTACTCCTCTAATCAATCACCCACTTCCTACCCTAAACCCACCTCCCAAACTAACTACCTAGCTGACAATTTGCACCCCAGTGATTGGCCCGGACTTCCTCCAGATACGAGCAGATGGATGTCGAATATTGATGGGAGCCATTTGACCTCTACAGCAGCCTCCTCCAAACATGTGCGAATGGATATCCATCCAATTCCCCGATACTCAACTCACAAACCCCTCCCAATTAAGCTCACTAAACTTGATTGACCAACCAGCACTCAATGCCACTCCAGACCCACAAACTTAAACCAAATCAATTAGTCAAAACCCACAATCTAATCCAGACAAAACAATCCGTGCATACCTTCAATACCACCGGTATTGACAGCCAATGTCACTCTGGGCCTCCCATACTGCTGCTGCTCAGAACCAGATGGATCAAAACTCCTCCCCTGCTGCTGCTGCTGCCTTCCAAAGCCCACATTGTATTCCATCAAAACATAAGTTAAAAAACACCACCCAACACACCAAAACACAATCTTTTACAACACCCAGATCAAAATTCGGTCGTGCAACCGTCCCCAAATTCTCGCAGATCTCTCTTTGATATCTGCAGATCGATTACAGAATACGGGCGTCAATTAATCAAAAAAATATATAACAATTGGCGTGTTGTTTCTTTCCTCTCCACAGAGAATGCTTTCTTTCGTGGAGAGGAGAAGAAGCCCCAAATTCATTTGTTGCTTCATTCATTCATTCGTTCATTCATTGCATTTCCTCTTCGCTTTTTTTTTCACTGCCCAATAATTACCCTGGTATTCCCAAGCGGTTTCCAGCCTCCCAAAACCGCTCACAACTCCCCGCATTGTCTTGTGTATAAAGCCGCCAGAGACGCGCGTGCAGTACTATCAAGATCGACGTTTCACATTCTTCCACGTCGAGGATTCCTCGAGATCGACGGCTTCCGACAACTCTCTTTCTTTCCCCGGAATATCTGAAATATGTAGAGGCGCAAGATTTTTTGGCTGTAAAATATTATTATTTGGCTTTTTTAATTAATCTTTTGCTTAAGTGACCAACAAAAGCACAATTTGTAATTATTAATCTATGCCCAAGAAATATCTTGGTTTGTTCTATTTGCAGGTGGGGCCCTTTCTCCTTCCCTATTAATTTTATTGCTTCAAACATTGAGATTTTGTGGGCATATATTATAGTTTAATTACAACCCCTTTTCAATCTTGTATATTTTTCTTTTTTAAGAATTCCCCCCCCCTAGTCATTGTTATACCTAGGGCTTGGTTAAATATAAGTGGATTCACTTTTATGTTTAGTTTTTGACTTGGTTACGTCAAGTCATAACCTTCTTACTTAAGTTTTGACTAACTATGATGGGTCATTGTCTTCTACAACTTGAGTTTTGACTAACTACGATGGGTTCTTCTAAAACTTGAGTTAAATTAACAAATAACTAGCAATTGGACTCATAGATTTAATGGATATGTTGATAATTTTTTCATAGTCAAATTTTTAATTATGTGGAAAATGATACAAAATGCTTGTAATTTATTAAATGTATTGTTTATAAGAAGTGAAGCGTTTTTTATTGCAAAGTACTAGAAAAATAGTTATAACAATTAAACATGTGATCTTAAGGAGTCACACTAATCATATATTTTCTTTTATGAACAATTATGGTTCTAACTTGAATGTAAAACATTTATCATTATGAGTTGAAACCAAACTATACAAGTCATAAGCTTTTATAGATTTATAAGAGAATCATAAGGAGTTGTTTTCTCCTTTATATACAACCTTCTTTTCACACATGAATGTAATCATTTCTGATAAAATTTATAATTAAATAATCCAATGTTCACATCTAAACAATAGCATGACATCTAATGCTCTAAATGAGTACAAGCAATTTGGCTCTGCCAAGCTACATGGAGGGAGAGCACATTCAAGTACTTTATCTTTGACCATAGACTGATAATCCCTTGCACACCTTCTAACTAGAAGTGGCTTGATCCTTCAACAAAGGTGACAAATCGTGGTAGTTGCTATAGTACCATGCTAAGTGTATGAGTAGTACACTATTACACTATCACATATAGTCTACCATACATCCCTAGATACTCTCTAACTACATAACATCCTACTGATATGTGAACTAGTAGATATGATTGTGTTCCTAAACATGGATATGTGTGTCATATTTTGACACTTACTATCTCTTGCTTGACTCAAAAACATATCAAAGATAAAATATTACCAACTTAAATGCAACTAAAATGTGATCAAACTTGTCACAACAAATCTTATCTCTTAACATATTTTATCATATTTTTATTCTAATTGGACAAGTTATATAATTTTATTGGTTCAATTATATAGCATCTTATAAAAGAAGATATATTCTAAGTGAACAACCCTAAGTAGACTAATATAGACTTGTTTTCTTAAAATAAATTTTGAAGTCAAATTATAAATAGCTTAGAATAATGAGTATGTAGTTATATCATGTTACAAATTTTCATACTTTTCTAATTAAAATCATACTTAACTAAAAAATTACTTATGCTAATCAATTTAACAATCAAAATATAAGTGTTTTCTTTAAATAATGTTGTTCACATTTGTTAGTGTGGCCTAAATTCCATTTAATGTAGTTCTTTAATGAGGCGTACAACAATGAAGAATGAGTAATAGACTATATGATAGATCTACACACACACATATAGGAATCACTTTAAGATAATTTTATTGCTCCCCCATTTATATATACCTAAATAATTAAATAAATAGAAATGATACTGAAATGTTTTCATAAAATAATTTGTTACCTTATATGATTTCTCCCAACCAAGGAATCAGTTATAAAATTAAACCAAATCTTCAATAAGTAAAAAAATTAGGTATGATTACACTACTAAGAAATGATGTCAAGTTATACTTATTTGGACCACTTCACTAAACTAATGTCACTAAATTTATTTACAAACCCATGCAAGTTGAAATGGCCTTACAATTGTTTAACATTGAAACCCTGTTGAGAAATAAAATAATGCTTAGGTAGGTCAAAATGATCCTAAACCTATTTATACAAACATTTTACCAGTTATAATTATTATATAATATTATATTAAAAATTTCTCACAAACATATACAAATATACCTTGCATTCTAAATGGTGCAACCAGCATTGACAAGCATAAAAGAATCTATTTTAAATAGTTTAAACAAATAATTACTAGCCAAGATTGTTATATGCAATCAATTTAAAATACTCACAAACACACATACTGTGTGCATAAAATATTGTGCTAATATGAACAATTTAAACACCTAAATTGAACAAACACAATAACAAGCAAACACTCAAGATTAGGCATTAGATAATCAAATAAATATAAAAAGCATTGACACAATCCATGTTTGATCATCTAGTTGCATAAGAATGGTTTTTCCCTTTGATATGTTTAATGTGTACTCTCCAATTTTGCAACATAAACTTGCATTCCAAATTGTGATGATTTTGCATGGGTTAAGGATAAATTTATAGATTTTTTATGGGGGAGATCAACAGGATTGAAGGGAGATATCAAGGGCTAAGATTGAATGAGATCTCTCAAGTCATGAGATTGTGCCAAGTGGAACAATGTGGTAGCTTGAGAAGATGTTGGTACTTGTGGAAGTACTTTAGAGTATGGGAAGATCTTGTCATAAAGGCAAGATTTTCCATACACTCCAAAGAGGATGGGGATGAGAGGAATAAAGGAATTTTTAATTCCTTGAGTGTGGGTTTGGTGTACTTTTAGGACAAGGACCCATGTGAGGTTCCTTCCCAAAAGGGGAAAGCCTTTAAGGTTGGAGTGTGATGGAGGTGAACAATAAATAGAAAAGATTTTGACCATTTCTTAATTATGAATTAGGAATATGCACATGTTTAGGGGGACTAGGTTGGTGATTAAGGTTAGATTTAAAGGGCAAGTGGGAGAGTTGGAGGACGTGATATGTGAGGGTAAAATTAAATAAATAAAAATTATTTATTTAATTTATGAGAAGAAGGGGGTAGGGTTAGATAGGTAAATAATTAATTAAGGATATTGAAGCTAGAGCATCCCAGACATATTGCAATCTGAATCAACCAAAAAAATGTTTCATCTTGAGTTGTTTCAATTTTAGCATTTGTTTTCATGTGTGATTTAAATTTGGTTTCGGTGATCAACTTTGACGGAATTTGATTGGCATTGTTGTCATTGGTTGACAAATGTTGCGTAGAGATATATGTTTTGATCTACATTTGAAGTTGTGTCTATTGAAATAACTTTCACCTTGTTCCTAGAGGTCAACTATGACATTGGAATCAAGCCTTTGTACATTTTGTTTATTAACCGATCTCTCCATGTGATTAAATGACTGATTGATTTCTATAAAATCATCGGATATGACAGTTTTAAAATTTGAAGGAGAAATATTATTTATTATTTTGTTTAATGTGAGGTCAGGGTATTGGAGGGGCGTAGAGGAAGAAATTTCCAGTCAGCATCAAAGAGAGGGACATAAGGAACTGTTGGTAGAGGGAAGAAAGAAAGATTCAAAGACAAAACAAAGTGGGCACAACTCAGCAAGAAAGGGGAAAAATGCAAAATGAAGGGTCACACCATACATTATGGAGAAAATAATCAAAAACATAAAAAAAAATATGAAAAGAAAAAATGGAATGCAAATTGATATGATGGAGAGGAGGTGCACAACAAAATGAAACTACAAAGCATGTGAAGAGGCTATGCCATATTATGGGATAATTTAAAGAAATTAAAATGTAATAAAGATGTTGGAAAGGAGTGTGGAGGCCTCGCAAGCGATAAAATAATGAAATCAAAATATAAATCAAGAGTTTATATAAATTGCTAGGTGACAAGGAATGTTGAAGAAATGAAAAGCCATACAACATCAGGAATATGAAATTTTTTGTGCAGAAGTAAATAACCAAGCTAGTGCCAAAGAAGAGGGGGGGAAGTTGCACCAGGAGAGAGAGAGAGAGAGAGAGAGATAGGTGCAAAAAATAAAGTCTATGTGTAGACAAAAGAAAAGAAAGAGACATTGTGGGTAAAAAGAGGCCACAGATTATGATGTGGAGTCAAAATTTACAAAAAGAATGACTTCCCAATCAAATACAAGAAGTTAAAGGAAGCCAAATAGGAGAGTGGGATAATAAGTGTAGAGATAAGGATAAAGTGATTGAAAAAAAATGGCTCACTATCCATTTTGGAGCAAAGTCTGCCAAGTAGAAAGAAGAAGATAGATTAAAATTGGTAGTTTGGAAATTAGAGGTATAGTCTGAGTGCTCAATCAAAGAAATTAAGGTGTAGTTTGCACAAGGAATGCAAGAATGTGAAATTGATCATTGTACAATAAAGTTGAGTTGATTCTATCAATTTTGTATCAATGTTAGATTAAATTTGAATTGACAAATGCAATTGTCAATTTAAATTTGGAGAGGCTGCGAAGATGTGGAATTTTGTAATATGTGAATTTGAATGGCATGTTTGTGATTGTAAATTTGTGACTAAGAGTGTGTCAATAGCGATATGGAAAGTTTCATTTTCATCAAATGGTATTAGAGCGAGACGTTATGAGTGTATAGGCAGATCAACAAATGTGAGGTAGCCTATGCTAGGACCTTTAGGTGGAGAGTGAAGCTAGAAGATTTTTGAGTGTATAGTCAAAGCACCGAATGTAAGACAACCTATAGAGGAAGCACGGTGAAGAATCCATGAAGATGCAAAACATGAGATGTGAGATGGGGATAGGTGAGTCTCTAAGAGAACTGACAAAGAGGAAGAAGATGAATTCAAAAGAGAGGATAATATGGGTCATGAGGAGACTCGTGAGAATTTTGTTTGGGGAATAATATTGGGAAGAAGTAGAAAATGAGAAGCCTCGTGAAGAATTGGGAAAGATCTAGGCTAGGTTAGATGTATTGGAAACAAATATCGAACAAGATGAGAGAAGATTGAAAGAGAGATGTGGAAAGAAGAAAATCCCCTTAAAAGAGGACAGTTGCATCCCAAGGACAAATAAAAGATGGAAGAAGAAAGATGTGAGAGTAGCCCTTGCAGATGTAAATGAAGAAAAAAAGAAGAAAGTAAGATTATGGACTTGGAAAGTCCTAAATTTGATCATCAGATTGGTGAAGAAGAGGATGATCTCTTGTTGGAAGAAGAGATGAGAATGATTGATAGCCTATTTGAAAAGAAAATGTGCAATGAAAGTGATAAGAAGATGAAGGAAATGTAGATGGGAGAGGATAAATCCCATGATTTTGTTAACATTATTTTCAATGTAGACAATAGCAAAGAGAAGATAGTAGCAGAGGGTGGAAAGAATGAAGATGTAGTTGTGGTTGTGGTTGCAGTGATAGAGCTTGAAGATGTTGCAACAGATGATGATGAGGGAAAAATTGCAACAACAAAAGAAGAAGTAAATTTTAATCTTTTTGAATTTAGTGATGAGGAAGTTGATATGAAATTACATATTGTTAAGGTGCATGAGGAGCTAGTGCAAGTAGAAAGAAAGAGAAATCATATAGTTGTAGATTGATATGTGGATGTTTCATATTTGTATGTAGAAGTTTTGGAGGATAGTGCAGGTGAAACTTGGTGGAGGTGGTAAGATTTTGGTGGGTCAAAACCTATGAAAGAGGAGAAGAGTAGAGGGATTGTTTGGTGGAGGTTGACTAATGGTGGGTTGGACCTCACGAAGGAAGATGAGAGAAGAACAAGCCTTTGGCGAAGGAGGACGTTCTATGGTGGACATGAATCCACAAGAGGAGGAAGAAAGAGAGTGCAAAGTTATCAGAGGCAGATCACAAATGTTCCAGCAAGATTTTGAAAGAGAAGGAAAAAGAAATAATTTTATGTGCACCTATCACAATGATGGAGTTCGTTGCAAATTGCTTGCAATCTAAAAGAATGGTTCTACCATTCAACTCCATTTTTGTGAGCCTATGCTCATAAAATTCCTACCCAGCATGTCTAATGCAAGAGCATCCCGGGCATATGGCAATCCACATCAACCAAAAAATATTTTATCTCAAGTTGTTTCAATTTTGACATTTTTTTTGGTGTGCAATTTAAATTCAAATGGTTTCAGTGGTCAATTTTGACAAAATTTGATCAACATTGTTGTCATTAGTTAACAAATGTCATGTAGATATATATGTTTTGATCTACATTTGAAGTTGTGTCTATTGAAATAAATTTCACCTTGTTCCCAAAGGTTGACTATGAAAATGGAATCAATCCTTTGTACATTTTATTTATTGATCAATCTCTCCATGTGATTAAATGACTATTTGATTTTTATAAAATCATTGGACATGACAGTGTTAAAGTTTGAAGGAGAAATATTATTTATTCTTTTATTTAATGTGAGGTCAAGGAACTAGAGGGGCGTAGAGGAAGAAATTACCAGTCAGCATCAAAGAGAGGGACATGAGGAATCGCGGGCAGAGGGAAGAAAGAAAGTTCCAAAGACAAAACAAAGTGGGCACAACTCAACAAGAAAGGGGAAAAATGCAAAATGAAGGGTCGCACCATACATTATGGAGAAAGTAATAAAAAACATAAAATATATGAAAAGAAAAATGGAATGTAGATTGATATGATGGAGAGGAGGTGTGCAACAAAATGAAACTACAAAGCATGTGAAGAGGTCATGCCATATTATGGGATAATTTAAAGAAATTAAAATGCAATAAAAATGTTGTTGGAAAGGAGTGTGGAGGCCTCGCAAGGGAGAAAAGAATGAAATCAAAATATAAATCAAGAGTTTATATAAATTTCTAGGTGACAAGGAATGTTGAAGAAAGGAAAAGTCATACAACATCAAGAATATGAAAAGTTTTGTGCAAAAGTAAATAACCAAGCCAATGCCAAAGAAGAGGGGGGAAGTCATGCTAGGAGAGATAGAGAGAGAGAGAGGTGTAGAAAATACATTCTATGTGCAAACAAAAGAAAAGAAGGAGAATTTGTGGGTAAAAAGAGGCTCAAAATTATGATGGGGAGATAAAATTTACAAAAGAATGACTTCCCAATCAAATCCAAGAAGTTAAAGGAAGCCAAAGGAGAGTAGGAGAATAAGTGTAGAGTTAAGGATAAAGTGAGATTGAAAAAACAATGGCTCACAATCCATTTTGGAGCAGAGTCTACCAAGTAAGAAGAAGAAGATAGATTAAAATTGGTAGTTTAGAAATTAGAGGTATAGTCTGAGTGCTCAATCAAGGAAATTGAGAAAGTGCAGTTTACACAAGGAATGTAAGATTGTGAAATTGGTCATCGTAATAAAGTTGAGTTGCTTCCATCAATTTTGTATCAATTTTAGATTGAATTTTGAATAGAAAAATAGAATTTTGTCAATTTAAATTTGAAGTGGCTATGAAGTTGTGGAAGTTTGTAATCTGTGAATTTGAATGGCCTGTTTGTGATTATAAATTTGTGACTAAACTAAGAGTGTGTGAATAGCAATATGGAAAGTTTTGTTTTCATCAAATATTAATTAATTTACCTTAGGTAGATGAAATAGATAAAGAATATTAATTAAATAAAGATATTATTTAATTAATATAGAAGAGAGGAAATATTAATTAAATACATAAAAAAATTATATAATTAATACAGAAGAGGAAAATATTAATTAAATAAATATGACTTTATTTAATTAATATATATGATCAAGAATAGATGAATTGATATTAAATTGATTGAATGTCATGGTCAATTTTAGGTGTCTACATTTTACCTATCTTTGAAATGGCATTAACATAATGTTATTTCAAAGAAAAATAAAATATAGGTGACATGAAGAAGTTTTGGGTGAAAAACTTACCCTAGTGTGGAGAAATTGAAAAAATAAATAAATATAGGTGATGCCCCCTCAAGAGGGTAGATGGGAAAAAAGGGACCCAAATAGCCTCTTGAAAGAGGAAAATGGAAAAAAGTGAAAAACGAGGCAGGGGAAGAAGAAAAAGAAAAATAGGGTTAAAATGAATAAAAAGTGAAGAAAACGAGATTAAGGGGTGAATAAATAGACCATGGAGGGTTAAAAGTTCTCATTTTTACCATTTGCAATAGTAAAAGTGAGAGCTTCAAAGAGAAAAGATGGTGAATATTCCACGTGGAGATCATCATGCAGAGCGTGTGAGGATGTACTTGTGGTTGGAGGGGGTGGGACCACAGGTAAGTCACAACTAACTCTAGCTTGGTACTTTATTTTGCATTTTTTCAGTTTGAAAAATAAAGAAAAATGAGGCCACCCAAGAGGGATTTTCACGGTGGGTGGACTCGAGGAAAATGGGGTGGCCTCATGTAGGGGTTGCCTCAAGGAAAATGGCATGTTTGTGTATGAGCAGCCTTGTTGCAAGGTGGGGTGACCTTGTGTAGGGGAACCCTCGTGGAAAACAAGGGGGCTTTATGTAGGGGGAACCTCATTGCAAGGTGGGGGGGCCTCGTGCAGGGGTGACCTGGGGGGAAATGGGTTGACCTCATGAAGGGGTTGCCTTGGGGAAAATAGGGTGGCCTAGGGGAAAATGAGGTAGCCTCATTACAAGGTGAGGTGGCCTAGAGGAAAATAGGTTAGCCTCGTTGCAAAGTGGGGCGGCCCAAAGAGAGATGGGGGAAGGGGAAGAGAAGAGGTTTTCAGTGGTATGTTGGCAGGAGTTGGGATTCTTGGGAAATGGAAACAACATAGAGATTGTAAAATGGTTAGTGTTAACAAGGGACTAGATTTGAGGGTTAAGGGATTGTTGAGGGATGGGGAAACTAAATGGGGAATATTTTAGGGAAGGTTAGAAATTTTTTAAGGTTTAAGGATTAGTTAGGGATGGGGAAACAATTTAGGGAAGGTTAGAAACTGTTTAGGGTTTAGGGAATGGTGTAGTGAGTAAATGGGATTGTAAAACTAATGAGATGGATGACATGGTATGTAGGAGGAGCTAGAGGCCTTGGATACTCAAGAGTGATGAACAGGAGTATTGAGGCTAATGGACTAGTTGATCGAGGTTGAGATGACGACACTGTGAGCCACTAGATTGGAGTATGTGTCATTGATTATCTCACTCCATGTTCATAGGGTGATGTTGATGACATTGGAAGAGTGGTGGCACTCAGAGACAAGTACTTTTCATCTGCCGATAGAGGAGATGTTGATGACGTTAGAGGATGCATGGAGGATATTGTGGGTATCAATTAGGATTCACCTAGTGTATACGAGTATGAGAGCAGTGAAGGCAATGTTAGAGAGATTGTTTAAGAGGAGTGAATTGATAAGGAGAAGGATGGCTTTGCACTTAGATGGTTGCAGGGGATTGGTTCTGACATTCCCCTTAGGGATGGCAGCTCTTGTCAATGACATCTTGTTACTAGATGAGTGGAGAGGGAAAAGATGGCAGAGAGGGGTCAACGATTTGCATGGGGAGCTTACATGCTATAACACGTGTACAAGGATCTGCACATAGTGTCATTTACGGAAGCATATTACGCTATTGCAAGTATGGGTGTGGGAGCATATTGCAGTGCTTCACTTGATTAGAGATAGAGTGGGGATTGAATATGGCGACCCTTGTGTATTTGGGTGGGAGTGAGTAGTACAGTATAGGCATATGGGTGACATGGATTTCTGGCAGTAGACACTAGATGAGTTACCAGAGGGGGATATAGTATAGAGACTGTATTGAGAGTTGGAGATATGGCAAAAGGATGGGTGGTACCTATGGTACGCATGACACAATGGATATATATTAAACTATTGAGAGATATCACCCAAATAGGGTGCTATGACAGTTTGGGTTACAACAAGGAGTACCAGAGGGGTCGCACTACTTTATGAGACAAGCATGAGAGACACCCAAGTGCGGACCACAGGTGATTAGTACTAATGCACTGAATAGTTGGGCCCATATGGTGTGGGTGGAGTGGGATGATCGGGAGGATGCAGTAGATGTAGGTACCACTAGAGCATATAGGAGATGGTGGGTGACACAAAGGCCTTTGAAGTTGATGACTATACGAGAGTGATTGAGGCAACTAGAGAGGTGATGAGGTGACGAAGAGGAGGTATGGGAGGTATGATGAGGGGTATGAGGAGGTGGATTATGCATGGTGGGAGCAATAGAGCCAAGGCACTAAGAGTTGATCCAAAGGTGGAAGCAAAGGAGGGGATAGAGGAGGAGGTCATGGAGGAGTGGTCTGTGTATGTAGAAATGGAAGTATCAGATAGGGATGATGAAGAGATGGGGAAGGAGGTGAGTGGAGATAGGGAGAGTTCAAATAGTGGGTGATCATAGTGACAATGTTTCAGATTTGTCATCAGGAAGTGAGGAGGGGGAGGGATAGGACTCCCTAGGGGTGGAGATGCAGGATATACCCAAAAAAGGATCTACAAGTTACCACAGTACGAGGATATGCAGAGATCACCCTAGAGTGAGAGACAGGGATCACCCTAGGAAAATTGATAGGATAATGATGATGGACGAGAGTCATTAGAGATACAATTGGAATAGGAATTGAGTGAGAAAAATTCCATTAAGAGGATATTAGAGGATGTAGAGGTAGAGAGGGATGGGATATAAAGGAGGTTGGTGAATGTAGAGGCAAAGCGAGATGGTTTGAGGAGGGAGCACAATGGATTTGTGAGGTAGGTGTAGGGGGTGAGGTAGAGATCACATGACTGAGGGATCTACTAGGGCCACAAGGGATGACACATGCATTTCAAAGATAATACAAGCTTCAAGGGAGGTGGGTTATTGGTGGTTATTGTATGAGCAAGCAGTGTTGGCACATGAGAGAGTTGCTAGCTACACAAATCACTTGAAGACTAGTCCATCCGGGACAGTCAGATTAGGGAGGTTGAGGAGATCAGTGACTATGGGGCCACCTTCAGGATCATCACTAGGACCATCAGTAGGAGATAGGGCTAGCCATTGCTAGTAGGTGACAAGATATATGCCCCAGGGCATGTTTTTGTTTATTCTCTATGGAGGCAATGTATTATGATGAGACCTTGAGGTCTATTTTGATGTATTATGTGATGGGACCCTAAGATCCATTTTGATCTATTATGTGATGGGACTTTGAGGTCCACTGTGATGTATTATTTGAGGATATATGGTAAGGATATGTTAGTTTTTATACATGTACTTTTTATGGTGCTTTTATAATGATGATCATGGATGACCTATGTTACTTATTATTATGATATCAATGTATTAATAATGATGTTTGTAGGGTGTATTGGATTTATGACATATGCAGGTGAATGTTAATATGTATGTGGTTTAAAATAAATCTAGAATGTATCTAATGAAGAATGCATATGGATATGAAATGCAATACACGTTTAAGATTATAAGATGCTTAGAATAACAAATCTTTAAACACTTAAAATGAATATGCAATGATGATAAGATGCTTAGAATAATAAATCTAAAAACTTAAGATGAAAATGCAATGTTAATAAGATGCTTAGAGTAACAAATCTAAACACTTAAGATGAAAATACAATTATGATAAGATGCTTCAAAGAATAAACCTAAACACTTAAGATGAAAATGCAATGATGATAAGATGCTTAGAAGAACAAATCTAAACACTTAAGATGAAAATGCACTGATGATAAGATTCTTAGAATAACAAATCTAGACACTTAAGATGAAAATGCAATGATGATATGGGATGGACAAAGATGAAGACCAAAAGTCCATCTTAATACATTGACTGTAGATACATAAGGGGTATAGAAGAAATAGAGAATGAATATGCACATACAATTCATGATTAAGAAAGAGAAAAATGATGGTGATGAGAAATAAGTAGGGGAAGGGATGGGATTAGGTGGATTTGGAATGCAATAATTGAACTACAATGTAGAGAGCACTTAATTTGATATAGCATGAGATACTATACACCAGGTTATGAGGAACCAAGGTGACTGTGTATCACATGTATATGATTGACACAATAAACATGTAGCTTGTTCCAACATCCTACAAAGTCATAAAGGGATTTGGAGGGATTGATGTTGGAAAACAATAAACACAAAAGGATACCCCAATGTAACACAAGATCACAATGAATCTTGGTGGGTACAATGTGAGGCAACCAAGTAAACACAATCACCAAAAATCCAAGACATGCCCCTATTTCTACCAATAAAAGAACACCATGATATGATGGATCATGGTGACCTTAATTAGGTAGATTAGGAAGCTCAAAAGATAAACAAATATTTGAAATCACCCAAAGAAGAACAAGAGATTTCAAGTATCCTTTGCCAGGAGGATGATAGGTAGATTGATGTGGTCTGATTTGAGGAATGATATATCCTATAAAGACCAAAAATGGATGGGATAAATCTTAGGATTCTATGACAAGGGATAGTTAAGATACTTGAAACCTGTTGGTTGACAGATTTGTCCTTTGAATAATTAACTCAAAATGACTATATTTCCCAAAGAAGGATGAATCAATCAACACCAAAGATCACCATCGCACTGGTGATCTTCTAAATTTTAATTGAGGTACAACTCCCTCTTTTGACACAAATTTTGGATTTTTGAATATAATGAAAGTGAGGGTATGCTTTTAACCAGAAAGCAAGAAAGGAAAACTAACATCCATTCATAGCCATAAAAATAGATGCAATGGAGCTTTTAAACTAAAGAAAACTTTAATGTTGGAAATTGGACTGGCAAACAATTAATATCGTAGCTCATAGACCAAGTTATTAAGAGCTTGTTGACTCGACTCACTTGTAACTTAACATTCACTGCAAATAAATGAATAAAATGCCATAAAACAACACATCCTCACAAGGATGGAATATTCAAATGCTCATCTAAGCTCATAGACTTATTCATAAACATTATCATTCTATTCACAAATCCATTGCACACAAACAATAAACATTCACAACAAAATATCAAACTGCAAAATTGATCCTTTGATTATGATCGATTCTCACTCATGTATCACAATGCAAGAGGGATCAAAATTTCAGACCCTTGCAATTTCCAATTGAGGGATATTTAAAATCTAACATCATAATGGTTGGAATTTCTTGAAAAACTGATTCTTGGATAATAATTGTTGTGTCTGAATAAAAAGTTGGTCAAAAACCAACTAATTCTTATTATATTATGATAATGTAGTCATTAATGGCTATGTTTAAGGGTGGTTATGACTACATCACCATTTTCGATTGATATGATGGAGGATTCAATCGACGTTTGTTGTAAGTAGGCCCTATGGCATACACTCGTGTGAAACATTCGCCACCTCCCATTTTCAGTGACTATTGGCATGCCACCTGTTAGGACTCAAAAAATTTCACCTAGCTTACATCCAATGCTTGTTGAGCCCTAGTTCCTAAAAGAGTTCTAACCCTTGTACTATTCATTTTCCAAGTCCAAAATTCATGTTATATCTTTTCCCAAGACATCTTCCATCATACATGTATGTTGTTACCCTACCCCAAGCCAGTAGCAAAGTGTATTTTATCATTATCCCATTAAAAAAAAAACTATCACTCAAATTTTCACCTAAAATTTATCATTTACATACTTTATTTTGTTCTCCCATAGTCATCGTTTTAGTGAGCTCATACTTATTATTGGACCCAAAACATGAAATAACTCGTGTCGGGGATACTACACTGCATCGATGGGAGTCAATTTGAAGTCCGTTTGATAGAATGATTTGTATGAAGGCAGTGTGAACATCATCAAAGAGACTATAGTATGTTGAGAGGTGATGTTTTTGGATCCCTTTGATGGAGTAATTTGCGAGGTTAGAAAGTATAACATTAAACATAGGTGGGGCCCACAGATGTATCAAAGTGAAAATAAGAAGTAGAAGAGATAGTTACTAGTATCCCTTTGGAAACCCAATAAATAGAAAATGCATACATTAAGGGGAAAGCTATATATCAGAAAAAGATAATTAAGGGTCTCGTCGATGAAGTGATACATGTTGAAGACATAACATCTTATAATCTCATCAACCAACAGTGAAATATGTAAATACATTAGAGTGACTAAGGATTATCAAAGACACAGTGTAACAGTAACCCAGGAGAAGGTTTGAAGGAGATAGAAAATAAGCACATCAAAGAGATATGTAAATATCAACCAAAGCATAACAATAGTCTCTTCAAAACCCCAAAAGATAAAGGAAAGCACAGTATTGAGGAATTTGTCAGGGAGAGAAATGGATATCGGTAAGAGCGAAGTTTTAGTCTCTTCAATACAATGAAGACAAAGTAGGGTTTCACATGAGGAATGCAGGAATGAGAGCGGTCATGGCACAAGGCACCGAACAAATGATGGTGAATCCCATGCTGATGGGAGAAAGAGATGATCATGAAATCCTGAGTAGAAAAGCGAAATGGTGGACATTGGCAGAGACATGGGAAAAAATAGAGATGAAAACAAATGGAGTACATAGGGGCAAGCAGCTAAACAAATATTGCAGAATGTCATACCAAAGGGTGGGAATATGAAAAAGTCAATTTTTAGAATGTGAATGGTTTGAAGCTTGCTGCTTCCTTCGTTCCTATAAGAAGGAAACCAAGACTGTGGGGAACTTTTTTTGGGGGGGGATTCAATTTTGGAAAAGGATATTGTAAAAGCCTATTTTCTGAAGCATATCAATCCAAAGCTACTTTCTCTGGTGTCTGAATTCTGGTTGTCAATTACTTGTTGAATATCATTGATAAAATTTTACCTAGTTGTCTCCATTTCATTTTCTCCTTGCTATTTAAATTAGCATATCAAGCATGTGTCTAGTTTTTCAAAACACAATTCATGTTTTGTGTGATTTTTTTAATAGGGTTTCTTCAAGAAAGAATTAAATTCCTTTGAATGGGTCACAACAATATGGTGGATTCAATTGGATAAATAAGAACTTAATAAAAGATAATTTTTCACGTTTATGCAAGTCATAAATAGTATTATGCCAAGTAATTTGAGTTATACCTAAGGAAGACACATATCAATTTGAATTATGACTTTGTGTACCCAAAAAAGGCACTAATCAATTTATTTTCCAAAACCATCCCTTGTATCATATTCTAAAATCCAATTTAGATTTTTCGTTGTAGGAGTGGAGGTATTTCTAGTTGGAAAATCTAATTCAAAATCATATGCCACTTTGAAGTAGATTGAACAATATGATTTAATTGAAAAAATTGTATAAAATTCACAATCTGCTTAACATTCACCAATCAATCTTCAGGATTCAACATTTAGTGGCGAATGCAAGGTAGTACCCACCTAGGCATAATAGAGCCTAAAGTGCAAGGAATTTCAATCATTTTGATCGATTCCATTCATTGGCCAATTCACTTGTAAAACCCAATTATAAAGATTGGCATACTTTTAGGGTTTTGCAACTTGTTGATTTGGGAACCAACACCACCTAAGATTGTTTTCATGCAAATTCTTTAAATGCAAAGGAATTTTTTATGCCTAAATCCAATTTACTAAATTCCCATCACATCACCTTGTCGAATCCATTGAGTTTGAGGAAATTTGGATGTACTTTCAGCATTAATTGCATTCAAGCAAACTCCATTAGTTTGCTCTCACCATTCTATAAATCAACTTCGTCATTGTTCATTTGTACAATGCTAATTTCAACTTCAAGTATGTTGAGTACTTCAAGTGATGGAGCTTTGGAGGTTAGGAGTGATTTTCTTATTATTGAGGGTATTGAGTGTAGCATCATGTGTAGGTTGGTTGCAAACCAACTTAGAGAGATCTTCCTCATTCACAGTGACATGGAAGAGGAGGTGATCTAGAAGATTATTGGCGAGCACTTCATGTTCTAGGTGCACATCCATAACTCTGGTCTCCTTGAGCATTTTCTTTACAATATCATGAGCACCTATAGGAACTTTGAATGGGGAATCAGTGCTACTAAGTGTCTAGTGAGACCAAGGTAGTTTTTGTGTGTTGAAGATGCCCTAAGAGGTTTGTATGTGCATCCACATGTGGGTTTAGTCAATGACACAATTTACATTTCTTATGTGCTACGAAATGAACGAGTTGGACAAGCAATCGCCCTACTACATTCTAGACTCAAGCGCAATAATATGGAGACCTTCACCCACTTTGTTGAGTTTAATGAAAACCTCTTTTCTCCTGTGTAGATTGAGCGTATGCAAGAATTCATTGAGGCCATTAGGATCCTCATCTTCACTCTCTGCATTTAAGACACCCTTGTGATGAAAAACCCCTCTTTTTATGATGTAATGCAATCTGTATGAAATATATAAATATATATATCTTCTTTTTTTTCCTTTTGAACTACACTATGTAATGTGAATGTTCTAAAAATCTTTTGCTTTGCTTGATGTCTGTATTCTCTTGTGATAAGCTCTTTCATTTTTATGTTCATGGTGAACAATTTGTCACTTATGGATGTATTTCTTCATGTAACTTTTATTTCTGCTAATATATTTTTATTTGTAAATACATCTATGTCAATAAAGCATCATTCAACTTTGAATGCACTAGTTAATTGTTTCTAGGTAGGGTTTTCAAAATAACTTCGAAGTCCTCCCAGTTATGAAAATTTGTTTATACTCCACTATGTTGTAGTAACCTCTGAAGTACTTTAATTTGCTCATTACCCCCTTTTGCATTTATAAATAACACTTAGAAAAGGTAGCCATCATTTAACTCAAAAGCAATAACAGGAATGGTGAAGTTTTATGAACCCTATCGAGAACTGACAAAGGTTTCCATACTTCGTAATAATCCACCAAGTCCTTTTACTATTCAAATCTGCTTGTCTTGATTTGCTTTATTGTCCATAAAGACAATTTTGATAACCAAGGGTCGACTCACAACCATTGAAAAGACCAACACAAAAAGATCTTAGTCAAGTCCTTAGAAATGTCAGGTGAGAGAGAAGTTATAAAAATCTGTCAACTTCCAACGTTGGTTTGCATACTGAACAAAAAGGTTGACAAGACAAAACTTTTGATTTTTAATCTAAGTAGAGGGTGCAATTTCTTTGTTTGAAGGGGACAACTAAAGGTGATGGCAACAAAACCAAAGGGGGTGATAGATTTTGTTGAAATACTATCTTGATAGGGGATGTTTGGTGATGCAACAAATAGTGAGACCAAACCTGGAGCTAATTATGTACAATTATGGGCATAGATGACACACAAGTGACTTTAGGTATATTATGTACAATTAATGACAGCTAGCCAAAGCTTAATCGAGAAGATAGCTTTGAGTATGAGGAATACATTAGAACATAGGGGGTGCACTCCAAAATAAATGAGTGAAGCTCAAGAATTAGGATAGTATATCCAACTTGTTGAATGCTCAACCAACATATACCATGAGATGGAGAGGATGGATAATATATGAGTATAAATAGGATGAGTTGGATGGCAAGTGGACAAGTGAAAGTGCGTGGAAAAAGGGGATACAAGGTAGATAATGATTGTGCCCCATATGAATGGTGCCTATTGCCAATTTTTCACCAAACACATTATTCCAAGGCGTCACCAAGGGTGGTTTTCACCATAGGACCTCTTATTTGTCTTTACTATTTTATTTTTTCTTTTTTGACATTTTTTATTTTTTTTGTATTTTTTTATTTTTGAAAAGGTGGGATAACTTAGCTAACTTAAGAGTAGAACCTCTGATGGTGGATGATGTTGATGGGTTCATCCAATGGTTCACCATTATGAGAAACCAACTGATAATCTCTTGAACCATGCTTTGTTGTAATGACATAGGGACCTAGCCAATTAGCCTCAAACTTTCCTTTTTTTTCTTAGTCTTGTTGAGTTTGTTGATTCTCTTTAAGAACAAAATTTCCAAGTTGGAATTAGTGAGGCATGATTTTATTGTTGTATCTTCTTCTCAACCTATTCTAATAAGCTTGAAGATGGTTGTAGGCATTGAGACGACGTTCATCCAAAAGCTCTAATTAACTCAAGTGTGCAACTCGATAATCCTCATCATTAATAATGTTCTTTAATGAGATGTGTAGTGATGGGAGATCAACTTCTATTGGAAAGATAGCTTCAAAACTATAGACAAGTGAATATGGAGTGGCACCACTAGAGGTACAGATACTGGTGTGGTAGGCCCAAAGGGTGGGATTTGTAAGGAAGCTAAGGTCTTGAAACAACTTCCTACACTAATCTTGAGAGGAGAAAAATGAAAAACTTTACAAATATTTAACAATTACAAAAACTTAAACAAAAATAAACACAAATATCATGCATACCACAACACAATGATTTACGTGGGGAAAACCATTTCGGGAGAAAAACCCCACACTCCAAAAGCTGCCCAATATATTATTTAGAAATCAAAATATTACAATATACTTGTAGAGCAAGCTTCTCACAAGAGTATCACCACCAAAGATCAAGAGACAACACGACCGTTATCAGACTCTCAAAATACACCCTCATCTACATACATCCTACCTGCTTATAACAAGATTTTTGAAACCTTCTAGAATTAGGGTTTTACAAGGTCATTTTTCATTTGACATGTTAACGAAAAACCTTGATGTGTTAGGGAAAAAAAATTGAGGCGATACCTCGAACCCCATATCTTGTTATGAGTGTATAGTATTTGCATGATCAATCATCACATACCAACATACATCCTATCAAAAATAAACCATATATAATTGCAAGGTTGAGACAAATTTTCCCAACAAATCATCCACTTGTCGAACACCTTGCAAGAGAAATGTGAGGGTGTAACCATTGTCTCTTTAATTGCTAGGGGCCGAAAAGCCCATAGTCTCTAAACAACATCTGAACTTCTCTGTGCTCATAGGCTTAGTTAAAGAGTTAGCAACTTTCATCAAAGTCTCTACCTTAATCAACTTCACCCTTCCATCTTCAACCATATCTCCAACAAAATGATATTGTACATCAATGTGCTTGGTCCTGGCATGAAATTTTGGGTCCTTGGCTAGACATATCACACTCTGACTGTCACAATAAATTATCACTACACCTTGTTTTATTCCAATATTTGAACACAGTAGCTTAAGCCAAATGGCTTATTTACAAGAATGAGTAGCTATCATATACTATGCTTCAATAGTGGACAAGGCAACCACAGCCTGTCACTTGCTCATCAAACTAATTGCACCACCAAATAAAGTAAAAACATAAGCACTGGTGGATTTTTTGCTATCAACATCACCTACCCAGTTTGAAAGCACATAACCATGAATATCAAGGGAAATCTCGTCTTCACTCATATTACTATGATAACATAAGGAATAACTCGCAAATATCTGAAGACTCTTTTAACTGCATCCCAATGAACTCTACCAATATTAGACATATATCTAGAAAGAACTCCCACTGCTTGAGTAATGTCTAGTCTAGTACAAACCATAGCATACATCAAACTTCCAACTACGCTCTGGTAAGGCACTCTGATCATGTCTTCCATCTCTGATGGAGATGTTAGACAATTTGAAATAGATAACTTTGTTCCAACTGAAATAGGAACACACAGTGTTCTACAATCCTGCATATCAAACCTCTGTAAAATTGAGTTGGCATACTTTCTTTGCCCAAGCCATAGCTTTTTTTTCACTCCATCTCTTTTTAATTTCCATCCCAAGAATATTTTTAGCTACACCAAGATCTTTCATTTCAAATTTAGTAGCAAGTTTAGATTTTAGTTTTGAAATCATACCTTTCCCTTTACCAATAAATAACATATCATCAACATATAATGTAATAAACAAGAAACGATCACCATTAGTTTTATAAAAAATACAATGATTTGATTTAGAACGCTCAAATCCCAAACTCAACACATATGTATCAAATTTTTGGTACCACATCCCAAGACTCTATTTTAAGCCATACAAAGATTTCTTCAATTTGCAAACCAACTTACTTTTACCTTTCACCACATAGTGCTCTGGCCGTGTCATATAAATATCCTCCTCCAAATCACCATGAAGGAAAGTAGCTTTCACATCCATTTGCTCAATCTCCAAATCATAAGCAACAACAATAGAAAGCAAAAATCTAATGGATGTCATTTTTGTAACAGGAGAAAATATCTCACCATAATCAACACCCTTGACTTGAGAGTAACCCTTCGCAACCAACCTTGCTTTGTACTTCTTAATTCCTCCATCTGAACCAATATTTTTCTTGAACACCCATTTACAACCAACAAGATTTTGTCCTTTAGGCAATGGTACAAGATACCATGTATCATTATTTTTCAAAGATGTCATTTCTTCATCCATAACAATCTTTTAGGATTCTACATCATTCATACCTAGTGCTTCTATAGATCTGGGTTCATCTATGTTAGCATTCAGAGCAAAAATACATCTCTAATCATTAGGTGAATACCTTTTAGGTAGTTGTCTCTACCTTGTAGACCCACAAACAAGCTGAGTTGGAGGTTCTTCCCCCTCTTATGAAGATGCAGATCTAGATGAGCTCTCCTCGACTTCTTGTCTATCCTTGGGCAGGTCAATTCAAATTTCTCAGGTGTAGAAGGAAATTGAATCACATTTTCCTATTTACTTTGTTTTGGTTGTAATGTAACAAAATAAGGTTTAGTTTCTCTAAAAATAACACTTCTACTATGTATAACCTTAAGTGTAATAGGATCCCAAAGCTTGTATCCTTTCACACCATAACTATATCCAATGAAGATACATTTCACAGCCTTGTTCTCCAACTTTGTTCACTTCTCCTTTGGCACATGTGCATATGCCTCGCAACCAAAAAATCTAAGATGTCTTAATGAAGGCTTGCAACATGACCATGCCTCTATAGGTGTCTTATCAACAAGAGCTAATGTAGGAGACCTATTAATTAGATAACAAAAAGTGGAAACAACTTTAGCTCAAAACCTTTGTTCTAGGCCAGCACCACTCAACATACTCCTAGCCTTCTCCATCACACTCATGTTCATTTTTTCTGTAACTCCATTTTATTGTGGAGAATATGGAGCTGTCTTTTGTCTATGAATACCACAATCTTTACAGAATCTATCAAAATCTTTAGAGAAAAATTCACCACCATTATCAGTCCTCAAACATTTTTTTCAGTTTGCAACTCAACCATTGCTTTAAATTCTTTAAATCAATTGAAAACTTCATATTTACTCTTTACAAAATATACCCATGTCCTACTATAATCATCAATAAATGAAACATAATATGTGGATTTACCAATTGAAGGAACATCTACAAGACCAAATACATCAGAATGAATAAGATCTAATACACCACAAAATTTATGAGAACTCGAGTAAAATTGAATGTGGTTTTGTTTTCCATAAATGCAATGCTCAAATAAATTGAATTCAAGATTACAATCAGACAAACTTTCAACAAGGTTTTTATTTTTCAAGGTCCTTAGACCCTTTTCTCCAATGTGGCCAAGTCTCTGGTGCCATAATATAGTTTTCTCTGTTGGTAACTTTGTCTCAGAAGAAAGAGCACCTTTGGGTACCCAAAAGCCATGACCATTTGCTGAAGGTGAAACCATCACTTCTTCTACAGACTTTCTTTTCACAAAAGTACTATTGCACTCAACAATGCATGCATCAAGCTTATACAATGTCCCATATCTAACACCTCTAGCAATTGCCATAACACCTCTTATCATCTTGCATCCTGCATCAAAAAATACTATTTTCACACCCGCATCTATTAGTTTGCTCACATATAACAAATTTTGTGCTAATCCAAGGATATGCAACACACCATTAATCCTTTTTATTCTACCATTAGGAAACCTGATTTTAACTTTACCATAGCCAACAATGTCTATATGAGAATCATCACCCAAGTACACCTTACCTCCATCAAATTCTCCATATTCACAAAACTAGTCTCTATTAAAGGTCATATGAAAAGACGCACCTAAGTCAATTAACCATGCATCATTACCTGCACAAGTTTCCAAAGTTGCAATGAATGCATTACCATCTTCCTTCTCAAACTCGGAATCAAAATCAAAATTCTTCTTTTTCTTCTTCTTTTCTTCTTTGCATTCCTTATGAACATGTCCAGGCTTACCGCAGTTCCAAAAAATAACTTTGGATTTTCCAAGAGATTTAGATCTCCCCTTGGACTTGGATTTGTCACGCTTCTCATTCTTCTTTCCTTTTTCCTTAGGTCTTCCACAAACATTTAGGGCCTCCTTAGCAGTGATGGATACGTTCCTCCTCATCTCTTCAAAAGGAAAAGAACCCACCACATCTTTAGTCTTCAATATAGCATAAGTACTCCCAATAGCCATAACAAGAGAATCAGGCAAAGAACAAAGCAAGATCTGACATTTCTCCTCCTCATCCATTTTGACACCAACTAATGCCAATTGAGCCACCAACATACTAAATGCTTTTAGGTGGTTTGTGATTCGTCCACCCTCTTCTATTCTCAAGGAATACAACTTCCTCAAGAAAATCTTGTTCACTAAATATTTTTCCTAATACATCTCACCAAGCTTCTTCCATAGTTTTTGTGCAGAGGTCTCTTCATGAACATTAATTAAAATAAAGTCTACCAAGCACAATATGATTAGACCCTTGGCTTTATGGTCCATAACATCATATTGAATATATTGAGTAGGATCTATAGGCCTTGAAATATTCTCATCAACAACATCCCATAGATCTCAATCTATCAATAGATCCTCCATCTTTAGCTTCCACATCTCAAAATTATTTTCAAAAAATTTCTCCACCTCTATTCTCCTTGATGAACTTGCTATTTGAAAATTCTTGTAACAAGATCACAAAGTGTTTTTTGTACAAGCTCCCACTCAAATCTAGATTAGTTCAAAAAACCCAACAACCCACAACTAAAACCAAAGGTGATCAAGCTTGGATACCACTTGTAAGGAAGCTAAGGTAGCGGAACAACTTCCTACACTAATCTTGAGAGGATAAAAATACAAAACTTTACATATTATTAACAGTTACAAAAACTTAAACATAAATAAACACAAATATCATGCATACCACAACATAATGATTTACATGGGGAAAACCCTTTTGGGAGAAAAAGCCCACACTCCAAAAGCCACCCAATATATTATTTAGAAATCAAAAGATTACAATATACTTGCAAAGAAAACTTCTCACAGGAGTATCACCACCAGAGATCAAGAGACAACACGACCACTATCAGACTATCAAAATACACCCCTGTCTACGTACATCCCACCCACTTATAACAAGTTTTTTGGAACTTTCTAGAATTAGGGTTTTATAAGATCATTTTTCATTTGACATGTTGACCAAAAACCTTGACATGTCAGTGGGAAAAAACCTTGACGTGTCATCGGGAAAACCGTGACATGTCAATGAAAAAAAATTGGGGTGATGCCCCGAACCCCATATCTTGTTACGAGTGTACAGTATTTACATGAGCAATCACCACATACCAACATACATCCTATCAAAAATAAACTGTGTATAATTGAAAGGTTGAGACAAATTTTCCCAACATGATTTAGGTGGAGATACCAATCATGACTAGTTTCATTGACAACTTTCTTAAGGATTTTGATTAAGGTTTTATTAGTTTCTGTAGACACATAAAATGTATTGATTAACGCTACACATCTGATTCTAATTTTAATAACACCATTTTGTCCTAAATCATCCCTCAATCTAACCATTTAATCAAATACCCTTATTTGATTAAATTCATCAATTTTCCTCTCTTAATTAAATAAATCATTTATCTAATTAAGTCTTTCTCTTTTGTTAATTAAATTAATCAATATGATTTAATTAACCTTATATATCTATTTAATTAAATCTCTAAAGTCATCTTATTAAATTAAATAAAGTAAACCTTATTTGATTTAATCTAACATTGTCCCCTTTAGTTAAATAAATCAAAATATTTATTTAACTAGATCTACACCATTTTCCTCTCAACTTTGATTTATTTAAATCCTAAAATCTATGTCAAAATTGTCAAATCACCTAATCTCCTCCCATTTAATCAAATCATAATTAAATCTAATCTTAATCCATGTCCCATCCTCTAGCTTTTGCCACTTGCACATGAAAATACATTTAATTCATTTATTAAATCTCTATTTTCTCTCAACTTGGCATCTTTAGAGAATATTCCTTCAAATTTGAAATCCCTCCAAGTGGACTTTGTCCTTCCAACAAGACATTCATTCCTTCTTACATTCCTTGTGCATTGAGCCAAGTGGCATTTAAGTCATTCATTTTTCCCTCTTACATGTCATTTCACTATTTTCAAATTCCACCTAATTGTATTTATGGGCACATTCATCAAAATGTGCACATCCTTAGCCCATTCACATTTTGACAAGTGGCATTTGGCCATTGGTTGAAAGTTAGTCCCACATTGCTTCATTTTGGGCATTTCTCCATCTTGTCTTTCTATAAATAAGAGGTTTCTCTCCTCATTTTATCATCCACAATTTGAGCAAACTTATTATACTCAATTTCATCTTCAAGCATATATATTTTCATCAACTTTATTAAAGTCTTAGCTAGGTTATGCAGGTTTTTCATCATGGAGCTCAATTGAATCTTCAACAAAGTGGATCAACCTTCATCACTCATCAACATTGCATCATAGGAGTTGGAAAAGGGCCAATTTTCACATCAAATTGACACCAATTCCCCCATGGGATCAATAGTTTGCATGTTTAATTAGGATTTCATTGCTTTCTTATTATGTTCTTCATTTTATTTCCTATTTTGAGCATTGCTAATGGATTTCATGGGGAATCTTGATTCTTACTTGCATTTGATCTAACTATGTTTTGTTTGTTGTGTTTTATAGGTATTAGGATTGGGGTTCTACATTTGGCACTAGGAGGGAAAATCTCAAGTTTAAATCATGTTTTTATCAAAGATTTAGTGTTTTTTTCTATTTTTGTGTGTCTATAGGGAACTGGACCGCTATCAGTCTAGTGTTGCCATATAAAACCACTAGCATTCTAGCATCGCCATACAACATCGCTTCAAACTTCAAACCGCACCGCTTTGTCTTTCCCGCCCATAATTCAAAAGTTCTAACTCTGTCGCTGGGTCAATTCGAGGTCGTTGACTTTTTTAAACTCCAAACTACACTATTGGGTAAAAGTCTAATGCAATCATGCTCTTTGTTTTGCTGCAGAGCGTCGCATGCAGATTTAGCAGCGCCATATAGTGCCACTGAGTTTCTCAAATTGCATCGCCTGTGCAGACTACATCACTGGAGTCAAGTAAAGGTTTAAATTAGTTTAATTTTGACATATGTTTTTTTCATTTTGATTGCTTTAGATTGCTAACTAGTTGTTCTAACCTCTGTTTTGTAGTTCTAATTAGTTTTTGCAGGTTAGTCCAATCAAGGTGAAGGAGGAAAACAAGGTTGAAAGTGACATAATAACATCATTTTCTCATTACATCAAGTGTTTTTAAACACTTTAGTGTTTGTTTAACACTTTTAGAGAGTTCATAATCTCTCTTGAGGAATTGTTGTCTTTCATGCTCTTAGGACATACTAAGTTTCTTTTGGGCTCTAAAAAGAACACTACAAAAGTTTTTAATTTTTGCTACAAAGGGCTTAAAAAGAACTTTAGGACAAACTCACTAGATTTGGTTTGAGGATTAACAATTGAACAAGGCAATCTCCATATTTCTTTTTTGGTTCTCTAAAAAGAATCAAATCATTGCTTTGTGGATTTAAAATGAACAAGTGTTTCTTTGTTTTTTAATTACTTACTCAAAGTAATATCATTAAAAGGACATATGGGCTTCTCTTGTGCCTCACGACGATCTTGAGAATCAAAAGGCTTTTTGGTGACATTAAGTTGCATAAGTAATTTCCCACACACTTCAATTTGGACTTTAAAATTGAGCAAAACTTGCGAGTGTGAGTGGAGCATATTGTGTACATTCTCTCTCTTTGTGTTGCAACAAGGATTGATCAAGTTACATATATGTTTGCTTGCTTTTGTTTATCTTAGAGGGCTTGCCTTGTGGGAAAAAGTAATCACCCAAGAGAACGACCCAACTAGCAACACGCTAAAGCCAAGTGACTTCCAACCGGTATATAAGTTTGGATATTGGAACAAAGGCCAATATCATGATGGTCATCCCAACAAGAAGGGCATCAATGGTCTCTTGCCGAATGGGTGATCCCCCACGAACGGAAAGTCCGTATTAAAACCCTTGTTTAGAAAAGGCCAAAATCCTTGATCTATTTGTTGGTGCAAGAACGATCATTCTGAAGCCGCCCCATAATTTTATAGCTTTTAGTATAAATGAAAAGAATGTCATGGGAGTTTCATGGGTATTGATGCTTGACTGCCCCATATAAGTGAGTGTCGTGGAGGGGAGCTTGTGGGGTCAAGCATCTAACCATTCCCTAAGAGTAGGCGTAGCTAGACTTGTCCAAGTAGGGATTCAAAAAATAAAGTCTTTCATATCCCTAGGATTGTGCATGTTCTTGGAAACAAAACACTTTGCTTGTTCGTAAACATTGGAAAAAACAAACATTCAACATTTATCATCAAAATTTCAAACCCTTTAGGAAGCAAATACCATTGAAAAAATTAAAGTGTTATTGCTTGCCCTTGGGATTCTATCCTTGGAGGTTTCTAAACACTTAGATTTGTATCTCAATTTGCTTACTAAAGTCAACAATAGGTAACTTTTGCCTTAATTTCATCAAAGATTCCACATAATGTACTTTGTGGGATGAGAAGAAGTTGAGACATTGGACATCTAGTTTCAAAAGGCTAATCAAGAATTGTTTGTGGTAAAAAGAAGTCACTAAGCAAAGCTAAGAACAATTGAACCCCACACATGTGTCTCAAATGATTTCACACAAGATCAAAATCCAGAAACCAAAGTCAAAAGCTCTTAGTCCAAAAGATCATCGAAAGCATCTCTCAACACTCTACAAATCTAGACAAAGATTACTTTTCAACTTTTACAGAAGAGCTTCAAGAAACAATCCCAATTTGTACTCTTTTTATTATTGTCAAAATCTAAATCTTTTTCTGGAATTTGAACATCTTATTTAGAGTAACTTGTGTTCTTCAAAACTAAGGTCTTGTAAACAAGAGTCTTTTTAGGTTCATTTAAAGATCAAAACTAATCACTTTCATCCATCCAAACATCAAACCAAAAATCATCCCACCATCAACTCTTGAAAATCTTGAAAAAATCCTCCATGTTAAACTTTGGGCAAATCAAAATCGAATCAAATCCAAATCATCTTGTTTGATTAGATGTGTGTAGATGCATCCTTCTCCACACATTTGGTCAACTTATTAAACCTTGTGAACAAATCTATCCTTTGATAACATCCAACATCTTGGGATTTAGGAGTTCATTATCTAAAATCAAAATCAAGTCAATCAAAATCATCTTGTTTGGGTAGGTGTGTTTAGATGAATCCTTCTTCTCACACTTAGTCAAATTAGCATCTTGTGGAAAAATTTACTCTAGGACAACATCTAACCTCTTAGAGTTTATGATTTCACCATCCAAATCTAAATCCAAATCCAAATCAAATCAATCCCAAATCAAAAATCAAACATCAAATCCAAGTCCTAAAGTTTAACATCTCCTTCAAGATCTCTCAAGAGTTCTAATCATCCATCAATCATCCATCTTTCACATAACTCATTATCATCCTTTGATCTTTAAATCATCCTAAATTTTCTTTTTTGTACCTAAAGATATATCATTCTAAAGAATTAAAGGTTCATCTCTTACATTCTTGAAAAATTGATCCCTATTTTATGGTGCAAACTAGATCTCAACACAAGAGGAACATGGAATCCAACAAAGAAACATCAACTTCAAGTGATCTAAGTCAAACCAATTCCAAAATTAATCCCATTGGATCAAGCAATCCCACAATGAATCTTCCACTCCCTCAAGACCATCAAGAGGAAGGACAAGTGGAAGACCTCACAAATAATGCTTTTTGTATGACTCAAGATGAGATCACTGAGATGGTCCAAAATCTCGATAATCATAGAATTATCAACATAATTATGAGACTCAATCCCTCACAATACATGCTTGAATTAGCAAAACAAGGGGCTAAAGTCCCTTCCGATTTCAATGAGCACCATTATGGAATCACCTTTTGGGTCATGCCCCTAATTTCATCCACACCTCCATTCCAAAGCATCACTCAACGCATCCTCCAAATTACATCATCCATTGCTCACCCTCAACCCATTGTTAACAAGGGAAGTGTATTTCTCAATGTATTACAAACACACCCCCTCGTAAACAATCTAGATTTGGATGAAAACACCATATTGGGTCAATCTATTCCCCAAAATCCATTACATACATATGTTCCCCTCACTTTCCATGATCCCAATGACCCATCATCATCCTTTCGTGCAACACCTCAAACCTCTCTCCCTATGATCTCACAAGGAGTCGAAGGTGGCCTATTTGGACTAGGGGGCATCTTTGACCCTACATCTTCATCATTTCCTCAAGGGAGTATGCCACTCACTTTTCCACCATTTCCACCCTTTCCATCAATATCCACATCACCTCTCGGTTTAGGGCTTCCCCCTTTACCAAGCATCAATCAACAAAATCAAATCAACCCCCCGGTTATCAATCAAAGCATCATACCGAATCCCCCCACCTTGCCATCAATATCCCAACAATAGATGGCGACCATCCGCATAACACAAGCAACCAACACATCATCTATCATCCCTCAAAACATGGTCTCTCAAGGACCAAACATTTTGATCACACCATCCACTACCCAAAAACCTATCATCAATACAACGGTACATCTCATCATGAACACCATCCCAAATCTGCCACCACCACCACCACCACCACAATAAAACACACTAAATCAATATAGTGTCATGTTACAAGAAGCTCAGCAAGCTACACAACTAGCTGCTTAGCAAGCCGCTCAAGCAACGCAAGCCGCTCAAGCAACACAAGCTGCTCAAGCTGCCCAAACCGTGCACTACAAGTGCAACAAGCACAACAGGTTGCACAAGCCCAAGCCTTATTGCAACAACAACAACAAGTCACTCAAGCTACATAGGTTGTACAAAAGCTTCAAGCACAAGCCCAAGCTCAATCTCAGGTGCAAGCCCAATACCAAGCTCAATAAGCGCAAGCACAAGCATAGTATCTCGCACAACAACAAGCAACCCAACAACAAGCATACTGGCAAGTGCTAAAGCAATACCAAGAACAGTAAGAATCAGCCCAACTAGTAGCCCAACAACAAGCATTGTTGGCTCAACAACAACAAGCTCAACAACAAGACCAACAACAAGCATTGTTGGTACAACAATAGTTACAAGCATATTTGGCACAACACATGAAAACACCATCCACCAACACACCAACCAATTCACCCATCCCGCCAAAAATTGAACCACCGCAAAACACCTTCACTCCACCCCCTAATCCGTAAGATGACATAACAATGCAAATCAAACTGCTCTTGTAGCAGGTGCTTTATCTTCAGTCATGGAAAACCACAAAAATACCTAGCAACTTGTGTCCTTATCTATTTGACAGGAGTCTTGCAATGAAACTATTCCCAAAGGGATTTGAAATCCCCAAATTTGATAAATACCGTGGGACGGGAAACCCTGATGATCACATCAGGGAATTCCAAGTGCATTGCATGGAAGTCACAGATGATGATACATATCTGATGTGGCTATTTCCTAGAACTTTGGTTGGCCAAGCCATGGAGTGGTTCTCTCGCCTTCCTCCTAGTATCAAAAAATTCTAAGAGATAGTAGACACATTCATCAAAAATTACACATTCAACATCGGTATGGATGTCAGTCTAGAGGAACTATCAACTCTAAAACAAGGTAAGAATGAATCATTTGCTTCATTCCTACAATGATGGCAATCTAATGTCAATCAGAGCAAATGGGACATGCCTGAAGAACAACAAGTTTTCACTATCATTTCAAATCTTGAAGGATCCTTGGCATTCCATCTCAAAATTCAAGGAATCACCACGTATGAACAATTGATCTCCAAAGCACTCAACATTGAACAAGCCCTTATCACACAAGGAGGGTCACCCGCATATCCTGAACAACAAAACAATCGCCAATCCACCAACTATAATGACAAACCTCACACATGGGAAAAGAACATAAACATTACCAAAAATGGTGTTGTCAATGCTAAATTTATCATCAGCGCTCCTCGACAAAACACACCCACACCCCAACAATAGCCCCAAAACAACAAGCAGAATAACCGTCAAGCTAACACAGTGACACAATAGCCAAACAATCAAATGATCAACAATGTGAACAATCAAAGGGGACCACCCCAACAAAACAAAAACTCCCCCAAGCGGAAGTACACAGCCCTTGGGGAATCAGCTGAATCCATCATGAAGAGGCTAGTGGCAGAAAAACTCATCATAATCCCCACCTATGAAAATTATCAAGAACCCTTGGTGAAACTACCATGGTATAATGAAAAACACCTTTGTGATTTCCACAAGATCAAGGGACACACAACTGCCAGTTGTATGAGGTTGAAAAACTTGATTCAAGACCTTATTGATGATAAAATAATAAATTTGGAACAACCGACAGGAAATCAAAACCTCAAGATCTACACAAATCTGATGCCCAATCATAACAACAAAGGGAACAATAACAATGATAAGGGAAAGGGTACCTTCAAGAGTGTGAATCATGTATACAAAAAATTATCTCATCCTTGGATAAGTATTGCGCTACTATCACCATCAAAGGAGCCTAAGCTAATTGTGGAGTCACCACAAGAGGTGGAAAAATCACCATTGCAAGGTCATCTCAACCAAACAGAGCACCCACCTCCAACCCAAGATTCGTTCCCAGTGGCTATAATGTCCTTGATCAGTTGCAAAGAACCCTAATGCAAATATCCATCATGGAGTTGCTGAAGATTTCATCTTCCCATAGAAAGATCCTTGAGGAAGCATTAGTTTCATCCACCGTCTCTGCAGATCTTGATGTTGAACAATTCCAAGCTATGGTCGGAAACATCATTACCCAAAATCTTCTTACATTCTCCCATCAAGACTTTCCTGCTCAACCATCTCACGATCGTGCACTCCATTTGGAGGTCCTAGTGCATAAGAACAAAGTCAAGAGAGTCTTGGTGGATGGAGATGCAAGTTTAAACATTTGTTCCCTCAAGCTCATAAAGAATCTAAAAATCTCAGAGGATTCCATTGAAAAACGCAAAGGCATCACAATCAGGGCTTATGATGATCAAGAAAGAGTGTCTCAAGGAACTATTCAACTCCCTGTTCAAGTAGGGCCAACAATTATGGAAACCACCTATCAGGTCCTTGACCTCGATTTGCCTTACAACATTCTCCTCGGGTGTCCATGGATCCATGGGATGCAAGAAGTGGCATCAACCTTCCACCAATGTGTCAAGTTCACATACCAAGGCCAAGAGGTCACTATCCATGGGGATCCCAAACCATTTTCTTACTGCAAGAGCCTAGAGGAAAAATATTACAAAATCCTCGAAGTACCAAAAAATGACAAAGGCCTATCAACTCCATACATTGACCCAGCTACTCTCGCATCCACTTCTGCGACAGAGACACTTGCCACACTCGCCATCCCCGACATCTCTGATATCAAGGTCATAATTCAAGACAAGGGATGTGGACACTATACAATTCCAAAGAATGCTTTTGTGGTAGGGGAGTTACCACAATCTCCTAGGTCACGAGGACGACCACAAAAAAATGATGCCTCTTCATCCCAAACATTCATTGCAGGATCTTCCAGCTTTAGAAGTTGGGGAGATCTCAGCCAAGAAGTAATAGAAGAGGACCCATCCCATCTCCTATACCAAGACAATAGACCAACAACCGATCTACCTATGGATGAAAAAAGTAAATGCTTACAAATGATGCTCACCATGGGCTATGACAGAAACAAAAAGCTTGGGAAAAATGATAATGGACTTCTAATACCCATCATTCCTGAGACACGAATGAAAAATATTGGCCTCATATGTACCCCTCTGTGTATAACCATATGTGGTCAGAATCCCCTAGTTAAGAAGGCCAAAACTCCTTAGCAAACAATAGCCAAACTTCGCTTACTTGTATCTACAAGTCAAGTCATAGACAACTTCACATTTGACATAACTGACGTCTATAGTAGTAGTGATGACAAAGATCCCATAACCAACTTACCTATGATTTTCGAGGACACCACCCTTCTCATGATTAGTACTGTCATTTGAGTCAACCAGTCAAACCCATGAAATCAACCTAGTATACCCCCAGCTCATCGATTACAACCAATGAGGACCATCAGTTCTAGATGCTTTCGAACATGATGAAGCACTCTTAGAATTCATGGGACTGCAGAGCACAATACCATGTGGAGATCATAAGGTGGGGTTTGATATTATTTTGGATGCACAAGCTTACTACAGGGGAGACAATTGAATCCTTTAGTCACAAAAGCGAAAACTTGAGAATAATCTCAAAGTCTTTGAGTGAAAACCACACTGTGGCACTCTCTGACCCTAAAATAGTAAAAATAAAGGACTTATCCAATGGTGAAAACCTTTTTGAGGTTCCCAATGATGAAGGATTCAATCTTCCCCTTAGTGTTGTACATCAGGAAAAGTCAGTGGTTTTAGCCAAAAAATGCAACCCAGTCAACTTGGGAACGGAGGAAACTTTGCATATCACATTCTATGCAAAATCATTGATGTTAGAAGAATAAGAGCTCCTAGCTGCTTTCTTAAGGGAGAGAAAATTCAACTTTGCATGGAGCTATGCCGACATGCCTGAGCTTTATCCAGAGATTGTGGTCCACCATCTAGTAGTTTACCCCGAAGCAAGGCCTGTCAGACAAAATCTTAGAAAAATGCATCCCCAGATAGCCTTGCTAGTCAAAATGGAATTGAAGAAGCTACTTGATGTAGGGTTCATATGACCAATTGACTATCCCAAGTGGGTATCAAATCTGGTTCTTATTTCAAAACCAAATGGGGGCATTCGTATATGCACAGATTTCAGAGACCTAAACAAGGCATGTCCCAAAGATGACTTCCTGCTTCCCAACATTGATATGATCGTAGACATGACCATAGGACATGAAATTCTTTCACTGATGGATGAATTCTCTGGATATAACCAAATCATGATTGCTAAAGAAGATCAACATAAAATGGCTTTTACTTGTCCATGGGGGACATATTGCTAGAACATGATGTCATTTGGCCTAAAGAATGTTGGAGCAACATATCAGAGAGCCATGACCTTAATCTTTCATGACATGATCCATAAGACTATGGAAGATTATGACAATGACATTTTGGAAAAATCTAGAAAGAGAAGGGACCACATAGCAGCATTGGGTGTCATCTTTGATAGACTAGAGGAATACAAGGTCTGCCTTAATCCAAAGAAGTGCATCTTCAACGTACAATCAAGGAAATTGTTGGGATACATTGTGTCTATGAGAGGAATTGAAATAGATCCCACTAAGGTAAAGGCAATCCTCGAGATGGAGGCATCTAAAACTCTAAAGCAGCTAAGGGTCCTACAAGGCAAGCTCCAGTTAATCCGTCAGTTCATAGCTCAATTAGCGGACAAATCAATACCATATTCTCACCTACTCCACAAAGGGGTAGCGTACAAATGGGACAAGAAGTGTGATCATGCCTTTAACAAAATCAAAAAGTATTTTCTCACACCTCCAGTGCTTATGGCACCAATCCCAGGAAATCCTCTGATACTCTACATATCAACAACAATAGTAGCTCCTGGTGCTCTCCTAGCTCAACACAATGAAAACAGAACAGAGAGAGCCATCTACTACATCAGTCGAACCATGGTAGGGAATGAATTGAACTATTCCTTCATTGAAAAATCTTGTCTATCAATGGTGTTTGCCTCATAGAAGTTCAGACACTACATGTTAATACACAAAATCAAGCTCATTGCCAAGATCGACCCACTCAAGTATCTACTTTCCAAGGCAATGCTCATAGGAAGGATGGCCAAGTGGGTCATGATCCTATCAGAATATGACATTGAGTACGTGGAACGTAAGGCTATCAAAGGGCAAGCCATTGCAGACCAATTGGTAGAAGCACCAATGTACTCAAAGAATCTGCTAATTTCAGAGTTCCCCGATGAATCCATCTTCAACTTGAACATAGTAGACCACTGGAAATTATACTTTGATGGCTCCTACACACAGCATGGATCAGGAGCCAGAGTCTTTTTTATCACTCCACAAGGAGACTGCATACCAAGGTACTACAAGTTGGCATTTCCCTACATGAACAATATCATAGAATATGAGGCTTTAACCATAGGACTCAGAATAGCAATGCAGTGGCATATCATGGATCTCAAGGTCTATGAAGATTCACAACTAATAATCAATCAAGTGAATGATGAATATCACACTAAATATGACAAGCTAACTCCATACAAGAAATTGGTGGAAATTCTTAAGGAGTCCTTCATTGAGATCACATTTGAGCAGATTCCCAAAACAAAAAACAAAGTAGCAGATGCCATGGCGACAATTGGATCCCTATTGGATATCCCTCGTAATGTCCCAAAGTATTAATTCCTAGTAGAGCAGCTTCTCGTGTTTGCATTCGAGGTACCAGAGTCAGAATTCGTGTGCGAAATCGTTGGTCCTGGTGATCCTTGGTACCACGACATATACACTTATCTAAGAGTAGGAGTCCTCCTAGCTGACATAACCTTAAACCTTAAGAAAAAATTTGTCAAGAAAGCATCTCGGTTTGTCATCCTAGGAAATACCCTTTATTGTAGGAGCATAGAAGGAACCTTATTATGTTGCTTAAACGTTGAGGAGGCATTGACCGCCTTAATCGAGGTACATAACGACATATGTGGTTCACACTCAAGCGGTATGACCTTGGCCAAGAAATTGCTAAGGATGGGATATTATTGGCCTACAATGGAAAGAGAAGCACATGACTATGTCAAAAGGTGTCTACAATGTCAGCAGCATGGGCACCTCATCCATGCTCTAGCTTAGGAGCTTCATCCTATTGTCACATTGTGGCCCTTTTCGTAGTGGGGGCTTGATCTCGTTGGAAAAATCACCTCCACCTCATCCAATGGCCACAAGTTTATCATTACCACCATTAAGTACTTCACCAAGTGGGTGGAAGCCATCCCCATGACATACATAACTGGAAAGCAGATATCAAAGTTCATCCTGAACTACTTAATATGTTGATATGGTGTTCCCTAAGCTATTATCTCAGATAATGGGACACCTTTCAAGAATCAGGATGTTCATGACCTTTGCGACAAATTCAAAATCCAACATCACTTTTCCACTCCATATTATCTCCAAGGAAATGGACAAGAAGAAGCCACAAACAAAACCATTATGAAAATCCTCAAAAATACAGTCAATGACGCAGGTTGTGATTGGCATCTCCAACTAAATCCCACCCTCTGGGCCTATCGAACCAGCATCTACACACCAATAGGTGCCACCCACTTTTCCCTAGTCTACAGATCAAAATCCATAGTACCCATTGAGATCAAGCTTCCGTCACTGAGAATATCACTACAAAATCTCATCATAGATGAAGAATACCGAGTATCAAGACTGAATGAGCTGGAGCTACTAGATGAGCGGCGTATGGAAGCATTAAACCATTTACAGGTCTATCACAACTAATTGAAGAGGAGCTATAACAAGAAGGTCAGGAGTAGAACCTTCCAAGTCGGAGAACTTGTGCTAAAGGAGAATCAAAAGAACATCCCAAATCCAAACAACAAAGGAAAGTTTGAACCCAACTAGTCAAGGGCCCATTTGTCATCACAACAAGCTATAAATTAGGGGCATATCAGTTATCAATACTTGAAGGGGAACCTCTATAGGAACCCATCAACAACTCCCATCTCAAAAAGTTTTATGCCTAAATCTTTCAAGGTATAAAACCAAAAAATCAAAAAATCAAAAAATGTCCTAAAAAAATGGTCACCTTGGTGAAAACCTAGCAAATAGGCATCTTGGTGACAACAAAAAAATCAAAAGAACAAAAAATCTAAAATCCAAAAAAATTTGGAAAAAGGATAAAAAACAGTAAAGAAAAAAATCATCCTTTAGTGAAAACCACTTCGGTGGCTCTTTGGACAAGTACCTTCATGAAAACCTGGCAAATAGGTGCCTTGTGTAAATAAGCACTTTCCATCCCCAGGACCTTTATGACTTGTTCTACATCATCCATTCATTACGCTTCCATCATCCATCGCATTCCATATTCCCATCCATCAACCGTTCGACATCTGCATCATAGCTTGGTCCTGCGTTCATGTCATGATCCCTCATAGTACTACTCGGCCCAATCTCAAGGTTAGTTTGTCCTGCCTTTATTGGAGTAGTCTATTGCATCACACTAGGGGCATGTTCTCATTAGATCAGGATTCATGTATATTCTTCAAGTCCCTAAATCATAAAATCCAAAAAATCCAAAAACATAAAACCAAGAAAATTCAAAAACATTTGAAACATATCAAAATCCCAAAATAGGTCAAAAATTCAGTCAAAAAGTCAAAAACAGAGTTGTCTTTTCAAACTATGGGTCTCTGAGCCTTGAACGTAGGCAAGGTTGATCTTTGATCATTTCCCAAGACACTTAAGTCAGTCCTTTAGGAGTCCAGCATAATAAACTGGCAGTCCATTTGTTCATATCTCATCAATAATCGAGTCAAAGTCAGTCGAACTACGTGGTCTCTACATGTATAATGTAGGAAAGGCTAATCTATTGATCAACCCCTAAGGCCCCTAGGATAGGTCTTTAGGTTAGGTCTTGGTCAAAATCTTAGAAAACCCCAAAACATTTGAAATTTTGAAAAAATCAAAACATTTGTAAAATCTCAAAAATACCAAAAACAACCTCAAAACATTGCAAAAACATCAAAAACATCCAAATATTTGAAAAAATCCATCTGTCCCATTTCGATCACCCGCAATAAACATCACTCATAATAAATCAATCGTCATCCTCAACCTTTGGTGAAACAGTCAGAAACAAGTCGAGCTGGTCAAAAGTGAAAACTAAATCGTCAAAAGTCTCAAGTTTAGGTTAGTACCTAAACAAGTTAGTCAACTCTTTGTTCAAATAGCCTATCATCCAATTAGTCCCATATCAATCATCTGATATCATCATGTCCTAGGATTCATCCTTCCTACAATGGACATCAACATCAGGCATCACTGTAGTTTAGTCTTGGCTAGTGGTATGAAGAACATTAACTTGCTTGTTTACTTTTTCTTTATCTTGTTGAACTTATCTTATTGCGATCATTCCAAGGACCTCTCGATGATGTTTGAACAAAAGGATTTAGAGAGATAGGAATGGGGCAATGATCATTATCTTTTTATCTATTGTGCTTGTGGGATAATCTTGTAATATAACCTTGGTCATACGTACTTTGCTTGGTCTGTAGGGAGGGTGTTTTAGATATCTTGTTGACCACATAAGAAGGCTTGCTTTTCTATGTTTTGGTATGAGATGTCTGGAATATCTAAACTTCATTCTTAATAAGGTTTCGTACGCCAAGTGTGAATAGGAGTATTCCTATCTGATTGTCGAGTCAAAGTCTATTACACTAAGTGCAACACCATCCTGGTTCTTAATACCTTGATGCATCACACCTATGTGTGTTATCAAACATAAGGTAATTGGCCCTTTGAAAATCCCAACTCCTCAGTATGCATCATCATCATCATCATCATCTCGTGTCTTTTTGGAATCTCTTGCTTTCTTCTATCTTCTTTCCACGCTAACATGGTACCATGATAGTTAATCAAAGTTTGTCATTGCATTCATCTTGCATCCACAAACCATTAGCATTTTACATACTACATATCATATAGGAAATAGTAAATCATATCACATGCATTGCATTTCCATCATTTGCATAATATAGATGAGTTATTCTAATCATATCATCATTTACACATTTGCATTCATTTGCATCATCATATCCATAAATCATAATTTGCATTTATCATATCATATCATATCATCGTCATAAAATACATCGAACATCCATTCATTTGCATAAGCATCATATAAATACATCACCGTATAATGCATGAGAAAAGATAATGAAAAAGGAAAAAAGATTGCATTTCATCCATTAGGGGAATAATATAGATCTGTTAGTTGCATAATCATTGCATTTTGCATCATCATATCATAACAGAAAAGGTATCGAAAAAGAAAGCATCTCATTTACATCATCACATAGAACATAATGGACATCACATAATCATTGCATCACATCACATAGCATTATCATCACATAAGAATCATATAAGAAAACATCATAAAACATCATTGAATCACATTGCATAACATATAGAAAGTAAAGGCATCCATAAGGCATAAATAGAATAGAGCACATCGCATCGAATTATTGTCATCTCATATATATCATCAAAATGTACACTGTCATGGTACAAAAAATCATATAAAAATATACATGTGTATGTCAATAGAGTACAATCGGCCCATCGGGCTATAAAAAATGAGCCCATAGGGTGCAAAAAGAATCATGTCTCTAATCAAAATAAAGGCTAGCCTTGCTGGCTGCTGCCCTCACCACTTGCTCTCTCCCTGTGATCCTCTGCGAGTCTATGGCCTGTCCTCCGTGAAAAATTTGGCACTCAGATTGCTCTCAGCACCACTTGGTAATAATAAAACCTGTAATAGTCGGCCTCCCTGTATGATCGAAGCGATACCATGCTCTGGGAAGAGGATGCAAACAGACTCTCTATCTGTTGTCATCTACCCATCTCTACTACTACTTGCAGCTCTATAGCCTATCTCTGTTGGACTGCCTAGTCCCACTCTAACCATAGCTGATCTCTCTCAGCTATCAGTGCCTATACCTAGGCCGGTAACTACAAAATCTAGCCATCCCTAGGGTTTGGCTGGAGAGGTGGTTGCATGCCTGGTTGATCCTGACCCCTATCTCTAGGTGGTGTCGGGACCCTATCCTGTCATCCCTGGTCTTGATCCTGCCGAGGGACATCTTGTCTCTATTGGGCCACATGCGGATCTAGGAGTGGTTGATCCTATGGCCCCCTATCCTGATCTGGTGGTGGTCCTTCACCTCCTTGGTCCCCGTCTCTATCCCCTCGGCCTCAACCTGCCCCTCTACCTTTGGCCCTGCGCCGAGCAGATGGTGTGCCTAGTATTGGCAAATGAAGAGGTGGCCTGAACCAGTCTTTGTATGCTTATGTGGTCCCTGGATCGGCCTGTCCCTAATCATATGGCCATAGCTTGACCACTAGTTGCATAAAGCTCTACACTACCTCATGCGTAGGAATGTATCGACCCTAAGAGCTCTGGCTCGTCATCCGTGCAAAAATGGGCACATGCTGATCATTTGGCCTATCTTGTGGCTCACCAAACTACCTCTAAACCCTGCCTGGTAGGTACATATCAAGCATCGTGTGCTCTCTTCCCTGCATCAATCTGTCTTGGTGAGCGAAAAAGAGTTGCTGAACATCGTCAAACCATGTGGGCCATCCAAGGTATGGCCACCATGTGAACACTCGCATGTCATCCAGGACTCTCCTCTAGTGGGGAATCCCATGCTGTCCTATGCGGGTGAAAGAAACACCTCCTCTATATTGTCAGACAACCAGATCATCTAGCTACATGGTAACTAGAACAACTCGCGGATAAAGCACAGGGATGTGCTCCCAAGCCCAGATGTGCAAGAGTGTGATCCATGCCCCAAGAGCTCAGCTATCTAGGTATGTGAACTCACGCAAATCTCTGTATAGTGAGGCTAAAAGAATCAGCCCCCACACAAACAATGTCTGTCACCGAACCATGCACTCCCAAGAAAGCCCCCATCCAGGACTAAAATATCGACCTCGTCGATCTAGTTCAACGAGACCCGATATGATAGCTGCTCTAACTAATTGAAAAGGTGAAATGATAGGCCTATGACGCTCTAGCTTGATCTGTCCCTCACAAAAGACAATCTCATCGATGCCCATGAAGTCATAGCAGGCCTCCCTCCCGACCTCCACATCATAAATAATGCACTCTCCAAAGATGGGCAATCTATGGATACTCCACACGTCCTCCAGTATGACTGTAGCCTCGCTTGTCGGGAGGTGGAAAGAGGGTGTCTCGCTGTGCCATCTCTCAGCGAGTGCTATCATCATGCTCAAGTGTGTCCTCATGGGCAATGCATAAGCAATGTACCATAGCGTGATTTGCCCTAGGTGCTTCTGCTGTCGCTCAGATAGATTATCCAAAATGTTGAAAAGATCCTGGGACCTGTGCTCTCATGAATAAAGTATCATCGCCTCCTCCTGCATCAAGAAAGTCACCGCATTAAAATTCATAAAAAAAATCCTGATCTTGGTTTGTCTCGACATTCTGAAATGACCTCAGTGTCACTATCTGTGGGTGTGGTGCGGTTTGCAAACTCCAAACTGCACCACTAGGGGCTTTAAATTCCCAAACTCCACTGTCGTGTCACAGTTTGAGAGGGCAACTCAATTTAAGAGGAAACCGCAATTTCAAAGAGGACTACGGCGCTGCACTTTGCATATGCAGCTGGGTTTGGAATTTAAACCCTAATTCCAAACTACACAACATCGCTTCTCATGACTACGACGTAGTTTGAGGCTGCATGTCACCGATTTGAACTTTCCAATGAAGCTGTATTGGACCTCTCCTAAAAACTAAGTTTCCTAACCTAATAAATGTGCACAAAAATCAAAAAATGAAGTTGGGTCAAGTTGACTCACCGGTGGTCTAGTGTCAGGAAGCCTCTGGTGTGTCTGTACTCTATTGGAAATGTGTCGGGGAAGCTGTCGTTGTGCCAACTCGCGAAGGGGTCAGAGCTCAAAATTGCAAAATCTCTAAAGGTTGAATGTTGAAATGAATTGGAAGTGGCACCTCGAGGCCTATTTAAGCCTAAAAATTAGGGTTTTTTGACCTTATTTAACCATCCTGCTAGGGTTTTGGTCCCCCGATTTGGTTTTTGTCCATTCGAGGTCCGTTTTGCACTGTTCTTTGCATTTTATCTCATTTTTTGGCATCTTGGAGCCTTTTTGGACTTGTCGGGCACCTTGTCCTCTTTTTTCGCGAGATCACCCAAAAAGTTGAAATTTTTGTCCGATCTCTCAAGGGGGCTATATATTAGCATGTTTTCTCTCGCCGGGGCAGTAGTGGGGCAAATTTTGAAATCCAATTTTTTTTGGATTTTTGATCAAGAGAGTTTATTTTTTCAATCAACGCAACAAGTGCATCGCTTCAAAGAGGGAAAAAATGTAGACACGTAAAATATACTGATTAATGCTACACATTTGATCCTGATTTTACTAACACCATTTCATCCTAAATCATCCCTCAGTCTAACCATTTAATCGAATACCATTATTTGATTAAATTCATCAATTTTCCTCTCTTAATTAAATAAATCATTTATCTAATTAAGTCTTTCTCTTTTATTAATTAAATTAATCAATATAATTTAATTAACCCTATATCTAGGGGCACTGGTTCGAGCCCAGTTGGTTAAGGTGCTCCCTGTCGTAGGGCACCCACCATGGGTTCGACTCTCCGGCGCTCCCGTGGTACCGGTTGGTGTGTCCCACCAGCACTATCGGTCACGGTAAAAAGTTTACTGGCGGTGGGGGTTATAGGGGGGCCGTGCTGCACCCGATTCCCCTCGTTAAAAAAATAAATAAATAAATAAAAAATTAACCCTATATCTCTATTTAATTAAATAATTCATTTGATTTAATTAAATCTTTAAAGTCATCTTATTAAATTAAATAAATTAAACCTTATTTGATTTAATCTAACATCATCCCCTTTAGTTAAATAAATCAAAATATTTATTTAACTAGGTCTAAATCATTTTCCTCTCAACTTTGATTTATTTAAATCCTAAAATCTAAGTCAAAATGGTCAAATCACCTAATCTTCTCTCATTTAATCAAATCATAATTAAATCTAATCTTATTCCATGTGCCATCCTCTAGCTTTTGCCACTTGCACATGAAAATACATTTAATTCATTTATTAAATCTCTATTTTCTCTCAACGTGGCATCTTTAGAGAATATTCCTTCAAATTTGAAATCCCTCTAAGTGGACTTTGTCCTTCCAACAAGATATTCATTCCTTCTTACATGTCCTTGTGCATTGAGCCAAATGGCATTTAAGTCATTCATTTTTCCCTCTTACATGTCATTTCACTATTTTCAAATTCCACTAAATGCATTTATGGGCACATTCATCAAAATGTGCACATCCTTAGCCCATTCACATCTTGACAAGTGGCATTTGGCCATTGGTTGAAAGTTAGTCTCTGTGCGAACCCCAACCTTGGTACCTGCAAAACAACAAGAATAAACAAGTTAGACAAGAGATTGCAAGCCAAAACAAGGATTTCCAATGAAATCCATTTACAACACTTAAACTAGGAATAAAATAGTGAAGAACACAATGAAAATGACAAAACAAAGATTGAATCCTAATTTAAATGTGCAAACTCATGTTCCCATGAGGTAATTGGTGCCAATTTGATATGAAAATTGGCCCTTTCCCAATTCCTAAGATGCAAACTTGATGTGTTGAAGATGATTGATCCACTTTGTTGGTGAAGGATGAGTGCTTCAAGCCAAAAATCTGCAAAAACCTAGCTATGAACTCAAGGATAATGGATGAAATTTGAGATATATTTGAGCATGGTAACTTTACCTAAATTGTGGATGATGAAATGAGGATATGAGTACTTTATTTATAGAATGCCAAGATGGATGAATGTCCAAATTTGAGCAATGTGGGACTAACATTCATCCAATGGTATGATGCCATTTGTCAAGCTATGAATGGATGGAGGATGTGCAAGATTTGGGGTTTGTGCCAATAAATGCATAATTTTGAATTTCAAAATTTGTTGAAATGACATGTAAAAGGGAAGGGAAAATGCAATAAATACCACTTGGCTCAAGGCAAATGACATGTAAGATGAATTTATTGCCTTGTTGGATGTACATGTTGACTTGGAATTTTTGAATTCAAATTGAGAGAATATTCCAAAAGATGCCTTGTGAGGAAAATCAAAATTTAATAAATGGATTAAATCTATTTTCATGTGCAACTTGCATTATCTAGAGGATGGGACATGAGATGAAATTAAATTAATTAAGGGTTAATTAATTTAATGAGAGAGGTTAGATGATGTGACCTATTGGACTCAAATCTATGGATTTATTTAAATCAAATAAGAGAGAATATGATAAGAGGCTAATTAAATAAGGATTTTGATTTATTTAATTAAAAGAGATGGTGTTAGATTAAATCAAATAAAGTTTTAATTTATTTAATTTAATGGATAGACTTTAGAGATTTAATCAAATAAACTGATTATTTAATTAAACAAGGATAATTAGATCAGATGAATTGATTTAATTAACAAGGGAGAGTGACTTAATTAGATAAAATGATTTATTCAATTAAGAGAGGAATATTAATGAATTTAATTAGATAAGGAGGTTTGATTAAATGATTAGACCGAGGGATGATTCAGGAAGAAACGATGTTAGTAAGTCAGGATCAGATGCACAATGTCAATCAATATATTTTACATGTCTACAGTCCCACATTGCTTTATTTTGGGCATTTCTCCATATTTTATTTCTATAAATAAGAGGTTTCTCTCATTTTATCATCCACAATTTGAGCAAACTTATTATACTCAATTTCATCTTCAAGCATATCTATTTTCATCAACTTTATCAAAGTCTTAGCTAGGTTATGCAGGTTTTTCATCATGAAGCTCAATTGAATCTTCAACAAAATGGATCAACCTTCATCACTCATCAGAATTTCATCATAGGAGTTGGTAAAGGGCCAATTTTCACATCAAATTGACACCAATTCCCCCATGGGATCAAGAGTTTGCATGCTTAATTAGGATTTCATTGCTTTCTTATTATGTTCTTCATTTTATTTCCTATTTTGAGAATTGCTAATGGATTTCATGGGGAATCTTGATTCTTACTTGTATTTGATCTAACTATGTGTTTGTTTATTGTGTTTTGCAGGTATTAGGATTGGGGTTCTATAGTTTCCTTAGCTTGGTTGTTACCTGGGGGGTAATATGGAGTGGACTTACAATGTTGGATGTGGAATTTCTTGCATAGTTGTTGCACTTTTTTTTAAAGGGTTCACCATTATCAATAATGATGACATCCAAGGAATACCATATTATCGGATAATATGATATAGGATGAATTTATAAATTTAGATGCTAATGATAAGGGTGAGAGGAATGGCTTCAAACCATTTGGTGAAATATTTGGTGGTGATAATGATAAAAGTGTGGCCATTGGACGAAGGGGGATGTATCTTGTCAACCAAATCAAGCCCCCATTGTGAGAAGGGTCTTGGTGAAGTAATAGGTTGTAACACTTGGGATGGCACGTGTATCAAATCAACATGTTGTTGACAAGGAACACATTTCTTAACAAATTCACATGCATCATGTTCCATGGTAGGCTAGTAATAGCCTATTCGAAGAAGCTTCTTTGAAAGGACCATACCACTTATGTGAGCCCCACAAATACCACTATGTACTTTGTTTAATGTCAAATTACCTTTTGTATTATTTAGACATGGCAATAAGGAGCCATCATACCCCCTACTATATAAGGTATCTCCAAGGATAGTGTAACATGATGTACATTGGATAAAAGAGCAGTTTTAATTGCAAGTGAGGTTAGGTGGTAAGATGTAATAGAGGAAGGTGTATATGTTGTGATACCATGAAAATTGGAGAGAAACAATTTTGCACACCATCTCGGTATTCATAAGATCATACGCAGGTATCAATAGTTTCTCGACTAGGAATTTTCATTCTTGACAATCAAGAAGCATATCTAATAAGGAACCAATTGTAGCCATTGCATTAGCTTCTTTGTTTTGAAGATGCGTAACTTGCTTAAACTAGATATAGGTGATTTTTTTTGAAGTCATTGGCCATATGCTTGTAGGGAAGCAAGTTATTATCGTTAGTCTAGAATTCATCACTGACTTGTTTAATGATAAGTTGGGAGTCACCATAGACATGTAGATGGTTGATATTTCATTGAATTGCTATCTTTGTACCAGTGATGAGAGCTTCATACTCTGCAATGTTATTCGTGCATGGGAAGTATAATCTAAATGATTTAGGAATAAAGTCACTTTGATGAGTGACGAACAAGATAACTGCACCCGAACCATGTTGAGTGAATGAACCATCAAAGTATAGCTTCTATGGAGCCTTTTTAGTGATAGTGAATATGGAAATTCTGACCAATAGATAAGCATCCACTAAAGGAGCATCTGCTAATTGATCGACAATGAATTTTCCCTTGATTTCCTTGTGGTCTACATGCTCAATATCAAAATCACTAAGAAGCACAACCCATTTAGCCATGCGGCCCGTCAAATATGTGTGTGATAGTAGAGACTTGAGAGAGTTGAATTTAGAGATAAGTTTGATTGAGTGGCTGAGCATATAATGCTTGAGCTTTTGAGAATTGAAGACCACTACCAAGCCTGCCTTTTCCATGGGTGTGTAGTTAATTTTGTAACCAAAAAGTGTGTGGTTGATGTAGTACACTCCTCTTTCCTTCCCATTCTCGACATGTTGTGCAAGAAGTGACTCTAGTTCCACTGAGGTAGCGAAGATAAACAACAACAATAGTTTACCTAATATATGGGGCATGAGGATGGGTGGATTAGACAAATATTATTTGATTTTGTCAAAAAATTCTTGACATGAATCATCCAATTTGAATGTGTTGTCTTTGTGAAGCAAGTGATTGAAAGGTTGACACTTACCAACAAGCTCAGAAATGAACCGTCAGATGTATTGGAGTTTACCTTACAAGCTTCTCGACTATTTTAGTGTCTGTGGGGGAGGCATATTCATAATTACTTTGACTTTAGCCGGGTCAACCTTAATGCCTCTCCTAGACACAATAAACCCAATAACTTTCTTGAGGTGACACCAAAAACACACTTCTTTGGATTGATTCTCAACTGATATTTCTCCAATTAAGTGAAGATGCACTCTAAAATAGGAGGATGTTCTTCTTTAGTCTTTGATTTACCTAACAAATCATCCACATAATCCTCCATGATGATGTGAATGATATCATGAAATATGATTGTCATGGCAAGTTGATAAGTGGCACCCACATTCTTCAAACCAAAGGGCATGACTTGATAGAAAAAATTTATGCACTGAGTGGTAAAAGTTGTTTTATATTGATCCTCCATTGCAGCACAAATTTGATTATAGCTTGAAAACATATCCATTAATGACAACATAGCATGACCTGCTGTCAAATATATAATGGTGTCAATGTTGGGAAGTTGGAAGTAATCTTTTGGACAAGCTTTATCGAGGTCTCTAAAGTTAGTGCAAATTCAAATGCCCCCAATCAACTTGGCAACAAGAACAATGTTGGAGATCCAATCAAAGTAATTGATAAGCTGAATAAAACCAACTTTCAATAGTTTTTGAGCTCTTTCTTTACCAATAGTGTAACTTGAGGATGCATCTTGTGGAGTTTCTATTTAACCAACTTAGCATAAGGATGAATGTCCAAATGATGGACCACTAACATAGGATCAAGTCCAAGCATATCAAAATAGGACCATGCAAAATTTATTAAATAGTTTTGAAGAATGTGAGAGAATGTTTGATACTCCTCTACTGATAAAGAACTCACCACATATGTGATATGTGGTTTAGTTGTAGTGCCAAGATTAATCTCTTTAGTTTCATCGATCAAGATACAAGAATTTTTTGATGGTTGTGTACCCATGAGAGGAAGATGAACATCCCCATCCTTTAATGCCTCAAAGAGGTTTTCATTAGAGCACACACCCTTTCTTTTTACTTTTGATTGACCTAGTAGTGCCTCTGGAAGGTTTTCACTAAGAGACCTTGAATTATTTTCTTGATTTTTCATTTTGCGATTAAGGAGTTCATATTCCCAAAAGTAGGCATGTTGATCAAGCCCATAGATAAATCCCAATCTATGATCCTCTCATAAACCCATGAATTCTATAAATGCCTCATAATTTTGAAACATGTCAAGATATACAAATCCATGTCGGTCCCAATCAATAAGTTCAGGGTGATGAAGTGGAAGGTAAATGACAAAGATGGAAGTGGAAAAGAGGGAGGAGACATCCAAATCATCATAAGACATTTTAATGCCCTTTTTTGTAATGTCTTCAATAATAACAAAATCTGAATTGACATTGTTAGAAGTACTTGGTGATATTGAAGGTTTCTTTTGTTTAGCATCATACCCAAGTCCTTGATGTTTAACATTGGCTAGTAGCTCAATGGGTTGGAGTATACCTTGTTCATTTACCCCCAATCCCTTTCCTTGATAATTTATCTTTTGTGTCATCTGATGGGCAGCAGGATAAGTCTCTTGAAAGTATTCTAAAAGTGTAGTAGAACTCTTAGGCTCTTCACGGTATACCCATTAACTAATGTCCTCTTCAATTTTCTCTTGTTCTAAAGTATCGCCGAGAGATTGGAAAGTGGTAGATCCCAAACTTTTAGTTGTTGATGGTTGTGGTTTATTTGAAGATGAGCTCCCAAAAGTATGTGGAGAGAGAGGCATGGTACCCACATTGAGAGTGGTGCTCATTTCATACTCCCCACAACCCTTATCAATGATCTTGGCCTTGGCAAAGGTAGACTGAAGAGCAACAGATGAATTGGAAGATGCTAGACGTGTGTTAGGATCAACATAGGATGAAGACCAAGTGGTGTTAGAAGGCACCACTTCAATTCCAGGACAATGTTGAGAATGGGGGAAAAAGGCCTCAAGAGCATGACAATATTCAAAAGGGTGAGGATCAACATGGATATTGACTTCAATACCATTATATGGAAATTTGAGCCATTGATTATAGGTGGATGGAATGACTTGCATGGCATGGATCCATGGGAGGCTGAGGACGAGATTTTAGAGGATGTCAAGATCAATGGTGTGACATGTGGTATACTGTAAGGCGGGGCCAACTTGAATGGGGAGGTAAATTATTCTAGCTAAGTCTCGTTTTGCATTGTCATATGCTTCAATAGTAATTACTTGATTATCTAAGTCAGGTTAAGTATATCCCACTTGTTTTATAAACTTTCATGTACACAGATTAAGGGAAAAACCATTATCTAACAAGACCCTCTTAGCTTTGTGTTTGGAAATGAGGAATTCAATGTATAGGGGGGAAATTATGGGTAGGATCAATTGGAGGCATGCCATTCTGACTAAAACCCAACTAATAGGTAGATAAAAGGTGTCATACTAATGCTTGGAATTGTGTGGGATATGTTAGTAGGAACACAAGCATCTTGCAATGCTTTGATGAGGATATCTTGGTGTATAGTGGAAGACAATGGAGATTTATGTGGGGGTTTTACCAAGATGATCTAGGATATTATATTGCAAGATCAAAAAAGGCTACTAGGATGTATTGGATGGTCTGAGAATAGTAATGTGGCCTTGTCGAGTGGTGACTATGCATTGAGGTTCTTTGTATTTCACTCTAATCATAGATACATGTAGATCCACTTGTGTGATGCAACCAATCACATTGTAATAATTAAAAGGGACTTTAGTATAGTTGATATTATTAGCCTCATTTTTTTTATTATTATTTTGGGAATTACACAAAAAAAATTAGCATTGGATGTGTTAGCCTCTTGAGAGTGATGTGGAAAGGCATTTTGATATATTTTCAATTTAGCATTAGATGAAGTAGATTAATTCCTTTTGTTGGTAATATCACCTCAATCAATGAGATCCTGGACATAATTCTTGAGCTTCATACATTTATTAGTGGAATGTCCCTTAATCCTATGATAGTCACAATAATTGTTTTCCTTATACCAATTAGGCTTTGGTTTAGTATCATCAAAAGGTTGGGTAACCAAATAGGTGATAACATTAGCTTGGACTAGCTTATGAAACACTCAATAAGGGGTTCTCCCAAAGGAGTAAAAGTGTGTTTAGTATTACCTTAATTTGGAGGTCAGGTTGTTCCTTGGCAAACAAATATTACATTGGTAGTGGATGATGTGGGTGTATTTTGACATGGTTGAAATGTATTAGCCACTTGGATTTGTTTAGTATCAGTCACACCATGATTGAAGACATTCTTGTTTTTTTTCCAAAAACAAGATTTGTCATTAGAGGGCTTATCATTATTTTATTTTTATAGATTTTAACCAAACCCTTAGCAACAAGAGACTTCTCAATGGTGACACCCTTTTCAATGATTTTGTCAAATGTAGAGACATAATGAATACACAAATGAAATGCCATCTTTGTATATAGATTTTTAACAAATATATTGACCAATTTATTTCAGGTAAGTGACATGAGAGACAACTAACTTGAGCCCACCACCTTTGCAAATAGTTTACAAAATTTTCTCTTAGACATTGTCTTTTAGCACAAAGATCCATCATGTTAACCTCATGCTCAAGGTTATAGGATAAATGTGCAACAAAGTTCTCAGATAAACCTACAAAGGTAGAGACGAACCCCTAGGGAAGGTGCAAGAACCACTCCAATGCTTGTCCACCCAAAGTTCGAGGGAACAAACAAAGGAGATAGTTATCATTATATGCCACCTTTTGAAAAGTAATATAAAATTCCTTAACATGATCACTCGAGTCACCTTTTCCTTTATATTTTTCAAATTTGGGGATCTCAAAATGTTTAGGAAAAGGTGTGGTGGAAATAGTGTGAGCAAAAGGATATAGGCATAACTCCTCAAATTTAAAGGACTTATTTGTTGTTCTTGCTTGCAAGTCTTTAAGGGAAACTGTGTGCAACATGTTTTTCCTACCCTAAATGATGCAAAACAACAAAAAAGAAACAAGGAGAAGAACACAATACAACACCTCAAGATAAGCCTAGTTGAACTTGAACAAAAGAAAGATAAAAGAGAGAGTATACCTTGCTCAAGTTGATCCTTTGGTTGGCCCTTTGATGTTGATAATTTTGTGTGCTCCTTGATGGCAACTAAACTAAAAATGATATGCAAAATGATGTAGATTGGGTGGAGAATGCAATAATGGATGTGGGTATTTTGATAGGTGTATGAGATGAATGCAAAGTGAGCTTGAAGTGCAACAATGAAGGATGAGAATGCAAGTGTTTGAATGCTTGAGCTTGAGAGTAGAATGCTAGATTGCTTGCGCTTGAAATTGTGAATGCATGTAATGAATGAATGAGAAAATGAGACTAAAATCCTCTATTTTAGGGGAAAAGTCTCTAGAGAATTGGATGGCTAGGATTTAGCCAACATGGGCAAGATGAAGGGCTATGGTGAGTTGAGGACTCACAAGCCCTCACATCTTGTCATGTGGAAGTGATGTGGAAAAAGGACATGTGAGGAGAAAAGAAGACATGTGAGGTGGAGGTACTTGCAAGTACCTTAGGATTAGGGGAAGATTTCCTCAAAAAGGAAGTTCTTTCCCCATGTGGGAGGATGTTGACATGTGAGGAATTTTAGAATTCCTCACTAATCATCATGGGAAAGAGAGAAATGTTGGAGCAATAAATGTGAATTTTTAATTCACATGATTGGAAGTACCTTGGGGATAACACAAGGTCCTCATAAAGGAAGTCCTTGTCCCCAAGCAGGTGATGTGACATGTGAGAGGTTCTAGAATTTTCCAACAACCTTCATGGGGAAGAGGAAAGCATTGGAGGAATAAATGTGAATTTTTAATTCACATGGGGAAGAGGTCATAGCTAAATAAAGAAAGAATTTATGATAGGTTGACTTGGAGGGATACCAAAAATGGTATAAAGATTAGATTAAGGTTGTGCAAACAGGTGATTAAGAAGACTAATGAAGGATTAGAGACAAGTGGCAAAAAAATATGGAGGATGTGACATTAATCATGATTAAAGGTGTGCACATCTTAATCATGGATTAATTAAACTAATCCAGATTAGAAGAGGATTATGGAGGATGTGACAAGGAGAGATAAAAGAGGGAATTTAAAATTGATTAAATTGAAAAGACTAAGTGACCAAATTAAATAAATTGATATATTTATTTAATTTAGAGAGGAAGGGATGAAAGGTAAAGTATTTAAATATTAAATTAAATACTTTAGAAACCTTAGGAAAAGGGAAAATATTAATTAAATAAATAATTTAATTAATATTGATGGAGAATATGAAATAGATGAATAAAAGAGATGAATTTGATCATGTGTGATTGGTCAAATTTGGATGTCTACAACTTTCATGTCCTCCCATTCCTTATTAGGTGTTGTGAACAAAGGAGGAGCTGCTAGATTGGGATTAACTTGGTTGATATATGGATTGTATGGAGGCAAAAGATGATGGCATTGATTAGGAGGTGGATTCGTGTATGATGATTATTGTTGAATGTTGAGATATGTTCACTATTGTGATGATTGTGATGGATAGGTGTGTTGTTAAAATTGATGGTGATTTGTTTTTTGTTGTGGAGGATAGGAATATGATGATGGTTGGGATTGATAGTGTGAAGGATATTGAAGTGCACCCCCATAAGATTGTGTAGGAGGTTGTGATGGATGAGGTTGATAGTTGTGAGATGTATTTCGTGATTGATGAGATGGTTGAGAAGAATATTGGAGACAATTGGTTTGAGGATATTGTGGATTTATATATTATTGTGGGGGTTGTTGAGATTCATAGGATGGGTGTTGTGGCAGTTGAAGTGGATGGGATTGATATGTATTTTCCTGAGAGGTATAAGGATGCTAGTTATGATGGGGATTTGTGGGAGGTTGATAATGATATGGACCTTGTTAACTAGAGGCTCAATTGGGGGTGTCGATGTAGGATATTGATGGTATTGTGGAGAAAAATATGTAGGTGGAGGATTATGATAGGATTGAGGTGGATGGTTCATAGGAGGTGTAATGTGAGATGAAGATGGGGTAGTAGCATAAGAGGTATGGTAGACCAGTCGAACTGGTACATGAGGAACGTGGTTAGGTGTTGATGTGGGGGTATTGGTCACAAGAGCTATCATATTCCTTGGATGTGGGGGATGAATTGATACATGTGGTGTGAGATTTTGGATATCATGAGGAGAAGAACCCTAAAGTTGTGCAGATGATGTAGGATCAGGTCCATGAACATGACTACGACGTAATCTAGATCCTATTGTAGGAATCTGAAGGGGAGGTGGAACCTAGATCACTACATCATTCCTAAATTCTAGTATGTTCTAGGAGGTTTCTTGAGGAGCTTGAGGGGTTTATGGCCGAATGTTACCTAAATATTATGTCACATCAAACCCCAATAGAGGCTTAATACCTTGCACGAGTAGTTTAGCAAGGATGGCTTCTAGACATTTGCTAATAAGGCAATTTTCCATGCAAACATTAGTGGGGTTACTATAATGCTCCTCAAGGCTAGGAGTGAGTTTTGGTTATGAAACCATCTCCTCTTATATAGATACAAGGTAATGAGGATAATGTGGATTTGAAGGTCCGCCTTGCATGGTGGTTGGTTGTGGATTTTCACTATTAGGCACATGAACGAAAAAAGGTGATTGGTGAAACTATTGTTGTTCTATGAGCTTCTTAAGCTGCAATCATGTGGTGATGGGCATGAAAGATATGAGGGTGATTAGAATAGAAGATGATGGTGATAATGATTTGGATGATTGATTTAGCACTTCAATTGGATTTGAGAACTCAAGTCGATGATGATGGGTTGATTGGTACTTGAGATAGGCTATGTTCTCAAGCACAATGGATGTAGAGTATGGGATTATATTTGAGATAGGAAACATTCTCAAGTATGACGAATGGGGATGATGGGATTGTAATTGATATAGGAAATGTTCTCAAGCACAATTGATTATGACCTAAACTATACTTATAGCTCATGATGAGTCGATTTGGCCGATAAGGATTACTAACTTAGAATAGACAATATTCCTAAGAAAGTGATGATGATGGTTTGATTAGTGATTTAGGTTCTCAAACAAGTGCTGAGAGGCTAGGTTTTTTTATTAGAATGATGTAGGTGATGATAAGTCATATTTAGAAATGTCTTTATGTTGAGGGGATGAAGTTTTAAGGTTAATTTTTTATGAGGTCATATGACTAAAATGATCGGAATGGGTTGTAAATGAGTCAAAAAAATTATTTGATTGTAATTTTTTTCTTAGGAAAACAATGGCGATCTTGTGCTAGATAAGTTTGCTTTCTGGAATTTGTATGGAAAACGAGGCCACCCTAGTATAGAACTAGTCCACCCCAATAGTGTTTGATAGATTTGAGTCAAAAACCAGTGGAAAATGAGACCGCCCCAGTACAAAACTAGGTTTCCCTAATAGTGTGACATATTTTAACTAAAAAATAGTGGAAAATGAGGCCACCCCAATACAAAACTAGGCCACCCTAATAGTGCGACATATTTCAACTCAAAAACTAGTGGAAAATGAGGCCACCCTAGTACAAAACTAGGTTGCCCCAATAGTTTTTGATAGATTTTGACTTAAAAACTAGTGGAAAACGAGGTCGCCCCAATATAAAACTAGGCTACCCCAACAATGTGACAAATTTTGATTAAAAACTAGTGGAAAACAAGGCCACCCTAGTATAGAACTAGGTTGCCCCAATAGTGTGAAATTTTTTGACTAAAAACTAGTGGAAAATGAGGTTGCCCCAGTACAAAACCTAGCCACCCCAATAGTGTTTGACAAATTTTAACTCAAAAACTAGTGGAAAATGAGGCCACCCCAATACAAAATAGGCCACCCCAATAGTGTTTGGCATATTTTAACTCAAAAACTAGTAGAAAATGAGGTTGCCCTAGTATAAAACCAAGCTACCCCAACAGTGTTTGATAGATTTTGACTTAAAAACCAATGGAAAATGAGGTCATCCTAGTATAGAACTAGGCCACCCAACAACGTTTGACTCAAAAACTAGTGGAAAATGAGGTGCCTCAGTACATAACTTGACTGCCCCAATAGTGTTTGACAAATTTTGACTAAAAAACTAGTGGAAAATGAGGTTTCCCCAGTACAAATCTAGGTCGCCCCAATAGTGTGATAAATTTTGACACAAAAACCAATGAAAAATGAGGCTATTCCAGTATAGAACAAGGTCACCCCAATAGTGTTTAATAAATTTTGACTCAAAAAATAGTGGAAAATGAGGTCACCCCAATACAAAACTACATTACCCCAATAGTGTTTGACAAATTTTGACTCAAAAACTAGTGGAAAATGATGTCACCCTAGTACATAACCAAGCCACCCCAATAGTGTGATAGACTTTGACTCAAAAACCAATGGAAAACGAGGTCACCCCAGTATAGAACCAGGCCACCCCAATAGTGTTTGATAGATTTTGACTCAAAAACTAGTGGAAAACGAGGTTGCTTCCGTACAAAATTAGGCTACCCCAACAGTGTTTGATAATTTTTTTGACTATTTAGGCAACACAAGGCCACCCAAACACAAAACAAGGCCACCTAGCTAGACTTGGGAGGATTTAAGAAAATACTATTTTAAATTTTTAGCAAAGGACGAATCAAGATTAAGAAAATTACCACAATAAAGCCATTTTTGGTTGAATAAGATGGAGGTTTGGATACATACTACTATGAACAAGAAGACACACCAAACACACTCACATTCCTAGCATTATTCAAGTAGGTGTGTTAACTTAATGTGGGCCCACCAACCAAAGGATGATATCTTCAAATGAATGGATAACTAGGGTATGCAAAGGTCATCCACCATATTCACACCCCTTACCTTAGAAGGAAAAGGTCCTACCAAGGGATACATGTCACCTCAAACAAGAGAAAATATATGGTGAGTAACTATGGGCATGACACTGTACCTTGCACCACACTAAGCAATGACTGAATGGTCTTATCTAGGCTTCACAAGCATCTAGTGGAGTCATCTAAATACCAAGAGGGTATGTGAGACACAACTATGAGCGCTATCCCATCACAAGTGTGGATTAGGAATTTTAGTTAAGCCACTTGAACGAACCCTACACTCCTAGTTTGGAATCATCCACACATTCAAGCTTTTGATGCAGGAGCATCCAATGGTGTAAGGGCAATCTTGCATCACCCAAAAATAGTTAAATTTCAAGTTTATCATTTTTTATATGTTTTTACATTTTTGGATACCCTTTTCGTCATAATGAAATTCCCAATTTACGATTTTTATTTTCTATTCCTAGGTTGAAAGATGTTGCAATTTTAGTTTCCCAGATTTGCACCTGAAAATCTTTCAAGTTGGATTTGAGGCACTTAGAGCTTCTGGAATGGCCCTAAAACTTGCCAAAATTAGCATAGAAAATTTCAAGCGCGTTCTTGACTTCGAGACCTTTCCAACAGTTCAAACGGTTTGCGAATCAGAGCCCCGGATCAAAAGTTATGGCCTTGGGAAGTTGGCACACTTTCTAGAAGATACAATTACAAATGTTCTTTTGAAATTTGAACTTCAAGTTGTAATTTTCAGCGCCAAACCGCCTAAACTCAAATTTTAACGTTGTTTTGGCTCCAAACTAAAGAGGAGCTCTATTTATGGGTGAGTTTCTAGTATTTTTGGGTACTTTTGGGGACAAGCTCGCATATTGCGAAAGGGTGATTCTGTAGTTTTCTATAACTTGCATGTGTTGTAAAACTTGGGGATTTTAGATCCTCTGCATGTAAGAAGCTCCATTTTCTGAATAATAAAATTATTCTCTTGTTTGTGGGTTATTTTCTATGTTTTGGGTTGCGCCCTCATCAAGTGGTATCAGAGCGAGCTTTTCTTGAGCGTGTGGACAGATCGCCGATCATGAGGCAATTCACACTAGGACCATGGTTGTGGGTCGAGATCAAGAAAGATGCCTCCAAGAGTGATGCCTAGTAGGCATGGTGGTTCCAGAGGTGGTTGAGGTGGCAGAAATGCTGGTGGAAGAGATGCACTGTCAGCCCTCCAGAGACAGGTTGATGCGTTACATGAGCAGTTGAGAAGAGGGTTAAACTTGAGGGAGGAAAGTGAGGATGAAGGAGAGGAAGAAGGTTCGAATGTAGAAGAGGAAGAAGAAGCAATTGATCAAGACCAAATGCGGCTAATAAGGGCCATTTTGAAGATCAGGAAAAGACCCAAAGCAGAAGTCCCCAGTTATTTCGGAAGTCTGAACGTAGAAGAGTTGATCGATTGGATCAACGAGCTAGAAGAATATTTTGAGTATGAGGAAATAGAGGACCCAGATCGGGTTAAGTTTGTGAAAATGAAGTTGAAAGGCCATGCCAGTATTTGGTGGAAAGAGGTCCAGTTGGAAAGAAATCGAAGAGGAAAAGTCAAGATCACCAGATGGGATCGCATGGTAGAGAAACTGAAGAAGCAGTTCATACCAGTGGACTACGAGTTAGATCTGTTGAAGAAATTAAAAGGGTTGAAGCAAGGAAGTAGATATGTGAAAGAATATACTAAATATTTTCACAAGATAATCATCAGAACGGGTCACACAGAGGCCAATAAGGAGAAGGTAGCCCGATATCTTAATGGGTTACGACCGAGCATTCAAGGAGGAGTTAAGCCTAGTCAGAATGACCACCATTGAGGATGTGTATCAGTTTGCTCTAAAGGTGGAAGAGAACCTAACAAAAGATTTGATGGCAAGCAAAAAGGACGAGGAGGTTAAAGCCGAAGGGGAAATGGCAACTTTAGGAAGCCGAAATGATGATGAAAAGAAAAGTGAAGATGTGGGTACCAACCAAAGCCAAAGGAATGATAACTTATATCGCCCTCATGATCAAAATAGTGGTGATCAAAGAGGTAGAGGATGAGGGAGATATGGATAAGGATCTGAAGAGGTGGTTTCAGGAAACGTGTTTCCAGTGTGGTGAAGAAGGGCATCGAGCCTATGAATGTCCACAACACCAAGGAAGGGTAGACAAAAGGCTAGAAGGTCGTGGAAGGGTTGCGCATGCAGATGAGGAGGCCCAATCTGAACATTCAGATGATGCTGAAAGGGGAGAAACCCTAGTGATTAGGAGAGCCCTAGTGACTGAAAAAAGGGAACCAGAATAGAGGAAGAATCTGTTTCACACAAGGTGCAAGTGTGAAGGAAAATGTTGTGATGTCATTATTGACGGTGGGAGCACTGATAATCTGGTGTCAGGGGAGATGGTCACAAAGTTGAAGTTGAAGAGGGAAAGGCACCCAACCGTATCGGATTGCCTGGTTGCAGAAAGACCACAAAGTTTTGGTCAATGAGCAGTGCCTAGTAAAGTTCAAGATTGGGAGCTACCATGATGAGATAATCTGTGATATCATCCCCATGGATGCATGTCACATGTTGTTGGGGAGGCCGTGGCAGTTCGATAGGCGAGCTATAATGATGGCCATGGAAACACTTATTCCTTAACAAATGATGGGGTTCATCACAAGTTGAAACCCCTAAAGGAGGTGAAGAAAAGGTATGCAGTAGTGCTAGAATTTGTTATGTAGATGGAAGAAAATTTTTAGAAGGTATGAAGCATGAGCGTGTGTGTTATGCATTGATTCCTAGAGTGAATAATGAGGATAGTGAGAAGGTTCCAGAAGAAGTTTATGGGATGTTGGATGAGTTTCAAGATATTGTTTCTGATAATGTACCTGAGGGTTTACCACCAATAAGGAAGATCAGTCATCAGATTGACTTGATTCCTGGAGCCAGTTTCCAAATAAGGTAGCTCATAGAATGACTCCAACAAAATGAGGAGTTGAACAAACAAGTTCAAGAGTTGTTGAGAAAGGGTTTGATACGTGAGAGTTTGAGTCCATGTGCAGTACCTGCAGTACAGCACCAAAGAAGGATGGGGAGTGGAGGATGTGTACAGATTCTCGAGCCATAAACAAGATAACAATCAAGTACAAATTTCCCCTGCCAAGGATGGATGACCTGATGGACTGTTTGAGTGGAGCTCAAGACTTCACAAAGATTGATCTAAAGAGTGGATATCACCAGATCCGATTCGAGAGGGAGATGAATGAAAGACTACCTTCAAGACCAAAGAGGGCCCATACGAGTGGTTAGTCATGCCTTTTAAGCTAACCAATGCACCAAGCACATTCATGCGGCTCATGAATGAGGTACTAAAAGAATTTTTGGGAAGTTTTGTTATTGTGTATTTAGATGATATTTTGATTTTTAGTAAGACGTTGGATGAGCATCCGATGCATATTCGGAGAGCCTTTGAGAAGTTAAGAGAAGAGAAACTGTTGATTAATCTGAAGAAGTGCAGTTTTGTGAAGAGGGAGTTAGTGTACTTGGGGTTTGTTGTCTCAGCAGAAGGTCTCAAGATGGACCCAGAGAAGGTGAAGGCTATTCTGGAATGGCCTACCCCAAGAACTGCTACCGAGGTGAGATCTTTCCATGGTTTGGCTAGTTTTTATAGAAAGTTCATTAGAAACTTTAGTAGTATTTGTGGACCCCTAACTGAAACAATGAGAGGGGATAGAAAAGAATTCAAGTGGAGCATTGGAGCGCAAAAAGTTTTGAACTGCTGAAGCAGAAGGTGACAGAGCAACCTATTCTATCCCTCCCAGATTTCAACAAGGTGTTTCAGGTGGATTGTGATGCCAGTGGTTGTGCCATTGGAGCAGTGTTGAGCCAAGAAGGTAAGCCCATAGCCTATTTTAGTGAAAAATTAAATGATGCCAAGAGAAAGTATTTTGTATATGATCAGGAATTTTATGCAATAGTTCAAGCATTAAAGAAATGGAGACATTATTTGTTGCCAAAGGAATTTGTTCTATATACTGATCATCAGGCCTTGTAGTACTTAAATAGTCAGGGAAAATTAAATCAGAGGCATATGAAATGGGTAGAGTTTTTGCAGAGTTATACCTTTGTTTTGAAACATAGGAGTGGAAAGTCAAATAGGGTTGCAGATGCCTTAAGTAGGAGGCATACATTGATGACAAAGATGCACATTGAAGTGGTTGGGTTCAATGAACTCAAGACACTGTATGTAGAAGATCCTAATTTTACAAAGGCTTGGAAAGCTTGCAAGGAACCTATTACAGTGGATAGGACAAGGTGGCTGGATTTCATAATCCAGGATGGCATGTTACTTAAGGGAAGTCAATTGTATATCCTGAGGAGTTCCATGAGGGAGAACCTGATAAAGGAGAAGCATAGTGGAGGAATGGCAGGACATTTTGGTCGGGATAAGACCATTGCTATTATCAGTGAGCATTATTATTGGCCTCAGTTGTCACAGGATGTGAAGAAGTTTGTACAAAGCTGCAGAGTATGTCAGATGGCTAAATGAGTGAGCCAGAATACAGGCTTATATCAGCCCTTACCTGTACCAGAGAGGCCATGGGAGGATATAAGTATGGACTTTGTTCTTGGTTTTCCAAAGACACAACGAGGGAATGATTCAATCTTTGTGGTGGTTGATAGGTTTTCAAGATGGCACATTTCATTCCATGTCAGAAGACCCATGATGCAGTCCACATTGTTGACTTGTTCTTCAAAGAGGTGATGAGGCTACATGGTCTGCCAAAGAGTATTGTTTTAGATCGTGACACCAAATTTGTGGGGTACTTTTGGAGGACCTTGTGGAAGAAGCTGAAGAAGAGTTGAAGTTCAGTTCTGCACACCATCCACAAATAGATGGGTAGACAGAGGTTGTTAACAGGAGTCTGGGTAACCTACTGAGATGTTTGGTAGGAGATAAACCCAAGGGATGGGACTTGATCTTACCCCAGGCAGAATTTTCTTACAACAATTCTATCAATAGAAGCACTGGTAGATCACCATTCCAGATTGTGTATGGAGGTAGCCCCAGAACAGCTCCAGAATTGAGGAAGATGGACCACGAGAAGAAAATAAGTGTTGAAGCCAAGATTTTGTAGAACACATCAAGGATATACATGAGAAGGTAAGAGAACATATTAACAAGATGAATATGCAGATAAGGCTAAGGCAGATCAGAAGCGGAGGTATAAGGAGTTTCAGATTGGTGATGAAGTGATGGTCCACTTGAGGAAAGAAAGGTTTCTAGTGGGAACATATAACAAATTGAAGATGAAGAAGTTTGGTCCCTGTAAAATTTTAAAGAAGCATGATTTAGGGAATGCATATGAGGTAGAGTTGCCAGATGGAGTCAACATTTCTCCTGTGTTCAACATTTCTGATTTGACAGAGTATCATGAAGGTGGAGCAGAGGAAGTACCAATGATAAAATAGTGTGGGATTCCAGCATTTACTTCAAAAAAGGATGAGATTGAGGAAATCTTGGATAGTCGTGTGGGAAGGAGTACCAGAAACAGGTAGCATGAAAAATATCTAGTGAAATGGAGAGGAAGGCTTGTGGAAGATTCATCCTAGCTATCTAAGATAGCGGTTGACCAGTTGGGTTTTCCTCAACCATCTGAGATGTGATGAGGTCACTTCTCAAATTACCCTAGGTGTCTGATGCAGGAGCATCCAGTGGTGTAAGGGCAATCTTGCATCACCCAAAAATAGTTAAATTTCAAGTTTATCATTTTTTAGATGTTCTTACATTTTTGGATACCCTTTTCATCATAATGAAATTCTCAATTTATGGTTTTTATTTTCTATTCCTGGGTTGAAAGATATATGCAATTTTAGTTTCCCAGATTTGCACCTAAAAATCTTTCGAGTTGGATTTGAGGCACTTAGAGCTTCCAAAATGGCCCCAAAACTTTCTAAAATTGGTGTAGCAAATTTTGAGCGCGTTCTTAACTTCGAGACCTTTCCAACGGTTCAAACAGTTCGTGAATCGAAGCCCCGGATCAAAAGTTATGGCCTCGGGAAGTTGGCACACTTTCTAGAAGATACAATTGCAAATGTTCTTTTGAAATTTGAACTTCAAATTGTAATTTTTTGTGCCAAACCGCCTAAACTCAAATTTTAATGTTGTTTTGGCTCCAAACTAAAGAGGAGCTCTATTTATGGGCGGGTTTCTAGTATTTTTGGGTACTTTTGGGGACAAGCTCGCATATTGCAAAAGGGTGATTCTGTAGTTTTCTGTAACTTGCATGTATTTTAAAACTTGTGGATTTGAGATCCTCTGCATGTAAGAAGCTCCATTTTCTGAATAATAAAATTATTCTCTTGTTTGTGGGTTATTTTCTGCATCTTGGGTTGCACCCTCATCAGCTTTACTAGACACGATGTGACTAGATTGAGGTATAACTTTTATTCTCCCCCCTTTTATACCCTCCTGGTAATACATGGTTGAGGTCATACTTTGGGGTGATGAAATCCCCAAGTAGGCCTCCTAAAGGGAAAGGTTATACTATGTGTTTTTGGTCACCCAAGATTGCACAAATCACAAAGGGAGAGCATATACACGAACTGGTATGCCTTAGGAATAATAAAAACAAGACTTCGGTCAAGTCAAAAAAATTATTTTCAAGATCACCAAATGGTGTGAGGAGTGAGCATACACCAAGCTGTGAGGAAGCTAAGGTAGCGAAACAACTTCCAACACTAATCTTGAGAGGAGAATAATGCAAAACTTTGTTCTAGATGAAAAAGGAACACACAATGTTCTATAATCCTACATGTTAAAAATTTGTAAAATTGAATTGACATACTTACTTTGGCCAAGCCATAACTTTATATTCACTCTATCTCTTCTAATTTCCATCTCAAGAATGTGTCTAATTGCATCAAGATCTTTCATTTCAAATTTAGCTGCAAGTTGAGACTTTAGTTCTAAAATCATACCTTTCTCTTTTCCAATAAATAATGTATCATCAACATATAATTTAATAAACAAGAAATGATCACCATCAGTTTTATAATAAACACAATGATTTGATTTAGAATGCTCGAATCCCAAACTCAACACATATGTATCAAATTTTTGGTACCACATCCTAGGACTCCATTTTAGGCTATACAAGGATTTATTCAATTTGCAAACCAATTTACTTTTATTTTTCACCATGTAGTGCTCTGGCTATGTCATATAAATATCCTCCTTCAAGTCACCATGAAGGAAAGCAGTTTTCACATCCATTTTCTCAACCTCTAAATCATAAGTAGCAAAAAATGAAAGCATAAATCTAATGGATGTCATTTTTGCAACATGAGAAAATATCTCACCATAATCAACAACCTTAACTTGAGAGTAACCTTTTGCAACCAACCTTGCTTTGTACTTCTCAATACCTTCATCTAAACCAATCTTTTTCTTGAACACCCATTTACAACTAATAGGTTTTTTTCCTTCAATAAATGGTTCAATATTCCATGTATCATTCTTTTTCAAAGTTGTCATTTCTTCATCCATAGCAATCTTTTAGGATTCTACATATTTCATACCTAATACCTCTTCTATAGATCTAGATTCATCCATGTTAGTATTCAAAGAAAAAATACATCTCCAATCATCAGGTGAATACCTTTCAAGTGGTTTTCTATGCCTTGTAGACCTACAAATAAGCTAAGTTGGAGGTTCTCCTCTTCTAAAGATTCAAATCTAGATGAGCTCTCCTCAACTTCTTGTCTATCTAGGGGTCTTGATTCAACTTTCTCAGGTGTAGAAGGAAGTTGAATCAAATGTTCATGTTTACTTTGTTCTGGCTACAATGTAACCGAATAAGGCTTAGTTTCTCTAAAAATAACACTTCTACTATGTATTTCCTTGTGTACAACAACATCCCAAAGCCTATATCCTTTCATACCATAACTGTATTTGATGATATGTTTCACAACCTTGTTCTTCAACTTTGTTCACTTCTCCTTTGGTGTTGGGAAAATGTGTCTCAACCTTGCAATTATATAAGGTATTGTTGATAGGTAAGCACGGGGTGTGTGGGGGGGTACACCCTGCAAAGGGTTTGAGGGGATCATCCCCCCGGTGGGGGCAATGCCCTTAAAAGACAAATTTTATGTATATTTTATTATTGTAAATTTGGACCGTTCATCATTAGGTGTCATATGTAACAGATGATATTTTGTTGGCTTGAATTTCCCTAGAAGGAAACTCTATTTTATGAGGGTGTTGTATTATGATTGTGTATTATGATGTATTCTAAAAATTTGATAGCGATCATGTTGCCTTTGGATCTCTAGTTGGTGATACTCTTGTGAGAAGATTTCTTTGCAAGTATATTGTAATCTTTATGATTTCTGAATAATATATTGGGAAACTTTTGGAGTGTGGGGTTTTTCTCTCGAAAGCATTTTCCCCATGTTAATCACTATGTTGTGGTATGCATGAAACTTATGTTTGTTTATATTAAGTTTTTGTAGCTGTTGAAAAGATTTATAAAGTTTTGCATTATCCTCCTCTCAAGATTAGTGTAGGAAGTTGTTTCGCTGCCTTAGCTTCCTTATAGGTGGTGTCAAAGCCTGATCACCTTTGGTTTTAGATGTGGGTTGTTGGGTTTTTTGAACTAATCCAGATTTGAGTGGGATCTTGTGTAGAAGATACTTTATGATCTTCTTACAAGAATTTTAATATGGAAAGTTCATTAGGGAGAATAAAGGTGGATAATTTTTTGGAAATAATTTTGAAATGTGGAAGTTGAAGATGGAGGATCTATTGATAGATCGAGATATGTGGGATGTTGTTGATGAGAATGTTCAAGACCCATAAATCCTAGTTTGGATGCTCAATATGATGCTATGGACCATAAATCCAAGGGTTTTGTTAGATTGTGCTTGAAAAACTATGCTTTAATCAATGTCCATGAAGAGACCTCTACACAAAAACTATGGAAGAAACTTGGTGAGATGTATAAAGTCAAATCTTTAGTGAACAATATTTTCTTGAGGAAGAAATTATATTCCTTGAGAATGGAAGAGGGTGGATAAATTACAGACCACATGGAAGTATTCAATATGTTGGTGGCTCAATTTGCATTAGTTGGTGTTTGTTGACATGTGTTTTGGCACAAGAACATGCAAACAGAATATTGCTACTCTATTTCTCCTGAAAGAGAAAGACAACAAATGGATGTCTTAGCTCCCAAGGTCTTTATAGTTGGTTCTCAACTATGCTGATGTTGCTCAATGGCCAATGTAATAGTAATGTTCAAGGGGCCTGCTGGTGTTGGGCTTATGGATTGTTCTGAGATCAAGCGTGCATTTAAACCTACTTTAACTAGGGGTTTTAAAGAAACATAAAAAGATAGATCAAGGTTTTGGTACTGAAAAGAATGATAATTCATCTAACTTAACCAGACTTGTTACCTCTCAAGGAATTACTAACTAAAACTAAAGAACAAAATTAACTTGTGATTAACACCAGTTACATTCATTCACAGTGCAAATTTCAACAACTGATTATAAGTTACCATTTAAACAAAACACAAAATAAGATTTAATTCCTTGAAAGATTTCAAAATCAAATGATTAACTTAAGATAAATACCATTCTGGAAGACAATATGAAGCAGATTCGAATCTAGTTGCTTCTGTTGTCAGTGAGACAGTTAAGCAACATTTACAAATTTGGCACAATCACCAGTGTACAAAAAACCCATGTCTTCAAACTGCTTCCATTTTACACTAAAGAAATTGGAAAGATACATTCCATTCTATGCTGAGTCTAATTCCTAACTGAGAAGACAAAAGAAACTTCTATTACAAAGAATCAGGATGCAGTTCTATCTCCCCTATCTTTTCTCTATTTCTCTTTGTATTCTAAAACTTTTAACTTTTTCTAACCTGAGCAGTTCTAACCATCTAACTTCAAAAAAAAAGATCCATTACAAAGAGGCAAGAATGCCATATATACACCACCTCGTGAAAAGAATGTCGGTGCCTAATTTTAGGGTTTACAAAATATCCACGGTGTTAGAGGGTCAGTGTTCAGATCTTTTGAAGGGAGTCAGTTATGCATTAAATGCGCACTCCTGCCATCCATGTTGATGAAGATTGTCTCCTGGAATGATATGTAGATCTTTTACAGCTACTGTATTAACTCCCACGCCTCTGTGTCCATTTTCAAACTCTAGTGGGGTTGCTTTGAGTGCCCAAAAATATCACCATTAATGCCGAGCTACCGCTATTAGTAGACACCAGCTAGCGTTATGACTCACAGTTACTTCTTCTTCCTTCGGCACTCTTCCTACTCCAAATCTGTCCTTCTGCAAGTTGTCGGTGTAGCATGGGCCAGTCGGTGAGATGTTTCGGCGAGCCACAAAAGTCATATCGAGCTCAGAAAGACCATCGGCAAGACTGCATTCTTTCAGAAAGACCACATGGCAAAGTCTTTCTCTCGGTGAGCTCTATTTCTTTGATGGGGGCCCCTTTCTGTCAGTAGGACATCTGCATTCGACAGGATGTTATGGCAGGCACTAAGAGTTATAGCAATATCTCCTTTTATTGGCAGGTTCGTCGTTATCGGCAAGACATACATCAGTCAGGAAGACATCACAACGAGTTAAATGTGCCACACTGAGGGCATAAAACATGGTGGTGAGACTTTACTCGATCGCCAAGACTTCTTGCCGAACTCAAACTGCCATGCCGATAGCGCCTCACCTTTCTGCAAGAATTTTCAAGAAATATCCTCATGCACATGACTTGATACTACAAAACAAGGTCCCCATTAGTCCTCTAAATCATAAAAAAATATCATCCCTTTAAATTACCCATAACACTTCTTATTATATTACACTTCGCCATAAAAGACTTACTTCCGGTAGAGGTAGAACCAAATCCGAACTGGGAACAACACCTACCTTCAAAATTGGCGAGGGCAGAACAAAAATAGAAATTAGAACCAGGACTAGAGTCGGGATGGGAACGATCCAGGGAAATAATCAACATTTCCAAGTTCATACCCTGTCATGGCTCCGCGTCTACGAAGGAAACCAAAATGTAGAGGTCGAAACAAAACACTAGCGGGGTCGGAGCAAAAACTAATCCCGGGCGAAGCACAATGGAGGCGGGGATGAAACCAAATCCGGAATCAAAATTTCCTCAAAGTTTCAGTTTCGGATTCCATCCCGGCCCCGCCTCCAACAAACATATAAAGATGAAAAGAAAAGGGGAAAGGAAGGAAAAACAACACCCCGCGACCAAACAAAAGAAGAAAAGGAAAGCGAAAGAATGAAACATGCAAACCTGGATCGAACTGAACCTGATCCAGAAACCTTTTCAAGTTTCAAAGTTTGGTTCTAGTTCCGGTTCCGAATCCGCCAGAACAAAAATGAAAAGGCGCGCAAGAGAAAAACACAAGAAAGAGGCAACTGGGATTGGGGAAGGAAAAGAAAATAAAACTTGGAAAGAATTCCAAGTTCGGTTTCCGTTCTGGTTCTGGGCTACCAAAACAAAAAGGAAAAAGATGGATGTTTTCAAAAACATCCAAGGCACAGGACACAAAAACCAACAAAAGACCAACGAAGAAGAGAGAGGAAGGAAAAGGCAGAGTCAGGGTCAGGATGGAACCCGAATGAGAAACTTAAAGAAAGTTTATCCTTCCGACTTAGACCTAAACCCGACTTCAGAGAACAAAAGACGAAGACAAAGAACTGCCAGAATTGGAACCGAGGACGGATCAAGACTAGAACTTAGAAGGAATTTCCAAGTCCAGTATTGGTCCCAGTTCCGCTTCCGACAGAACTTTAAAAGAAAAATGCCTAAGGCAGAAAACCAAAGGCCCAAAAGACAAAAGAACAAAGGGGGACCCATTTTGTTCCAGAATAAAATGGGGTGGTTATGCAAGGCATAACAAATGGCGACTCAGCTGGAAAAATGGTTTAACCATTTTCAAGAAACTGAAGGATTCAGCTACCCAGAATCTTTGGTTTATGAACATCACAACTCCAGTTGGGTCAGTTTTAACAAGCAAGGTTGAGCTAGAATCTCAGATGTAAATCAACACTTGCTACCCTGAATCTATGTGCGTGCTTGATTATGCATCACTTTTTTATAAAGTTTCTTCATCTTTCGGATGACAATGTGCAAGATTTGAGCTACATGAGTTGATCCCCTTAGTTTTTGTGCAATGATATCCTGGGCATTGCTCCACTGCCAGTCAGGCATCCATAGGCCCGATGGAGATACCTCTAGTTTCTTCACAACATTGCTCTACTGCCAGACAGGTGTCCATAGCCTCGATAGAGATACTGGAATCACCCATTCATATTGAGTCCTCTTGTCTCCTTAAATAGTTCTCTTTTTCTTGAAGTTTTAGATATTTCATTTAATTTTTTCTCAATATGTCAGATGTTTGACATCTGATTTGGGTTGAAAACTACCATGGACCTCATAACAACACTTGGGAATCGAATTTTTCACTCAAATCTTACAACATTATCACCCTAGGACAAATATACCATTACAAGAGGAGATGATCTTAATGATTTGTGACAGATTCAAAGGAGCTAATAAAGGTCATTTACTTTACACCTTGTTTTGAAGACTTTCCACAACTCTTATTGGTGATGGGCATAAAACAAAGAATTTAGGACAAGAGAACCCAATTAGTAAACCTGAAAATATCTAAACCACTTCTCTCCTAACAACCATAGTATGCTCTAGATAACAACCCACTATTTCAAAATGGAAAGAAATAGACCAACCCCCAAGAACAAAATAAGACCGACACCAAAGAACAAAGGAAACAAAAGGACAAAAAAAGGAACAAGCAGGGACAGACTCAAAACTATTTACAAACAGAAAAGCAAACTATTTACAAGCAGGAAACAAACAAATTTTTTACATAAAGCACATCAGACTATTTACATGCAGACTAGAAAATTACAAAGCTTGTTTTAAGACTCAAAATAATGCTTAAGAAACTGCCCATTGACAGACAAAGGAATAGGTTCTCCAGTTAGACTACTCAATCTGAAAACATTTTCTCCTAGGATCTTAGCAATCTGATAGGGACCTAACTAGAGTTTGTCAAATTTCTGGTGACTGCCCTTCTTTTCATTGTCTTTATCCCATAACAATACAAGGTTTGATATCGTAAAGGCTTTGATTTTGGCTCTTTTGTCAAACCAACGTTTGACAACAACCTGATGTTTGAAGAATTGTTGCAAGGTGGCATCTCTCTCCTCTTCTAGCTTCAACAAAGCAGCTAATCTGACCTCTATCCTACTGTCACTAGAATATAATTTCTACATGAACTCAAGGATAGGTATTTGCAGATAGATAGGAAAGACAGGCTCTTGGCCATATACCAGCTTGAATGGTGATGTGTTTAAAGCAGCCTTAATCCTAGTCCGATCTGTCCATAATGCAAACCACAGTTGGGTATGCCAGTCTCTAGGGTTATGCTCTAACAGTTTCTTAATTACCCCTAAGAGATTCTTATTGGTTGACTTTGCAACTCCATTTCCTTGTGGGTAATAATTAGAGGAATATTTCAAGACAATTTTGTGATCATATGCCCATGAAATGAATTCAGTAGAAGAAAACGTAGAGCCATTGTCACATACCAACATGAAGGGTACCCCAAACCTTGTAGTGATGCATTCGGTGAGGAACTTGATCACTACCTTTGTTGTGCTGTTCTTGCAGGGTATAACCTCCATCCATCTTGTGCAGTAATCAGTAGCAGTCAAAATAAACTTGTGCCATGTAGAAGAGTTTGGGTTAATCACCCCAATAAAATCCAGTGCCCACTGGGCAAATGGCCTTAGCTCATAGATGGGCTATAATGGCATGGATGCATGGCATTCCCTTGGTGCAGAAATCTGACAGATTTGACATGTCCTCACATGTTGATGGGCCTCTTTAAATACACAGGGCCAGTAATAACCAGATCTAAGGATCTGGTGTGCCAAAGAATCTGCAGACCCATGACCTATGCCATTTTTCCCATGAAACTCAGAGATCACATGTTTAGCCTCTTGATGATCAAGGAATCTCAAGTATACTCCTTCAAAATTCTTCCTGTATAGCAACCCTCCTTTGAGCATGTAATGAGAACTCTTTATTCTTAGCGCTCTCCTTTGGGTTGCATTCATCCCTTTTGGACATTGATTGTTGAGCATGAAACAAATGATATCAACATACCAAGGGTTGTTTGAGAAGGACTGAGTAGAGTATTGCTGACAAATAATGTTGTTACCAGCATCAGCCATAGATTTAGATAGACCCAAACCTTAGACAAGTTTCATAGGGTGTATCTCTAGATCAAACTCTTGCAAGATAGCCATCCATTTCCCTCTTCTTTCTCCTAGTTCGCTCTACATAAGTAGAGACTTGATAGCAGCGTCAGGAACTACAGCAATAATTTGACTTTAGAGGATGTAGTGCCTAAATTTCTTGACGGCTCAGACCAGTGCAAAAGCTTGTTTTTTGAGAGGTGGGTACTTCACCTCAGCATTCTTGAATGGAGAACTCGTGAAAGCGATTGGCCTCTCTTCCCCCTCTTCTTTTCATTGAGTTAGGACAGCTGCACAAGAATGTTCAGAGGCAAAAGAATAAATATAGAACGACCTCAAGTAGTCAGGGCTAGTGAGGACTGGAGCTTCTGATGCATTGCTTGACTTGAGAGAATGCAACCTTTGCCTCATCACTCCACTCTATTTTGGCACCTTTATTCATCATTTTATTCAATGGTTTTACAATCTTTGCAAAACTAGTGATAAAATTTCTGACGAAGTTGATCTCTCCAAAGAAAGACCTCATCTCTTTCTTGCTTCCTGGCATGGCTATCTTGAGGATGGACTCAACTCGATCTGGGTGGATTGATATTCCTCTTTCTGAGATTATGTGTCCCAAAAGCTTCCTCTCAGAAACTCCGAACACACACTTTTTGGGATTCAAGGAGACGCCATATTGGATACATCTTTGAAGAACTTTGGCTAAGTCTACAGCATGGTTCAATTGATCTTTGGAGAATACTGTCAAGTCATCCATGTAAACAATAATGCATTTACCGATTATGTCCTTGAATGTTATGTCCATGGCATGTTGAAAAGTTGCTCCAGCGTTTATCAGACCAAATGGCATTCTTCTATAAGCATATGTTCCCCACTTTGCAGTGAAGGTCGTCTTCATTCTGTCTTCACAGTTGACCATTACCTAATTGTATCTAGAGTAACCATCCAAAAATGATATCATCTGAGATCCATTAACTGTTTGCAAGAATTCATCCAAAGAAGGGAGAGGGTAGTTATCTTTTTTTGAGGCTGTATTCAGATTTTTGAAGTCGACACAGCCTAATTTCTCCATTCTTCTTGTGGACTGGAACTAAGTTAGCCACCCAAATTGAATGGCACACAGGGAAGATTATCCTTGCAGAGAGCAGATTTTGGACTTCTTTGAGGACCAATGGTTCAATCAAGGCATTGACAGGGTGTTGCTTTTATCGAAATGGCTTGGCTTCGGGCTTTAGGGGAATAGTATGAGTCATTATAGTAGCATCAAATGTCTTTAGGTCTTCATATCCCTAGGCTACTATAGAAATATCTTTCTTAAGTGCCATCAATATGTCCTTTCTGATTGCTTCAGGGTAGGCTTTCCCTATGTAGACATTCGTTTTAGGGCCAAAATCAGCTAGGTTAACAATTTCATACTCGCCGCCCTTATCTTTAGCCGATGCCTTCTCTCGAGCCCTTGGGTCTGAGTCAAAAATTCTTTCCAAAGCCACCATTCCCTTGGAAATGCTATTGTTTTTCAAATTGAGGACACCTTATGTCTCGCAATCTTCAGGGTTCCAATCTCCTTGATCTCTATTGGATTCATCAATAATTTTCCCCTCAAAAACATCTAAGCTTGCTAAGAAAGCAACAATGTGTCGATCATCATCAAATACTTGAAAGTTCTTGATATTATCCGGAACTGTAGGGGTGGAAATTAACTCCACGAAGAATTTCTTGAGCTTGAAGCCTTGCATAGGTTCCAGGGTGCTTGTAGCAACAACCGATGAATCAGCTACCTGATTTTCTTCTCTAGGGATTAAGCTAATCCCAAAGGCATCAAAGTCTTCGATCAGGTTCCATACCCTATTTCTATATGCTACCAGCCTTTTGTTGTGACACGTATATCGGTTGCGGACCTACGTGGGAACAATTTTTGAATCCCCCTTGACCATCAAGGTTGTGACTTTCTTCTTATGTGTGAACATCAATCCCCATGCCAAAGCTTCATATTCGGCTATGTTGTTAGTGCACTCGAACTGCAACCTATAAGAAGCAAAGAAGGCTTTCTCTTTCAGGCTGGTTAGTACAATTCCAACACCACAACCTATCTTGGACATAGATCCGTCAAATGTGAGGGTACATAGCTGATTATGGGCTGGAGTTGGTCCTTTTGGGGTCATTGTGGGCACTTGGATAGAATGAGCCAGGGGTGGGACTAGCTGGTCTTTTGCATCTGATATAGGGAACAACTGTTCAATAGATTCCTCAGGAGTAATTCCCAATCCCTGCAGAGATGTATCATGTGACCCAAGGTTTTCTTCTTGACCTTCACTTGTATCTTTGGTTACCCCCTTGGGTTTTGGTATATCTGTGAGTGTAGGGGTGTCAAACAAACCTTGGGGCTGCTTCCCATCAATATGCTGATTTGGACATATCTCTGGGGTAGATTCAATTTGAGAAGGAGCCTCCTTTGAAGGTATCCCATTTCTAGTTAACATTATTGCTTCCTTGGCTTCAAATGGGAAGTGATTTGTAATAGTCTCAGGGTGACTTGAGCTAGCATCCTCAACTTGGGCAACACAATTTAAAATGTCAATGCAGGGTTGGAAAGTCAATTCAGAATGATTTTGGTAATGTACCCTGCACCAATTAGGGAGCAGGAGACTTTGTAGATCGACATCTTCCCCTAAAACTAGCTAATCTTGTTGCAGCTTTCTGATCAATGCCTACTAATTTTCATTAATCATTAGATCAGGGAACTTTGGTATGGGAAATTCTTTAGGATCAAGAATAGAAAAGGTCAAAATTTCATCTCTTTTGTACACCCCTATCCCTATTTCGAAATAGGCTACCTCATTGGGGCAATCATATTCAGTAATGATGTGCCTAAGGCGAGGCTCACTTTCAATCCTAATCTGAGTAGGAATCCCTCTCCATGGTAGCCACATATGTGAAAAGTCAAGGGAGAGATATCCCCCTAGACTTTTCATCAAATCTCTGCTCAGTAGCATACCATAGGTCTCAGGAATGTCTGCTACTTGTATATCTATGTTGGTTAGGATCCTAGGGTCTGATCCTACTTGAACATGTATGTTTCTTAATTCCCCCACCACATTAACCTCTGTCTTGTCAAGTTGAATGAACTTCTTATTCGTTTGTACAGGGTCCAATCCCAACTTCTTGCATATGGAGAATGGAATAACATTGCCTGAAGCCCCTGAATCTAATAAACAATTATGCAGGTTCTTTCCATAAATTCTTAAACTCAAAAGGAACGGTGGAGTACCTACCTTGTTTTTGTACAAGGCTGCGTTCACATCCCCAGTAGGTGCCATCTTGTTCTTTCCTTTTGATTTATCAACTTGTTCTAAAGCTTTCAACATGATCTCCCTTTGAGCAGGGCACCACTTTAAAATGTCAAAATATGACAAAGAAGTTTTCTGTTTCTGCATCTCAGAAACAATGTCAAATTTTGCATTCGCACTAGCTTTGAAAACACCAAAGGAATTACCCTTGTTTTGGAAGTCAGGTGGGCCTTGTGGTGGGGGAGGTTTGTTATTAACATTTTGATTTGGAGGCACCATGTGATTGGGTGGTGCTGACAAGGTGAATGGACCCTTATTTTGATTTCTTAAGAAGTGTCCTCCTTTCGTCTGAAAGGCTTGGGCATCATATGAATCTTTTTTTGGTTCATTCTCCTCTTGCCTTGGGAATGAAGGTTCCTCCTCAAAGAGGTCATAAGTCATTGTTGTGTCTACTGAACCACCTTCTTTATGAGGATTCCCTTGGAATGTTTGGGCATCTGCCTATGCCATCTTGACAACTTTCTCCATTTCAGGGTAGTTCACCTCAGAATGGGTTTCAGTATCATGCAACTTGCACCAATTAGTCATGAAGTTGAGGTCAGCCACGTTTACAGTATGTGATCTCTCCTCATTTGCTTGATAGTTATGAGAAACTCCACCATTATTGGGCCCTGTATTCCATTGTGTGTTATTACTTGGCCTTTGGTTATATCCTCTACTTTGATTTTGATACCCTTGATTAGAGGAATTTTGGCCCTAATAACCCCTTTGGTTGTAATTGTTGTGATTTTGATAATTACGCTGATTATGGGAGGGGTTCAATCGAAGCTGAGCCATGTCGTTTGTAACTTGAGACAATGTTTTCTTCAAGGTTTCTACCTCATTCGTAAGTTGGACTATCTTTTCACTTTCCATGCTCTTAACAATAGGTGGCTGATCAACGTGACTTGGTGTTCCAACTTGGTTAGGATGACCATGGGAACCTTGAGGAAGCTGTGACTGTTGAAAGAGATCGGGAGTTCCAGTAGCAAAGAATGGAACAGGTGGTTGAGTTTGCAATTCAGACATAGGCCCATAATGTGAAGAAGACATTCTTGGGATAGTATTGAATAGAGGGGTAGGGCTATGGATCTGATATCATATTGAAGGGAAACCTCCTCTCAGACTTCCTTGTTGAGAACTAATTTGTTGCTGCAACTTAATAGCTAGATGATAAACTTTGGATAAAGAATCAATATCAGCTGGTTGATAAGTCCTTTGCAAGAATAAGCCAAGCAAGGGATCTATAACCCTAAAGTAAGCCTGAACAACACTGTTCTCAGCGACTAGATAGGGATCTTGCAATCTCCTATACATTCGTTGGAACTTGGTGTTGAACAAGGGCAAGGATTCACATGGCTCTTTCCTGATGGTAGCAAATTGATGGTATAAAAGAGTTGGATCCACATAAACCCTGAACTGATTGATGAAAGTGTTTTCCAAGTGTGTCCAGGTTAGAATGGAACCTTGAGGAAGATTGAGGTACCAATTGTATGCCATATCTCCTAAGGAGTAAGGGAACAATCTGCAGACTATATCATGGTGAGCTATCTGAGCTCTAGTACAAGCATCCTTGAAAGCTTGTATGTGCTCTTTAGCACTCCTTGATTCACCATGAATGTACTTGGGGTAGAATTTCTTAGGGTTCTTGGGCATATCATGAAAACCTCCAAGAATAGTCCCCAATGGGGAGGGATTATTCTGAAAGAATGCCATTGGTGGCGGTGGTGGTGGTTGAGCCAGCTATTGTATGGGTTGAACCAACTATGATGACAATTGAGATGGATGTGGTGGATTGATGGGTATCCATTGGGGTATTGGTGAAAAACCTGGTGGAGTGAGCAGAGCTGATAAGGGTGGTATGATAGTTGCCGCAATCCTGTGACTCTTGTGTCTTGTTGGGGTCTTGAGTTCTATGAAAGGTGATGGATTTTCAATTGATCAAAGAATTATGTGGGGCCTTTCTGGGGAGAAAAACCCAATTTTATCCAGTTTTCCCTTCTAGGCCCTTCTTCTAGCACCAGTTCTTGTTGACATGTGTTTTGGCACAACAACATGCAAACAGAATATTGCTACTCTGTTTCTCCTAAAAGAGAAAGACAACTCATCGATGTCTTAGCTCCCAAGGTCTTTATAGTTGGTTCTCAATTATGCTGATGTTGCGCAGTGGTCCCCTAGTGTTGGGCTTATGGATTGTTCTGAGATCAAGCGTGCATTTAAACCTACTTTAACCAGGGGTTTTAAAGAAACATAAAAAGATAGATCAAGGTTTTGGTACTGAAAAGAATGATAATTCATCTAACTTAACCAAACTTGTTACCTCTCAAGGAATTACTAACTAAAATTGAATAATAAAATTAACTTGTGATTAACACCAGTTACATTCATTCACAGTGCAGATTTCAACAACTGATTATAAGTTACCATTTAAACAAAACACAAAATAAGATTTAATTCCTTGAAAGCTTTCAAAATCAAACGATTAACTTAAGATAAATACCATTCTGGAACATAATATGAAGTAGATTCGAATTTGGTTGCTTCTGCTATCAGTGAGACAGATAAGAAAAATTTACAAATCTAGCACAATCACCAGTGTACAAAAAACCTGTGTCTTCAAACTGCTTCCATTTTACACTAAAGAAATTGGAAAGATACATTCCATTCTATGATGAGTCTAATTCCTAACTGAGAAGACAAAAGAAACTCCTATTACAAAGAATCAGGATGCAGTTCTATCTCCCCTATCTTTTCTCTATTTCTCTCTGTATTCTAAAACTTCTAACTTTTTCTAACCCTAGTAGTACTAACCGTCTAACTTCAAAAAAAAAGATCCATTACAAAGAGGCAAGAATGCCATATATACACCACCTCCTGAAAATAATGTCGGTGCCTATTTTTAGGGTTTACAAAATATCCACGGTGTTAGAGGGTCGGCGTTCAGATCTTTTGAAGGGAGTCAGTTCTACATTAAATGCGCACTCTTGCCATCCATGTTGATGAAGATTGTCTCCTGGAATGATCTGTAGATCTTTTGTAGCTACCGTATTAACTCCCACGCCTCCGTGTCCATTTTCGAACTCCAGCGGGGCTGCTTTGAGTGCCCAAAAATATCACCATTAATGTCGAGCTACCGTTGTTAGTAGACACCAGCTAGTGTTATGACTCATGGTTACTTCTTCCTTTGACACTCTTCCTGCTCCAGATTTGTCCTTCTGCAAGTTGTCAGTGTAGCATGGGCCAGTCAGTGAAACGTTTCGGCGAGCCATAGAAGTCATATCGAGCTCAGAAAGATCATCGACAAGACTGCATTCTTTCGAAAAGACCACATGGTGAATTCTTTCTCTTGGCGAGCTCTATTTCTTTTAGTGGGGCCCCCTTTCTATCGACAGGACATCCACATTCGACAGGATGTTATGGCGGGCACTAAGAGTTATAGCGATATCTCCTTTTATTGGCAGGTTCGTCGCTATTGGCAAGACATACATCAGTCGAGAAGATGTCACAACAAGTTAAACATGCCACACCGAGGGCATAAAACATGTCAGCAAGACTTTACTCGGTCACCAAGACTTCTTTCCAAACTCAAACTGCCATGCCGATAGCGCCTCACCTTTCTGCAAGATTTTTCAAGAAATATCCTCACGCACATGACTTGATCCTACAAAACAAGGTCCTCGTTAGTCCTCTAAATCAAAAAAAATATCATCCCTTTAAATTACCCATAGCACTTCTTATTTTATTACACTTCGCCAGAAAAGACTTACTTTCGGCGAAGGCGGAACCAAATCTGAATTGGGAACAACACCTACCTTCAAAACTGGCGGGGGCAGAACAAAAATGAAAATTGGAACCGGGACCGGAGTCGGGATGGGAACGAGCTAGGGAAATAATCAACATTTCCAAGTTCATACCCTGTCCTGGCTCCGTGTCCGTGAAGGAAACCAAAACGTAGAGGACGGAACAAAACATCGGCGGTGTCGGAGCAAAAACCAATCCCATGCGAAGCACAACAGGGGTGGGGGTGGAACCAAATCCAGAATCAAAATTTCCTCAAAGTTTCAGTTTTGGATTCCATCATGGTCCTGCCTCTGACAAACATACAAAGATGAAAATAAAAGGGGAAAGGAAGGAAAAACAACACCTCGCGACCAAACAAAAGAAGAAAAGGAAAGCGAAAGAATGAAACACGCTAAACTAGGATCAGAATAGAACCCGAACCAGAAATATTTTCAAGTTTCAAAGTTTGGTTCTAGTTCTGATTCCGAATCCACCAGAACAAAAATGAAAAGACGCGCGAGAGAAAAACACAAGAAAGAGGCAGAACTAGGATCGGGGAAGGAAAAGAAAACAAAACTTGGAAAGAATTCCAAATTCGGTTTCCGTTTCGGTTCTGGGCCCGCCAAAACAAAAAGGAAAAAGATGGATGTTTTCAAAAACATCCAAGGCACAGGACACAAAAACCAACAAAAGACCAATGAAGAAGAGAGAGGAAAGAAAAGGCGAAGTCGAGGTCGAGATGGAACCCGAACAAGAAACTTAAAGAAAGTTTATCCTTTCGACTTGGACCTGAACCCAACTTCGAGAGAACAAAAGACAAAGACAAAGAACCGTCAAAATTGGAACCGGGGATGAATCAAGACCAGAACTTAGAAGGAATTTCCAAGTTTGGTATTGGTCCCGGTTCCGCTTCCGACAGAACTTTAAAATAAAAATTCCTAAGGAAGAAAACCAAAGGCCCAAAAGACAAAAGAACAAAGGGGGACCCATTTTGTTCCAGAATAAAATGGGGTGGTTATGCAAGGCATAACAGTGTCAAAATGGATAAGGAGGAGAAATGTTAGATCTTGCTTTTTTCTTTGCATAATTCATGGGATTCTCTTGTTATTTCTATTGGGAGCACTTTTGTTATATTGAAGACTAAAGATGTGGTGGGTTCTTTGATTTTTCAAGAGATGAGGAGGAAGGTATCCATCAATGCCAAGGAGGCCCTAAATGTTCATGGAATACCTAAGGAAAAAGGCAAGAATAATGAGAAGCGTGATAAATCCAAGTCCGAGGGGATCCAAATCTCCTGGAAAGTCCAAAGTTATTTGTTAGAAATGCGGTAAGCTTGGACATATTCATAAGGATTGCAAAGAAGAAAAGAAGAAGAAAACAAAGATATTTTATTTTGATTATGAGTTCGAGAAGGAAGATGGTGATGCATTCATTCTAGCTTTGGAAACTTGTGCACGTAATGTTGTATGGTTAATTGACTTAGGTGCATCTTTCTATATGACCTTAAATAGAGATTGGTTTTTTTAATATGAAGAATTTGATGGAGGTAAGGTAAAATCGGGTGATGATTCTTATTTAAATATTGTTGGCCGTGGTAAAGTTAGAATTAGGTTTCCTGATGGTAGAATAAAAAGGATTAATGGTGTGTTGCTATAATGTAGAAAATTATATACCTTTACAATTTCACATTATGTTTTGTCCCCCTAAATTATTGGACTTAATTAAGCTTCTAATTTTCCAAATTATGCATTCCAAAGCCTAATTATTTCCATTTTTCGAAAGGGGAACCAACATTAAATAAATTCATTTAATTATTAAATTTCCTTGGATCATGTGTGTCTTGGAAGTTTAGGCCAAGACCCATTCACCCATAGGTGAATAGGTCCCCTTTACAAGCCAAGACCTAAATTAAAATATGTTTTTGGCAACATTTTAATGATCAAAATTCAAATTATAAGTGTTAGCTTTTGAAATCTAATTTTCAGGAAATTGTATAAACACCTATAAATACATAGTCTTTTGATCATTTGAAATCTAACACTAAATGAGGAAATTTTGAAAATTAAATATTATTGTTCAAGAGCATTCAAGAGCAACATTATTAGTCATTGTAGAAGCAATTCAAGATTCAACATCATGTCAAAGTTTATGTGTGTTCATGTTGTCTTGTGAAGGATAACAAGTGTTGTAGGTTTTCATGCATTCAAGCAAATCTAGCAAGCAAGATCCAATCCCCTTCAAGTGACGTGTATGTATTCATTCCTCCAAGGAATCTATTGAAGGGTGGTGAGTTGCAAAAAAATTTTCATTCATTATTTCCTTCCTTTCCATTAAGGTTTTTATCATTGACATTGCCATTGTGAAAGTGAGAACACTATTCATGGGGTTTGACTAAGGAAAAACCTATATGGCATAAAAAAATTTCCCTCTTTGTGTATGTGCAGGTTATAGGTTGAAGAAGGATTGAATACTTGTTATAGGTTGCATTAGTCATCATCATTCTTGTCAAGACACAAAAAACTAAGTTGCAAAATTCATTTATGACATTTTGACAAATTTTCAGGTGGAAAGCAACATCTTAGATCCAACACCAGAGTAACCAAAAAATTGAACAAGACCCTTGTACAAAGACCCATTCACCATTGGGTGAATGGGTCCTTATAGGCACATCAAAACCAATTTTTTTGAGTAGGTTTGTTGTCATCTGCACTTCCTAGATCCACTTACAAACTGTTGTTTCCATCAATCAATTGTTGGGATTTTGCATTTTTAATATTAGGGCATATAGGATCATTAAGTTAATAATTCTAAAATATTTCCAATCCATTCTAATCCCCTTTTAGATGTAGAACCAGGTCTGATTGGCTCACCATTGAGGCTGAAAGTCAATCTTTTCACCTTGTGATCTACATCTCTAATGAAATTTGGAAAAAGGCCCATTTCATCTTAGGTTCTTTGCATTTAGGACCTAGGATCCCTTTTTCTATGTTTTATTTGCATATCCTTGGATTAGCACAAAATATGTGTCTGTGAGAAAACTAATAGATGCAGGTATGTAGGTAGTATTTTCTGATGCAGGATGCAAGATGATTCGAGGTGCTCTGGTGATTTCTAGAGGTGTCAGATATGGTACATTATATAAGCTTGATGCATGCACTGTTGAGTGCAATAGTACTTCTATGAAAAGAAATTTTGTGGAAGAGGTGATGTTTTCATCTTTAACAGGTGGTCATGGCTTCTGGGTACCCAAGGATGCTCTTTCTTCTGAATCAAAGTTACCTATAGAGAAAACTATGTTATGGCAGTAGAGACTTGGCCACATTGGAGAAAAGGGTCTAAGGACCTTGAAAAATAAAAACTTTGTTGAAGGGTTGTCTGATTGTAATCTTGAATTTAATTTTTGTGAGCATTGCATTTATGGAAAATAAAATCATGTTTAGTTTTACTCAAGTTCTCATAAATCTTGTGGTGTTTTGGATCATCCATCTTGATGTATTTGGTCCTGTAGATGTTCATTCAATTAGAAAATCCACATATCATGTTTCATTTATTGATGATTATTGTAGAAGGACATGTGTATACTTTCTAAAGAGTAAATTTGAAAGTTTTTAGTTAATTTACAAAATTTAAAGCAATGGTTGAGGACTGATAATGGTGATGAATTTTGATCTAATGATTGTGATATATTCTATAAAGATTGTGGTATTCATAGACAAAAGAAAACCTCATATTCTCCACAACAAAATGGAGTTGCAAAAAGAATGAATAGAATAATAATGGAGAAGGCTAGGAGTATGTTGAGTGGTGCTGGTCTAGAAAAAAGGTTTTGGGCTAAATTTGTTGCCACTAATTATTACCTAATTAATATGTCTCCTACATCTGCTCTTGTTGATAAGATGCCTATAGAGGTATGGTCGGGTTACAAGCCTTCATTAAGACATCTTATATTTTTTGGTTGCAAGGCATATGCACATGTGCCAAAGGAGAAGCGAACAAAGTTGGAGAACAAGGTTGTGAAATCTATCTTCATCAGATACAATTATGGTGTGAAAGGATACAAGCTTTGGGAATCTGTTGTACAAAAGGTAATATATATTAGAAGTGTTATTTTTGGAGAAACTAAGCCTTCTTCTGTTACATTGCAGCTAGAACAAAGTAAACAAGATGTGATTCAATTTCCTTCTACATTAGAGAAAGTTGAATCAAGGCCCATGGATAGACAAGAAGTTGAGGAGAGCCCATCTAGCTCTGAATCTTTAGAAGAGGAGGAAGAACCACCAACTTAGCTTATTCGTAGGTCTAAAAGGCATATACAACCACCTGAAAGGTATTCACATGTTGATTGGAGATGTATTTTTTCTTTGAATACTAACATGGATGAACCCAGATTGGTAGAAGAGGAATTAGGTATGAATAATGTAGAATCTTGGAAGATTGCTATGGATGAAGAAATGAAAATTTTGAAAAATAATGATACATGGGATCTTGTACCATTTCCTAAAGGAAGAAAACCTATTGGTTACAAATGGGTATTCAACAAAAAGATTGGTTTAGATGGAGGTATTGAGAAGTACAAAACAAGGTTGGTTGCAAAAGGTTACTCTCAAGTTTAGGGTGTTGATTATGGTGAGATATTTTCTCTTGTTGCAATAATGATATCCAATAGATTTTTTCTTTTTATTGTTTCTACTTATGATTTGGAGGTTGAGAAAATGGATGTGAAAACTGCTTTCCTTATGGTGACTTGGAGGAGGATATTTATATGACACAACCATAGCACTACATGGTGAAAGGTAAAAGTAAATTGATTTGCAAATTAAGAAACCTTTGTATGGCCTAAAATAGAGTCCTAGGATGTGGTACCAAAATTTTGAAACATATGTATTGAGTTTGGGATTTGAGCATTCTGAATCAGATCATTGTGTTTATTATAAAACTGATGGTGATAATTTCTTGTTTATTGCATTATATGTTGATGATATGATATTTATTAGTAAAGGGAAAGGTGTGATTTCAAAACTAAAATCTCAACTTGTAGCTAAATCTGAAATGAAAGATCTTGGTGCATCTAGACACATTCTTGGGACCGAAATTAGAAGAGATGGAGTGAATAGAAAGCTATTGCTTGGCCACAGTAAGTATGTTATCTCAATTTTATAGTGGTTTGACATACAGGATTATAGACCATTTTGTGTTCCTTTTTTAGTTGGAACAAAGTTATCTATTTTAAAGTTTCCAACATCCCCATTAAAGATGGAAGACATGAGCAAAGTGTCTTACCAAAGTGTTGTTGGAAGTTTGATGTATGCTTTAGTTTATACTAGACCAGACATTGCCCAAGCGGCGGGAGTTCTTTCCAGATATATGTCTAATCTTGGTAGAGTTCATTGGGATACAGTTAAAAGAGTCTTCAGATATTTGTGCGGTACCTCAGAGTATTCCTTGTGTTATTATAGTAATTTGATTGAAGACAAGATTTCCCTTAATATTCATGGTTATGTGGATTCAGAGTGGGAAGGTGATGTTGATAGCAGATGATCCACTAGTGCTTATGTGTTTACTTTATTTGGTGGTACAATTAGTTGGATGAGTAAGTGATAGGTTGTGGTTGCTTTGTCCACTACTAAAGCTTAGTATATGACAACTACTCGTGCTTGTAAAGAAGCCATTTATCTTAAGAGACTATGTTCAGATATTAGAATAAAATAAGGTGCAATGATAATTTATTGTAAAATTCAGTCCACGATTTGTCTAGCTAAGAACTCGACATTTTATGCCAAGACCAAGCACATTGATGTACAATATCATTTTGTTAGAGATGTGGTCAAAGATGACCAAGTGAAGCTGGTTAAGGTAGATACTTTGATGAATGTTGCTGGATTTTTAACTAAGCTTGTGAGCACAAAGAAATTCAGATGGTGTTCAAAGTCTATGGACCTTTCGGCCCCTAGCAATTAAGAGATGATGTGTATACTCCCTCATGTTGCTCTTGCAAGGTGTTCGGCAAGTGAGGGATTTATTGGGAAAATATGTCTTAACCTTTCAATTACATAAGGTACGATTAATAGGTAAGCACAATGGGGTGTAGGGGGAAACCCCCTTGCAAGGGGTCTGGGGGGATCATCCCCTAGTGGCGGCTCGGGGGCAGTGCCCTCGAAAGCCAAATTTTATTTATATTTTATTATTGTAAATTTGGACCATTCATCATTAGGTCTTAGATCTGACAATCGATATTTAGTTGGCTTAACTTTCCCTAGAAGGAAACCCTATTTTATTAGGGCGTTGTATTATGACTGTGTATTGTGATGTATTTTGAGAGTCTGATAGTGGTTGTGTTGCCTCTGGACCCCTAGTTGGTGATACTCCTGTGAGAAGCTTGCTCTACAAGTATATTGTAATCTTTGTGATTTTTTAATTTAATATATTTGGTGGCTTTTGGAGTGGTTTTTTCTCCCAAAAGGGTTTTCACCACATAAATCATTGTGTTCTAGCATGCATGGTATTTATGTTTATTTCTATTTAAGTTTTTGTAATTGTTGTAAAGATCCATAAAGTTTTGCATTATCCTCCTCTCAATATTAGTGTAGGAAATTGTTCTACTACCTTATCTTCCTTACATTTGGCACATGTGCATATGCCTCACAACCAAAAACTCTAGGATGTCTTAATGAAGGTTTGTGACTCAACCATGACTCTATAGGAATCTTATCAACAAGATTTGATGTAGGAGATCTATTAATCAGGTAACAAGTAGTGGCAACAACTTTAGCCTAAAACCTTTGTTCTAGACTAGCACCACTCAAGATACTCCTAGCCTTCTCCATCAATGTCTCATTCATTATTTCTATAACTCCATTCCACTATGGAGAATATGAGGTTTTATTTTTTCTATGAATACCAAAATATTTACAGAGTCTCTCAAAATCATTAGAGTAAAATTCATCACCATTATCAATCCTCAAACATTTTATTTTCTTTCTAGTCTACAACTCAACCATTTCTTTAAATTCTTTAAATCGACTAAAAACTTCAAATTTTCTCTTTAGAAAATATACCCATGTCCTTCTACTATAATCATCAATAAATGAAACATAATTTATGGATTTTCCAATTGGAGGAACATCTACAGGACAAAACACATGAAAATGAATAAGATCCAATACACCACTAGATTTATGAGAACTCAAGTAAAACTAAATACAGTTTTGTTTTCCATAAATGCAATGCTCACAAAAATCAAATTTAAGATTAAAATCAAATAACCCTTCAACAAGGTTTTTATTTTTCAAGGTCCTTAGACCCTTTTCTCCAATGTGGCCAGGTCTCTAGTGCCATAACATAGTTTTCTCTGTAGGTAACTTTGATTTAGAAGAAAGAGCAACCTTGGGTACCCAAAATCCATGACCATCCTCTGAAGATGAAACCCTCACCTCCTCCAATGAAGTAGCCACAAAATTTCTTTTCATAGAATTACTATTGCACTCAAAAATAAATGCATCAAGCTTATACAATGTGCCATATCTAAAACCTCTAACCATCTTGTATCTTGCATTAGAAAATACTACTTGCACACTTGCATCTATTAGTTTTCTCACAGATAGCAAATTTCATGCTAATCCAGGGATATGCAACAGAACATTAATCCTTTTTATTCTACCATTAGGAAAATTGATTCTAACTTTACCATGACCAACAATATTTAAACAAGAATCATCACCCAAGTACACCTTACCTCCATCAAATTCTTCATATCAAGAAACTAATCTCTATTAGATGTCATATGGAAAGATGCACTTGATTCAATTAACCATGTATCATTACTTGCACGAGTTGCCAAAGTTACAATGAATGCATCACCATCTCCCCTCTCAGACTTAGAATTAAAATCAAATCTCTTCTTTTTTTGCTTTTCTTCTTTGCAATCCTTACGAATATGTCTAGGCTTATCGTAGTTCCAACAAATGACTTTAGACTTTCCAAGAGACTTAGATCTCCCCTTGGACTTGGATTTATCACGGTTCTCATTCTTCTTTCCGTTTTCCTTAGGTATTCCATGAAAATTTAGGACCTTCTTGGCATTGATGGATACCTTCCTCCTCATCTCTTCAGAAAGTAAAGAACCCACCATATCTTCAGCCTTCAAGGTAACATAAGTCTCCCAATAGCCATAACAAGAGAATCCCATGAATCAAGCAAAGAACAAAGCAAGATCTGGCATTTCTCCTCCTCATCCATTTTGACACCAACTGATGCCAATTGAGAAAACAACATATTGAATTCTTCCAAGTGGTTTGTAATTCATCCATCCTCTTCCATTCTAAAGGAATACAATTTATTCCTTAAGAAAATCTTGTTCACTAAGGATTTGGCTTGATATATCTCACAAAGTTTCTTTGATAGTTTTTGTGTAGTGGTTTCTTCATGGACATTGATTAAAATAGAGTCTGTCAAGAACAATCTGATTATACTCTTAGCTTTACAATCCATAACATCATATTGAGCAACAAAAGTAGGATCTGCAAGCCTTGAAACATTATCATCAACAACATCCCATAGATCTTGATCTATCAACAGATCCTCCATCTTCAGATTCCATATTTAAAAAATGTTTGCAGAAAATTTATCCACCTCTATTATCCTTGATGAGCTTGCCATCTAAAAATTCCTACAATAAGATCACAAAGTATCTTTTCCACAAGCTCCCACTCAAATCTGGATTACTTCAAAAAGCCTAACAACTCACAACTAAAACCAAAGGTGATCAGGCTTTGATACTACTTGTAAGAAAGCTAAGGTAGCAGAATAACTTCTTACACTAATCTTGAGAGGAGAATAATGTAAAACTTTACAGATCTTTTTAATAGTTACAAAAACTTAAACAAAAATAAATATAAATATCATGCATACCACAACACGATTGACATGGGGAAAACCCTTTTAGGAGAAAAATCCCACATTCCAAAAGCCACCCAATATATTATTCAGAAATCACAAAGATTATAATATACTTGTAGAACAAGCTTCTCATAGGAGTATCACCAACCAAAGATCCAGAGGCAACACGATCGCTATTAGAATCTTAGAATACATCACAATACATAGTCGTAATACAACACCCTCATAAAATAGGGTTTCCTTCTAGGGAAAGACAAGCCAACAAAATATCTAACTTCAATTTTGAGACCTAATGATGACTGGTCCAGAATTACAATATATTATTAATTTAATGTATGTCAATAATTTAATGTATTTTAAATTGATTTTTTAACACACTCACATTCCGCTCCACCCCATTTTCCACTGTAGGTTACACCTATCAATGTAACTAGCATATATATCTTAAATACATCCTATCAATAGTAAACCTTATATAATTTCAAGGTTGAGACACATTTTCCCAAAATAAATGAATACACCCCAAACATGACAACAAAATTCATTGACCCTCTAATCTACTTTAGTTCCTAATACAGTGAAAAATAATTATCTTTGATCGCGGGGCTACAAGAAAAAAGTTAGCAATCTTAAGGGAATATTTAGCTAGTGTATGACCTGCAAAGTGTTGTTAGAAAAACACACACCACAACCAAGTACCCATTAATAAATTAGTTAAAAATATATGAAAAAATTTCTTGCTTGAAAATGAATGGAAACAAGGCTGCCTCAACATAGAATGAGACTGCCCAAGCAGGTGACGAGGTTGCCTAACCGTGAATTCCTGCACAAAAAATGACACTTGATCAATGAAAACTTGATTCCATGTTCTTTTGAGAGGGATTAGGTGTCATATAAACCTGCAAAACCAAATTTTGTTAGCCAATCAAAGGGTCAGTTGTCAAAACTATAAACAAATTTAAGTTTTAACACCTTGATGATGAGGCCACCCAACAGTGAATCCTTGTGCAAAAAATAGAATTTCATCAACAAAAAAATTATTTTAGGTTCTTCTTTGGTAGGTTAGATGTCATATAAACCTGCAAAACCAAATTTTGCTAGCCAACCAAGAGATTAGTTGTTAAAGAGTGAAAAAACGTAAATTATAATAGTGAAATGTAAGTCTCAACACTTTGATGACTAGGCCACCTTGGGATAGAACAAGGCCATCGAACTATGACAAGGCTTCTCAACTATTACCTGCACACATAAAAACTTAAAAACAACCAATTATGGCTAATGTTAAGGATGAAGTGGGTCCCATTGAGCATGCCAAAAATGTGTTAATGAAATATTGTGCTAATACATGAACAATTTAAACACTTAAATTGAACAAACATAACAATAATCAAACACTTAATATTAGGCATTAGATAATCAAATAAACATAAAAAGCATTGACATGATCCATGTTTGATCACCTAGTTGCATAAGAATGGTTTTTCCCTTTGATATGTTTGATACGTGCTCTCTAATTCTACAACATAAACTTACATTCTAAATTGTGATGATTTTAGATGGGTTAAAGATAAATTTATAGATCTTTGATGGGGGAGATCAACGATGAGGATTGAAGGGAGAGATTAAGGGCTAAGATTGAATGGGATCTCTCTAGTTATGAGATTGCACCAAGTGGCACAATGTGTGAGAGGATGTCGACACTTGTGGAAGTAATTTGGAGTATGGGAAGGTCTTGCCATAAAGACAAGACTTTTCCTACACTCCAAAGAGGATGGGGATGAGAGGAATAAAGGAATCTTTAATTCCTTGAGTGTGGGAGGGGTGTGCTTTTATGACAAGGACCCATGTGGGGTTCCTTTGCAAAAGGGAAAAGCCTTTAAGGCTGGAGTGTGAAGGAGGTGAACAATAAATGGAAAATATTTGACCATTTTGTAATCATGAATTAGGAATGTGCACATGTTTAGGGGGATTAGGTGGGTCATTAAGGTTAGATTTAGGGGGCAAGTGGGAGAGTTGGAGGATGTGACATGTGAGGGTAAAATTAAATAAATAAAATTTATTTATTTAATTTATGAGAAGAAGGGGTGGGGTTGGATAGGTAAATAATTAATTAGGAATATTAATTAATTTACCTTGGCTAGATGAAATAGATAAAAAAATTTAATTAAATAAAATTATTATTTAATTAATGTAGAAGAGAAGAAATATTAAATAAATAAATTATTTAATTAATATAGAAGAGGACAAATATTAATTAAATATGACTTTATTTAATTAATAGATATGATTGACAATAGATGAATTAGTAATAAATTGACCGAAGCTCATGGTCAATTTTAGGTGTCTACACATACAACTAGAGATATCTTGATATACCCATGACTTAGTGAAACACAACTTTATTTTTCTTTCAACTTTCCTTCTCCATCTTTTCTCTTTTCCTTCCTTGTCAAAAACCATGCAAGAAATGATACATTCCAAAGGATAACCTCCAAAGTGGTAGCATGTCGTAAACCCCAATTTCACCTAAAATTTCTCCCAATTCCTGTGTAGTTGCAAAACTTGCTCATGCAAACTTCCACAAATTGCAACTACCCTAGTAACTAGGGCTCAAATAATAAATGAAACTATTTTCTCTTTTTTTACCTTTATTTTCTCCTATTCAGATTCAAAAACACCTTTTTAACTTAAAAAATATCCAATTATTTTATTAAATATAGAATTGAATGAGTGTAGGTGGTAAATTTTATACCAAGAGGGTTATATATCTTTACTATTGTTATCTCATTATGCAAACAGGGTTATATAAATGTTTTGTTACTAGTATAGAGAGGATCAAAACAACTTAAATTATAAAGAAATACACATAACCATTTTAAATTATAATAAAAAAGAATTAAAATTGCAAGACATGAATCATAAACTCCACTATAAACTATAGTACTCAAATGCATTAGTATAAGCCAAACAATGATATTGAAACTATGGCACTTAAGCAATCGATTAAATACATTGAATCAAACATGACACTTGATAATTGACTAAATGTATTGAGCATACACAAGACCTATGAATCATATAAATATGTGTGTATTCTCAAAATCATGGTACAATGACCTCATATTCCAAAATATGTCGCTATCTCTTAGATGATGCTCTCCCTCTTCAAACAAGAGGGATAAACTATCCCTATAGCCATCTCATGGTCATGAAACAATAGTTAGTCCATAAACTCATCAAAATTCATAATCATTAATTAACAATAATGTATACAAAATTGTGTATTTAACATAGTAGCTAGAGTATCATAACATCAATGAATGTTTAAAAAATTAAGAATCATACACATAGTCAAGTTGATGTAGTCAATTTTAGGAAGTATAGAAAGTATATAATCATGAAAACATTCATAGAGACATCACTAATTATTCTCACAACAAAAATAAGAAAATTTATATACCATGCCTCTAATCAATGAATTCAAATACTTGAAAGTTTCATCTAATTGTTATAGTTGAAATGGATTGTGACACCCAACTAAAATTTTCTTGAACTAAAAAATTAGCTCGGTGGTGGAAAATATCACTAGCCACAAGTAGGTTCTAAGTTTGAATGTTGGCTTATCTAATATTCTCATTAACATATCTATAATTTATTGTAAAAATAAATGCAATCCTTATTGCAAAGTAGTGGAAAAATAATTAAAACTAAAATCTATCTAAAATGCATAAAATGGCTCAAATAACTCTTATATGTAATGATGAATATATACTCCAAGCTCTTGGGAATTATTCTATACTTTTACATTATTATTAATTTTAGTGCATTTAGCGATTGTTAGTTCATTTAATATTTAAAAAGGAAATAGAACTCATTAATTGTCATATTTTCGTAGGGATGTCTAGTTTAAAATTACTAGTGACAATTTGGCCATTGAAGAGTATGATGTTTAAGTAGAGTATAGAGATAAAACACCTTATACATAAAATCTCTCTACATGCTCTACTATGTTTTAATTGTGATTGTTAAAGTAAAATAAGATGGCTAAAAAAATGAAATATCCTAAAAAGATAGTATTTTAATCTCGAGGTCATATATTGACAATAGAAAATATTAAAATAATCTCATTAAATAATTTTCAATAATATAAAGTTGAGAATAAAATTAGTACAATTATAAATAAAATTAAAGTTGAGATTGAAATTAATATAACATCAATCAAATTATTGGTAAATATTTCCACAACCAAGCAATTATTTTTTAAATAAAAGGCACAAGGCCTATAATATATTATAGATTTAAAAGTGTTACAATATATAACTGACAAAATACAAAAGCTAGTGGAACAACTACAATGGCTTCATTGGTCACCATACCATTGAATAATTATATGTTGTAGATATAATATGAGTGATTCACACTGTTGTCATGATGGTATTCACTATACATAGATTACCAAAAAACTAAGCAGCTATATAATTAGGTATATACACCCTTTAGGCATGATGAAGTTCTTGTTAAACATAAATATTCAGGTCAACAACATCACCACCAACCACACTAGTTTCCTCCACACCAACACCACCTGTCACTCCTATGCCCTCCACATCAACACCATCAACCACTCTGGATTATCCTCCATAACAACAAAAACACCAACACTACCAACCACAAAAGCAAGGTTCAACCCACCACCTACAACATAGGATTTTGAATGTGCAACTAAAGAACTAGGTTAGGAAACTAGGGGATGAGCAATATAGTCCTACAAGAAATGAATTGAAAAGTAGACATCTTACAAATTTTTACTTATAGGAGCACCCAAATCCCTTTTATGGATAAACATGACATTTAAAAAACCCACATATTTTTTATGTAGCAAAGCCTTCTTAGTTTTGTTGTACATACAACAAATTGTAGAGTTCCTTGAGAGATCTTTATAAGAGAAAATTTCTTAATTAAAGCCTTACCTATATATATAATACTTTTGAATGGCCTCCTTTAACATTTTTCTAGGAAGGAAAGAGTCATAGACATATTCCATAACAAACTAAACCAAAAATCCTTAATTCTAAAGAAAATTTAGGCCATTAGATAGAAAATTTGATATTACCTATAAAGGGTAGATAAGTTGAGGAGTCAACTCAAGTACCTCTTTATCAATTACTATGAAAATTGCTTGTGTGACTAGTGGACAATCAACATTAAACATTTTTGCAAGTTGTTTGGAGGAAATTACATCTATAATGGGGATTTCCCATTTACCAATTGGGATGAACACTCACTCATTCCTTGGAGAAAATGTCATTCTTCCACAATGATATGAAACCATGATTAAATGGTTCACCCTTCATTTCAAACCTTAATGGAATGGAATATCAAACAATGGTGAAATCTATGCAAGTGAATTTCACATGGACAAGAATTGATGATATCCAAAATGAAAAGTGATACCATGGCTAACATGTGTGAGGGATATCACACTAGATTTAAATTCTTACATACATGTGAAAGATATTAATCATATAAGATCTAGTAGGAGGCCCTGTTAATGAAACATGATTATAAGGTACCAATAAATTCACATGTAATTATCAAAATATGTAATTAATAGGTAAGTATAGAACACTGCTTAATACATTGAGTCCCCCTTACATAGAGCTCTAGGTGGAAAATCATTTTGTTGGGTAAAAATCTAATTCATTCTTATATGGGAAATTAAAATTCAAGAAGTCTTGTTCATTCAATTCCACATAATCAATAATTTTTCTAATGGCCGCATTACCTAAGGCATTTGCAAATCGATTAGCTTCTCTAAAATAGTGGTTGATTTCAAAATGAGTGAATTTTAATAGTAATTGATTGATTCTTGAAGATGATAATTTAATTTCTAATTATTTGAGCTTTTGTGGGATAAAATATTCATGATGACCACCGAGTCATCCTCAATTTGGATATTTTGAGCATTTATTTAGAGAGAAAGTTGTAAGCCCAATTTGAGGGCATTGATTTCTACAAGATTATTAGTACATTGAGGAAGTTTATTACTAATAGCCCCTAAGATATGAACTCTATAATCTCTTAGTAGCACCCCTACACCTGATTCCCTTGGGTTCCATATTAAGGCCCCATAAAAATTCAATTTAACCAAGTGGGATCTAGGAGCTAACCATTTATATTGTTTCCTTGCTTGGATGTTTTTCTTTACAAAAGAACCATTTTAGGGCAAAGGTTTAAGCAAAATCCAAATTGTTTGAATGAAGGAGTCCCATGAAGTGAATTTTCTTGTAGATGAGGTATTTTTAAACAAGTATTCAATTAAAAGCACTGATATTGAGTGCTCAGTTTTATCAATAACTTTTTCAATAGGGAATTTTTCCTAAATAATTTTTTATCTCTTTATAACTAAATTTTCTAAATTAGAGCTTAAGGACTTAAGTTTGAAGGAAAGCATGTGTTGAATCTTTAAACAGGGAAGGCCAACTTTGGAAAGCTTTGAATAATGAGTTTGGTAAGGGACTAATCCAACCAATTTTTCTTTGTAACCAAGTCCAATAATGATTTGTGAAGTGACAAATGAGAAGAAGATGATCAACATCTTCCAATGCCTTATGAAAAAGCACACATGGTAAAGCCACTATTATCCCTAGCCTATCCAACCTCATTCTAGTCATAATCCTATCATTAAGAGAACCAAATGAAAGAACCTTATTTTGGTAGACAAGTTGAATTCCAACATAGATGAGAATGCTAGTTATTATAGGCATCAATATGTAAAAGAGAATCGTAGCCTTCCTTCACCAAATATTTTCCAATTTTACTCATGTTCCAAATTATCTCATCTTCTACATTTGAAAAACAAATTTGTCTAGTTTTTAACTCATTTGCTAAGAGATATTTCAAGTGTGGATGGAAAGGAATTGAAAATAATTATTTCCAAATAACACTTGGTGGAATAATAGAGTAGTCAACCAAACAATTAATCCTTTACCTTTGAACTCCAACTCTATTTTAGGAAAGTTTGTATTTTTTCACATTTCACAATTTGGGATAAGGGTTTATGGCCATTCCAAGAATCTTCCCAAAATCAAGCTTTCTCTCTATATGTACAACCCATGTAAGGTGAGGAAGAAGGACCTCACAACAAGAAGAGATAAATTTCTACACTTTTGAGCTAGTTTTAAGGGTAAAATTCTTTCCCTATCCTTAGTATCAAGATACTTCTATCTCATAAATCTACACAATTTTGTTTCTAAAAAGAATAGAGCCTGCAAAACAACTTGGCTCGCAATGCTTTATTTGTAACTCTAAATCATGAATGTCATATCCACCTTGTAGATTGGATATGTATACTTTTTCCTAGGACAAAAGAGGAAGCTTCTTTTTGTTATAAAGGTCATAAGAGCACAATAATTTTTTGAGTTGAGCTTGAATAGACAAGATTTCTCATTTTGGGATATTAAGGACTAACATTAAGTAAATAGGAATTTAATTTCAGATAGATTTGATCATCTGGATTTTCTCAGCAATAATTAATGATATAGTTTTCCAAGACACAATCTTGTATGAGATTATTTTGTTGAAAATTTCAAAGAAGATAGATCTATTCCATCCACTAAAAAGAGAAATCCTTAAATATTTGTAAGGGACAATCTTAACTAGATAGCTCCAGAGTTAAGAGACTCTTCTCAACACTCTAGGGGAATATTAAGGAAGAATGTGTTTGATTTAGAGTTTTTAAAAACTTATCTTGAATGAGAGTAGTAGTCTAAAATCACCTTATTCATAGCCCTAGCTTTGTCCATTATTTCTTTTCCAAAAATGTGTCACTAGCAAAAATAGAATGTGTTATGGATTCATGGTAGTGTTGTATGGATATTACTTTCCATCTATTCAATGACTTTGCAGTGGTGATGGATCTACTAAGAGCTTCAACCAGAATTATGAATAAATATGGAGACATTGGATCTCCTTGTCTAATACCTTGGGAGAGAAAATAAACCACAAGGTGATCCATTTAGTAGTATAATTTTTTTCCCTTGAGAGACAAGAGAGAACCCATTTACACCACAACCTACTAAACCCAAATCTTTCCAAAACTGCCATTAGGAATTTCCCTATTAAATTTATCATAGGATTTCATCATGTCTAGCTTCACCAGTGTGGTAGTAATATTACCTTCTTTAATTGAGTGTAAAAATTGTAAGAGTTGGCTATGGAGATAGCCAACCAAGATCTAGAGGCCAAATGGAAAGCACAATAAAAGAGAAGATCAATATGAAAAGAATAAATTGTATTCCTACCAACAATGCAAATAGAATTCATATACAATATATGAGAGACCCTTGGTTATATAGCCAAGGTGAGACATAGGATTATATAGGATCATGAAAAGTGTCTTAATCCTATGTCATGAGACTACTAACTCATCAAATATTAAATGACCTAAGAAACAAGAATTAATTGACATGATAAGATCATATGACACTTAAGACTTCTAGAAATATTCCTAGAACATAAGTAAACTTAACATGTGAATAGGACCTACTAGGTGAACTAGTTAGGTAGGAAACCTTATTCACACCAACACCCCCCTTAAGTGCAACTTAGAGAAGAGGAAACTAATGCAAATGATGCAAAGATGATGATGGGTCTTGGATACTAGGCCATGTTAGGTGCCCATGTATAAATGTAATCTCTCACAAATGGATAAAAGGAGAAAACCTAGTGGGACAAAAATCCTCCCCAAAAGAGAGATGAAAATTGTAGACATCTAATTTGACCACTTCCATATGATCAAAGAACGTCTCCTTATTCATCTAGTTGCTTATCCCCTCTGTTAATATTAATTAAATCATTTGTTTAATTAATACCTTGCATCTTACATAGGGTTCATAAAGTATTTAATTTAATAAATACTTTACCCCTCTTCCTCCTCTAAATTAAATAAATACACCATTTTATTTAATTTAGTCATATTCCCCTTTTGGAATTAAAATTCATTTTTTAATTCCTCTTTTCTCTTTCCTTGTCACATCCTCCAACTTTTGCAAGTTGGTCCCTAATCTATCTTAACTTCTTCATCTCCCTCTAATTAACTGTGGTTAACATATGCACACCCCTAATCATCATTAGGGTCACATCCTCCATAATCTCCCACTTGCTTCTAATTAGTCATTAGTCCATCTAATTAAGTACTTGCACAACCTTAATCATATGGTTAGTCCAGCCTAATCCCCTTCCCATTTATGGCTTGTGTCCTTAAGTCAACCTTATTAAAGGCTTTCTCCTTTTGGGCAAGGCACTCCACTTCCCCATGTGAATTTTTAATTCACTTTTAATCCCCCAGTGCACTCAAAAGGAATTTTTAATTCCTTCACTTCTTCCCACATGTCCTCTCTTTATTCTTTATTCTTTCCCATCTCCCCATGAGAATATTTGAGGAATTTTTAATTCCTCACATGTCCTCTCACCCACATGGGGACAAGGACCTCCTTTATGAGGAGATCTTGTCCAATCCCAAGGTACTCTGTACCCCCCTTCTATGTCATGTACCATCCTTCCACCTCATGTCCACTTCACCTTTTAGGGCTATATCACATGCCACATGTCAAGATGTGAGGGCTTGTGAGTTCTCAACTCACCTTAGCCTTACATCTTGATATTTGGTGGATCAATCTCAACCGTCCATTTCTAATAGGAATTCTCAAAATTCCTATAAATACCCCCTCTTTTCTCTCATTTTGGGGGGAGATCATTTTGCTAGCCAAACTCTTGCAATTTTATTTCTCAATCTACACTTAGCCATTTTCATGCTTTTATCCATTTTCACCCATCCTCACATTATCATTTAGCTTGCATCTTGCCATCCAAGGAGCATTCACATCAAAGATCGAAGGGCCAACCAAAGGATCGATTCGAGACGAGGTATAAAGTTCCATTTGTTGCTTTTATCTTGTGTTGATTCCAACTTAGGCTAATCTTGAGGTGCAGGTTGTTTTGGTTATTTGCACTCTTTAGTTTGCTACTCATTTTCTAACACATATATTCGACCTATCACAAAAAAAAAATACTCTCACTAAAGAATGAGACGTACAAAACCCCATATGAGGAAAAAAACCTCCCATAAGAGAATAAGAAGAGAGAAAAATAAGCCCCCCCTCAATGTAGTGTCTCTTTCAATGATGGTAAATCCTTGACAATGAATGTTGAAGATGATCCAAAATTGTCAAACAAAATTCCTCCCCATAGGAAGAAATAAAACAAAGAATGTATGTAGGATTTATTCTCATTATTGAGAGGGAGATGAGGGAAGAATAATTATGCATTGTCTCTGAAGAATGATCAAGTTTCTTCATTTCGATGTCAAAAGATGACACACTCCAAACACGCATTCTAGGCCACACTGATGAAGAGGAAAATCCAAAATCTAGTGGAAATGGATTTAAAACATAACCCAAATATTTTTAGTCTACTGCTCTTTGTATTCATGTCTCTTTCCAAGTAGTAGAAATTATTTTTTTTCTTTATTTGTCAAAGACCTTTGATTATTGAAACTTTCTCCCAAACATATTAATTTCTTGAATCCCAAGAAGGAATTATTATTCCTTGAACTATATCCTCCCTGTTGTCTAACACCCCATTCAAAAGTCATAACGAGTGTTGAAACATCCATTTTGAGTGTGGAAACCTATGAGGAAATAATTAAAGATCATCTTTTATCCTCTATACCTTCCCCTCCTTTAGTTTTAGTTACCCTAAACTAAATTATTTCTCTAATATTAAAGTGGTTTCATCTTTGTTAGACTATCCTTCATTTACCCATTCCTTTCTCCCCTTTGACCAAGTAACTTGATTCCAATCATTTCTTTTAGTTCATAAATTATTTATAATCTCTCAAGTAGGGAGCATAATAGTTTTACAAATATCAATCACATCAACCTTCTCACCATGTAACTTCCTAGCTCAAAATAGTCTTTGACATAAGGTGTTAGCTGAATGCATTATGAAAGTTTGATACTGACTAAAGTAAAATATATGAAGGAAGTGCAACAAGAATATTGGTCTCTTGGGGCCACTTATAGTCATATTCCATATGGAAGTATAGTTGAATTCCATTAATATGCTAAAAATCTATTTTATTGTAATCCAAAATAAATAAAGAATAAACTAAAGAAAGCTACTACTACAATAACACAATTATCCAACAATCACAAGAACTCCTTTGTGCCTTAAAAACACGAAATTAGTCTTGGTGGATTAAATTATTGAACTATTGTGATGTGATTTGTAATAGGCATTAGTTATTGTTGGCATCCCTAATTACTTCAAGTGGCTGCATTGGTTGCCCAAGTTTTTAGTTACACTAAGTAGATTGATTCCCACTTATAAATTTTAAAGATGAATGTAGGAACATAAGAGAATATTTTTTAGCTAACACAAAAAATTTATGATTGAAAAAGGTCTTTCATTCCCTTCATATGATTTTATTAATTCTCTATACACTACAAAGGGCTAAAAAAAGGTCTTGGCTAAGAAAGCAAAAAATATGACTACTCTATAGGAATTACCAACAATCCCAAGCCAAAATATCTTATTAGAGTTTTAAGTCTCCATATTTATTTTGAATCAAAGATCAATTCAACATTGACCAAGCTAAAATATTTCACATTCTCTACTTCCATAAACCTTTCCCAAAGGTTGATATCTTGAATTTTTATGACTACTCTCAAGTGACACATAGGAAGCTTTGGTGACCTTGATCAATACCCTTTCCACATTAACTAGATTTTTTATTCTTTTAGGAAAAAATTGCTTAGTTTATTTATTAGCCCCCTTCTTAATAAAATTTTATATTCCCTAAAATATCCTTTCCACTTGATGGAACCACTTAGTAAAATATGTGAATAAAGGATGAAAACACTTGCACTACTTAATTTTTATTTTTAACTTTGAGTTGTTATCAACACCAAACAAATCTAGAAATGGTAGTGAAAACTTGCTTAATTCATGTTATGATAGATAAGATGTTATTTGCGATCCATGGATCCACTCATTAATGGAAAATTTAAAAAGTATAGTGATGGAAGTGTAGTTTATACATGCAAAGAAGAGGCACACAAGGTAAAGAATAAATTAGTGTGTGCCTTAAGGATTATGACATGTCTATAAATATGATAGCTTTATGGCATTCCAAGTATAGTGAAAATATGACCATCTTATCTCTAGGTCATGTGTGTTTTGAAATCAAGATGAATGAAGAAATGATCCCTTAATTCCATGAAATTCTATATTTTTATAAGCTCCCACTAAACTATGAGTTATTTCTAAAAAAATTCCCAATAGGGCCTCATAGGTTACCATTTTTTCTCACCCCTCTCTGGATATATATTTTATTCTCTAGTTCTCATTATAATGGTGAAATTTATCTTGAAGAACTAGCATGTAGAAAAGAATACTATAAATGGAACTTTTAAAGGTGCCTTCATTTTCCTAAGGGCCTTGTTATTCTTCATGTTGGGTAGTATGGATTAGGCATAAACAACCCTTTATCAATATCCTAGATGCATTTATCCAACTTAAAAAATAATATTCCAAGGCCACTAGAATTTTTTGAGCACAAACATCTAGCCAATCAATATTTATTGGGCTTCATACCTTGACAATAATTATAGTAATCAATATCAAAATTATTATAATTAGAGTGATGGACAAGGTTTAAAATTTGGACCCATTTTTTAACTATCCATCAAGGAAGAACAAATAAAAAAGTTTCTTGATTTTTATTAAAGGGTGTTACTTTGAGCCTAATGGATGTTGATCCTATGATCTCTGTCTTTCAAACAACATGTCCCCATGAATCATTAATTTTTTTTTATGTTTTACACACTCTGCCTTTTTATTTGAAAGATAAATTAACAAGCCTTCTATTTGAATAATGTATGATTATATAGGTGAATTTATTTGCCTCACTTTAGTTGATGAAATTCATTGGTACCTGACTTATCCTTAGTGATCTACATGGTTCCTATGGTTAACTTGTAAGCAAAAAGGTATTTGTGAAGATTTCTCTAGCAACTAGTATCTTAATTTCACTCACAACCCCTTTTAATTAATTTAGCTAAGTTGGTAGTAAGCTCTTTTGGTAAGCATTCATCATTAATTATAATAGTTTTAAATATTTTATGTTGCAAGTCTCATACTCATGTGGTTCTTGCCTCTTCTCTCTAATTGTATTTCAAATATTTTGGTATCTTTTTGAAGGCTCAATAGCCAACATTTAGAATGGAACATTATTATTCAAATCAAATGGTGTAGGTGGTTTCCTTTGTAATATTATAGTCATGATGGATCACACTCTTTTGGTTCTTTATCCCCTTTCAAAGGTTCTCCAAGTCATTTCCATGCTAGCACCATTTAGGTGATGTCAACTATGGATCTCAAGTAGCATCAAATAATATATATCTTAGTGCATTCCCCTCTTATATGATGTTGGGCCCAAAATGATTGTGGGATTTTCTCTCTTTATTATGTTCTCCTCTTGGACACTTTTCGTATTTCCTACCACACTCACATCCTTCTAGTTGCACTATCCATTAATGTAGTATATGATCTAATAGTTCAAATAGTCTTGGGCTTTCCTTTGGAAAACTTAGCTAGACCTTCCTTCAAGATTCTTCATGTGAGAAATTTATTCTCCTTGTAATGATGTTAACATATTTTCTTCCTACCAAGTTTATTTGATCCTCTAAGTAAAATGGTATCAAGTTGAGGTAGCTATCTTATATTCACATCTAATTCATGCCCCCACCACTTCAATGGCTCATTACTACAACTGCTACCAAATATCCCTAACGAACCATAAAATTGACTAGTTCCTAATGTGATTTCATGATTTCTATCCTATATCAGCTAATATTTTTAAGAAATTACCAAGACCTTTTATATATACCTTTAACTATTTCAAGCATTTAAAGACTATGTATGTGGTATTAATGAATGTATGTATGTATTTCAGATGTCTATAAGTTTAGTAGAATTTATTGATTAATTATAGTGATTAACTATAAACGTGTCATTAGAAATAAGACTAACCCTTGCAACTTAAAGACTTGTCAATCTGTAACATAAGGATTTCTAACCCACAACAAAGGGGTGACGGTTCAACACAAAAAAAGAGTCAATCATCCATGACATCAACATGTTTTCCAAAACAAGATGAAGATGATGGTTGGGAGTCATGAACATAATTATCCATGTGGCATTCCATCCATTGAATAAAGTTGGAAGAAGAAGAAGTATGTTTCTAATAGGAATGATAGTTATTAAGAGGATGCTCTATCCAACACATTCCAATGATATAACAACTTTCTTAAAAGATGTAGAATCCTTGTTTGATTTCTACACTCTTGCTTCCAGTAGTTATTTGTTTCTATAAATTTAATGAATTTAAGTCATCTTCCTATCTTCTAGGAGGAGTCAACATTTGTGGATAAGTTTTTTTATAGTTTGATAATAAAAAGACTCTAACAATCTCTATTTAGGAAGGTTTCCTATTGAGAGACCAAGTTAGTTAGAAGATATGTGCTAGATATTTGCAGAAGTTAGATTGAATAAGTAGTTACTACATTGTGTTTTGATGTCTAATATATTACAATAAAGTAGATTTCTTTGGATATCTGATTCATTGAGTTAATTGAAGATATCATGGAATGCAGAACTCAAGCAAGGGCCACTTGAGGTACTGCCAACTCCACATAGTAGTAGTTAGTTAGATTATGCATTAAAGTTCTAAATTTTTATTCTTAGTTTACATTGCAATTCATTGTTATTTCGATATTTTCCAATTCAATGTTTAATTTTGTATTCAACTCAATGATTAAGTTAAAATAGATGCACACTACAACATAGATTAATTTGTTATAGTCTATGGAAGTAATAGGTATCCGTAGCAACTACCAGTAGCTAGATTATTATTTTTTTCTTTAAGTTAAATTTATTTTGAATTATTCTTTCAATACCTATATTCAATTGATTAATATAGGATTCTTGAATGCATATACAATGCCAACGTTATCTTAAGTTTATGATTCCTTGGTTGACAATTAAACGAATCCCCTTTTTAATGATGAACTGCTTAGATATGAAGGATCTTCAGGTCCACTAAGTTGTGTGTATGAATAGCTACACCAATTAATTAGGTATTAAGGGAAATCTCTACATTTTTGGCACCATTGCCAAGGATGGTGCTAGTTCATAATTCCTAGTTGTGTTTAGGATTGATGTTGATTTCCTTTTCTTCAAGATTAATAAGTTTTCCATTTATAAGCACTAGGAATTGTAGACACTTACAATCAACAAGAAAAACTATTTACTAATTGTGTGCAAGAACGACTGAGAGTAAGACCTATTGTATGTAGAGTTAGAGAGACACTTTAGGAAGATTTCTTCCCTCAGTACACAAAGAATTCAAAGGTATTAGTGTAAACACATAACATTTTCAAGGAATTAACAAAGAATAATTATCCCTCACACCAGTAGCCACCCCAAACATAGAGGATACTTCCAAAAGATATTTTGATATCATGGTTGAAGAAGCTGTAGACAACCCAACAAAATGTTTGACGTTTGAGTTTCCTATAACCAACCAAGAAAGGGTTACTACTCTTAAAAAATTACCCATTTTCTATGGACTAGTTACAAAAGACCCAAACACATTAATTTTTGAGTTTGATGTGTTGTGCCAAAGTTATGACTATACTACAAATTCTCACCAACTCAAATAATTTCTAGCCACATTAAAGGATGTTTCTCTACGCTAATTTATGGGGTTGGGGAGTAATATCATCCCAAACTGGGAGATAATGAAGAAAAATTTCCTAGAGAAAAATCAAGATTAATACAAAGGTACAAACAAAAAGAGGGATGATATTTTTAGGATGTAATAGAGAGAAGATGAGTCGTTGGAGGACTATGTTGAGAGATTTCAGTCCTATCTCAAGAAGTCACCTCAAAATATAATCTCTCTTGAATCATTAAAACTATTATTTTTTAGGGGATTCCATGAAGATTGTATGGACACTCTAAATCTCATAGGGGTTGGAGATATATCTCAAATTCCTTTTGATGATATTTACAAGGTGTGTAGAAACTACTCCAGATCATTCATTAAGAAGACTAGGGGTGACATAACCTCTTCTCTCAACAAGACATCCACTAGAGTTTCCAAGGTAGAACTCAACATTCTCTTGTCCAATATGAAGGATGACATCATTAGCAACTTGGAAACCCAATCAGACACCTTTCATATAAAAAATAAGTAGGAAGAAGCTAAGGTGACCCTAACAAAATTCTATTCACATTTCCGCTAGAAGAAGATCAAATAAAAATGCAAAAAGCTAGCTAGCATCTCTAAAGAAATTCAAGGGAAGCTTGAATTTCATGCCCTAAAGGATGAAGAAGGTCAAGTGTTTTACATCACTCAATGCAAACCATGGAAACCAAGACAAGGTATGCCTCAAAACCCCTTATCTTACAATATGTCATTTTTATACATGGTAATGCAAACTTCTCAAATTGGAACCCTCAACCTTGGACTAATGTACAAAATCCACCATAGCTAATAACCCAATCATCCAATCAGACCCAAAAACAACAAGGGACATGATCACCACAATATTTCCATGCCCCAAATTATAATTCCTAGTGATCGCCTGAGTAAAACCAATGGTCATCACAATGGCATATAGGACAACAATGGAAAAACCAAAACACAAACTACCCACAACCACAATAACCCTTGTAGGCACAACAACTTTCTATAATGCCAATCCATCCATGGCTACATCATCACAACCAAGAGCACCTCGGCTGCCAACCCAACCTGCACCTAACCCTAACAACAAGCTTGTTTAGCAGGCTTATACTAATGACGCCATCCAATACCCAACCAATGGGGTTGAGGTGAGTGATGTCCATTTCCATTCATGGAAAATGATAGCTAGGCCTTCATCTCTTCACATCACAAATCTTATTGATGAGGAGACCCCAGTAGAAATAATGGACAAACAACCAAGGGAACCTAAACAAAGTTAGGCCCACCCAAATAACATAAGTCTAGAACGATCATTCCCTAAAAGAATGACTATACAAAAGCATCATTCTAAATCTAAATTTGACTTGATAAGCCAACTAAAAATGTTTGCATAAAAATACCCCTGATACAAGTAATTAAGGAAGTGCCAATATACATAAAAACTATAAGATAGTTATTCCTTAAGAAACTAGAAAGAAAATGAAAGGACCCTTAGACTATGCATGTTTTAAGATAGCTTGAGGATATCATGCTAGGAAATAGAGTTGTTCCTAAATACGCAAACCCTAGGAGTTTTGTAGTATGTCCAAATCAATGGAACTCTCATCAAAAACACCTTAATTGACCTAGGAGCAACCATAAATGTTATGACAAAGGAAACCATGAATTAGCTTCAGTTAATGGAGTTCTGACCTACACCTACTACATTACAACTAGTTGATAGGTCAACTGTTAAACCAAAGGGTATTATAGAAGACCTGGTTATCTAAAGAAAACCTTGCAAGATACCTCTTAATCCTAGGGAGGCCTTGATATTGCCTCTATTAAGAATTAGCCTTGACCATAGAAATTACATTGAGTAGAACACTAAATGTCAATAGTCAATTGACAACTACACAATAATATTCATTGTTAACCATGATGCAAGCACACACAACTACATTCACATGGGACTATCATAACATGAAAGGAATATATCCTCACCTATGCATGCAAAAAATTTACATTAATGAAGGCTACAAATCAGTGAGGAAGCCTCAGAGGCAAATGAACCCATCTATATGTGACATAGTTAAAGAAAAATCACAAAAGTTACGAGATGTAGGGTTCATTTATCCAATATTTGACAACCAATGGGTGTCCCCATTAGTTATTGTGCCTAGCAAGGGAGGAAAATGGAGGGTACGTGTTGATTACCAAGAATCAAATGCAACAAAAAGAAGAGACCACTTTCTCCTTCCTTTTATTGATTAGGTGTTGGGTTCATTGGCAGGGAAGCAATATTTTTCCTTCTTAGTGGGTTCATTGGGTATAACCACATCAAAATAGATCCAAAAGAGCAAGATAAGACAACCTTGACTTATCCATGGGGTATGTATGCCTATTCTGTCTTGCCATTTAGGTTTTGTAATTCTCCTGCCACATTTCAAAGGAGAATCTTAAGTATATTTTTCAGACTTTGCCCATGATTCCATGGAAATTTACATGGATTAGTTTACCACCTATGGGAATACTTATGAAGAAGCATTGACTAATTTGGAGAAATTCCTACAAAGGTGTCAAGATCACAACCTTTCCTTGAGTCATGAAAAATGTTTCATGATGATGACTGAAGGGGTGGTCTTGGGACACTTTGTGTCCAATAAGGGGATACAGGTAGGCCCAAACAAGATAAAAGTGATCTCCACTCTCCCTATTCCTCAAAAGAAAAAGGATGTTAGAAGTTTTCTTGGTCTTGTTGGATACTATAGGAGGTTTATCCAAGATTTTAGTAAGATTGCAGCCCCATTATTTGTTCTCCTCTCTAAAGATGTGTAATTTGACTAGACCCTTTGTTGCCAAAATTCCTTTGAAGCCCTCAAAGTAGCACTCACTAAGACCCCAATATTGAGAGGACCAAATTGGAAAATAAATTTACATATACACACAGATACATTAAGGTATTTTATAATAGGTGTTGTTTTAGGATAGAAGGAAGGGAATTTAGAATATGCCATCTATTATATCAACAAGAATCTTCAAGGTGTAGAGCTCAATTACACAGTCATTGAAAAGGAAATGTGGGCAGTAACCTATTCCATCAATAAGTTAAAGCACTACATCACAAGTTACTTTGTCTTTATTCACACAAACCATACAAAAATAAGGTATCTAATGAATAAACCAGTGCTTGGAGATAGAATTGTAAGATGGTTATTACTACTACAAGAATGTGATATCACAATTGTGGATAAACTAGGGAAGGCCAATGTAGTAGCAAAATTTCTCTCAAGATTGTCAATAAAATCAATAAAGGATATTATTGATGACTCATTTCCTAATGAAAACTTATTTTCCCTCTCTCTGCATACAACTTGACCTATGCAAATATAGGTAATTATCTAGTTGTAGGGAAGGCACCACCATATCTCTCACTAAGAGAAAAGAGACATCTAGTTGAGAGAAGATTTACTTATTCATGGGTAGTTGGATATCTATTTCATATAGGGTTAGATAACATAATGAGAAGATGCATCAGGGAAGATAAAGTCTATGAAATTTTGAGAGCATGTCATGATGAACCTTATGGAGGGAATTTTGCAGCTAAAAGGACATCCATCAAAATCTTGAACACTAGTTACTATTGGCCTACACTTCACAAGGATGCAACCAAGTATACAAGAAGATGCGATGAATGCCAAAGGATGAGAAGACCTACTAAGACTAATGAAATGCCACTCCAGCCCCAACTAGTCATTGCACCATTTGACAAATGGGGATTGGATTTTATTGGTCCCATTGCTCCAACATAAAATAATAAGGAATACATTTTTTTCTGCATAGATTATATTATAAAATGGGTGGAGGTAAAAGCCTTATAATTTACAAGAGATGTAAATGTTGCTAAGTTTCTCTATGAAGACATCTTTACAAGGTATGGTGTTCCTATAGAAATAGTAATAGACCAAGGGCCTCAATTCACTTTAGATTTGATCAACAAATTAGTACAAGAATATGAGATCAAACACAAGAAATCTACACCCTACAACCCTCAAGCTAATTATAAAGTGGAAGCTACCAATAGGGAAATAGAAAGTATTCTAACAAAAACAATACAAATTCATAGGGGATTGGGAAACAAGGTCACCTAAAGCAATTTGGGCTTACAGGAAAACCCAAAAGACCACAATAGGCTTCACACCATATGAATTAGTGTATGAAAAAAGTAATTCCTTCCCATTGAGTTTGAATACAAGGCTCTCTGAACAATAGTGCAACTGGGAATGAATATATTTGAAGCACAAAAAGAGAGATTACATAATCTTAATGCTTTAGATGAGATACGCATGGAAGCAATTCATCATACTAAAATAGTATAGAAACATAGGATGTGATGGCATGACCAATTTATCAAGACTAAAAAATTCAATACAGGATATTGGACCTTGCTTTATGACTCTAGGTATAGAGACCACAAGGGGAAGTTATAAATAAGATGGCTTGGCCCCTATGAGATTCAACATGTTTTTCCTAATGGAGTAGTTCAACTAACCACCATTGATGTAGTAAGATTCTCACTCTTAGTAAATGGCCACAAACTAAATCTTTACAAGAATTCATTACAAAAGGATGACTTCTTACATTCCCTAGAAAAATAATTCGAGACAAAATTTCATGCTCCATTTGTAGAAATAAGCACTATGAGGCCATGTTAGGTATCCATGTACAAATACAAATGAAATCTCTCACAAACAGAGAAAAGGAGAAAACCTAGTGGGACAAAACTCCTCCTCAAAAGAGATAAATACAATAATGATATCCATCACAAATCCAATCAATCTCTATTCACACAAAGGATGATAAGAGAGATCATACAACCCCCCATAATGAGATAACCTACTACAAAGAAGTATTGGAAGCACACTTGTGGAGTAACATTGGAATCCATAATCTAGCAAGCATGGAAATATACTTCTATCTGCTAGAAACCATATTAGAGCCACTCAAGGACTTAGGTCGAAATCATGAAAAGCAACAGTAAACCCAATGCCAAGGAACACTAAAAAACTTGCAAACTGGCACAACTCTAGAATCTATGAAGTAACAGTTGATTGATAAATGATCTGGAACTAAAATGGAGTGTAGAGAAAATGTAAACCTAATACACACAAAAAAGGAAATAGTGCATGCACTGATGAATGTGCACATATGCCTTCATGCATGAAAATGACCTTAGATCTGTGTAGAGGACAAAATCAACTTTCTAATGCCACTTGAATCACAAAAAATTGATAACTGAGGAAAAAGTTGTGATTTTTTTTAAAGGGCTAAATTTAACTTGCAGGAAACGGTTTTTCTAGCAAAAAAGTTTTAGTTCTAATTTGATTTTTGAAAAATATATTCATTATGAGTAGATAATAACAAAAACCCATAAATATTTTGATGTGAAGAACAAAACCCATAAAAAATTTTTTGATCCAGCAAGCAGAAGATGAAAAATGAATTTTATTTAACCTTCAGCCTATAGAAAAAGTGACATCCAATGCTTTTTGGATAGCAATTTTTTCTAGATCTACTTAAGATATGCAAAATATAATTGATACCTAATGGTGTTTTGACCCTAGGAACACAACCATAATATGTTTTTCTTACCAATGAATGGATGTTGGATTTCTAAAGCAAAAATGAAAACTGCTCAAATAGAAATCTGTTTGCCAAATGTGAGCTTCAAACCCTTGCAGATCTGACAAAATATGTCAGACTTTGATGAAATGAAAGTTGATCTTGACTTTCTCTAATGCCCTAGATTCAATGGCAAGGATCTCAAGACCCCAACTTGCACACAACAAAACTTTCACACCAAGATTGGTCCCTCAAATCTGGGAAGAAGTCTACAACATTGAAGCTCTGATACCATGTAGGGGTTTATGGTGAACTCCTCAAACACCCCTTATCACCTACAAGACAAAATATCTTCCACAAGAGAGAAATGGCAGAAATATTATGCTATCCTTAAGGATACAAGAATGCCAAACTGAATATGACAAAGTACATACGATGCCTTGCTTATAAAGGCAAGGTGGTGAATAGGATTAGACAAGATCATGACAAGTGTCTTAATCCTATCACATGAGACAACTAAGTCCTAACAACCTAGGATAAGATAAGTTCTATAAAAGATAAATCATCATTCTAGAAGGAATCTTAGAGCCTAAGTAAACTTAACATGTGAATATATCCCCTAATAACCCAGTGAGTGAATTAACTAGGTACAAGACATTTATTCACACCAACACATATAAAGGGACTTGTTCTGCAGCTACTTGTAGCACCTATTCCACTCTATTTTTCAACATGCACATAACACTTCATTTCATTCAAATCCATTTTACCCATAGAAATTAATGCTTATCCCCTTTTCCATCACCCTGACATGCAGCAACTACACTCTAGTACACTTCATTCACTCTCACATCACATCATCATGTACTTTGCATAGCCTTTCATTTCAACTTGCCACTTTTCATACCATGTGCCTTCATTACACTAAGTATTGCTTTGACACATCCGCTTGTAGTACTATCATTTCAATTCTATCATGTCAACCATAATTCCCCATAGCTACATGACGACGTTCATATCTCCTCACACACATCACCTTTCCATCCTACCACACTCTCAGGTACTTTTCATGTTATTTATTATAATTAAACATTAATTTATACTAATTTATTTACAATCTTGATATATTATATGTGATTTAATTTATTACATGCATTATTTGTAATTTATTGGAAATATTTTCTCCTCATCTTTTTCATACCATGCTATTTGAGGACAAATGGCCCAATTATCTTGGGGGTGTGTACTAGTTTGTCATTCTGTTATTTTTCATTTCAAAATTTCTTCCAAAATTCCCTTGTCCAAAGACCCAAAGAATTCCATAATCTATCAGCTATAATCCACTACAGTTTAGCATACAAAGTACAAAGGAAGTGGTAACATTCAAACATCTTACCATAAGCAAAAGCAGTAACATCCAAATTTTTGGAATACAAGACATTATAACCTATAGAATCTAGCTAGCAGAATGGGAGGTGATATCATATGAAGGAAATCAACATCACATAATCTATTATTAGAAGACAAAAAGTTCCTTCCAATTTTCCAATAGGTTGGTTGGATGGACTATTTCCTTTAGTTGATAGAATTTAATAAAGAAATCACCCAAGAATTTGCTAGTACACTATAAAATGATGAAGCTACAGTTAAGGGGTTAAGGGTGGATGCATTAGAGGTAGCGATAGCAAAATTTTTTAGGGCTACCAAGGACAAGAGAATAATTCCAGGTCAGAGTAGATTCCATTGCAACAAGAAATGTGTTCAAACTACCAAGAGAGAACCTAGAATCTTTGACACAAGATACTGAGAAACTCTCTTTACCTTGGTTGTGGGCCTTTGTAGCCTCTTACATAGTTAAATACTTAACTTGTGATGGTAGGAAATCTCTTCTGTATACTATACACTTTAAACTTCTTAATCACTTGCACCACCAACAACTGGTGAATGTTCCAAACTTTTTGTATAAACTCTAAAAGAAAATGTTTGTGAAATATATTAGAAAGGGGAAGTTTTCTTCATCATCACATTTATGTTTGGTTACTTTATTAGTGAAAATAAATCTCAAAAGTTTCCCAACATAGCTTTGGAGGAATTTTTAAGTTGCAATGATGTTAATAATGTTGTTATAAGGCTAGAGGGAGAATGGTTAAACATGGTAAATAAAGTAGATGAGTCATCTACGGTTGCAGCAGAAGGATACAGATCATCTACCTCACCCATTGCTTCACTTTCTGACAACATTGGTGGGTAGGTAGAACAAGAAGCACAAAAATCACAACCTATAGCTTCTATGGGTCAATGTGTAGCAGAAGAGGCACTTGAAAACCCTACTTCTACAAGGAGCCCCTCTAAGCCCAGGTGGTGACAAAGAAAGAGTATAACCTCCAATTTTGCATCTAAGAAAAGGCATAGGAAGTTAGAACAACTAGAGAGGCAATCACATCACCTTAGGAGAAAGGGATCTGAAAATAAGGAAGCCAACACTCATAGAGAGAAAGTTGTGGAAATTGAAATTGAGTCAAAACATGAAGATGAGAAGCTGCCTAGTGAAGAAAAGAAGCCAAGGACATTGTAACCCTTGTAATTAAGTAGTCGTATAGAGTCTGATTATGAGGATTTATTTACAATAAGAAAGAAGAGAAGACCTGAGAATATCCTTGTCTTCGAGGAATGGTTTGTGTCACCTAATGAGAGTAATTGAAATTGAGTCAAAACATGAAGATGAGAAGCTGCCTAGTGAAGAAAAGAAGCCAAGGACATTGTAACCCTTGTAATTAAGTAGTCGTATAGAGTCTGATTATGAGGATTTATTTACAATAAGAAAGAAGAGAAGACCTGAGAATATCCTTGTCTTCGAGGAATGGTTTGTGTCACCTAATGAGAGTAATTGAAATTGAGTCAAAACATGAAGATGAGAAGCTGCCTAGTGAAGAAAAGAAGCCAAGGACATTGTAACCCTTGTAATTAAGTAGTCGTATAGAGTCTGATTATGAGGATTTATTTACAATAAGAAAGAAGAGAAGACCTGAGAATATCCTTGTCTTCGAGGAATGGTTTGTGTCACCTAATGAGAGTAATTGAAATTGAGTCAAAACATGAAGATGAGAAGCTGCCTAGTGAAGAAAAGAAGCCAAGGACATTGTAACCCTTGTAATTAAGTAGTCGTATAGAGTCTGATTATGAGGATTTATTTACAATAAGAAAGAAGAGAAGACTGAGAATATCCTTGTCTTCGAGGAATGGTTTGTGTCACCTAATGAGAGTAATGAAGAGATGTTTTGGAAAAGGTGAAAGAATTGTTTTTAGAAGAAAAAGATGAAACTAAGGAGTTAAAGACAACTTTGCAGAGGATAAAGGATCTAGAAGAGCAACTCAAAACATACCAAAAGAGGGAGAATAATAAGGATGCTAGAAATAGGGAATTGGAAGAGAAATTGCAAAAAATTAAGCAAGGGTTAGGGTTGGAAACATTAGCACAACTGGCTATAGTTGAAATGAGTAAAAGGAATCAACACCCTACAAACCAATTGAATACCCAAGGACACCTAATGCTCCCATTGTGGTAACACTTGACATAGATTTATGAAACAAAACAAAAGAATTTTCTTAGAAGTAAAAAGACCAAGAAAAGGAAAAATTAGAATTATTGGCAACTCATGCCAGAGTGGTTGAAAAAAAAGAAACACATATTAAGAAATTAAAAGTAAAGATAGAAGAATTAGCGGACAAAACAATCCAACTATTGAGGTGTAGACCTCCAGCCAAGGTGTATACTTTGTTTCTCCCAGAAAAATTTCTTAGTTTTTAATTAGCCAAATAATTAGTGACCTCCCTCTTGTAGTAAATTCACCAACACTACTTTTAAAATTATTCCAACAATCCACACTAGAAATACAAGATTAGTTGTGTGAATTCTATTTACACAACTTGATTCTTCCCTATGAAACTAATTGGAACCCTCTTATGTTTTTAGGAGATGCTCAACTTAGGGCATTAGCTTCCTATATCTGGAATGAACATATGAGGGGACAGTTGCAATAGGAATATCAAGAAAGAGAAAAATCATCCCCTCTTCAGTTAAGGGAAGAATCAGAAGATCTAGAAGTAGTGGTGGATCAATGGATAGATCTTATAAAAAAGGATAGAGTGGAAATGAAAATAATGGAATGTAGGGAAAAAGACTACAAGATATTTCAAGAACTTGTAATAGTAACAGTTAAGTAGGAACTTAAATTTTCCCAAGATAGATGGAGGGAGCTTACCCAGAATTCAAAAATAAGGAACCCCATTCCATTTTCAACTATGTGGCAATAGTCAAAAGAGAACATAAGTACATCATAGTTACCCTAAAAATGGAATTACTTGGCTTCCTCTCACCTTTCATCCTCCTTTCCTTTTGTTTCCTATCCCACATTGGACATGAAGGAAACTAGAGATAGATACAACATAGGAAGATAGATGGGCGAAGATATTAGATCAACAAGGATTTTACTTGAAGTAGAGGATAGGGGTAACCATAGTGATGGACTACAAGTAAATTGCATTGCAATATAACCTTCAGCCTTGAACTTGCTCAAGGACAAGCAAGAGTTTAAGTTGGGGGAAATGATGAGCCATAGAATTGACTAGTTCCTACTATAATTTCATGATTTCTATATTATTTTTGCTAAGCTTTTTAAGAAATTACCAAGACCTTTTTATATACCTTTAAGCATTTCAAGCATTTAAAGACTATGTATGTGGTATTAATGAATGTATGCATAGATTTCAGATGTCTATAAGTTTAATAGAATTTATTGATTAATTATAGTGATTAACTATGAATGTGCCATTAGAAATAAGACTAACCCTTGCAGCTCAAAGACCTGTCAACCCACAACAAAGGGGTGACAATTCAACACAACGAAGGAGTCAATCAACCATGACATCAACATGTTTTCCAAAATGGGATGAAGATGATGGATGGGAGTTATGGACATAGTTATCATGTGGCATTTCATCTGTTGAATAAACTTGGAAGAATAAGAAGTATGTTTTGAATAGGAATGATAGCTATTATGAGATTGCTTTGTCCAACACATTCCTATGATATAGTAGCTTTCTTAAAAGATGTAGAACCCTTGTTTGATTTATGCACTCTTGCTTCTAGTAGTTAGTTGCTTTTATAAATTTAATGAACTCAAGTCCTCTTCCTATCTCCTAGGAAGAGTCAAAGTTTGTAGATAAGTCTATTTATAGTTTGATAATAATTGAAATCTAACATGCCCTATTTATAAAGGTGTCTTGTTGAGAGACTGGGTTAGTTAGAAGATATATGCTAGATCTTTACAAAATTTGGATTGAATAAGCAGTTGCTACATTGTGTTTTGATGTCTAATCTATTAAAATAAAGAATATTTCTCTATATATTTGATTCATTGAGTTAATTGAAGATATTGTGGAACATAGAACTCAAGCAAGGGTAACTTGAGGTACTTCCAACTCCATGTATAGTAGTAGTATTTTAGATTATGCATTGAAGTTTTAAATTTTGATTCTTAGTTTACATTACAATTCATTGTTATTTCAAGATTTCAAATTCAATATTTAATTTTGTATTCAACCCAATGATTAAGTTAGAATAGATGCATGTTGTAACATAGATTAATCAATTACAGTCAATGGAAGTAGTAGGTACCCATAGCAAATAGCACTAGTTAGATTACTTATTCTATTTTATTTAAGTAATTTAAGTTATTTTGAATCATTCTTTCAATACTTGTACTCAGTTTATTAAGATAGGATTCTTGAATGCATATATAGTGTCAACACTATCTTAAGTTTATGATTCCTTGGTTGAAAATTAAATGAAGCCCTTTTTTAATGATGAACTACTTAGATATGAAGGATATTCAGGTCCAATAAGTTGTGTGAATGAATAGCTACACCAGTTAATTAGGTATTAATGGAAAGCTCTAAAATCCCCTATGAATGATTGAGATATCTTCTATATTGAATTTTGTGGCCTCCTCTCACCAAAATTCTATATATGGTGCATGTACCTAATAAAGGCCATCATGGATCTAAAGGGTAGTTACCAAGTTCCTAACCACATGAATATACTCCTTATCCATTTATTTGGTATCTCATCCAAATAATCAAGTATACGGTATGGCATTTCTAACATTTATCCCTTCACTCTTTCTCTCAATTATTATTATTTTGTAAATTCTCCCAAGTTCCTTTTGGTTATCTTTGCACACAAATTATATTTGTGGCTATATAAATATAGGCCTAGTCCCTTTGTAAATATATATATTGTCTCTAGATGAATGAAAGTGATACTTTTGGATTTTTTCATCATATAGAAACTTGACAAGTGTCCCCTAGTTTAATTTTATGAATATGTTTGTGTTTTTTTTCTTATGACCCTTGGATGGAAGTATATTTTCTATGCGTTGTTAGATATGATAATGTTGGTTGAGGAAGCTCTATGCATATGTAACTTAGTGGAAGTAAGTTGAGTTAGTATTGCCATGAACATTTATCATTCATGAATAAATATTTTTTGCATGTTAAAGAGAGGGATGATGTATATCAATGATCTTTGACATATCTCCCCCTTTTAATTTTATTTTTCTATCCCTACCTCATTCTTAAACCTTTCTAACCCTTATCATCTTATCCCTTTTCCTTGTCATGTTCGTGTAGGGTAAATTAACTATTATATTATATTATGCTATACATTTTTATAATAGTTTAGATTTGTATTAGATTAGATGTAGAATAGAAGAGGAAGTTGGCTTGTTTTAAAGATTCACATTGAATTTATGAAATTTGTAGATACAAGTTTCCATATTATTTGAGCTTCTCAAAGATAGAAAACCCATGGATAAAATCATCTTTCCATTATAATTGTTAAGTGGTGGATACATAATTTGTCTTGCACACCCAAGATAATTTCAAACCCCTCACTTTTCTATGAGCATCTAGGTCCTCAATCTATCTCCTTATTATGAGAAAATTTTCCTTTACGCCACAATAATTTTCATTACCAACACTAAACAAAATTATAAAATATAATCAAAATTTAGGAAATAAAACATGCCCTACAAATATATCTAAGGAATAACCCAATTAAATTTAAAACTTAGATATATAAGGATTTGGGACTATGGTATTGAAACTAATAATACATGTGCTAAAAATGTAAATGAGAAATATTAGGGATGTGTACCTATAAATTGGTATGATCTTGACTTTGACTATTGTGACACTTCAACAAAAATTCAAAAGCTAGAATTTGGATTTAAATTTGGTGTTATATTGCAACTATAAGAGAAATTATCATCTAGAACTAGACCATGATAAAGAGCTATGTTGAATGAGACTTAAGAATTTGAGGTCCTATGAGAGGGATAAGATCATGATCCAATCTATGATATGTGGTTCTATCATAGTAATAATAAAGTTTTATCATGATTAGAAGTATGCCTTTGATACCTAAAGAAGGTTCCTTGGATATTAGAAGTAGGGAAAATTGGATGGTGCTAAGAAGCATTATTGGGACCTTTTTATAATAGTAGGGAAGAGTGATAAAGTTCCTTGTTATTAGTTAGGTCTTAATATGATGAAACAGAGAAACCAACCCTCTAACATAAACTCCCAAAAACAAAAGATGTACTCAACAATTGTTTGCAACAACAACAAAAAATCTGCAATAAGTTTTCTTCTTTGTTCATTCAAAATCTCTTAGAAATTCAAGAATTGCATAACATAAATAAAACTAAATGGTTGTGCAGCCATATAAGCTAATGAAAATCATTAAAATTTTGAAATATACCTGATACAAAACAACAAGGATCAATCCCAAATTGATCTCCTTCAATCCAACTTCTTTCACAAGATTCTAGCTCCTTCAACTTGCATTCATCATTAGAAATCACTGCTGCAAGCAAACCATAAAATAATGAATCTTCTTTCTATTGTAGCACACCTTCAAACCTACAACAAAAATTTCTTCTTGGTCTCTTCCAACCTTCTTTTAGCTAAAGCTCTCAAGCTCCCTTCACACAAACTTCACTAGCTCACTATCTTTCCAAATATGGAGCTCACTAGCTCCCTAAACCATGGGCTTCTATGCAAATGAAAATTTGCAACAATGGAGTCTTTGAGTCCTCTCATTAATCCAAAAAAATCTCCCCATCTCACCTACAAAACTCCCAAAGCCACCTCCCCAAATGACAAGGCTTGAATATATAGATTTGTGACTGAGGAAAACTACTATGGTTTTCCAAAACCACAAAAAAAACCCATCACTTTTTCCTATCACTGCTCCATCATTGGTATGAATTTTCTAAAATGATTATCTGCATTTGGTGCAGCTCATTTCTAGCTTTTTGAATCATTTTGAAATTCTTAATTTCATTATCATATGAGAAAGTTATGGCCATTTTACTGAGATTGGGTCTCACAATTACGACCCAGACATGCAATAACATGCAAATTTTGTGGCCAACATGCAAATACATGCAAGAAAAATGGAAGATTCTTTTGCACCATTTTATGATATTTTATGACACGTGTACATGCAAACAAGACTTTTTGACCTTCTCCAAAAGTGAACACCCAAAAGGCATATTCCCCTCCAAGATGCTTTCACTATTGTACCAAAACTTATTTTCCATCCGATTTACAATTACAATTTCACACCAAGGGAATTTACATTGTTGCAAATTAAAATATTATTCTCCTAACCCCTAAGCCCTTATTAAAAATAAACAAAAACTAAAAGAGCAATATTTTTGGTGATGCAAGATTGCCTTACACCCTAGATCACAATATGTGTTCAACATTAATCAAAACAAATAAAATAAAGGTCTTGGATATTGATGTAAATAGAGGATATTTGATAGTTGAACTTGCAAGTGATTGATATGAAAATGTGTTCTTATAATAATCAATTTATTTCATTTTGTTAGAATGAAATAGGGTGATGACTTTAAATACAAGCCCTAGGCACCAATTCAAAACCTTTGACATGGTAGTTGATAACTAGATCATAGTCTTAAATATTTAATTTGAGAACTAACTAAATTTTATTTTCAAAATGAAGGATGGCACTATGGTTATGATCTAGTCCAAAGGATGGAATTCTAGATGCAATACCATATAAGATGGGAAATGCTTTGGGAATTGGATCAAGAATATTTTGAAATCGGTGATATAACATAATAGAGTGTTGTATTTATGTTTAGTATTTGCAAATGTACCAAAAGAAACCGATTAATTACTATGACCATGTATTAAATACTTTAATACAAATTAATGGAAAACAAATGGAGAAAAATGCAAGGGTATGCAATTTTATCATGGACAATACATTGACCATAATTATTACAAATATCATTAAATTTTAATTTTATATTTTGCATTGTAATTGTAATTTTTATTCTATTATATATCATGTAAATAAACCAAAGGGTATGATTTGAAATGGTGCTTTTTAAAATTATTTTATACACATTTTATAATATTTCTTTTTTATAATATAAATTATAAAAATGTAATGTCTTTAATAATAATCACATATCTTAATTTAGTTTATCATTTTAATTATTATTTTCAAAATAAAATGCTAGTCCCATGAAATTTGTTATATTTTTGAAGGGAAATAAAACACACCCTTTAAAATATCCAAGACCTAGAATTGTTGATTAGTTGAATAAGTCATTCAAACTAATTAACATTTTAGATAGATATAAGGAGCAATGTATGATTAATAGAATGAAGAAGGATAAATGAGACTAAATTTAAATATGTACTAACAATATAAATGAGTATGATTAAGGTTGTTTATCTTGGAAGCGCTAAAAGGTAGACTTTAAGTGATGCCACATTGCATTTGAAGACTAATAATTAAAATTTACAGCTAGTTTTTTATTAGAGAGTTGAGACAATTGAAATTCAAGAATTTGAGTGTTTGGGGCATGATCACAATAATGATCTTGTCTAGGGTGTGATTTCATTTTGATTTTCATGATTTATCCCAAGTAAGTTGACACCTGTGAAACCTGATTGCCTGATGTATATCTAAGGTAAGGAAAAATATGTGGTGTTGAGGAGCACCCAAATACTTGTTATAGAAGGATTGAAGTTTTCAACTTTCTTATGCAATCCTTGATATTGAGTTAAAAAAGATTAAAACAAATAGATAAAAGGTGGAAATGGATGTTGAGATGAGATGACAATTAGTTCCTAATGAGGTGATGGTTGGATCTTCCTTGCTAAAGCCCAATACAAACCAATGAGTTTTTGTGAGGATGATGTACTTGTAATGAGCCTTGACAATGCATGTTAATTATTGGTTGTTGACAGATAGTTGATGTTCGATGCTAACAGATGATAACTAATGTCTAATTCCTAGAAAATAAAGAAAGCTTTTGAGATATTTTGATACTTTATGAAACAAAAGTGATAATGTGAAAGTTTCTTAGAATAAAACATTTATATACACAACTCTAGACATAATTTAATAAATTTGACACTAATACCAATAGATATTATATCCCAAACTTATCAACATTCAAATACAAAATTTGAAATTTGAAAAAGATAATATAATTATGTCTGTAATTTTGTCTAAGATATATAATTATAGACATAATCTAATCTAAGATAAAGAAGCCAATAGAAACTAAGTCAAACACTTAACAAAATACTTAATTGAATCTTTGCTTCATAAGTACGCCAAAATATCTAAATCACATGCTAAAATCATAAATCTCCTAATACATAGAACCAAGATTTTTAACTTTTCTCCTCAACAATATTGGGCATATTCCATAATATATAATTAAATATTTACAAAAGTTAAAACGTGCAATTTGACAAGGCATTATCACCTACAAAAATGTACAAAGAATCTTTCTTTTTTAAGATAAAAATAAATTTAATGGAAAAAAAATCGATATGACACGACAAAAAACGGCAAGTTGGGGACCATGTCATAGAAAGATTGGTTCTTTTAAATTATCTATTATTCTTTTAAAAAGTGGAACTATATTTTAAATTATTAATTTTGTTTTTTACCTTTGAGTTAAGGACACATATATCATTGAATGGAAAAATATTTGCATCATCTTAATTACACGAAAATCAATGAATTTTTTAATAAATGGGTAATTATATTAAATATATATAGGAGTCAAAATGCTTGTGAGTATAACTAAATCATGAAATAATATATGAAGTTAGGGATTTAAATAATTGGATGTTTATGTTTTTTCTTTATGTTTTGGATTTATAATAATTAAGTTGTCTTTAATTATATCAATTGATATGTAAATAATAAGTTTTGTTGGTTGAAGTTAGCAAATAATCTTATTTACTTATGATTTTGACATTATTTGTTCATTTATGGTTCAAAATATATTTCATTAATGTGGTTAAAGTTTAATTTTAGATGTGATTTAGATCATTGTCATTACCAAAAGTTAAATTTAAATTCAAAAACTGTGTTTTCACTAGCCATTATAAGGTAATTAAAGATAAATTGTCAAAATTACAAGTTAGGATCATGCAAATTTAAAGACCGTTCCTAATTGGTGTTGGTGTGAACAAGGATATCACCTAAATGGTTCACCTCCTAAGTCTTATTCAAACTTGTTAGTTATTTTTACTTAGGGTACACATAGGACACTTATATATGTGTCTCATGTCATGTGGTTGTGACACATGTCATAATCTTATGTTTACTTATCCTCTCACCTTACCTATATAAGCAACACCTCATATGCATCGTTGATTCATTGTATCATTATTTTCATCCATTATCAAGCAATTTGTTCTCTTGCTACTCTCTTGCAAAAGGTAACTTTGGTTTTGCAAGCGACTCTTATATAGTATTGTAGTTAGGCAAGGCTAGGAGCCCCAAGCACCTATAGTGTGGCTTACAATGGGGTGGTGTTGGAAATAAGTCATGCCCAAACCAACAATGAATTGGTCACAAAGGGGCCAATAGCTACTTGTAAAACAATTTGACATCAAATGGAAGGTCCTAAGTTTGAGTCTTAGCTAGTCCATGAACAATAACTCTTAACAATTAGACTAAATAGTTTTGGATTAAAGATTGATATAGAATGATTAGAACACACATCTAGAGTTTAATTTACAAGTGAAAAGAATAATTTATAATACCCAATAATAACATGGATAAAAAATAATATAAAACCAATTAATTTTTGTAAGAACAAACCTTCAAAGGAAGATGTAGCCAATAACAAATGTTGTCATCACAAGTGGATGCCACTTGATACTGACTCAACTTACAATGTAATAGTGACATGATATACAAGAAGTTATGTCTCGAATGTGGAAGGCATAAATAAAGGGACAAGGTTTCATGTGCAAACACCTAACTATGCTAGAATTATGGTTTATCTATTTTACTTATTTTATCACCACTATACAAAAATAATTCAAATTTGTATGACTAACAAACATTCCTAAAAATTATCAAAATAACATCATAACATTCAATCACAATAAATTCTACATTAAAATTTTATACATTTTAATGGAGTCAATATAATAATAATATATTAATTCACATTTTAAATATTTTTGTTTTATGAACTAGTATATACATATATTTTTATAAGTTAAATTATATATAGTAATTTTAACTATAATAATTTAAATGGATAAGATATATATAATCACATAATTTCACTATTAAATATTAATTAATTATAATTATAACACTAAATATTATACTGATATAAAATATATATATATATTCATTAGAGATATTTATTTTAAATATTAATCTTATTATTAACTCCAATTAATGATTATATTTATATTTATAACCACATCCTATACTACTTGTAATAATCATTAAATATGATATCATTATTTTGGAGTTAATGAGTATATATATAATCATTACTTTACTTATTACACTCAAATGAATTATTGATATGTATATAATCATTAAATATGAACAAAATATCTTACTATGCACATCATAGATAAACTAAATTGGGAGTGAACTCGACCTAATTTCCCAAACTAATGTGAGTGACCTAATAAAATAATAGGAGATTAGTTTGCAATTAATGCACATTGAAAGCATCCTAAAATATTTCATCCCCTACACCAATTGAACTTCTCCCCATGCCTTAATAGGAGTTTCATCACCCATAAAAATAATAGGTGTAGTGCAAGGCTATGAAGAATAATCATCCTAGGTTGAATCCATGTGGTGTGAAGCACCCAAATCAAGAACCCAAGTGGATGGTAGAGATACAACTACTACAAGGACTCTGCTCTTTCCTTTCCCTTCAATTTTATCTTTTTCCTAGAAGAAATATCATATAACAAACTCTATTTCATTGACTCATAAACATTGTTGTTTGTTCTTCTCTAAAATATGTGTCAAGTGATCAATATTTTTCTCATATGATCCATTTTCTGCTTATCCTTATTTCCTAACCATTTCTATTATTTTGTGTCTTGGTTAGTAACAATGGTATGTGACTTTTCACTCTTGACAATCTCTAAAATAGAGGCATTCAACTTGTTAACACATTTTTCCTTTGCGAGGAGGAGGGAGAAACCATTACTCATCTCCTTTTTCATTGTGTTTACTCCTAGAGAGTTCATCAAAAAATTTAGTCTATGTTTCTCCTTAGTTTGGTTTAGCATAAGAGCGCTAAGAGTATAGTGGGTTGTTGGAGCCCCTTGTTTAAACATCCCCTACTGTCTGAGCTATGGTGGAAAGCCTTCCTTCTAATTGGTTGGGCACTCTAAAAAGAACATAATAATCAAGTTTTCAAGGAAAAAAATACCATTGGAATATCCTTGCTAACCAAATTGTTTAAAATATCAAGGAAAATCTCAAGTCTGTGTCCATCAACCCTAAAAGAAGCCCCTCCAATTCAGAAGTTAGTGTTGCTGCTTCTTGGGGCATTATTGTGTTCTAAACAATTTGAGTTCTAAAATTCCTATTGGTTGTAATAATATTTCTTAGACCCCCCAACCCAAGCTAGTTTAAACTTAACTTTGATGGATCAACTAAAGGGAACCTAAGTCGGGTGAGAGGGGTGGCATCCTCCAGGATCATAGGGGAAAAATGAGTGGTTAATCTTGGCACCCAAAATTCCATTTTTGTTGAGGTGGCAACGTCCTATCATGGGATTCAACTAGCTAATCATAGATGTTTCACTAAATTGGCTATTTAAGGGGACTCCAACAATACTATCATGATGTTTAAGGGTGAAGCCTCCCCTTGTTTGTCGTTACATGACCTTATTGCTTATGCTTATCTCTACATGATGGGATTAGGACAATGCTAGATAAGGCATGTTTATCAAGAATAGAATTCGATTCCAGATGGAATAGCCAATTTAGGAGCCTTTGTCAATAATATAAAAGTTTGGGATGATATTCTTATGATTTCAAAACATGTGAGAAATTTAATTATAAATAAAGTGACCTTTCAAATTGCACAATATTTCAAAGACTGATTAGTATCTTCCTCGAGATCATTATGATAGCACGTATCCTCTCAGTTACATGAAGGATAATTATTGATCCTCACTTATTGGATCCTCATATCAATATTTCCTCATCTGTGGTTACTAATTATTTTTGGATTCATCAGTGGTTGGGTCTAAACCACTATTCCATTGTTAACCTATCTACTGATATGGGTGGGGATCTAGTCCAACAAGAGCCTAATAGTTGTGACTTTTTGAGAAATGACTTTGAATTATGGCCTATCTTGTAGAAAGGGAAGCTATCCTCGTACATTGAAGCCATGAAGAGACATTACTTGAACCTTTTTGTTGAATTTTCTAATTCCTAGAAGGAAGGCCTTGTCGAGGTTTAGGGCCTCTCATTTGCAGTATTTTTGGAGCTTATATTGATGGCTACAAGCCTCCCCCTTGAGGGATATAATATCCCTTAAAAACCTAAAGGGAACTACTAAAGATACGTGAAGAAATTCCTTAAGAAAGGTGAAAAAGTGAATAGGATACATAATGGATATAATAGAGAGGACTTGTCTAGTGTACAAAAGAATATAACCAAGGTTTTAATGAGGTATGTAACACTAGATGACCACTTTACAAGATTTCATGCCCATCTATTTCAAATTTTAAATAATTTTTGCCACAATATTAAAATGAACTTTCTTTTTGGATCCACTCCTCTTTGGAGCAATCAGTTAAAGTTGTTTAAGACAGTGGGGAGTCATTGCCTCTACATCAAGGTTTGATAAATACAAAATTTATTGGCATAATGTGGCTCTTTCCTTGACCTTATCTTCCCTCCCACAAGTGGTTAACCCAACCCTTACTCACAAAAGTGTTACTAAAATTTTAGAGGAGAATCCCATCACCCATGTCTCTACTACTTATTCTACTCCTGCCATTAACCTAGAATCACTAAGTCTAATCCCCCTTGAGCTTCCAAAGGTAAGACCCTCATGTCTAAGGTCCCTACTCCCTCTGATAAGCAAAAGAGTGTCTTTTGAGGACCCCCTCCAAATTTCCATCTTAGATGATAATTTTGCCTCCTCATGGTCCCCATCACCTGATGCTTCCCCTAATGACTCCCCCTAGCTCTCTACATAAATTTTATGCTATTTCCCCCTCTTACCCCAAGTGAGATGTTGAAAAAACCCATTAGCCTAAGGACACTCCTTTGGAATTCTCTAACCATTGTCAGCCCCTTAAGGGAGAAGTTGGATGAGCTTTATAAAGCCACCAACATTCAAAATGAAAACATCAAATGGTTGTTGTCCCAATTGATAATGGTCAAAAATGAAAAAATTAAAACCTAGAGACTTCCATGCTTAAAAACTCTAAAGAATGGTTGGGTGAGGGGGAGGATATAGATCACGAGGAGTTGCTGAGAGGAATGGCTAATACTTTTGACAATTGGGCCAACCTAGAAAAAGGGACCTATCATGAAGATTAAAATTACTATTGAGTCCCCTGAGGAGTGTATGATATTGAGGAATGAGGTTACTAATCTCCACAACAACCATGAAAAAATCCTCCTTAGTTTGTAGGAGATTATAAAATACAACAAGGAAATGGTGAAGAACATGGTGGTAACCATTTAGGTGTTCTAGTAGGAGCTTGTAATGCCAATCATCCTAGGAATGAACAATTGAAGGTCCCTTAAACCAGCTCTAAGAAAAAGAGAAAGAATGTGGAGTTTGCACCATCTATATCCCCAAGGAAATTATTAGAAAAAAGAACCAAAAGGCCCTGTCCTTTGAAGAAAAACTCTAGTTTCTCTCCAAGGAATGATAGACCATTAAAGGTCTCATCTCCTTGGAGATCAATAATTAGCCCTGTGTGGTTGTTGGTCCTTGGTTTGTCCCATTTATTTTTTGTGTTTCTACTTTTCTTTTCTTTTAGTTTTTGTCTTTATCTTTTATGTTGTCTCACCACTTGTGAGAACCTTTTGCTTAGTCTCTATAGTTGTTTTGTAATGGGTTTGGGCCCTTCTTGATTTATCTTTATCAAAACAAAGGTATGTAACTTAGAGTATTTGAGAGTACCCATCTAGATTAGATTATTTTTATCCTTGGTTGGAGCCATGGAAAATACATATAAAGATAAAATTGTGAATGGAGCTCCTAGGGAATCCTTTGGGGCATACAATATAAAAACAAAGATTGAATAATCAAAACCAAGTTTGGAGAGACTACTCAGGATCAAATATATATATTTTTTCAATTCCATACCATTTTAAATGTAATCTCAATAATTTTAATACGTCGAAGAAGTCTTGAATGGTGTAAAAATTAATATGACTAAAACTAATTGTTTCATTTTCCAACAAGTGACCTATCATGACATATTGAACCTCACAAAAACTAGTCAACTTAGTCCAAATATGATTAGGAGAATCTAAATACTTAATATTAAATAGAAGTTCAAGAGATACAAACAAACTCAATAATTCATAGGCCTCATCACAATTGTTAAACCATTTCAATATTTTTTTTGCATCTATAGTAGGCTCTATCTTTGTACCCATAGTTATTTTGAATAATCCCTTGCTTAACAAGATTAATATTTTAGATTTATATTTATAATAATTGTACCGTGTAAGTAGATAAATTAATAATTATTACATAGTGTATACACCTAAAATCGGTCATGGCATTTAATTAATTAAATACTAGTTATTTAATTAATATTTCGACTACGTATAAATAAATTATCAATTTATTTATATTTTTCATATTCTAAATTCTCCAAATCTAAAATCATATTCTTCTAAATTGATTAAAAAAACAAATTTCCATAAGCTTGTTTTATTTAATTAATCTTCACTAATCTCGATTAGGAATTCAAGCACATGTCTACAACTTTTTGTGCCACCTCACCAAGGTCACATGAAATTAAATAATTCTAATTTTTAAATTAGAATTATCTTCAACCAATTTTTAAGCACATGGCTTATTCTTCACACACTTCAACCAATTTTCAAACATATGGTCTTTTCTTCCCACACTTTAGTATCCCATCCATTTGGCATGTTGCCTATTGGTCAAGAGATTCCTCCATTAGTTTGGCATGTTGTCTTTGGTCAAGGGGACAACATCTTGATTCTCTCCATCTCCACCGTCCATTCTTCTTGTTTGAATCTGGACCATTGATTGTTGCCACCTCACAAGATGCTTGGAAAAGGCTATAAATACAACCCTTTGGCATTGTATTTTGCATCCACTTTTGAATAGAGTTATCATGTAGAAATATTGTTTGAGCTTGGGAGCACTTTGGAGTCTAATAGTTACATTTTATACCATGTTTTGCATCATAGCTAGATATTAGAGTAATACTTTGCTTCATATTTTCATTTTATGTCATCCTTTGCATCAGAGTTGCATTTTAGATTAGCATTTCCATAGTTTGCATTTGAGCATATGTAGAATCATCCCATCTCGATACCATAGTATCTACCTCGAATAATCTAGCATCATCATCCATTCATCATAGCATCCATCATCATTTTTATCATATAGTTTCATGTAGGAATTTAATTGGCTTGCATGTTGAATACTAATCTCATTTCTTAAGTGTCATTTTAATAGCCTTTGTGCACATAGAAATCTGAGGGCCAAAGGGTTAAAGGAATCTTTAAGAATAGAGGACAATGAGACGTTCTTAAAAGATTTGTTTTGTTGCAATTTAGAGTAGCTTCTTTGCTTCGAATCTTTGATATAATTCATTTCATTAAGGTTTGTGTTGATTTACTAACTTTCCACATTTCACACTCACACAAAATGGCACCCACCATGGAGCCTACCCCATTTTTTTAACATTCTCGAAAATTTATGTTTGTAGGTTCAAGTGTTAGAATTTTGGCACAAATGACACTTTCTCTGGCACACTTTGCCACTCATTCAGTGCATATTGCAATTTTTCAAAAAAATTCACTAGGGTTCCAAAACATCTTTTTTGAGTTTTAGAGCATCTTGCATGTCTTTTAATGCATATTGTAAGTGTTTTGGCACATATTTCTTACAGATTAGCGCATATTATCTCTATTCTAGTGCATTTTATCTTTGTTTTGGCGCATATTACATGTCTTCTGGTGCATATTGTCTTTGTTCTAGCGCATTTTGTAGTTTCATTGTTTTTCACTAAATTCGAGAGCTAATTCTCTGTGTTTTTGTCTTGCAAGTTTCCCAGATTCACTGTCAAAGACTCAAACATAAACTACTAACATATTGTAGGGGCTAGAAGTGATTTAATTTTTTCATTTTGGTTAAGCTAGGAACATAGCTTAATTAAAAAGATTAATGAACACCATGTCTTTCATGCTTGATGGATGGTAGGCATATGCTCTCCCCTTAACTGGGTGACCAAACAGCTAGACTCATTCACTTTTTGTTTGCGAGTGTGAGTTGAGTATATCGCGTGTGTTCTCTTTTTTTTCACACAAAAATAAAGATTGATTGAACTACATATGTACTTGCTCTTTTGTTTATCCATAGAGGGCCTGCCTTGTGGGAAAAAGTAATCACCCAAGGGAATGACCCAATCGGTAACACGCTAAAGCCAATCGACTTCCAACTGGGATATAAATGTGGGTACTTTGGGAAAGTTCAAGTATCATGAGGATTGTTTTGGCAAGAAGGGCAACAATGGTCTCTTGCCGCATGGATGATCCCCCTCAAAAATAATGCCTATATTAAAACCCTTTGTTGTAGCAAGGCCAAAATCCTTAATCTATTTGTTGGTGCAAGAACGGTCATTTTGAAGCTGTCCCACATTCTTGCGGATTTTAGTAGAGATGAGAAATATGCCATGGGAGATTCATGGGTATTGATGCTTAGCTGCATCGTAGAAGTGAGTGTCGTGGAGGCTAGCCAGTGTGGTCAAGCATCTAATCATCTGCTATAAGTAAGTGCAACTGGAGTAAAATCCAAGTGGGAACTTAGCAAATATAGTCCTACACGACCTAAGTTGTACATGTCTGATGTGTCTTTACCAATGTGTTTTTGAACCAATTTCAAACAAAAACGTCATATGTTGAAAGTGAAAACCATGATTCAAAAAACCTTTCATTGAAACAACCAAGTCTCTGACTAGAAAATATGAAGAATCAAACAAACTTCCAAGAAACGACATTATTCTCCTAGTTTGGCACATCTTGTAAACCTTCTAGCACATGTTGGTTGCCTTATGGTGCATCTTGCATTCATGCATACTGTCCAAGTTACTATAGTCAAAATCTGCTTACAAAGCCTTGTAAAACTTTTTGGGGCATCTTGCAAGTCCTGTGGCGCATCTTGTGAGTCCTGTAGTGCATCTTGCACCTATTCTGGCGCATCTTGCACTTGTTTTGGTGCATCTTGCACCTATTTTAGCGCATCTTGCACTTGTTCTAGCACATTTTGCACCTATTCTAGCACATTTTTCACTTGTTCTAATGCATATTGCACCTGTTCTAGCACATTTTGTAGACTAGAAAACCAGTGACCTAAGTTCATCTCTTGTTTGATAGTCAGTCTCATTCCGAGAATCCTCAGCAGTGTTCAGTCGTTCCTTAGTTTCACCAATAGTCTAAACTTTCCAAATAGGTCTAACAAGTGAATATTTCTAGCTATACCAAGATCTAACATCCTAAAGTTCCCAAAATCATTCAAAACATCTCTGGTTTTCAAGCTTAGTTTCCTCATCAAGATCTATCATTCTTTCATTATGAAATGAAGCTTAATTAGATTCACCCTAGTGTGCGTCAATAGAATTTTTCATTCTATTTGAACTTGGGTAAACCCTTGGCACTCCCAAATTGAAGATCAAAGTTTAGTTAAAACTATAAGACTTGTATGCCTATTCAAACAAGGTTATAAAAACGAAAACTCAAGGAAAAAGGATTTGAAAATCAAAACATTGAAGAGTCAAATCTTGAAACTCCAACCATTGAAACTCCAATCATTGAGACAAAAAACCATCATGGCTAAGATTAATAATACCCCCTTCATAGGTTTTATCAACCTGAAATAGATGAGGATCAATTGAATGCTTTAGCCCATCAAATGAAAAACCTTAAACAACAAATATGGGATATGCAAAGGGAAATGACCACAAAAAGATATTTGTTGTCAGATATCTATTTTTATCCATCTGATAGAAATACGAACATGACACAGTCTCCACCAACAACTACATCATCCAACTTCAATTTCTTTGAATTCTTGAAAAATTTAAATGAGAAACCCAAATCAAAGTCTTCAAACACAAAGGATATTGAACAATCTTACCATGTCATGCATCTATCTTCATCTCCCATAATCCAAAATATACCTCATGATTCTTTCACCCAAGTTAACGATTCCATCCAACCACTTTCTTCTACATCCAATGATTCTTGTCAATATCTCAGTCCAAACCATGCTAGCATAAACTCCTTTACACATCAAGATTAAAGTATTCTTTCCACTTCATCTAACGATATCAAAATTCCATAAGTTCTTCCAATATTTGACCAAGACCCCATCTCTCAAAATTTTTATGATAATCCCCTCCTTTCACTTTTCATCCACAAGGATTCCCTTCCATCTCAAGAGAAAAGTATCCTTCCAAGTCCTCCTTACACTCCATCTCAAGATTTCATTGCATCCTAGGAGCATGATAATTCTTCCATCCTGTCTAATGATGTCCTACCATCTGATGATGAAGATATGCTTTCTACAAAATCTCATGATTCCCTTCCTCATCAAGATCAAGGTACACTTCCATCCGAGGATATCCTTTCATTCAATGAAGATGTTCATCCTTCTCAAGATCAAGATATGCCTTTCATACCACTTCATGATGATTTCACACCTAATAAAGAGAAAGTTACTCCACCTTCTACACCTCGTGATCCTCTTCCAAGTCAAGATCAGAACACCCCATCATCCCCATGTCAATATCCTATCACACCTATACAAGCTATCCATGAACCCCACACCTGTAAATTGGGATCCTTCACCTTCATACTCTCCAGTTTACTTCCAACAACCATCCTTTCATCCATATCATATCCTCCCAAAAGTGGACCTGCATCTTGTTTCACAAACAATGCATATCCCATTGGTAAACGAATGTGTCAAAGTATGAACTACAAAGGCAAAGGATTAGGCCTTCATGAACAAGGTATCCTAGAACCCATTTTTTCTCAAGAAAACCCATATTACCATGGCCTTGGTTATACACCTAAGTGTCCTAGTCCATCAAACCTACCATATATCTTAGGTCCTCATCCTAATCCACTAAACCTTCCATCTATTGTAGGTTCCCATCCTAGTTCATCAAACCTTCCATCTATCATAGGTCCATATCCTATTCCTCAAGAACAACAAAGGCACACATCCTTGATGCCCTTTCAAAATTCTACCTCCAACAACTCATCTATGATACGTCCATATCATTCATCTCCATCCATCTCTCCTATTGCTCTTGGAAGCAATTTGGGTGTCAACTGTCAAAAGCTTCCATATCAAAATTCACATGTATCAAAGGATCAATATGTCTCCTCAAAGAGGCATGCAAAAATAAAAGAAAATTTGATCCACAATCAAAAGAAAAATAAAAAATGCCACAAAGGCCCATCAAAGCAAAAAGAAAAATTTCCAAGACCAAAAAGGTCCATAAATCAAAAGAAAATTTCAAAAGGCCATAAAGGCCCATCAAAGCAAAAAGAAAAATTTCCAAGGCCACAAAGGCCCATAAATAAAAGGGAAAAATCTCAAAGGCCACAAAGGCCCATAAAGAAAATATCAAAGTCAAAAGTCATGTGGATTCCTAAAAGTCTCATAGAAGCAATGAAATCTAAATTGGCACCCACATTTGCTTAACCAAAAGCTTCCTCCTATCATGCATATATTATCCTCCACATTTCCCACCTTTGATCTCGACAAGGTTAAGGATCTTCTTGAACATCATATATCTTATCCTATATGCTCTATCCATATCTTTCGTACCATATCCTTTTCCTTATCTATATCCCATCATTCTTTCTAAATACATCCTTTCTTCTCATCCTTGGCCTTGATGAGGAATAGGGGAAAATTACTTGGGCCTTGTGTCTGTATCTTATCTAGTTGATCTTGATCATCCCATTCATTATTTGTATCCTTTCTTTCTTCCATTCCATATCTCCTAGCTTATCAAAATCCATGTCATCATGTCCTTTTGTAACCTTGAATCTTATCATGCAAATCATATTTGAGCCTAGTTGTAAAACATTATCCAATCCTAATATATTTTGTCAATCAATCATCAAAAATCATCAATCTTATCATAATTAGAGGAAATTAGTGATCCTAAGTACTTATCATCATCATGCCTTATGGAATCAATCATTCCTGGAATTTTACTCAATCAACCATTATCATCTTTTGACAAGAGATATGTTGCTTGTGTGACATGTTTTGTAGTGAATCTTTCATTTTGATCTATCATTTATCCATGGTTGCATTACCTCTATTGTGGGGCATCTTGTTCCTTCAAACAGTCCTAGCATATCATTTCATCGGGAAAAGGTCCTAGAAAAATACCAAAAACATAAGAAAATGTCCTTAAAAAATGGTTACCTTGATGAAAACCTGGTAAACAAGCATCTTGGCGACAACAAAAAAATTAAAAATTAAAAATTAAAAAAAAAAGAAAACAAGGAAAAAATCGTAAAATCTGAAAAAGTGCAATAAAAACAAGTAGTGAAAACCTGGCAACAGGCGCTATTTGTGATGGGTTAGCTTTTCCATCTATTTGAGAATGTCGACCACTTGCTTTCACCACTTTCTTTTGCCACCTATCTATCTATCCTCAGAAAGCTCCATGTACATATCCTGGCATCACGGTCGTGTCTCACCCTAGAATGGGGGCAAAAACCTGAACTCACTAGGGGCAATAAACTTTGAGCTTGAACCAACATATAAACAGTAGTAGTACAACACAAATCAAAACAATGATCATAGTACCATTCAACATTGAACATCAATCACACAAACATGAACACATTGACCATCCAAATCAAACAGCCAAATCAATCAAATTAAAAGAAAACTTCAAATGGATGATTTTTTTCTAAATCATGGTTTTATCACATCAAATTGGAATGCTCAATTGTTATATTGTGATTTTTGTTATCATATCTTTGGAGCACCTCAATGATGTATCGAACTAGAGGAGCTAGGAAGGAGTATGATTTTTCTTTTTTGTTGTCTGTGAGTTGATCATTATTACTGTGTAAATTGTCATAGGACGTGCTCTACAAAGTATCACTAATGACATTCTGAATTTGCATAGGAAAATGGTTAACTCTTGTTTGTTTATGCAAGCAATACTCAAGTCATCTTGGTTTAATTATACTTAGATGATTGTGTTAACTTGCACTATCAAACATCATGAAAGTAGTACTCAAGTCATCATGGTCTACATATACCATTGATGCTTGTACTCACTTTCAACATTTTAAAGGCCCAATGATGATAAAAAGCACAAAAAATTAGTTGTTATGAATGACAAATTTTGCATATGAGATCTACATGGTTAGAGTAGATTGCATCCATGGTAGTTTTCATTTGTATTTATGAGGTTTCCAAAGTTGAAACAATGATGTTACCTCTTGCATTAATGGATTGAGTACACTTGACATTGGAAAAAACACATCATTCTCATTTAGTGGCATATCGGTTGCATTATCATTTGCATCAATTATAAAACATTTAATTGCATATCAGTTGCATCATCATTTGCATACAGTAGGAAACATTACAACATCATTCATCCATCCATGCATCACATCATAATATTTGCATCAGAAAACACAAAAAATATGTGCATCACATCTCATTTACATAATCAAAATAATTTCATATAGTGGCATTAGGAAAGTGGTTCCATAAGCTTAAATGAGTGAGTCTCTTTAGATTTCCAAAAGAATTGGGAAATATGTCAGGCTTTGTGAAAGCTTAATTTAACAAAGAATCAACTAATGGAAACCTACTCACAACTCTTAGAAGTTGGATAGATTCACTCATTTAAGCTTAAGACCCTTGAAGTCTTGCAAACTTAGATAAGCATAATCATTACATCACATAATCATATCGTCATCACAAAGCATCATAAACATCATTTACATAATCATTATATCTCATTATCATTACATCCATACATAATCAATATGAACATCACATTTCATCACATATCATCATTACATAATCAAATCCATCTCAGATAGCATAAAACATCATTTACATAAATCCATAAAACATATAGAATCATCCATCATGTATTATCATATCATATCATCATTGCATTATCATATCATCTCATCATTGCATACATCATCATAGAATTAGGTACCATCACACAATCATTTCATATACACACTATTTCATTCATTACATCATCAAAATACATCACATACCATAAATAAAATCCATCACATGCATCATATAGGCATCATTCATAAATCATCATAGAATCATAACACCTCAATTGCATCATCATTTGCATCCATAGCATATCATCATCATAACATAGAACTTAAATGCATCCATAGCATATCATCATCATAAACATAGAAATTAAATGCATAATCATCATCCTCATAACATAGAAATTGGATACATCATAGACGTCCATCATCATATCAACACATAGATCATAATCATCATCGCATATCATATAACCTCAAAAAAAACATAATGTCAAGTGTACAAGGATATCCAAATATCGAGAGGTACATCATAAAAAATGGCAGAAATCATAATGTCTCAACTAAATCAATGTATACATCAAGTCTCAATATATCATCAAGTCTCAGTAAATTAATCAATCCTATATTGGGGCATATCAATCAAAGATGATAAACCACATTTCCTAATCAAATCTGATTCCGCCTGCACTAGATGTGAAAATCATCCTATGATCATAACATATTGCAAATTAGTAATCTTATCAATCAATCAACCCATCAATCAGTCAAAATCAATTAACCTATCAATCTAATCAGCTCTAGTGAGACTTTGATCAAATCTCATGAGCATCAATTTATCAACTCAACCTCACCTATCATGAGGTTCATCAATCAATGCACCTTGCCTATCATGAGGTTCATCAATCAATTCAACCTTGCCTATCATGAGGTTCATCAATCAATCCAGCCTCGCCTATCATGAGGTTCATCAATCGATCCAACCTCACCTATCATTAGGTTCATCAATCACTGCACCTCGCCTATCATGAGGTCCATCAATCAATCAAACTATCATTGATCCTCACCTATCATGAGATCAATCGTCAATCTATCATTGACCATCACCTATCATGAGGTCAATCATCAACTATCACATCAACATCATCTAATCAATCGGTTGAATGTGATCATCAAACATCAAACACAAGGAGGCAACATAAGGCATCAATTAATCAATTAATCAATCTAGCAGGCTCAATCTTCTTTTTCAGGAGAAATCATTTCTAGATCATAAAATTTTGAAATCATCACCAAATCATCAAAAATTTCAAAAATTTCAAAAAATCCTAAAATTTTCAAAATTCACTAATTTATCTCCCGAGGGGGCATATATTCGTCAATATCTAAAAATTCAAACACATGGTATTTTCTTCCCACACTTTAGTATCCCATCCATTTGGCATGTTGCCTATTGGTCAAGAGATTTCTCCATCGATTTTGCATGTTGTCTTTGGTCAAGGGGACAACATCTTGATTCTCTCCATCTCCACCATTCATTCTTCTTGTTCAAATCTAGACCGTCGATCATTGCCACCTCACAAGATGCTTGGAAAAGGCTATAAATAAAACCCTTTGGCATTGTATTTTGCATCCACTTTTGAATAGAGTTATCATGTAGAAATATCGTTTGAGCTTGGGAGCACTTTGGAGTCTTATAGTTACATTTTATACCATGTTTTGCATCATAGTTAGATATTAGAGTAATACTTTGCTTCATAGTTGCATTTTATGTCATCATTTGGATCATAGTTGCATTTTAGATTAGCATTTCCATAGTTTTCATTTGAGCATATGTAGAATCATCCCATCTCAATACCATAGTATCTACCTCGAATAATCTAGCATCATCATCCATTCATCATAGTATCCATCATCATTTTTATCATATAGTTTCATGTAGGAATTTAATTGGCTTTTATGTTGAATACTAATATTGTTTCTTAAGTGTCATTCTAATAGCCTTTGTGCACATAGAAATATGAGGGCCAAAGGGTTAAAGGAATCTTTAAGAATAGAGGACAATGAGACGTTATTAAAAGATTTGTTTTGTTGCAATTTATAGTAGCTTCTTTGCTTTGAATCTTTGATATAATTCATTTCATTAAGGTTTGTGTTGATTTACTAACTTTCCACATTTCACACTCACACACATAGCACAAAAAAATAAGTGCAAGAATGTAAAAAAACAAAAAGAAAAAATGACAAAAACTCCTATTATAAGGTGCTAAAATGGCCCTCCTATCAATTACAATGTTTGGAACTTTATGACTATTGTATTTTACAATGTTAATACTTGATTTATTGAGTTTTATAAGGCTTAAAAGTGGCCAAAATATTAAAATTTTAGTTTTAGATACAAAATGAGAAGTAGAGAGAATTAATATGAAGTACATAGAAAAATATGCACTTTCATAAAAATGGATAAAAAAGTAGTCTATTTGTATAGGATATGGCCTTTAAAATGTATCAAAATGAGAATTGTATAATAAAACCTATGATAAAACTTAATTTCAAGAAATTTGGAGTGTTAAATTAGAAAACTAATCGCACTATTATAAAGAGTATGAAATTCTACCCAATTTTAAAATTTTACACTAAAATATACCTTTGTATGGTCAATTTATGGCCTTCCTATACTACTAGACTAAAAAATACACTAGAGAGGTTTAGGGATCCTAGTGGTTAGAGGGACTATCATAGCTTAAGCCTAAAATAGGGCTTGTAGGGCTAAGACCCTATACCTATGGCCTAAAAATTGGTTCACTCAACCTGTATAATGGACCACACAAGCCCCAAAAAATTTTGTTTTATCTATTTTTTTAATTTTGAAAAAATAATCCCATATTGTCATATGATGTGATTGTATGATATACTTAGGCAAAAAAAATTCCTAGATTCTTGTGGGCTAGATTTTAATTATTTTCTATCAACTAGTATGTTTTGATGCCTTCCAAATACAATGGTATGGTTTGCTTGGACTTAAAATGTAAAAATATAGTTGTTCACTTGTAGCCACATTCAAACCCTTTATCACAAAATGGCCCCCCAAAATTTCATTTTGGAAAAATGAAATCCAAAACTAGCTTTCTTGAGCCTTCTAGACATATTGGAAAATTAAAAAAATAGTACCTAAATGATTAAAAAGTTACAAACACCTAGAATCTAGAAAAATAAGTGTAAACCCTAGAGATGTTAGCTTTTCCCATCAATTTTTTAATTATTTTGATCATCCAAAGATGGAAGAGAAGAGCATACTAGGTTTTGAGGAAATATACATGCAAACAAATTAGACCCCCCAATCTGAAAAACTAAAAATTGAAAGATCTATGCTAGCACAACAAGATTTGGTACCATACTAGATTTACAAATAAATTGAAGCCGCCTATAATCTAGTGCAAGAAATAGATCAAATAAAACTTTACTAAAAATCATACAAAATAAAAATAGAAGAATAGAGTTTGTTTCCATAAGATAAATGTAAGAAAATATAGCATTATGAGAGCTAAAAAAGCATGAATAAATAATAAGCTAGAGAAGCAGATACATGTATAGGAAAAAGGTGAGACCAATACAAAAGTAACTCCTAATACCAAAATAGATGCCTACGTTACACATAAAATATTTAATCTACATTGATTATGACTTACTCATTACAAATTAGCAAACTAAACTAAATGTATAAGAAAATACATAATATCCAACTTAGGAAAATAGAAACCTAAACTAACAACTTAGGGGTCTTATCCCACATTAGATTAATATGTATGGTTCATTTGGATACAAAATTCTTCACAATGTGAATTGGACAAAAATTGTTGTTCCTAATGATTTTATTGTCTCTCACTAGCCAACTTGTATAAAGTTGCACAATCAATGTGCACATAATATCTCATTGATAATATATCCATAAAGTTAAAGAAATAAATTTGTTGCAAGTATGGAGGTGTTGTCATTGATTTCAAATAATTGTTGTTTTCATTGATGTCAACTATGTGTTAAGGAAGTTGGTCATTGGTTGTATATGTTGAGGATATTGAGAAAATTGTAATAAAGAAGGTTTGTAGTTTGTGTATGCATAGTTGAGATGTTGAAGAAGTGATATGAGTACATGGAGTTATCCTTATGTTTCTATGTTTGGAGGTGTGTTAGAGTGAAGTAATGTGCTGCAATGATGTCTCTAGTACTTGGTCTCCAAGTTCTTTTGAGAAATTTTGATAAATAAAGGAAACAGTTTCATGCAGGCATTTAGTGTATGCTTCGAGATATGCTCCACATTTCTTTTGGGTTTATTTTATGCTTGTGTAGATCTAAGATATTTTTTATGATTATTGGTAGTTGCTATAGCTAGGATTTGGGCTTCTGGATCATTGTACAGTGTGAGATATTTTCACTAGTATGTGAATTGAGCATTTCAGTGCATCTGGTTGTGGTTTGGGAGAAATGTATTTCCTCTGCATTTCTCTACATTGTGGTTTCAAGACTTGCAGTTTTGAGAATAAGTTGATAAGGTTGTTCTCTTTCTTTTTTCAAGAGGAATTGAGATTTTGTGTTGTTGTCGATGAGTTTTTGAGCTTAGTGTATTATAGCGGTTGGCAGGGTTATTCAAATATACAAAATGATCATACTTTTCAAGTGAAGTTTATTGTGAAGCTTCTAGATGAATTTACATGTGTTCATTGCATACTCTAGATTGTGTTAAAATGAAGTTTGTTGTCCAGAAAGATTGGAATGAGTTAAGGATGTGTATACTTAATTGTTTTATGTGTTTGCATGGGTGTTGGTCGATCTCGTGTTAAACACTACTTGCAAAGTTCAAGGAAGCATGTTGGGACTCATTTAGGTCCCCATTAAGAATGTGTTTTGGGTCACCCTCATTCTCTTCCACTGCAAGAATCCTTTGGTGCTGACCTATTTTAAATTTGTAAATACGAATTATGCATGGCCGACCTTAGAAGGGTTTCAAGGTTGAAAATGATATAAGTATAAGATAAGATGTTTGTGAGTGATATGGATAGATGTGAGATATGTGTGATGCAAGTTTGAGTAGATCAGTGTGAAATTCAAAATGTTGGGTTCCTGAAGGTAGTGAGCTGAAGGTGCACTCTATCATTCAAGCATGTCTGCAAAAGTGTGAGCAAATTGTGGTGGAATTCTTGTTGCATTGAGATAGTTTTCTCTTTGTAACAACTCTCTTCAATCTTCTTTGTAATTTTTTGGTAGTAAGCCCACATTGGAAAGTGTGTCCCTTTTTAGCAATGAGCCTCTATATTTGGTTTTGGAATTCTTTATTTTGTGATCTAATCCTCATTTTTTATTTTTCCCTCATTGGGTTTTCCACATAAATTTGGTGTTCTTATGTGTATGGTTTTACTACTTTCAGTTTTTGTTTTTGCATTTAACAATTACACACATTAACAGAGTAGAATTTTAGTGAATGCTTGTAGATCTAACTTTTGTTGAGATTTTTAAAGGTTAAGTTGCTACAACTGATTCACCCCCCCCCTCAGTTGTCTTGTTCAATAACTGGTATCAAAGTAAGGTTCCTTGGAGAAGAGTATAACTGTTTGAGGAAGGTTCAAGATGATGAAAAAGATTACTATTGAGTGTCCAAGGTTCGATGACACTGACTATGCATTCTAGAAGATGAAGATGCAAGGATATTTGGCATACTGTGGATATGAGATAGAAAATTCTATTCAAAACCAATATGTTGCTCGAGCTAATGGTCCAAGTACCGTTGATGAGATCAAAGCACATGAATAAAAAATAAGGAAAGGTTTATTATTGTAAATAGTCTTTCACATTCTGAATTAATTAAAGTTATGAATCAAAAGACTACTAAAGAGGTTTGGGATAAGTTGGAAAAGATGTATGAAGGAGGTGAAAAGTTCAAACAAGTAAAGTTACAGAACTTGGAGGCACAATTTGAGATCTTGCGAATGGTTGAAAATGAGAACATTAACTCCTACATGTAGAGAGTAGATGAGTTGGTAGGTGGAATGAGAGGACTTGGTGCTCAAATAGATGAATCCAGGATAGTAAAGAAGGTTCTTAAAACCCTCCCCGATATATACAATGAAAAGGTATCTACTATAGAGGAAATTGTAGATTATAATACTTATATTAAAGATTAATTGGTTGGTACTCTAACCTCATTTGAAATCAAAAAGCTTGGTTTTAAAAATATAACAAAGATAAAAACTACTTTCAAGGCTGCAAAATTGGAAGATCTGGATGAAGAAAATCTTGATGTCAAAGTGGAAGCTAATTTTGTAAGAAGAATGAAAAAGGGCTCCAATAAGTATAAAGGTAAATTACAATTCAAATGCTTTAGCTATGGGGAAATAGGTCATTATGCTTCAAGATGTCCAAAAATATTTGAAAGAAATAAATGTTAAAAATTGAGGTGTTTATGTAGCTTAATACTTTGTAAAACTATTATACTTGCTGATCTAAATATGTATTCTTTATTACAGATTCTTTGTGGGTGATTTTTTGATTAATTCATTTTATCATTTATAGAATGAAGACACAAGTTGTATAAGAATTAGATTAGAAGATACACAACATATACCATGGAGAAACCTTTTCAGGAAAAAACTCCACCAAGAATCAATGTATTATTTAATCTTTGAAGTAGATTACAATAACTCCAATCCTTGCTTGAGATGCTTCTTCTTCCTTCAACAAATCTTCTTCACAACTTGCAATAAAACTGATAATAACTCTCTTCAACTTGCTTGAGATATATAAGCTTTAATCAACTTTGTAAACTCAACAAGAGTTACAATTACAACGCTCAAGCCCTGTCCCTAAAAGGTACGCCTATCTCTTGCAAGTAGAGTTATGTCGTGAAGAACAATGTCAATTCCTCATCTTCATGCATTTGGGCATCCCAAAATGAAGTAGTAACTCAACCTTAATTCTATAAATATCTTCAAGGCTTTATCCTCAAAGTAGGTGCCCAAGAGTGGGCCCACTTAACTTAGCCTTCTGAAATATCTTAACATGCAAAGGAGTTAATTCCAAGAAGCCAACTTGGGTGCCCAAAGTGGGTCCAAGTCATTTTCTGTTAACTGAAACATCTCTCTCCACCATTCATGCAAGAATGGTCATCCCCTGTTAACTAAAGGAAGTCACCTATTATTTGTCATGCAACTCAAGTCATTAGTCATGCATTCCAAGTTAACTGAAGTCAACTAGCATTCAACTAAAACAAACTGAAGATAACTAAACTAAACTAAACTAAATTGAACTGAACTTCATGCATGCAAACATCAAACCCTAACTCCTAGGATCTTTACATGCATTCAAAAGTGTTATCTCTTACTCTGAATAGTTAACTGAACTCAAGGTGAGTGTCACCTACCATGTGAGTGCCCCATGTGCCCCTATTATTTAGGAACTCATAATGGATTCCCTCACATGCTCCTAACATTTAAAATTAATTACAAATGCCAATTAACATTATTATTTCATCAAATATTAATCTCTTTCTAATCCTAGTGTTGTGCAACACTTTCCAAGGACTTAGGAGATACATGAAATAAATAATGTTTAGGATTGCAATTAAATGGCATCCTATTTCCAATATTCTACCACTTGACATTATACATTGCAATTATTCTAAACAATGAATAATAATTTTAAATCAAGTACAGGACTCAAGGCCAATGGCCTTCCTACACCAACTAATCAATCCATGCTAACTTCAAATGCAACCTACATAATCATGAAGCTCCAAGCAAATGATTAAAACTAAGAGATCTTATCTGTAGGAACTGGTTTCATAAGATAATCTGCAACATTAATTAAAGTTTCAACTTTCTCAATTAATACCTTCCCACTTACAACCATTTCTCACACAAAGTGATACTGAATATCAACATGCTTAGTACGAGCATGATACATAGGATTTTTTGGATAAACACATAGCACTTTGACTATCACATTCAAGTTTAACTTACTTGCAATTAAAACAAATACCTTTCCCAAGTCTCTATAACCAAACTACCTTTTTGAAGGCATGTGTAACCACCGAGTGTGTTGAACTCATGTTCAACCAAGGTGTAGGCTCCCCAGTCTTTTCAGTTGGAAATTTTTTTCTTGCTAGTAAAAATTCCAACACATGTCTCTAACCATAAGAGAACTCAAGCTTCACCTATTTCTCCAAGTATCCATGAGGACCTGTAACCAACCAATCCATGCCAAACTCCAAATGCAACATAGCACTATCATGAAGTAATCAAGCAAATGATTAATGTACCCAATACCCATGATCTAACCATCTCCTCTTAGGAGATCACATGCACCATAACATACATCCTGGTCTCAAGAGAACATGTAATATGCCAAACTCTAATCTAGAATCAAGAGTAAACCATGACATAATAGCAACCACTCTAAACCAATAAAAAACCATATCCACAATCTCATGAAGATAACCTTACCAATTATGCATCCATGTCACTGCCAACAACTCCCAGTAAACCATGGTATCGAGTTACACATGGCATCATGACTACCATCCTCTTCATGAAGATCACTATATCCTACCAAAGCTCCCACTAAACTATGATACCAAGCTATACATGGCAACAAGATAAACATCAAATCATCATTTTCAAAAGCATATGGAATTTCAAACATATGATCAAAATTATCATAACATGTACCATGCTACAACTCTAAATCGCTAATCAAGAGTATACCATGACATAATAACAAAACCATCCTACAACCAAGAATCCACTTCATTGCCAAATGCTCCCACTAAAACATGATAATGAGCAATCCCATGGCATCATGATGCACATAATCAAAACCGCATTTTTGTCATAAGCTCACACCAAACCTGTGAATCCAAGATCTCAATGGCACATTATAACAAACTTATTTTCCAAAATCAGCAATAAGAAAAATAGTAAAAGCTCCCACTACAGTAAAAAAACCTCCAATCTTTTAAGAGAAGGGAGTCCCAATACTCTACCCAACCTCAACTCTAATACCAAATGTTGAAAATTGAGGTGTTTATGAGGCTTAATACTTTGTAAAACTATTATACTTGCTGATATAAATATCTACTCTTTGTTATATATTCTTTGTGGGTGATTATTTGATTAATTAATTTTATCATTTGTAGAATGAAGACAAAAGTTGTAGAAGAATTAGATAGGATATTAGAAGATACACAACATATACCATGGAGAAACCCTTTTGGAAAAAAAATCCACCAAGAATCAATGTATTATTTAATCTTTGACGTAGATTACAATAACTCCAATCCTTACTTGAGATACTTCTTCTACCTTCAACAAATCTTCTTCACAACTTGCAATAAAACTGATAATAACTCTCTTCAACTTGCTTAAGATATATAGGATTTAATCAACTTTGTAAACTCAACAAGAGTTACAATTGCAATGCTCAATCCCTATCCCTAAAAAGTACACCTATCTCTTGCAAGTAGAGTTATGCTATGAAGAACAATGTGAAATCCTCATCTTCATGCATTTGGGTGTCCCAAACTGAAGTAGTAACTCAACCTTGATTCTATAAATATCTTCAAGGCTTTATCCTCAAAATAAGCGCCCAAGAGTGGGCCCACTTAACTCGGCCTTCTGAAATATCTTAACATGCAAAGGAGTTAATTCCAAGAAGCCAACTTGGGCACTGAAAGTGGGTCCAAGTCATTTTCTGTTAACTAAAACATATCTCTCCACCATTCATGCAAGATGGTCATCCCTTGTTAACTGAAGGAATTCACCTATTATCTATCATGCAACTCAAGTCATTAGTCATGCATTCCAAGTTAACTAAAGTCAACTAGCATTCAACTAAAACTAACTGAAGATAACTAAACCATAACTAAACTAAACTAAACTAATTTTGAATTGAACTAAATTGAACTGAACTAAACTTCATGCATGAAAACATCAAACCCTAACTCCTAGGATCTTTACATGCATTCAGAAGTGTTATCTCTTACTCTGAATAGTTAATTGAACTCAAGGTGAGTGTCACCTACCATGTGAGTTCCTCATGTGCCCCCATTATTTTGGAACTCATAATGGACGCCCTCACATGCTCCTAACATTTAGAATTAATTACAAATGTCAATTAACATGAGTATTTCATCAAATATTAATCTCTTTTTAATCCTAGTGTTGTGCAACACTTTCTAAGGACTTAGGAGATACATGAAATAAATAATTTAGGATTGCAATTAAATGACATCCTATTTCCAACAATAAACATATAGAAGGTAAAGAAAATAAAGGAAAGATGATCAAAAGAGCATATTATGTCAACGAAGATGTTGGAATTTCTGATGATGAGTCTGATTATGGAGATTTTGATGATAATGAATGCTTGTTCCTAGCTTTAAAACATGAATCTACTTCTACTAACACTTGTGTGAAGGAAATTTCTCCAAAGAAAGTTGAAGGTATTGAGGTCTCTGCTCTTCATGCCAAACAAGAAAAGAACTACTGGGTTGTTGATAGCAGATGCTCAAATCGCATGACCAGTGACAAAAGCAAGTTTGTTAAACTTGAAAAATATGATGGAGGCCTAGTTAAGTTTGGAGATGATTCTGGTGCTAAGATCTATGGAATAGGTTCAATCAGTTTTGATGGTAAACATAATACTGATGATGTCTACTATGTTAAGGGTTTGAGACATAATCTCTCGAGTGTCAGATAGATGTGTAGTAGGGGATATAATCTTGTGTTCAAAGATGAAAAATGTAAAATCAGAAAAGGGTCTAGAACTATGATTACTGTTGGAAAAATGACTAAAGAAAACATCTATCAACTTAAGGGTGCTAATGGTCATTGCTTTATGTCTCGGATTAATGACAGTTGGTTATGGCATTGAAGGATGTGTCATATTAATTTTGATAATGGGTGAGAATTAGTGCAATACAAGCTATGAGAGATTTACCAAGAATTACAAAGTCAGTTAATGTTGTCTACAAGGACTTTTAGCTCATAAATCAAACTAGAAGTAGATTTAGAACAAAGGAACAATCTATTATCAAACTGCTGGAATTGATTCATATAGTTCTTTGTGGTCCTACAAGGGTGAAAAGTCTACAAGATGACAGGTATTTTATGTTTTTGATTGATGATTACTCTAGAATGACATGGGTTACTTTTCTTAGAGAGAAATTTGATGCATTAGACAAATTCAAGACATTTAAGGCTATGGTTGAGAATGAAATGGATTTGAAAATAAAGTGTCTAAGGTCTAAAAGAGGTGGTGAATTCACCTCCAATGAGTTTAACATGTTTTATGAAGTTAATGGAATAAGAAGACAATTGTCTACCCCTAGAACTCCTCAACAGAATGGAGTTGTTGAAAGGAAGAACATGACAATTCAAGAAGCTTCTAGAACAATGATAACAGAGGCAGGTCTACTAGAAGTCTATTGGAGAGAAGCAATTCACATTTCTTTTTATGTGTTCAATCAAGTTTAAGTAAAAGCTAATAGTACTAAGACCTCGTATGAGTTATGGTATGGAAAGGTTCCTACTGTTAAGTATTTCACTGTGTTTGGAAGAAAATGTTATATCAAGAGAGATGAAGAAAATCTAGGAAAGTTTGATGCTAGATGTGATGAGAGTATCTTCCTTGGATACTCTACTAGAAGAAAAGCTTACAAATGCTACAATAAAAGGCTGAGAAAGGTTGTAGAAAGCACAAATGTCAAGGTTGATGAATTGTTGAAGAATTCAATTTGAAGTTGATGGATATGTGTCAGATGAACTTGATTGCGGATAAGTAGAAGAAATAGTTGGAGAACAAGAAATGAAAAATGAAGAAGAAGCTCTAGAAAGGTTCCTAAAACCCCTAAGTATGTGAAAAAGAATCATTTTGAAGATTAGATCATTGGAGACAAGAGGAAAGGTGTATTGACAAGAAGAAAATTTGTTGAAGTTGAGGTAAATTATTGCTTACTTTCTAAAGTTGAACCTAAGATAGTGAGTGAGGCATATAAAGATGAACATTAGATGAAAGAAATGGAAGAATAATTTATGCAAATTGAGAAAAATCAAACTTGGGAATTGGTTCCTAGACTAGCAAACAAGAACATAATTAGAAGAAAGTGGGTTATTAGAAACAAATTGAATGAGAATGGAGAACTGGTAAGAAACAAGGCAAGGCTTGTGTGTAAAGGCTACTTACAAGTGGAATGTATAGACTTTTAGGAGACATTTGCTCTGATGGCTAGAATGGAAGCTATCATAATGTTTTTGGAATTTGCTGCTCATAAGGAATTTAAAGTTTACTACCTGGATGTGAAGTCTACATTTCTTAATGGTGAGTTAGAAGAAGAAGTCTACATGGAACAACTAGAGAGATTTTAGTTGTTAGATCAGTTGAATATGGTTTGTAGATTGAAAAGGGCTTTATATGGCTTGAAGCAAGCTCCTAGAGCTTGGTATGCAAGAGGGACCCCAGTGAGGATACATGAAGAGTGTACAATATAGCATGATTAGTCACCACATACCAACAATATCCCACTTGGAGACTAATCAGGCTCCATACCAACACAATCTCCCACTTGGAGATTGATCCTGGACGAAACTGTTGCACTTACAGCTCCCACTGAAAATAAGCACCTTGGATCCTGCTCCTCTATTATACTTGAATTCAACCTTGAAGGCCAATCGAAGCTGAAGAGGAGCTCAACTTATCCCTTGTCACCACCTTTGTAAACATATATGCTGGATTGGCATATGTATGTATCTTTTCCAACTTTACCTGTCCATCCTCCAACACTAACCGAATGAAATGATATCTCAACTATATGTGTTTGGTTTGAGAATGCAACGTAGAATTCTTTGCAATATGTATAGCACTCTGGTTGTTTGTAAACAAGTAATTTTTAGCTTGGTGTTTTCCCAACTCTTCCATGAAAATTTGCAGCCATATCATCTCCTTTTCCACCTCTGTTGTAGAAACAAACTCTGCCTTCGTGGTGGAAAAAGCAACCACCTTTTGCAACTGAGAAATCCAAATCACTACTGTCCCACCAACTGTAAATACATAATGTGTGGTACTCCACCTGGTATCAATATCCCCTACCAAATCTGAGTCAACATAGCCTTTTAAATTAGTATTAGAGCCCCTAAAACATAAACATTTATTGGATGTACCTCTCAAATATATGAGAATCCATTTTATCGCATTCTAATGCTCAACACGGGATGACTCATATACCTGCTAACAACTCCTACAACATAAGAAATATCCACTCTTATGCATACCATGGCATACATTAAACTACCTATAGTAGAAGCATATGGTACCTTGGACATTTTTTCTTCCTCCTCTTGTGTCTTTGGACACATATCCTTAGTCAATTTAACATGACTGGGAAAAGGTGTGTCGATAGCTTTTGCATTCTCCATATGAAATATCTACAACACCTTTTCAACATAATCAACCTGAGATAAAAAATAATTTTCTATTTTTCCTGTCTCTTGTAATTTTCATACCAAGGATTTTCTTTGCTTCTCCCAAATCCTTCATAGCAAATGAATTTTCCAACTGTTGTTTTAACTCCTTTATGTGATTCATGTTAGACCCTGCTACAAGCATATCATCAACATATAAACATAAAATAATGTAGCTATCATCATCTAACCTCTTAAAATAAATACAATGGTCTAAATTACACTGACTGTAGCCATGCTCAACCATAAAGCTATCAAATTTAATATACCATTGTTAAGGTACTTGCTTCAAGCCATATAAACTTTTCTTAAATTTGCACACCAATTTCTCCTGACCTTTAACCTCAAATCCTTGTGGTTGCTCCATGTATATTTCCTCTTCCAAATCACCATGGAGAAAGGTTGTTGTAACATCAAGCTATTCTAAATGCAAATCTTTAGCAGCCACAATACTTAAAACACTACGAATAGAAGTCATTTTAACAACTAGAGAAAAGATTTCATCAAAATCAATACCCTTTTTCTGTGCAAATCCCTTTACAACTAATATGGCTTTAAATCTTTTCTTACCTCCATCCTCCTCTTTTAGCCTATAAACCCATTTGTTTGGTAAGTCTTTTTTACATGCAAGCAACTTGCATAATTCTCAAGTCTAATTTTTCAATAAGGAGTCCATTTCTTCTTCCATTACATGCTCCCACTGAACCTTGGTATCCACCTGCATAGCTTCATCATAACATTTTGGTTCACCAGCATCGGTTAATAAAATATAATACAAAGAGGGAGAAAATCTTTCTAGAGTTCTACTTATCCTACAGATTGTCTAACATTCACTAGAGTTTGTGGTATTTGTTGGTGCTATTGTTGCGGAGCATGAGGAACCATCAAAACATTGATGTTTGGTGTATCATCCAACACTACATAATCATTTTCTTTCTTCTCATGTTGCTGCAACTAATCTTTGTGTAACACTTTCTCATCGGATATGACATCCTTGCTTCTCACAATTTTTTTATTTTAAAAATCCCAAAGCCTATAACCAAATTCATCAATGCCATATCCAAAAAATATACATTTCTTTGATTTTGCATCAAGCTTGGTTCTATTTTCAGAATCTACATGTGCAAATTCTTCACAATCGAAGGTCTTGAGAAAAGAATAACTCACCTTCTTACTTGTCCATGCTTCCTTTGGAATACCACAACCCAAAGGATTTGAGGGACCTCTATTGATTAAATAAATAATAGTGTTTATAGCCTCTATCCACATGTTTAAAGGCAACCCGACATGCAATCTCATAGTTCGTGCATGCTCCATTATTGTTCTGTTCATGCGCTCAACCACTCCATTTTCTTGTTGAGTCCTTGGAACCATTTTATGCCTATGAATACCATTAGAGGAACAATAATCTTCAAAATCTTTGCTGCAATACTCACCACCATTATTAGATATGAGACATTTTAACTTTTTACCTGTCTCATTCTCAACCAAGCTCCTCCATTTCTTAAAATTTTCAAATACATTAGATTTTTTCCTAAGGAAATAGATCCATACATTCCTTGTTGCATCATCAATAAAAGTGACATAATATCGAGAGCCATCGAGAGAAGATACTTGAGCTAGTCCCCATACATCTGTATGCACAAGCTCCAATTTCTCATCTTTCTTTTGCTTCCCATCCTTGGGAAAACTAACTCTCTTTTGTTTTCCATACACACAACTTTCACAAAAATCCATCTTAACACATTTCAGACCTAGTAAAACATTCTTTGAATGAAGTACTTTCATACCTTTTGCACTCATATGCCCAAGTCTATTATTCTACAATATTGATTCAAAATCCATAGCAACTGTCTGATTTTTTGCTTGCTGAACTGCAACAATTGTTCCTAAACATTGATTTTTATCTACAATAGCTAAAGTACAAGGAATAGTATGACCTTTACAAAGATATAAGGTGCCTACTTTCACACCTTTTGCTACCACTAAGGCACCTTTTGTAACCTTACAATTTTTATCACTAAATGTAACAACACAACCTTCATCATCTAGTTGCCCTGCTGAAATCAAATTTCTTTTTAACTTTGGAACATGCCTTACCTCATGTAGTAGCCAATGATTCCCATTCTACAAGTTAATCTTGATTCTTCCCTTTCCAACAATTTGACAGGATTTGTTATCTCCCAAATAAACTAGCCCAAAATCCCCTTGGACATAATCAAGAAAATAACTTCTATGGGGTGTAGCATGAAATGAAACCCTTAAATCTAACACCCAAGAATCATTAGCATTATCAAGGGAAAGATTCAAAGCATCTTCATTAGATTTATTACTTAACACATTTTCCTCTTTATTTCCTTCCTTTTTGTCTCCTTTTTTATTTTTTTGAGACCAACAATCTTTCTTTAAATGACCCGACTTACCACAATACTAGCAATCCCTCTTGTCTCTAAATTGGGACCTTTTGTCCTTTGATTTTCCTTGTGACTTCCCATGACTTCTAGAATTTTTTTCTCTCCCCTTTGTTTTTCCCTTGCTTTCTGCATTCAAAACACTGCCTGATGTGGATGTTCCTCCTGAGATTTTCCTATGAATTTCCTCGCTGAAAATAACACCAACAACATCATCAAATTTCAATGTATTCAAACCATAAATAGAATTGATAACAACCATTACCAAGCTATTCCAAATTTCTGGAAAAGAACAAAAAATCAAAAGAGCCCTAACTTCATCAAATTTTACATTTACAAAATTTAATTGACTGGTAACCATATTAAACTAATTTAAATGATTAGCAGTGAACCCACCTTCTACCATTTTCATATTAAATAAACGCTTCATAATAAATACCTTATTCAAAGAAAAAGGCTTTTCATATAACTTCGCCAAGGTTTCCATCATCTCTTGAGTTGTCTTTGTTGTTGCAATATTGAATTCCACCAATTGTGTCAGACATAAACGAATGGCTCCCAGTTCCTTTCTATCTAGAAGATTCCATTCCTCATCACTCATTGTTGCCAGTTTCTTGGCTATTCCTTCCAATGGCCTCCATAAATCATTCTAATAGAGATAATCCTCCATTTGCATCTTCCATAATTAACAGTTCTTCCCATTGAATTTATCTACCTTCAATTTACCCTCGTCCGCCATTGCTCCCACTTAACTGTGAGACTCTCACTCAACCGTGAGGCTTTCCTGCAGATGATAATCAAATACAACCTAGCTCTGATACCACTTGTTAGGGTTAGAAGGTAGATATCTAACAATAAAATGTAGATTTGATCAATAAAATAGAGGAATTAAAACACAAACAGAAAAATTAACACAAACAATTTAACGTGGTTCACCCAATCCGGGCTACATCCACAAAATCCCAACCATCCAATGATTTTATTATCTAGTGCAAAACTTATTACAACCTTGCGAATAATCACATTTTTCTTCATACTGTAACTCCCATCCCAACCCCTTATAACAAGCTTAGAAGCTTCCAGATTAGGGTTCTACAAAGTCATATTTTTTTGTGACAACACAAAAATTAGGGAAAAAAATTTCTCAGGGGCTGCCACCCCTGAACCCCTACCCAGGGCTTGACTTGACCCCAAACCTCAACGAGGATACATGAAGAGTGTATAGTATAGCATGATCATTCACCACATACCAACAACCTAAGGCTAATCAAAGCAAATACATATCAATGATTGGAGGATTGCTATATTTAACTACTACTAGACCAAATATCATGCATGCAGTTTATCTTGTGGCTAGATTTCAAGAGGATTCTAAAGAAGCACATGTTACAAAAATTAATAGGATATTTAGATATCTAAAAGGAACTCTAGATCATGGCTTATGGTACCCTAGGAATATCGACTTTACACTAAGTGCTTATATAGATGCAGATTGGGCAGGTTGTGCTGATGATAGAAAAAGTACAAGTGGTGGTACATTCTTTCTTGGAATGTAGATTGGTATCATGGTTAAGCAAAAAAAAAGATTTAGTTTCCTTATCCAGTACAAAGATCGAGTATATTGTTGCATCATCTTGATGCACAAGTTTTGTGGATGAGACATATGTTGAAGGATATTAGAGTAATGTATAATGATCCCATTTCCATTTTTTGTGATAATACAAGTGCAATTAACATTTCAAAGAATCCAGTGATGCACTCAAGAACAAAGCATATATTAATCAAGTATCACTTTTTAAGAGAGAAGGTCATTGAGAATGAAGTAAAGCTTGAATATGTACCTATAAAGGATCAAATTGCTGACATATTTACCAAATCTCTTCCTAAAGATACTTTTCAGTATCTCCAAGAGAAGTTGGGGGTTATTGTCCCTCCTTTATTCAAATAGATGCATATGGAGATGCATCAGTCTAGTGGATCTATGGATCTATTTTCCTTTTGGACTAATGTTTGGTGGCTACCTCTCAAGGGGAGCAGGTAGTGTCATGTGTAGTTGATTGGGTGTACTCCTAAGGGGGAGTATTCAGTGCCAGTATAGATCTTGGTTCAATTTCAAAAGGAGAGAAGAATGAAAAACATATTTTTTCTTTTCCATTGATGTCAAAGGGGGAGAGAAGGTATCATGTGAAAAATCTCGTTCATTTAAAAATCAGGAAAAGTTGCATGAAAAGTTATTCAAAGCTATTGTGTTGTATTTGATGGTTTTTCACATCATGTGTTGCCATCAATAAAAAATGGGGAGATTGTTCCAAGTATGGAGGTTTTTTCATTGATGTCAACGGGTTGTTGTTGTCATTGATGTCAACTGTGTGTTAAGGAAGCTGGTCATGTTGGTTGTATATGTTGAGGATATTGAGAAAATTATAATAAAGAAGGATTGTAGTTTGTGCATGCATATTTGAGATGTTGAAGAAGTGTTATGAGTTCACGGAGTTATCCTTATGCTGCTATGTCTGGAGGTGTGTTAGAGTGAAGTAATGTGATGCAATGATGTCTCTACTAGTTGGTCTCCAAGTGCTTTTGAGAAAATTTGATAAATAAAAGGAAACCATGTCATGCAGGTATTCAGTGTATGCTTCGGTATGTGCTTCGTGTTTCTTCTAGGTTGATTCTATGCTTGTGTGGATCTAAGGTATTGTTCATTATTGTTGGTAGTTACTATATCCAGGATTTGGGTTTTTGGATTGTCGTATAGTGCAAGATATTTTCACTAGTATGTGGATTGTGCATTTCAGTGCATTTAGCTATGGTATGGGAGAAATGTATTTGCTCTGCATTTCTCCACATTGTGGTTTATGACTTCCGGTTCTATGAATAAGTTGATAAGGTTGTTTTATTTCTTTGTTCAAGAGGAATTGAGATTTTGTGTTGTTGTTGTTGAGTTTCTAAGTTCAGTGTATTACAGTGGTTGACAAGGTTATTCAAATATACAAAATGATCATGTTTTCAAGTGAAGTTTGTTGCAAAGCTTTTGGATGAATTTACATGTGTTCATTGCATACTCTAGATCATGTTCAAATGAATTTTGTTCTCCAAAAATATTAGTCTGAGTTAAGGATGCATGTACTTAATTGTTTTATGTGTTTGCACAGGTGTTGGTCGACCTTGTGTTAAACACTACTTGTGAAGTTCATGGAAGCATATTGAGGTGTGTTGGGACTCATTTAGGTCACCATTAAGAATGTGTTTTGGGTTGCTCTCATTCTCTTCCACCCTAGGAATGCTTTGGCACCGACCTCATTTGAATTTGTAAATATAAATTATGCATGAACGACCTTGGAAGGGTTTCAATATTGAAGACGATATAAGTATAAGATGAGATGTTTGTGAGTGATATGGATAGATACAAGATATGTGTGTGATGTGAGTTTGAGCATATCAGTGTGAAATTCAAAGTGTTGAGTTCTTGAAGGTGGTGAGCTAAAGGTGCATTCTATCATTCAATCATGTTTGCAAAAGTGTGAGAAAATTGTGGTGGAATTCCAGTTGCATTGAGATAGTTTTTTGTTTGTAACAAATCTCTTCTATCTTCTTTGTAATTTTGTGCTAGTGAGCCTGGGTAGTGAGCCCTCATTGGACAGTGTGTCCCTTTCTGGTATTTGGTTTTGGAATTCTTTATATTGTGAGCTAATCCTCACCATGGTTTTTCCCTCATTGGGTTTTTCACGTAAATATGGTGTTCTTATGTGCATGGTTATACTACTTTCAATTTCTATTTCTACATTTAACAATTACACACATTAGTGGAGAAGAAGTTTTGTGAATGCTTTTAGATATAAATTTTGTTGAGAATTTTAAAGGTTAAGTTGCTATAGTTGATTCACCCCCCCTCTCAGTTATCTTGTTCAAAAAAAATTAGTTACATTATTTACATGCAAATTTTGGGAAAGAGTGTCTTAAAATTGTATTCTCAATGTTCATATTTATTAATTAATTGAAAAACTAGGAAAGTATTTATTTTTGGTGCTCCAACTTGGTGGGTTCATAACTTCTAGCCTACTTATTGGAAATCAAATTTCTTTGACATGTTGACAAGAAATAAAAAATATCTAAGTATAATTTCTAAGAGGCTTATTCAAAGGTGTAACAAACCTACTAGTTCATTAACTAATACTTTTTTTAATAGATAATACAAAGTTATTTCATCTTCATTTGAAAAGTGGATAGAAGGTATAATTTGAACATTAATATCATACCAAAAATATTTTCAACTGTGACAGATTTTAGGAACCCGAAATGTTAGGCTCTCTTCCTAGGGTTTTCCACCTAGAAAGAGAGAGATTAGGGGTTCTAAAATGCTTATTGACATTCAAATTAGGATGTATGCAATGATATATGATGTAAATGAACTTAACTAAATGAAATTGACTGATTAAAATGATCTAAAATGAATGTTAAAGTGCAATTTAAGCTATGTTTGAAAACACATTGTTTTATGCAGAAATGAAGTAGAAACTTAGATAAATGAAAACAAAATTTAATGGGGTTGAATAGAGTGCACCTGGATGCAGAATAAGGTCATTGGAAGGTTTTGGAATGTCTTTGAAACTTCTATTAATGGCCATTGGGACTCATTCGCCATGCATGGCGAATTAGTCCTGCTTCTACTAAAATATTTTGGAAACCTATTTCTCACTGCCGGGAGTTGAAATATGACAAAACTTGTTTTTAGACCTATAGGTGGGACTCATTCACCATGGGTGGAAAATTAGTCCACCTACAAAAATCTAGAAAATTAGAGGAAGATTCTCTGGAGTTAGATATGTACTTTTGCCTCGTATAGGTCTCCGCTTCTGAAAATGAATTTTTCTTGACACTTTGACTTGAATGATAGGAGAATGACTTGAATAAATTTATAAATTGATCTCCAATGATTCTCAAGCTTCCAAAGGACCTAAATTTTCATACAAACAACACAAGAAGAGAAATTGTTGATTGTTAAGGCATGGGGGTTTGCCTTAGTCAAACCCCGTTTAGGTAATTAAACCAAAATGATGAAACAAAGGAATGAAGCATGAAAAATGGAAGTGATTACCTTGTCATGATGATTTTATCTCTAAATTTTGTAACATAACATGAAGATTCAACCCTTGAATGCTTTAGGAAGCTAACTTGATGACTTCTAATAGAGAAACCTTAATTTGCTTGACTTGAAGTGAAAGATTGATGGATGAATAATGAAGAATGAATGTGGATTAAGTGGTTTGATTGATAGATGAGAGATAAGATGTAAAATGAGGATAAAAATAATTATTTATAGTCAATTGTGCCTTAGTACCTTGACTATACCTCACCACAGGTTGACATGAAGTGAAAATAAACTTTAAATTTTACTTTTTCCTGCTCAAGGGTCAAAATGGGGGCTAGATAAGACTCATTCGCCACACATGGTGAATGGTTCCCACCTGGATCAGACTCATTCACCATTCCTGGTGAATGGGTCCCATAGGGGCCATTTCGACACCTATGAACCTAAGGAGATAGGAAATAAGGTTTAAAATGCTATCTTGTCAGGTGTTCGATCAATTAAAGCCTCGGGATGTAGAATATGGGTTAATTAGGACATGTTAGTGATGATGTAAATGTTGAATAGGGATTGGTACACATAAATCAATGTGAAAGTGTAATTAAATGCACTTTACAACACTAAGATTAGGTCCACATGGCCTAGAAATGCACAAGAACCAATGTGAATGTGTAAATCACATTACAACACTAGTTTGTCATTAAGTTCACATTAAGAATATTCTAGATTGATGTAATAATGTAATTAAATATGTTTTATAATGTTGAATTAGGGAGAAATAATTTAATTAAGTCTGGAAAAGTGTGAAAGTCCTTAACAAGACTTTACAACACCTTTACAAGATGTCATTAAAAGTGTGTTGTTTAATTTGCAAGGGTCCAAGGCCTAGTGTGGACACATAGAATGCCTCATGATTCTAGATTAGGGCCTCAATAATTCCATTTAATCTCATGTCAAGCAGTGGGTCCAATTTTCAGCGACACATCAACAAATGCTCATATTTTCTTTACAAGACAATATCACCAAACAAGATTTAATAAAGAATTAATTGCAAGAGTAAAACATGAACATTATTGCATTAGATCATAAGAATACAATAATTTTCTTTGAGTATTACAATATTCCAATTATGGTTCCAAATAATATGTCACAAACATCATAGCATAGATGTGAAGTAAAATATATTAAAAATATGACAATACCATGTGAAATCAAAAGTAATATCTCTAATAAACCAAGTCTTTGACATCTCAACTACAAGAGAGAGAACCACCTGAGTGATTTTCCTCCAACCATAGATTGGAAGTCCCCTACAAACCTTTCAACTAGAAGTGGCCCTACCTTTAATAAGGGTAGCAGATCGAGAGAAACTTCAAGATCACCATTCCATCTAAGAACTAGTTTTGTGTACTAAATACAAATGATTTTTCATACAACTCTAGATACCCTCTAGCTAAGTATGACATATTTGATTGATTTTTAGGATTAGAAATTGTGAACCAAAAATGCAAGAAATTATTTTAAATTACTTTGGACAAAGATTTAATAATTAGATAAATATGTTTCATTAAGATAACATGAGTTGTATTTTCATACACCTCTTTCTCAAACAAGTTATTGACAACTCAATTTCACATTCAACTCTTATAACTCATGATCAATCAAACACATATTCATATTAATATCTTATAACTCATGAAATCAAACACATATTCATATTAATATAGAAATCATATATTATTTTTTCATAATAAAAAATAAGATACAATACTATTGATTTTAAGAATACAAACTATCCTCAAATACAAACTCATATATATCCATGTCTACTTATAGAACTATACACACACACACACACACACACCCTCCCTTAAGTGCAACTTAGGGAGAATAAGAAAACATGAAAATATACAATGATGCAATGATTCAAAGATGAGTCCTAGCTATGAGGTCATGTTAGGTACCAATGTATAAATGAATCTCTCACAAATAGAGAAAAGGAAAAAAAAATTGTAGTATAAACCCCCTCTCTAGAAGAGAGAAAATATAAGGTTTTCTCCAAAATAATGAGAAGGTGTTACCATCAATTTTAGCCCTACCCCCTTTTAAAATTTATTTCCAAATACTTATGGATTATAGGGGTGTGTTTCTTGGTCTTTAACTAAGTTTTTGACATTGTGTCGGCTCCTGACTCATTTCTCGAACCTATGTGTTTTCTCGACAACCTTTACTTTTACACTTCACGAGTCTACTTGTGGGACCCAAAATATTGTAAAAGCGTGTTGCAATCAAGAATAAAATAGGTAGAATGGTGAAAGTGGGTAGAAATTTATAAATTTTTGAAACCTTTGTCAGTCCTGATAGGCTTTTCAAAACTTCTTTCTTTCTACCAACATTATAGATTGAGTTGTGATTATCTTCTTTAGTGCCTTACATAAAGACTAATGAGAAAATTCAAATGATAAGTCCATTTTTTAGGGCAACATATAAGCCGATTTCTATAACTCTAGTGAGCTTCGACACTTTGTTTAGAATGTATTCAAAGGAATTTCTAGTACATTTGGGGCCTAAATTTGTTTCAGTTATGAGGATGAAATTACAAGAGAAGAAGATTGCTTACAAGAAAATATTTTTTTTCATACACATTTCACATGAGCACACAATTAAAAATTGTGAATAGTTTAAATAAAATAGATAAGATCTCCATGATGCAGATTAATTGAAAATTCAAAAAGATATACATATATATATATATATATATATATATATATATATATATATATGTTTTGAAAAAAATTCATATTACATTTCCAAAAAAGGGGGTGATTTCATAGCAAGAGTTTTCAGACACATAGGGTAAATATGATGACTTAGATGTCCTCGATCACCTCTTGCATTCACTCAATTTGTGCAAGAGAGAAAAGGTCCTCATTGTATTCAACATAGTGAGCAAATGTCTCCATGTTGTTGCTTTCAAGGCCAACACACAACAAAGTAATGGCTTGGCCAACCCTCTCATTTCATAGTGCATGGAAGATACAAATAGCGTCACCAATCAGGCCCACATGAGGGTGAGCAAAAATTCCTCTCGGAGCATCTTTAAAATTCTATAGGTACCATGGATGAACCAAATGCTCAATAGCCTCCAAAGCCCATCCAAACATACTAGAAGTGTGTATATTGTTATATATAAAATGCTTTAGTAGGGTGGCATTACGAACATGCACTTGCAACAGGAAGTGCTCACCAATCACCTTGCGGATTAGTTCTTCCTCCACATCACTAGCTTGCAAACAACACTACATTCAATGCCTTCTACTAGTATAAAGTCACTCTCCATAACTATCTCACTCGACAAGCTTGACATGCTTGAATATATAACTAACATTATGTAGAATGAATAGTAGTGAATAGGACTTATAGAGCGATAGGGGAAAATTAAAGAAGCTTGTTTGAAGCAATTAATGTCAAATTACACATAAATTGATTCAAATTGATTAATTAAAGTAAGGTGATGTGATGGAGATCCTGTAAATTGGATTCAAGCAGTCCTCAACATTCAAAGAACTACACGGAATCATCTAGGTGGCATACCAATAGTCAGAGAAGTTAAGGTGGCAATCATTTCACACGAAGTTAGGTCACATGGTTTGCTCATATTAAGTGATGGTTCATCCTCTTGTCCTGTCAATCGAGAAACAAGATGCAATCATAACCATCCCAAAAAATAGTAATTAATGAAGGAAATTGTCATAATATGACATAGTTAATCTATTTTTAGCCAACTTTGTTCGATTGAATAACAGTTAACAACAAAGAAGTCATTCCAAGAAACCTTAACCATTAGAGATGAAAATGTTTAAATATGTTGTATTTTTGCATTGCAAGGGTTTGACATTTTGATCCCCCTTGTATTTTGATGCATGAGTGAGAATCGATCTAAATAAAGGATCAAATTTTACAATTTCAATTCATTTTTCTGTGAATGGTTATTGTCTTTTTGCAATAATTGTGAATTAGATTTTAATGTTTGTGAAAACGTCTTTGAGCTTTGACAGGAATTTGAACATTCCTTTCCTTTTAGAATGCACTATTCTATGGCATTTGATTCATGTTATTTATAGTAAATGGTTGGAATTGTGTTGGGTAGAGTCAACAAACATTAGTAATATGATATTTGAGTCAAGATATTAACTGTTTTCCAGTCCTTTCATTTCAATAGTAGTTAGTTTAAGCATTTCTCTTCGCACTTGTGTCATGGCTATGAACAAGTGTTAGTTTTCCTTTCCTTCTTTCAAGTTGCATGATTTGATATTTTGAGTTGAAGTTAAGAGTTCCTAAATTCATTAGATCTATTGATTCACCCCCCCTCAATAGATTATGTTCCCTTCAATTTTATCACCAATTTTTGACTTTAACCCTCATATGTTTTAATGGGGTGTATAAATAGGAGGAAAATAAAAAGGCTTCTCCCTTTGAGGTGTATTTTTTGTTCACACTAATATATAATGAAATTTTATAGCTTTCTAAGTGGAGCACCAATCCATGAGGTATGCACCTTGATTTCATGGATTTGGGTCTCATGTACCTTCAAGTATATTGAGGACTTCTCCTAGTAACCTTGCAAATATAATATAGTAAACCCTTCAGTCATTTGGTCTTTGTAGTATAACATAGTAAACCCTTCAGTCATTTGGTCTTTGTAGTGTATTGGTAAAATTGGTTAGCCTTGATATGTTACACTACACATAGAAATTGAATATTAGACTAGACATGATCTTCTCTCACCCTCTAGTACATTCTTGAGGATCAAAAGTGGTCAATTCATTGAGATCAATAGGCAATACTATTCATGACTAGGTCAAAGTATACTTGTGGGCCTACAAAGCTAATTTCTCCTTCTTGAATAGTTTTTTTTTTTAATAAAAGAGGTTAAAAAAATTATTGAATCAGAACAACATTACAAATTCCGAAGAAAGAAGCCACAAGGGGCCCAACAAAACAAGAATTAATTCACACCCAAGAAGCACCTCATATCCTTAGCAAACCACTCCTCAAGAACAGGGGCCATGTCTTTAGGAAGGTTGCCCCAATCATCCACATACCAAGAATCAGTCCTCTCCAATGCCCATCTAGCCAGCCCATCAGCCACCTTATTCCACTCCCACAAAATATGGCAGAAAACAATGGACTCCAAAGTAGAGCACATAGAAACAATCTGTTTGACAACCACAACTAGCTGCCAATTCACATCCTCCAAATTTTGCTTATTCAACATATCAATAACCACCTGAGAATCAGACTCACAAGCAATCCACCACCATCCAAGACCAACCGCACGCTCAATCACCAAGAGAAAATACCATCAACCCCAACATGCCCAAGATTACCCCTAGACGACCCATCCGTATTGATTTTTAGCTCCCCTAGAGTAGGCAGACACCAAAAGCCCTCATGAGTAACCCTCTCATGCCCACACCTACGATACACTTTGCTCAAAATACTCATGTCCCCTGTGACAAGACCCAGGGCATTAACAACACCCAAGTCCTCAGGATCAATCAACACAAACAAGTCACACTTTGCAGTCAAAGTCTCTTGTAGAGCCCCAAGAATTCGCCTCCAAAGTTTCCCCATGAGCAATTTTTTATCCAAGAAAATTCTTCTGTTATGCTCCAACCAAATTTTCCAAACAATCAAACTAGGACCAATGCTCCAAGCAATTTTAAGAAAAGAGGTTGTGGCAGGAGAAAATCCTTGTCTCTTCTAAAAATCCTCCAAAGAAGAGATATGGCAACACGGTAAGCTCCAAAGATTCCACCAGCGATGCCAGATAGTCTTAACAAAAGAACACTGAAAAAAGAGATGTGATAACCATTCTTCATGTTGACCACACAAAATGCACATGGAGGGGCCCTGGAACCCTCATTTCTAAAGATTGTCCCAAGTAAGACACTTACCTTGGACCATGAGCCAAGAGAAAAAATTACACTTAGGCCAAGAAAATTTATTCCAAACATGCTTCCACCAAGAAACATAGGAGCTCCCAAAAGCCTGTTTATCCAAAACCTGATAGCTAGAGGCAATAAAAAAATTTCCTTTCAAATCAAGACCCCAAGCAAGCACATCACTCCCATGGAGAGAATTGCAAGCACGACCCGATAAAATCTTAGCAAGCTCTTGACGATCCTCCACCGCACCACCAGGAGGCCAATCTGAGGGGTCCTTCCACCTGGGCACAGAAATTTGACCCAATGATTGTTGAGATTTGAAGTCTGCCACATGACACCAACCCGCCTCCATGAAAATCTGGCACAAGTCATGGAGGTGGGGATGAGAGGACACAATGGGTGGATGTCCATCCCAGGAATCATGCCAAAAGAGAGCATTCCAACCCCCATTACAAATCCAAAAAAGTCCCTATTTAACAAGCTTGGCACCTTGTTTAAGAGTACTCCAGATCATAGAACCTTTCCCCTCCATATTAAATCTTACAACCTCCCTAATTTCCACCGCCCCCAAGTATTTGAAGATCAAAATTTTAGCCCACCACATATGTTGTTGTGAGCACCAACGCCAATACAACTTAGCAGCCAAGGCCTACCCATTCCAATCCGTCTATCGTAGACCAAGACCTCCCTCCTGCTTTGGCCTACAAACAACATCCCACTTCACCAAACTCCATTTTCTATGAAGAAGATTGCCAGCCCACAAAATTTGATGAGACAATTTCTTGAAATCTTTAATAATATTTGAAGGAGCAGAAAGAACAAAGCATCTATAAAGAGGGAGATCCTGGACCACCGACTTTAGAAGAGTCACTCTACCTGCTGAAGAAAACCACCTGCAAGTCCAATGACTGATCAATCTTCAAAACTTGTCAAGAGTCTCTTGCCAAAACCTTTTGGGGAGAGAACGAATGGCAAGAGGGATTCTGAGATAGGAAAAAGGAAGTGAGCCAATTTGGAAACAAAGAATACCAGCAATTCTCCTTTGGATAACCTTAGGAGTATGGAAGAAATAGATGAAGGACTTCCCCTCATTAATGTACTGCCCAGAAGTAGCCAAGTAATTGTCCAACACACTGCGCCAGTTGAGAGCCTCCTCAACCTTTGCCCTACCCATCAAGGCAGTATCATCAACAAACTAAAGATGAGACTGAGGGGGAATATAATCTCCCCAAATCCAACCCTAAAGCAAGCCACTAGCAACTTGAGCATGAATGAGCCTTCCCAGGCCTTCCGCAAGAAGGATGAATAAGTAAGGAGACAGGGGATATCCCTACCTGAGGCCTCTAGAAGCACCAAACAAACAAGTGGGCTCACCATTGATAAGCACCGAAAAGGAAGAATAAGTGACACAACTCTTGACCCATTCAATCCAACCCTCAGCAAAGCCAAAAGCTCCAAGAATTTTAAATAGAAAGTTCCATTTAACACGATCATATGCTTTAGCCATGTCCAACTTGATAAACATAGATTTTTCTTTTGAGGATTCCATAGAATGGATGGTCTCAGCAGCAATAACAACCCCATCCAAGATTTGTCTTCCAACAACAAAACCCCCTTGCTCCTCAGAGATTAATCTACCAAGCCAAGGTTTCAGCCTTTTCGCAATCAATTTAGTAATAATTTTATACACAACATTACATAGCGCAATAGGCCTAAAAAGATCCAAGTAATTAGCCCCCTCCTTCTTTGGAATAAGAGCTAAGAAAGTAGCATTCAAGGACTTCAACATTTGTTTATGAAAAAAGGATTCTTGAACAACCTCTAAGAGGTCCAATTTAACCACTTCCTAGAACTCCTGAAAAAAATCAACTGGGAATCCATCAGGCCTAGGGGCTTTACCTTTCTTCATTTGGAACACAACATTCTCAAGCTCCAACAAGGTAATAGGAGAAAGCAATGAATCATTCATTTCATTAGTCACCAGCTGTGGGATACAATCTAGAATCCTTGCTTCATCCTCCTCCGCAGGAGGTGAATCCTTAGAGAACAAGGTAGAGAAATACCAAATGCATTCAGCAGAAATAGAAGCAGAAGAGGACAAAGTTTCCCCATCAGACAACAAGAGAGAAGAAATAGCATTACCTTGTCTCTAGTCTTTAACTGAGTTATGGAAAAAAGAGGTGTTCTGATCACCAACCTAAAGCCATCAATATGGGACTTCTGTTTCCAAAAAAAATCTTCTCTTAACTCCCATTCCTCAACCTCTTTTGTTGCAGCAACCTCTAACAAACTCAATGTTGGTATGTGGTGACTAATCATGCTATACTGTATAGCCCATGGTATACTATACACCCTTGCCCCTATCCTTGCCGAGGTCTAGGGTTGGGTCAGGCCCCAGGTGAGGGTTCGGGGGCGGCAGCCCTCGAGAAAAATTTTCTTCCTACTTTTTTGCGTGATCACCGAAAAAGGGAAAAATCAATGAAAAAAGAAAAATCCAATTTTGTAGAACCCTAAAATCTGGAAGCTTCTAAGCTTGGTAAAAAGCGGTTGGGATGGGTATTACTGTATGAGGAAAAACGCAATTATTTGCAAGATTGTAATAGGTTTTATACTGGATAATAAAAGTATTGGATGGCTGCAGTTTGGTGGATGTAGCCCGGATTGGGTGAACCATGTTAAATTCTCTGTGTTATGATTTATTCTATGTGTGTTTTAGTTTCTCTGTTTATTATATAGATTTTCATTTAATTGTTAGATATCTGCCATTTCTAATCCTAACAAGTGGTATCAGAGCGGGTTGTGTTTCGATTATTGTCTATAAGAAAGATCTCATAGTTGAGTGGGAGTCTCATGGTTGAGTGGGAGCAATGGCAGACGAGGGTAAGAAGGTTGAGAAGTTTAATGGCAGAACTATGAGTTATGAAAGATGCAGATGGAGGACTATCTCTATCAGAATGATTTATGGCAGCCATTGGAAGGGAAAACCAAGAAACCCGCAGTAATATCAGATGAGGACTGGGAGATCTTGAATAGAAAGGCTCTTAGCAGTATTCATTTGTGCCATCACAATCAGTGGCATTCAATATTACAACAACAAAGACAACTCAAGAGTTGATGGAAACCATGGCAAAGTTATATGAAAAGCCTTCCGCTTCAAATAAGGTATTTCTTATGAAGCTTTTATTTAATATGAAAATGGTAGAAGGTGGGTTAGTTACTGATCATTTAAATGAGTTTAATACGGTCGCCAGTCAATTAACTTCTGTAAAAGTAAACTTTGATGAAGAAGTTAGGGCTCTTTTGATTCTGTGTTCTTTGCCTAAAAGTTGGAATAGCTTGGTAATGGCTATTAGCAATTCCGTTTCTGGTTCAAATACATTGAAGTTGATGATGTTGTTGGTGTTATTTTGAGCCAGGAAATTCGTAGGAAAAGCTCAGGTGGAACTTCCACATCAGGCAGTGTTTTGAATGTAGAAAGCAGGGGTAGAACAAAGGAGAGAGGAAACAATTCTGGAAATCATGGGAAGTCATGAGGAAAATCAAAGGACAAAAAGTCCCAATCTAGAGACAAGAGGGATTGTTGGTACTGTGGTAAGCCAGGTCATTTGAAGAAAGATTGCTGGTTTCGGAAAAATAAAGAAGGTGACAAAAAGGAAGGAAGTAAAGAGGAAAATGTGGTAAGTAATAAATTTGATGCTTTGATTCTTTCCCTTGATAATGCTAATGATTCTTGGGTGTTAGATTCAGGGGCTTCATTTCATGCTACCCCCCATAGAAGTTATTTTCTTGATTATGTCCAAGGGGATTTTGGGCTAGTTTATTTAGGAGATAACAAACCCTGTCAGATTGTTGGAAAGGGAAGAATCAAGATTAAGTTGCAGAATGGGAATCATTGGCTACTACGTGAGGTAAGGCATGTTCCAAAGTTAAGCGGAAATTTAATTTCAGCAGGGCAACTAGATGATGAATGTTGTATTGTTACTTTTAGTGATAAAAATTGGAGAGTCAGAAAGGGTGCCTTAGTGGTAGCAAAAGTTGTGAAAGTAGGCACCTTATATCTTTGTACAGGTCATACTATTCCTTCTACTTTAATTGTTACAGAAAAATGTCAATGTTCAGGAATAGTTGCTACAATTCAGTAGGTAGAAGATCATATAGTTGTTGTGGACTTTGAATTAGCACTGTGGCATAATAGACTTGGGCATATGAGTGCAAAAGGTATGAAAGTACTTCATTCAACTAATGTTTTACAAGGTCTAAAATGTGTTAATATGGATTTCTATGAAAGTTATGTGTATGGAAAACAAAAGAGAGTTAGTTTTCTCAAGGATGGGAAGCAAAAGAAAGATGAGAAATTGGAGCTTGTGCATACAGATGTATGGGGACCAGCTCAGGTATCTTCTCTCAGTGGCTCTCTGTATTATGTTACACTCATTGATGATGCAACTAGGAAGATATGGATTTAATTCCTTAGGCAGAAATCTGATGTATTTAAAACTTTTAAAAAATGGAGAAGCTTGGTTGAGAATGAGACAGATAAAAGGTTAAAATGTCTCAGATCTGATAATGGTGGTGAGTATTGTAGTAAAGAGTTTGAAGATTATTTTTCCTCTAATGGTATTCATAGATAGAAAACGGTTCCAAGGACTCCACAGGAAAATGGAGTGGCTGAGCATATGAATAGAACAATAATGGAGCGTGCACAAACTATGAGATTGCATGCTAGGCTACCTTTAAAAATGTGGGCAGAGACTGTAAACACTACTATTTATTTAATTAATAGAGGTCCCTCTAATCCTTTGGGTTGTGGTATTCTAGAGGAAGCATGGAAAGGTAAGAAGGTGAGTTATCATTATCTCAAAACCTTCGGTTGTGAAGCATTTGCACATGTATATTCTGAAAATAGAACCAGGCTTGGTGCAAAATCAAAGAAATGTGTATTTGTTGGATATGACATTGATGAATTTGGTTATAGGCTTTGGGATTTTGAAAATCAAAAAATTGTGAGAAGCAGGGATGTCATATTCAATGAGAAAGTGTTGTACAAAGATCTATTGCTGCAACATGAGAAGAAAGAAAATGATTATGTAGTGTTAGATGATATTCCAAACAATGATGTTTCAGTGGTTGCTCATGCTAGGCAACAACAGTAACAACAAATACCACAAACTCCTATTCGATGATCTTCAAGGATAAGTAGACATCCATGAAGATTCTCTCCCTCTTTGTATACTATTTTGTTAACTGATGTTGGTGAACCGAATATTATGATGAAGCTATGCAGGTGGATACCAAGGTTCAGTGGGAGCATGGAATGGAAGAAGAAATGGAATCCTTGCTAAAACCAGACTTGGGAATTATGCAAGTTGCCTGCAGGTAAAAAGGCTTTACCAAACAAATGGATTTATAGGCTGAAAGAGGAGGATGGAGGTAAGAAGAGATTTAAAGCCAGATTAGTTGTAAAGGGATTTGCACAAAAAAAGGGTATTGATTTTGATGAGATTTTTTCTCCTGTTGTTGAAATGACTTCTATTCGTATTGTTTTAAGTATTGTGGCTGCTAAAGATTTGCATTTAGAATAGTTTGATATTAAAACAACCTTTCTCCATGGTGATTTGGAAGAGGAAATATATATGGACCAGCCACAAGGATTTGAGGTCAAAGGTAAGGAGAAACTAGTGTGCAGATTGAAGAAAAGTTTATATGGCTTGAAGCAAGCACCTTGACAATGGTACTTCAAATTTGATAGTTTTATGGCTGAGCAAGGCTATAATCGGTGTAATTCTTACCATTGTGTTTATTTTAAGAGGTTGGATAATGACAGCTACATTATTTTGTGTTTATATGTTGATAACATGCTTGTAGTTGGGTCTAACATGGATCACATAAGTGAGCTAAAACAACAGTTAGCAAAATCTTTTGCTATAAAAGATTTGGGGGCAGCAAAACAAATCCTTGGTATGAAAATTTGTAGAGATAGAAAAAACAAAAAATTGTTTTTATCTCAGGCTAATTATGTTGAAAAGGTGTTGCAAAGATTTCATATGGAGAATGCAAAAGCTGTCAGCACAACTTTGCCTAGTCATGTCAAATTGACTAAGGATATGTGTCCAAAGACACAAGAGGAGGAAGAAAAAATGTCCAAGGTACCATATGCTTCAGCTGTAGGCAGTTTGATGTATGCCACGGTATGCACAAGACCAAATATTGCACATGTTGTAGGATTTGTTAGTAGGTATTTGAGTCATCCCGGAGTTGAGCATTGGAATGTAGTAAAATGGATTCTTAGGTACTTGAGAGGTACATCCAATAATTGTCTATGTTTTGGGGGCTCTAATACTGATTTAAAAGGCTATGTTGACTCAGATTTGGTTGGGGATATAGATACCAGGCGGAGTACCACAAATTATATATTTACAGTTGGTGGGACAACAGTGAGTTGGATTTCTCGATTGCAGAAGGTGGTTGCTTTATCCACCACAGAGGCAAAGTATGTTGCTGCAATAGAGGTGACAAAGGAGATGATATGGTTGCAACTTTTCATGGATGAGTTGGGAAAATAATAGGTTGGAAATTACTTGTTTACAGACAGCTAGAGTGCAATACATCTTGCAAAGAATTTTGATCTACATTCTAAAACAAAACACATCCAGTTGAGATATCATTTCATTCGGTCAGTGTTGGAGGATGGACAGGTTAAGTTGGACAAATACACACAAATGTCAATCTAGTGGATATGTTTACAAAGGCAGTGACAAGGGAGAAGATAAGCTCCTCTTTAGCTTTAGTTGGTCTTCAAGGTTGAATTCAAGTATAACAGAGCAGCAGGGTCCAAGGTCCTTATTTCCAGTGGGAGCTGTAATTGCAGCAGTGTCATCTAGAATCAGTCTCCAAGTGGGAGATTGTGTTGGTGTGGAGCCTGATTAGTCTCCAAGTGGGAGATTGTTGGTATGTGGCAACTGATCATGCTATACTATATAGCCCATGGTATACTATACACCCTTGCCCCTATCCTTGTCGGGGTCCAGGGCCGGGCTGGGCCCCGGGCAGGGGTTCGGGGGCAGCAGCCCCTGAGAAAAATTTTCTTCCTACTTTTTCACGTGATCACCAAAAAAGGGAAAAATCAATGAAAAAAGAAAAATCTGATTTTGTAGAACCCTAAAATATGGAAGCTTCTAAGCTTGGTAAAAAGGGGTTCGGATGGGTATTACTGTATGAGGAAAAATGCTATTATTCGCAAGATTGTAATAGGTTTTATACTGGATAATAAAAGTATTGGATGGTTGTGGTTTGGCGGATGTATCCCGAATTGGGTGAACCACGTTAAATTATCTGTGTTATGATTTATTCTATGTGTTTTAGTTTCTCTGTTTATTATATAGATCTACATTTAATTGTTAGATATCTGCCATTTCTAATCCTAACACTTAACTCCTCCAAGAGGCCTTGATCACGAATCTGCCTGGTAATTAGGTCCAGATTATCCTGAGCTTTCTATTTTTCTTGAAACAAATTACCAAAATGTTGCCTATTCCATCCTTTCAACCTATATTTAACATACTGGAGCCTCTTTAAGAAAGAGTACATAGCAATGCCATGTGTTGGCTTCCTAAGATCCCACTAGTCAGGGAGCAAATCATGGAGAGATTCATCCCTGAGCCACATGAGTTGGAACTTAAAGGTTTTTCTAGCACACCGTTGAGGCACATCAGCCACCAGCTTAATTGGCCATGGTCAAAACCTCAACCATCCAATATTTTAGAGCTAGTCATCCACCTGTCCCCTAACTAAAAAATAGACACCAAAAATCTATCAAGTCTTTCTGAAATAGAAGCATCTCCAGTTCTCCTATTATTCTAAGTAATTAGACCATTTCTCAGCCTAATATCTACAAGATTCAGAGTAGAGATATTGTCCTGGAGGAACAATGTAGAAGCCTCTAGCCTTGCAATACCACCTCGCTTCTCTGCAAGCTCCGTGATAGCATTAAAATCACCTCCAATAATCCAAGGATGGTAAAGAAATAAGCTACGAACTAAATGAATGTTGGACCACAAGAATTGCTTACCCTACAAATCCATAGGCGCATACACATTGGAGAAGAGAGCAATTTCCCCTGACATAAAACAAGAAGCCACCATGGAAAGGGAGGACTTAAAAGACACCCACCATTAGGGGCAGATCTTTCGCGGGTTCCATAAGAACGCCACCCCTCTAAAAGACCCCTAAGCACCAGTGCATTGGCATTCACCATTCCTCCATAACTTAGGAACTAAATCCATCATACCCTCCATAGAGAGCCTAGTCTCTTGTAGAAAAATAACATCAGGCGAATGACTCATAATCAAATCCTAAACAACTTTTTGTCTAGGGCCACTATTCAAGCCCTGTACATTCTAAGAGAGAACTATCATTTCAAGGGGCATGAAAAATGTGAATCCAAAGTCTTGACTGACCCTGACTCCACCAAAGTCTCCCCTATCATCTTAATCTTTTCCACATCCTTCTTCCTTCCAAGCTTAGAAATTTTCTCCAACCCCCCTTCTTGAGATCTTTTTGCAAAACACCCAACTAAGAGGACAACTTAATATTCTTCTTACCCACCTTTGAACCCACTTTCCACAAGAGGTGAGCCTTATCCACACCATCTTTCACTGCCTCAGCACGACCACCCAACTCATCCTGAACCCCCATCTACCGATCTGTCACCAGGTCCAAAGTCCCATCAACACGTGGAGCCATAATCACCTCTAAATTGAGCTTTTCCTATCCAGGATCTTTCCCAACCTCCTCTAAGCATGGAACTCCCGTACCCCCCTCCTGTTGGGGAGCATGCATTGCCTCAACCGAAGGACCATGCTGATCAATATCCAAAGTCCCATGATCTAGATCCAAAAATCTCAAGTTCACCTCCTGCTAACTAAGATCTTCCAACACCTCGAACCTATTGAAGGTGTCCTCCTCTTGCCTATCCTTTAGAGTCTGTTTATGTCCTTTATTTTTATTTCATCCTCTAACAGGAGTAAAACCATCTTCCCTGCCACCAAAACTATGAATGGGATCCTTGCCCTTATCCACTATGTGCAAATTAATTGAAGGTTGAGGAGATTGAGCCTCCAAAGGCTTGGCCTTTGGACATCTGCACTCGAGGTGACCATACTCATGACAGAAATGGCAACAGAAAGGTAGCATTTCATAATCTAGCTATTGCACCCACAAATATTCTCCTACACTCACTTCTAAAGAGTCTGGCAATGGCTTACTTAAGTCTATTTCCACACAAAACTGGGAAAAAGTCATTACCTTCTTGAATTGCGTTTGTTGTGACGAACCCACAGGTTTCCCCAACTTCAAGGCTAATAAGTACAACACATCCTCATGCCATCATTCCACAGGGAGCCTTGGAAGACGAACCCAAACTGGAACCTGATTCAAAAGCTCCTCTGCTAGGTTGAAGCCAAAATGCCATGGCTTAATAAACAAGCCCACCTAGTTGTAAAATTACGGGCCCCCTTCAAAAACCCTATTCCGATTAGCCATGTAGTCAAATGTGACCATGAAATAGTTATTCACCAAGAGGCGGATCTCCATCTCCCCTTCTGGCATCCATGACCTTTGAGCCCACGTATCCAAGAATTGCAATGAAATTTTCAAACCCAAGAATTTGCAATAAAGAGAATGTCTTGAATAATAATCAATATCTTCACCCAACATCTCCATTAGAATGACTACATTCGGCCTCTCTTTACACCTTTCGAGGCACCCATTAATCTTCAAAATTCTAGGCCCACCTATCGAGCTCGTCTCAACATTTTCAGGTTCCACCAAAAAAATATTATTATCAAAAAATTTTGAGCCTTGTAGAGAGGTTTTCAAACCAAACGCTGAACAAAAGTCCATTTTGGGGAAAGCCCCAGAAGATTCCCCATACGACATTCAAGAAAAAACCTTAGATGAACATGCAAGCCCTCAGAAACCCAAGGAACAAAAGGACCAACCAGGGTTACGACACCACGCAACCCCACACCCCCAGATGGGGGCACCCAAAACACCTCCTCTTAACAAAGCCCCAGTCACCTCAACCCCCATCACACAACCCACCTCTACTCCGCCACACAACACCCTACACCAAACCCCCGCCACTTCCAAATGTAGACCACTTACAAGCTCAAACCACCATTCTAACCCCACCGAAGAGCCTGACTCCCACACACACCATGCAACAACAGACTCCAGCACCTATCCGCAGCCAACAAGCACCAAAAAAGACAAAAGGAATGCAACAATCATAAAAAGAGACACCATTGATCGCCCTTGCAACCACCGAGTACCCCCACAATGCAGATAACAACCCCCCTTCCCCATCACATAGCAAGGAAATTCACTTGAACGATCTAGGGCATGAATGCCCTAGCTTGGCTTACAGAGCCATCAACGCCATCCTGTCTTCTTCAAACAAGCCTATCCTTTCTTGAATAGTTAAGGTGTTCTTGTATCTTGATTATCTTATTTCTTGTGCTAAACCCATGCAAAAAATTAATTCAAACATTTAAAAATTATAGCATAATCAATGCAAGACATTATTATCCCCTTTTTTCACCAATTCATGAATCCCTTAACAACGATGATGATTATAGTCTTGTGGATCCAGATAAGTATATAGAAATGATAACTTTGATGATATTATCTCAAGAAAGTTTTTCATAGGCCTCAATTTTATGATCATGAATAATCAAGAGCCTTTAGATAAATAACATCCTATCACTATCTATCCCTCAAACTCAAGTTGAATGTCTATCGATCATCTCTATGACATGGAAAATACCCTATTAGATCGTATCCTACTATAAAACAAATATTCCATGGTTAGATACCTTATAAGAATAGGATCCAAGCTTCCCAAAAATTATAAGGTCCTTGAACACTAATGTAGGAGAAGGTTTCTAATTTAAAAATTATAGATGCCTAATCCTCATCCATAAAATCCTTACCCATTTATAAATTCATCAAAACATACCCCATCCATCCATATTAATCTTAGTCCATTCAACCTTCTAAATCCTAAACCATTAAACCATATATCAATAGATCATCCTCCATCCAAATACGCCTCCATCCCTATAAATATTATTCGATAAAACCATCCATTTAAACCTATAATCCCTCATCCATTAATCCCACCATCAATCCACACAAATCCAAAACTATGACACCCTCCATTAATCCTTCCATTAATCCACAAAGAGATCCAAAACTATTACACCCTCTAAATTCTAACCCATCTAACCATCTATTGACCCTTGGAAGTACTCTATTGACTAATGAAGCTCCCAATCCAAATTACCCATGTGTTGTCGCTTGCGAAGAAGAAAATATTGTTGCACTAGAGGGCAATTCATGTGAAAAATAATATGTGCTTGAGAAACTCTACATGTCAAACAAGTAATTGGAAACATTATCCCTTTCCATAAGTCCTACAACACATAAACTATGATGAATTAAGTAAACAAATAATAAATCTAATTATCTTATTAAAACCAATCAATCTAACCCAAACTCACCATGAAGGATTTTATACAAGGGGTACTAGCAAGAAATCATAATAAAATACCACTTTATGAAGTCAAGTTGCACTCCTAGTAAGTGTGAGAATAATGAGGTTATCCAAAACCCCCCTATCATTTCCATTCCCATAAGTCAATATGTATGAAAAGATAAGCAAAGGTAATACACCCATTTCATGCTACCTATAAGATCCAAGATCCATAGGCCTCAAAAATCCAAAAGAAACTCCACCTATTAGTACATAAATTTGAGGAACTACAATTGATTAAGGGGACATCAAGCTCAAGGAAAATGCACCCACATAAACACATGATAAAACTTTTCCACAACCAAATCAAGGTCAAAGTGCCCACACTAATCTCATTGATCCTAGCCAAGAACTAGAATCCTATCAATCCCATTGGTCCTATCCCATCACAAAAATCCTATCAACTTGGTCCAACCACCTTTCTTAGGATTAGTATTCTCACAAATGAGAAAATAAAAATTATTGATAGTTCATGGATATCTTATGATGGACTCGTGTTTTTTTTTTAAGTAACATATATCCCATCATGACTCAAATATGCAAAATCATGAACCATCAAGGTAAATTGTTAGGCCTTCATGAATAAGGAATCCTTGAACCCATTTATGTTTATACAAACCAAAGATCTTGGGGAATTGATTACAAATATCCTAATGGAAAAAATATGAAGGTTAATAACACTCCAATGAGTGCTAGGTTCACTTATCCCAACATCAAAATGTATTCCCCTCATTGTTCCTGTAAAAATATTACCATCAGCAACCTTTTCATTGACCTCATCATTCCTATCACCAACCTTAACCATCTATCTCATGAATCCATCACCTTGGATCAACTAAATAATACACCATATAAGGTATTCTATAATGATGAATTTATTGCCACCTTCATGGGACTCCAAGATAATATTTATGCAAGAGTTCATGAAATGGGATTTAAAATAGACTTGGATGCAACAACATATCTCCAGTAATCCATCCAAATGCATAAAATCCTTACACCCAAAAATTCAAAATCTTAAGCAATACAAAGACCAAAAAATAAAAATATCTACCTAGACTTAAAAACCACACACGTAATCCTAACATTCCAAATCCAAAAATCACAAAATCAAAACTTTATTTGGTTCAAAAATATAATCTTGAAAATATAAGGACCTCAAAGAAAAAAATCCATGAATTTAAAGCCAAAAGTCATTGGTCCATGATCCCAAAAGCCTAAAATTTTGAAATCCACTTGGACTTCAAAATTTGGTAAACCTAAATCCATGTAATCCAAATATCCAAGCACAAATCTAGCAAGTCATATCACAATATTTATTTGGGTCCCAAATTTTGGCAATATGGATTCCAATTCAAAGCATATATGTATTGGTATTTCATCTCTATGGGATCCTTTGGTGGCATATATTTTGCACATAAAAAAAAACATCATGTGTTACAATTTATTTACCTCGGAAGACAACACACCTTCAAAACCAAGTTATATTAATCATTATATACCTCATATTGTAGAATAATAACTTGTTCAAAAGAAGACTAAAGGATTTTTTTTTTTTTTGAGGATCAAGCCTCGGGCCTCCCTTTACCTCATACCAAAGGGTTAAAGTATCCTTGCTTAAGAGTTCAATTTCATATTTTGATTCATCGGGAATTGAGGATCAAGCCTAACACTTACCTTCTATCAAATGGTTAAATATTCATGATAAAAGTTGGATTTATATTTTTGATTCTTCAGAAATTGGGAATCGGTCTACCTTATTCCCCTTATTTCTAACAAGATGATCACTTAAGCAACATTTCTAACTAGCTACATTTGAAACTTATTTCAGGAGTCGAGAATCAAGTTCATGGTCTACTTCTTTCTTGCAATACTTCAATAGGTTTAAGAGGTAAGGCCGATCATTGATATCCAAATAACTTTTAAGGTTATCGAGAGTCAAGGGTTAGGGATACTTTCTAACATTTATTCTTATGAGTTTGGAATTTGCTAAAGAAAACTCCTGAATCTCGATGCTTGAATAACATTACTTTTCAACTTTGTTAAAATTTTAAAGATCTCTCAAAAGTATGCTCTTCGAAATTGTTTATTTTATAAAGGAAAAGGTGATTTTTCACTATGGTTTTGGGCATCGAAGATTGGGCTTGTGGCATGCCTTCTAACTCAATAAGAAGTTATTTACGTGATATGCCTGATCGATGATGCTCAAAAAAAGGTTCTCAAAAACAAGGATTTTTCACTAAGTCTTTTGCATCGTATATTAGGGGTTGGGGTTTTGGTTTATTGTTTAGTCATTTGTTGATAGCCCGAACATAACCAAAACTCAAAATTTGAATGCTTAGCTATCGAGACTTGTAATCTTCTAGGAAATGATCAGGGGTCAGGCATTAGAGTTTTCTCATGACTCTTGATACATAGTCAACTAAGAAGTAAGCCAACACTTCGACACCCGACATCCGAAAGGAAACTTGGAAAAATTGCTAAGGAAAGAAAAAACCTTAGCAAGGATGAGGCCCAACGTATGATCAAATGATGTCATAAACGTCCTTGAATGACATGCTAGGAAGGAAAACCAATCTGGTGACAAATGAAGACTAAAACAAACAAAAAAGCACTAAAAAAAAAGGGAAAATGAGGGAAAGAAAGATGAAAAGGCCATATCAACAAAAAAAAAGAGGAAAAAAAAGAAAGAAAAAAAACCCAACCCAATATGTAAATACCCAAGAAGTATGATTTAAAAGTTTAAAACTTGGCAATATTTAAATCCAAGTTGGATAAGGCACACAAAACACACAAACCAACGCTAACACATGAGAACGAGCATGAAACACGAACCAGTGAAGTAGCGACAATGACGAATGGATGTGCAAGAAAGGTTACTTTCACACAAGGAGAAAGTTGCAGATCTCTTCAAATGCAATAGTAATGGGTAAGTGATAAAATGAGCATGGAAGGCTTGATAAAACTTTTTAACGAACTCATTTATTACTTATTTAATTCCGCATTAAAACACCTTGTCAACACCATTAATTCACTCGACTAATTTGACTGGTATAGGGATCGAGGAAACAAGATGTACCACCATCGAGTGTCCGAGGGTTGAGCATTCAGTAGGAGAACACCCGATGCTTGAAGGACAAAGCGAGATGAGGAACAAAACACTTAGTGCTTTGTCAGACATCAAGTTTCGGGTCCGATCCATTTGGCATGTGAAGATGGAAAACCCCAAAATCTCAAAATCCAACAAGGTACTCAAAAAAACAAAGGGAAAAGAAAGAGAAAGGAAAAATGAAAGGAAGAAGGGGGAAGGAAGAAAGGAAACCAAGGGAAAAAAAGGAAAGATGGGAAAATGACAACATGACAAAAAGGAAAAAGAGGGGGGTACCTATTCCGTCAAAGCACAGAATGAGACATGAGTGCAAGGTACAACAAGTCCTTATATCTCAATAGTGATTAACACTACCCAAACATGTGGAACCCTTGGTCCACCCTCTACACTAGGCTACTAACTAGGTAATTCAATAAGGCTCAAAATAAAAAAGTGGTCAAACACACATACTAACCCAAAAATATCATAGAAGTAATCCAAGCAAGTAAACATGAGGGTTATGCTAACATCATTTAAATTTACAAGCATGGGATTCATTACATCAATTAAATAAAAAAATTAATACAATAAAAAGGGATAACTACTAGGACAAGAATAGTAGAGTGTTATCACAATGGCCTTAAGACCATGTGAATGTGAGGATGTACCATCCTGTATACTGTAAGATACACTCATTGAATTTCAACAACCATGATACATTGTGATAAATCCATATACAATTGTTCCACACCTTCAAAAATAAATATTCAAATTCATTTCCAACTATCTTATTTAAATGTTTTACCTCATTAGTTCAATCTCTTATATTTTTATACTCTTTCTTGGATTCTCATCCCGGGGTTCTATAGGCTTGATGGATAGTGAGAGGCCACTTCACTTCCTAACCTAGCCATCTTCCTACCATATAAAGAAAAATAATGATTAAAAGATGAAGGCATGGAAAATTAGGCTAAAAACCTTGACACTTGTATTCATGAGGTAAGCAATCATATTTCTATGACGAGACTTCACATTTCATAAAATACAAAAGTTGAAACATAGTTTAAAATTGAAATTTACCATTATTAAAATCACAAGAACCAAGCAAATACATAAATCCATCATTGATGAATGTTTGAAAATCCTTAAATTTTTGAAATATAAAATTTCAAAAAGATAAGGATACTCTTAAGAGTATATCATACACAACATCATACTTTTCACATCTCATACAATTTTAGGAAAGTTATACCAAAATTATGGTACCATTTTGTATTTTTTTAAAATGGAACTATATAAAATAGAAATAATCTACAAGCTAACTATACATTCATAAAACAAGTATTATAGAATAATATCATATACAACCACCTTGTATGGGTATGACCAAATGAGAAAGAAAATTATTTGAGTACATACAATTTAAAAAGGATTGTTTTTAGAAAATGCCAATATGGATATAATCCATCTCTTTCACACAACATCAAACAAATCATTTTCCCAATCAACTCTAAGATACAAAAAATCTTTCCAATTCTACAAATGCTACTCCAAAGAAATCCTTGAGAAATTTTTCTCCAAGCAATAATTCAAACACACACTCATCTAATTCCCTTTTGATTTTTCTATTTTTTAAGATCCCTAAAACCTTTAGAATTATTGCTTCACATTCAAGCAATATATTTTAAACAAGCTATTTTTCACAACTAGATATATTGTTTCAATATTTTCACTTGTTATTTTCAAAAAGACAATTAAATAAATAATGCATTTAATATATTTTCATTTCAAATAATTTAGTAAATTCCATTTAAATAACTATTAATTTTTTTCCAAAATATAATAATATAAATGCACATAATCTCTTACCAAGGCATATTAATAAACTCTTTTAAATTAAAAATGAATGATATTTTGGAAACACTTAGACCAAATATATACAAGTGTTAGAAGAGATAACTAAACACATGCAAAGTAACCACATACTTTATGGGTTTAATCATAACATAAGGATCAAGTGTTAACATTGATTTGGACCTTAGTTTCACATAGTTTAACATAGATGTATTGTAACTTAGAAAGACATATTCAACCAAGTCAAACAATCTCAAATTAACCATTATTGAGAAAACCTTTGCCTACACACCCAAATAAAATATTAGGTTTATGTGCATAATACATGATAACCAAATCACAACATAAAACATTAAATTTGATATAAGCAAATAATCAATATAATACTAGAACATGATGAACATCAATTTATAGATAAACACAATCATCTCATAAAATCCATAATGCTAAACTAGGTTCTATACGCACACATCAACATATAGAGAAAATAGTGAAGTTGAATCAAAATTATAGGTTTGATAATTACAAAATAACATATGTATCTACAATACACTACCAAAAAGCTTGATGTAAATACAAAACATCATCAATAATTAATTATTAGAATCAAAATCCAAAACCAAGGAGTAAAATAAGACACATATGCTAAAACCATGAAAATGGTCATCATCAACAACTTCTTCCATTCAATTCACCACCCTAGAAGCCCTTCTCCCTTGGATTTCCCTTGCCAGATAAGGGAAATACACACCACATCAATACTCCCTCCTATGACAAGCTCTATGCATTGAGACTCCACACAACACATGTATTATATAATAATTTCCCACCTCCAATCTTAAATGGGTATACAATACTTTTAAACTAGCTAATACTTTTCCAATGTCACTATAGTAAGCACAAAGAACACCAACCTCAAGATGAAGGAATTCAAGCTCCCCATCCTTGAAATCCTTAGAATTCAACAAGAAATCTATTACTACAACCTCTATGTTTACCATATTCTTTCCCTTCTCCATCTTAACAATGTCTTCCTCTTTAACTAGATCCATTGTCCCAAAATAATCCAAGATGGATCTAGCTTTAACAATCAAAACTTAATCTACACATATTTAATGAAATAGGTTGTATTGGTAATAAAGTCACCACATATAGCCACCTTTGGCCAATTTCTAGCTTTAAATCATTTAATAACCCTTAGCACATTTTTGACAAAACAAAGAGTTGCTTTAGATTCACAAGAGTATATAATCTTCAACCTCATATCAAAGATCATGCCTCACACCTTTCTACCTTCCCCTTTCTCATGCTACCCTTGCTTTCCATCTTGTACATAACAAAGAAACTACCCCCAATATACAAACAACACCAAAGAAAACCCTCCAACTATCTTCACCAATCTTTCTTAGGATCAAAATCTTGATGTAAGTGCACATAACTATGCCCATAAAGTGGAACTAGGTTATATATTCATTTCCCACATTAAACCTTAGAGGAAGCAATATAAACATTAGATCTATAAAAAATTAAGCAACATAATAACATGTTAATTAACACTTTGAAAGTAAGAATGAATAATAATACAATCATAGACAAAAGATGAGATACATTGATAGATGCGGGGAAATTCCTTTTGGGTAAAAAGCTCCACTCTCCAAAGCACCAAACTAATGTATTATTTAGTGACACCAATATGGTTACAATACACTTCTAGGCTCTTGCATTAACATGGAGAATGCCATCCTACTCCTATGGAAACAAATTGATAGCATACCACTACAATAAAAAACTCATCTTCTCAACCCAATCACCCAAACAAATAGACAATAATAACAAGGCTTATGAAACTATAAATGATTCTAGGAAAACCATATTCCATCATAAGATTTATGACACCCACTTCTCCATGGCACAAATTCCAATGCCCATGTTCAAGTTTGGACTCCATATTAAAAATAGATTATTCTTACACATGTAAGATGTTGTCATGAAATTTGGGTGCCTCATTTAGTCATATTCCACCTTTAGCAAGATGATTTATAACACATGTCATATATAGTCATAAACTTGGTTAAGATTTTTGGTCCACTTTGTAACTCCCCTCTCACATGCTCTTTTGTGAGTTACATAATCTCTTACACACCTACAATATCATAGATGCTTTTACACATCTTACATGACATAATGCTCTTACATATTCTCACACACATCATACAAAGGTATACACATGACATAATGACCAAGTCATAAGTAAGACACATTGTTTTGCAAATGAGAAACAATAAATAAATACGATTAAAGTAATTAATTCAAACATTAAATAATTTTCAAGGTGCATGACACACCTAATCCCAACAAACCTGGCTTTCCTCTCTAGATACATTGTAACATAATACATTCCAAACCAAAATCACCCACAATCCAACTAATCCACTATGACCACCATCCTTTAGAAACAACATTACACCTCAAATGGAGCCTTTTACCTGCTTCATCCCTAGACTAGACATTAAGTGAATTTTTTTTTAATGTGGAATTGTGACTTCTAATTAATGCTTATCATTATAAAGGCCATACTCAAACCTTTCAAATAAAGATCCCCTTGTAATATCAAGGAGGTTTATAATGTAAATATTGTTAGACACACAAGACAACTGAGAGGGAGGGTGAATTAGTTGTATATATTAAAACCTTTAAAGCCTAATTAACCTTCAAACTCTTATTATGCATCAACATGAATGCAAACAAATGAAACATCAACACAACAACCATACACAATAGAACACTGGATTTTACATGGAAAACCATAATCAAGGAAAAACCATGGTGAGGATTAACTCACATATATATGAATATCAACAACGATAAAAAAAGGCTCATTGTCGGAAGGGCTCACTGCCCAAAGCATTCACTATCCAAAAGAAAGAACGGGTCACTGTCAAGGGTTCATTGTTGAGGAAGATCACTTCTTCTGGAATACAAGAGAATAGAAAGAAATTGTTACAAGGAGGTTCACTACCTAAGAGTAAAAAGAGAATCCACCACTACCATCCACAACCTTGAGCTCACTGCCTCCAACAACTTCATACACACTGAAATGTAGACACCTTCTACTCACTACTTTTGATAATCTTAGGTGTTCATGCTCACATCAAATCACAACACTTGATCACATACACATCATTTCACATCACACACCATACCACACACTTGTCCAATAAATGACCTTGCATATATATTCTCTGCAACCTCAAACAATCTTCTCCAGGTCGGCCTCAATGAAAATTATGCACCTCAAATGTGCAACCACCAGATAGGTTGGCACCAAACACTTCCATGGTAAAGACAAACCACACCAAGGGTTAACCAAGACCCAAATCGTCACTGACACACTACACCATCTTCCACAAACAACTAAGTACATCCACAAACAACACTAACACACTAGGTCGGCCAAACTGACATTAATGCTAACAAGAAACCACATTCACACTTCACCAAGTTCGAAAACAACCTATGGACCACTTAGCAACATTACACAACATCTTGGAATATTCCAACACTAATATAATACTCAAAATCATTGGTGCAAACATATGTAACTGAGAACATTATCATCTTGTACAACCTGTCAAACTGTCACTAAGATACAACTCATGAGCCAAGCTTGTGGAATAGATGAATACCAAACCATCCAAGGGAAGATAGATAAAGGAAATACTAGCACGTTCCCAAAGCCACAAGACAAAAAAATTCAACATGGAGAAATGTGAAGTAATTTCATTTCTCCTAGACAACCTTCTGCACAAGCCAAACACTATCAAACACATCTACTACCACACCATCCATAACTTGAAAATCTGGATATAACACCTCTAAACACTTCTAAACATCACATCCAAACCACACAAGCACATCTTCAAGCATGGAGAAATGCGAAGCACAATACATAACAAATCCCTATCATCTTGTACATTCTTTATGCAAATTTTCTCAAAAGCACTTGGAAACCAAGTGACTATGCTGCATCTACAACACCTGCTCAACACCACAAACACCTTCTCATCATAACCACAATAGAGGTTGACATAGGTTGACATCAATGACAACACTACTGACAACATAGTGCAACAAATATTGCTCTAGATCAAGCCATGAAGATTGCAAATGACTAAACATAACCATTATTGACTCTTGATCAACTCCCATATTTGCAAGATACATTGTTGCAAAGTTGAGATGTCATTTACAGTGTAGAAAACTTATAAGCTCAAATTTATCCTTTTAATCTAATATTTCTTGCTCTAATTTAGACTGCAACCTATTAATGACATTGATAACCACTTGAAAACCAACTTCTACAATTAAATGTTTTTAATTCTACGAAATAGCAATACCCAACCCAACTAGCAATACTTCTCACTTAGCTTTGTTATTTATTGAACTCCCATAGACCAAAATTGCCCTTAAAGTCCCTTATTAAAAACCTCTTACACTTGGATTACCTATAGGAGCTCCATCAAAATTAGTTTAAGATAATGATCAACAAGTGACACCTAACTCTACTTTCTTTCAACTCCTTTTTTTGTCCTCTACTATCTATACTTTCATCGTTTTTCTCTTATTCTTTAAACATAAATCTATGATAAAATATTATTCATCATTATTTAATTAATTTACCCTAAATATTTTAGATAAGGTTTTTATTCCTCTACAACTCTAAAAAGTTGTTAAAAATATTTTCAATAACCATCTCTATCTTCATCCTCCTCTATCCTGTGGAATTTCTTGGTTGAACTTGACAATGGTCCTCTTGCTACTCACAAAAACCTTAAGGGAAACATCTATTTAAAAAAGGCATTCAAGCTTTTGATGAATTATGGGATTTGGCTAGTTTTAATTGGAAACCATGGCAATAACTTAAGTCTCAATTTAGACTCTCCCCTACAGACAAATCTCCAATTCTACAAATTCATCAACTTGTTTCGCCAAAGCTTACCTATTTGTTGTCCACCCCTTGCCATGGTACTTCCTTACTAACTAGAAATGACCCTACAATCAACAATCTATACACAACTCTTGCATACTTTAACCCTATCTACTTGCTTTAACCTCAAATAAAATTGCAAGCTTAACCATGCTAAGTGGAATAAGCTAAGTGCTCTTATTTGGAAATCCAAAGTTGATGCGCAAGCCCAATTGATTGCTTGGAAATTTCTACATGTTAAGATTCCCACTAGCCAACGTCTTTCCTTCATCTCCCCCTCTTTGTTGTGTCCTTTCCATGCTAAAAAAGAGATTGTTAAACATGCATTTTGGTTTTGCTCCCATGCCCAATGCCTATGGAAACACCTCTTTTCCAACCTTTCTGCTTTTTTTCCACATATTTGGTATTGGAAAGTGGCCCTTCCTGGTTTGTTGTTGCACCACAATGTCGTTTGGAAGACCTTCAAGCACATTATCCTAAAGCATATTTGGAAATTTCGTTGCTTAGCTGCTTTCTTCTCACATTCTATACCATTCAAATGGAAAGCCTGATCCTTTGTGCAAGTCTTTGCCCCCATCTCATCCTTTTGTAGTCTTCCATCTAGAACAACTTGGACCTCAAGATCTCCTTGAGTGAGCTTCAAGTGCAATTCAATGCTTATGAGGAAAAAACTATTGGTCTTGGTTGCAAGACTATTGGGAATGTTGATAGGATAGGAGGTTAACATCCTTATGGTGATTGTTATGCTTCAAAGGATTGATCCTTCTCCTAGCATCCCTGTCTACAATCGATAAAATTTTAACATTTTTGATGATCTTCTAGAGTTTTGTGTGGTGGTGGATGCCTTGGATTTTGACTACATGGCTGGTCCGAGACTTCAAACTGTGTAGATATCTTATTTCCCTTTCCTTTTTGGACTGAAGGTAATGTTCACCTGATGGACTTTCTTCAAGTTAGTTGGTTGCCTCCACACCTTTTCTTCAGTGAGTTATGTAATCCTTTAGCTCTAGTGGATGTTTTTCCTTTTAGTAGCTAAGGATCTTTGTTATCAGTTTTACAATTGCTAATTTTTCTCCAAGCTTCGTTGGCTTCAACTTTATATCACTCCTTTTGCTATCCCTTAACAACTTTGTTCATATTATTTTGGCAGTTTTGTAATTGTCTTTTTGTTGTTCATCAATATTTCTTGATATAATTTTTTTAATGCTTGCCCAATATATATATATTTTTTACACAACCCTAATGCAAGGTTATTATATTATAAATAAAATTTATGTAAAAAGTATGTTGTTGGTTGATAACGGGATTCAAAACAAACCCACAGTACCGAGTGGATACCAAATATATAAAAACTGGAAACTAATGATCAGAAACAAATAAAACCCTAAATTTTGTTTTTTCAAAATATATTGTTGAACAGAGGTAACTAGTTAAAAATTATGATACTTTGGACTACTGGAACATACTAGGTACCATATAAACCGTGGTTAGTGGAATACTAGGGATTATGACATAACAATAAATTCCCATAGCCTTCGACTTCAACGGCTGTTGTTGGAAATATTTTGGATGCTCTGCTAGGAAATCATTCGGTGAGTCTCGGATCTCTCTACCTGGATTCTCTTTCAATTGGTACCTCATTTATTTGACCTTTTTCTGTGTTTGGTACTTTTCTCTGTTCATATATCTCATTAAGATCTGTGTTCAAGATTTAGATTTTGTCGGATATGTTTGTGGGAGTCTTGACTGATGGGTTTTTAGTTGTCTGGGAATGATTAGATGGTATGAGGACAAACTATGGCAAGTGGTTGGGAAGGAAGACTAATACGAATGGATATTAATACTGGGTGTCTTATATGGTCGGGCCAGTGGCTTAATCATGAAATTTGATGATGGTTGTTAGATACCGATTTTGGTTAGACTTATGTACGTGCAATGTCAAACGTCTAGTTGAATTGTCTTAAGTGCTGTGGTATAATGGTGATAAACACAGGGATTGTCTATTGAGGTCACTGCCAAACTAAATGTTAATTTGACATATGAGATACTCCTTGTCCATTTCTTCAAGGGAATTTGCTTTCATTAATATAAGATATTGACCAAATTTATACACCCTTGGATTTTGTCTTTCATAATCAATATCAGAAGTAAACCGTTTTGATCCAGGTTCAGATTCCCTTGCTTCAATGAGGCGGGACAATAAATCTGGCAGATACATAAAGTAATGGTGTTGCAATTATGTGTTACATTCAAGCTGAACCATGTTAGCAACTCTTAAGACTGTTTAATTATCATAACCAAGTAAAAGATACACGGAAATGCCAGAGGAAAGGGAACTGTAACCGTTTTATATTTTCCTTTTAGACCACTTTTTGGTTGCGCATAATTGCATATATATAACATGTAAATGGGATCTGCTTTTGCAGGTTCTGTGGAGCGACAGTTGTTTAAGTGATGCGCAGACAGGCAGTGCCAAGGTCTGAGTCACTGCTCACAAGAGCAGTGAACAAGGTCTTCGAATTTGTTCGCTTTGCAGAATTTGAAATACTTTTTGTGCTCTTCCTACTGATTGCGTTCCTTATCTTCAAAGACATCGTGAGTTTTTAATAAGCTTCAATGCTTTTGGACTCATTACCATATGAATTTCTGTTTATAAAACATATTTATTCTCTTCGAGGCAGTACAACACATGTATTTTTTTAGGGAAATATTGTAAAGGGGTATTTTGATGTGTATTTCCAATTTATATATCAATGTAACTCACCTGTGGAGTATTAGAGAAGTTTTAACTTTTATGCATTTTTGTTGTTTCAACGGTGCATCATTATACAACACCGTGTTTTAGCAATCAGCAGCGCATTAATATCGACTCATGTTTCATTAAGACCCCCTGTTTCATTAATAATTGATTCCTAGAGATGGGTTCTGAAGATTGACTCCATATTAAGACTGATTATGGAAAAATGATATTATATTATGGTTCTTATTCTAGTTTGTTGGTTTGTAATTTGTTTTAGATTATGTCACATACACACTGAGAGTAAAACCTAGGTTATACTTATTGGTAATTGTTGGAGGGGAGATGGTCCGTAACCTTGAGGCATTGGGTTTGCATTATTTCTTTACAGGGGGGCGTTTGTGCTAAATTAGAAGTTTTACCCTCACAGAGCTGTTTTAGTCTGCTTTAAGTCAGTGTACATCTTATAAAAACCAACATTGTCTGAATTTTATTTCGTATAGCTTATTGTCTAGAGAGTTGGTGTTCCCATGCGCTAGAATTGTAAACCATTTACTTGGTTCTCCCTCTCTTTTATGCTGAATTAGTTAGATTTCCTAGCAGCCTTTGGCTTCTGGACAATAGAAAGACTATACTGAAGATGGTTACTGTGAGGATGATCTTGGTGGTCTTTTTCTACTATATGTAGTGCGACACACAATACAAGATAAAAAGCTCTTTCTGGAATTTAACTTTGAATATGCAGTTTAGCTTAACTTTGAATATGCAGTTTAGCATGCTTTTATTGCTTGCTTTCTTATAATTGGATCCCAGACCATAAAAATGGACCCATTGTATGACTTTCACTCCTACAAAAAGGATGCCCTGATTTAAGTCGAAGCTTGACTGCTCTATTAGTATTTATCCATGGTATTAAGACATATAATTGTTATTTATAGAAATCTTCTGGAAAAAGCTCCATATAATTGTTACTGATATGCCTTTCTTGAGAAATGACTGAATATGATTCGAATTATTAATATCATGAATGGCTCAGCTGTGGTATCTGCAGTGTGCCAGATTTCAATGTCAAGAGTAGTTTTTAATACTTAGCAAACTGTAGATTCTCCTCATCACCCTTTAATTGGTTTCATTTTAATATTGAGATGCAACTGCCTCAATTTTGTGGTATGGAGGAAATCTTTATCATATATTCTGAGGATGGTGGGTTGCTATATTTTGCAGACCTCTAGGCCTGAGTACAATCAAATTCTTTCAAAGGATGGATGGAAATAGTCTTTTTCTATTCTAAGAGATGATTCTGGAAGGTTTTAGGTCAAATCTTCTATCGATTATTTACAATATCAGGTATGGTTATACTAAATGTATTTTCAATTCTGAGAAGTTTTTGTGGTTGTGTTCTTGTTCAAGACATATGAAAATCTGATTTAATATTTGGAGAATAACCATTGAACCTCTTTCTGTGTAGATCTAGCACATGATCTTGTTCATGATTTTTATTCTGTTCAAGATAGCCAATGTTTAGCTTTTGGACTAGAAACATATGATTGCTGTTCTGCAGCTGCTCTTAGAATATAATACTTTGTCTTCTTGATTATATTCTATTTTATGAATTGTAATCACTTCACTTAAAACATTTGCATCATTAAGCTATATCTGTTTAGAAATTTATTTACATCCTTCTTTGATATTGACCTTTTCGAATCCTATGGTTTTTAACTTCTTGTTGAAACTCTTCTGTTCTATTTTGCAGGAGCAAAACTAATTCAGTTATGAGGCACAAGGGAAATGTCCACCTGTGTTATCATTTTGTGGGTGGTTTGCAATTTTAATAGAATACAAATGTTTCGGAATAATGTTATGGTTGAAACAAGCTAAGAAATGCTTAATATTCAAGATTGTATTAAATTTAGATTTTTCATGCTTTCTAGTAGAGCTGATATGTGGGATGGGGAAATGCAGTATTGAGGGAATTGTGATCTGATGTATTCTTATTAAGATAAGAAATAAGCAGTAACATCATCGATGAATATGCTAGATAATTGCTTCCCAGATGAGAGACATTTACTTTGTTCTGCTACATGTTTTTATTCAACTTCGCTTGTCGCATGTTATTATGAAGAAGATTTCAGTAAAGATCAAAGATGAGGATATCCAATTTTGTGTATAGTAGTTAGGAGAAATGATCTGAACACACATTCAAAGGAGGAGGCTGTACTTTTATTGGTGTATATGCATGTATGCACTAGACTTAGGGATAATTGTTGCTTCTTCTTCATTTTACTTCTCAATCACTTTTCTCTTAAGGGGAGATATCTGTGAAAATAATATGCAGTTAGTCATATAAGCTTAATTTGGTTTTTTTTGAGTTAAATAAACATGGGTTTAGCTTTGTTTTCTAGTTTTGCCTTATAAGACGCAAATCAAGAGTTAGGTCAGCCTCTGTTATCCATTTGATGATCATCCACCAATGTTTTCTTTGATTTTCTTTAAATAAAGAGTGGGTATAGATGTGTAAATAGTCTTATGGACAATTGATAGGATTGAGACAAGCTTTTGGTATACTTGTGAGCTTGTTGTAATAGGAGTCTATTTTTGCCAATGTTTGTTTGAGCTTCTAGGATGGGAGATGGGCTTTCAAGGACGAAAAAAAAATGTAAATTTTGTGGAGAGTATGAGGACGCAGGGTGGGTAGCTAGATACACACAGACACACACATGCAGTGCTTGTGCACATGCATCCACACACATGCCTGCACACATGGATGTACCCACACACACACCCATGCACATATGTGCCCACACCGGCATCCATATGTGTGCATGCAACATACAGACACACACACACCCCTATACCCACCCGCATGTGTGCACACTTGTACACCCTATACCATAATTCACACAAAATGGACAATATTAAATAATAAATACAGAATTGAGAACACACTACACAACTGATAATTGATAAGTTATAACAAATAAACGATGCCAATTGTCAAATCATAAATGTTAATTTAAAACCCTTTTGTGTTGTCAAAATATATAACAACGTTTGATATTAGATAGGTTCCAAATTTTACATGTGAATATGGGACCTTAAATTGATGAGCTAGGCTGGAACTGGGGTCAGGTTGGAGTTGGATAGATACAAGTCCCGTGTCTGGAATAAAGTCCTAAAATGTAAGCGATGATATTTACAAAGTTGAAGATGTTTCACTATGAAATTGGAGAAAGTGCCCGGTCATTGGCCAAGCTATGCCTTAAAATCTAAGATGTGCGCCACTTTTGTAAAGTGAAAAAGTTTGCGCATCTGTTTCTAGTTGAAGAAAAAAGTGCGCACTTGTCAGTTGTGATTTTCAGGCATCACTGAGAATGATCGGCTGAAAATCCAACCTGCACCATTGCCTTCATGAAGTGTTTGAGAAAGCTGCTGATGTATGATTAGTTCCCCCATCTTTGCTACCTGCTTTGAAAATTCCATTTACAAAAACAATCTGATGTACTGGTAGGCAGGCTAGTAGCATGAGTAATAGTGTTTCTTGTTCCACATAAACCAGTTTCAAGAATAGGAAGACAACATCCCGGGAAAGGAATATTTCATTCATGCAGCTATAATTTTGTATAACATACTGCTATATAAATATCATGACATCCATCGACAATTCATATGCTAACTAGTAGTTAGTTTTTCGTAGTATGTCAAATTTTGTGATGTTTTATTAGGATTCAACTGCATAGTTTTTGAGTCAAACTCATTTACCCATATTTCATGAATGATTGTTCACAAAAACCCATCTCTTATGAACATGAATGGTCCACTTAGCCTCATTGCATCTAGGTGATACTCAGGCGTTAGGACTTCTCAAGAGGTCACCCATCCTAGTACTAGTCCAACTTCGGGTTGCCTAACCATGGAGATTCCCCCAAGATCAAGCCCACTTAGCTTGCTACCAAATTTGCAAAACCTTGAGCAAGTGTTGTGCCTTATTAATCATATCATTCATTGTAGAGCTCCTTTGCTCATTCATTAACAAGTAAGGGTTTTCTTTTAGTATGCCAAAAATGCGATGCTTTACTAGGATTTAATTGTACTGTTTTTGAGTCAATTTCATTCACCTGCATTTTATGAGTAGTAGTTCACAAAAATTCATCTATCTTGAGCATGAACGGTCCACTTAGCACTCATTGCATCTAGGTGATGCTCATAGGGGTGGAGCATTGGGACTTCTCAAGAGGCCATTTATCTTAGTACTTCTTGGACTTAGGTGCGCTAAACCATCAAATTTCCTCCAAGATCAAGTCCACTTAGCTTGCATCCACATTTACTAAACCATTAGCAAGTTTTGTGCCTTATGAACCATCATTGTAGAGCTATTTAGCTCTTTCATTAACAACTGGGTGCTAATGAATGAGCTCATTCATTAACTAGCTCCTTAGCTAATTCATTAACAACTAGCTCTTTCATTGTAGAGCTCCTTAGCTCATTCATTAATAACTGTGTTTTTTTTGTAGAATGTGAAATTACGTAATGTTTTCTCAAGATTTAATTGTGTAGTTTTTGAGTCAAACCCATTGACCCATATTTCATGAGTGGTTATTCACAAGAACCCATCTCTCATTTATGAGTGGTTATTCACAAGAACCCATCTCTCGTTCATGAGTGGTTATTCACAAGAACCCATCTCTCATGAGAATGGTCCACTTGGTACTTCTTGCATTTAGGTGGTGCTCACAAGGGTGAAGCATTAGGACTTATTGGGAGGTCGCTCATCCCCTTCTAGTACTACTCAGACTTAGGTATGCGTAAACATGGACTTTCCCCAAGATCAAGTTGACCTAGCTTGCTACCTCATTTGCAAGACCTTCAACAAGTGTTGTGCCTTATGAACATTCATTATTGAGTTTCTTAGCTCATTCATTAACAAGTAGGTGGTTTTTTACAATATGTCAAATTATGTGATGCTTTATCAATATTCAAGTGTGTAGTTTTTGAGTCAAACTCATTGACCCATATTTCATGAGTAGCGGATCACAAGAACCCATCTCTCATGAGCATGAGTGGTCCATGTAGCACTCATTGTGCGTGAGTCATAGTATTGGATCGGTGACATCCCATGAAGTCCTAATTGTGAGGCCCACTTATTTGTATCCCTATTCACATTACATTTTGATGGACCTTATGGCTTGTGATACTCTAGATTTTTTGATTATGCTTATAGACTATGATACACTAATATTATATTTGAGTAGTTGTGGTTTGATGACGATCTAGTTAATTGCTAGACTTGGATTTTATTATTTATGATGGATATTATTATCAATGGATTTTATTATGAAATTTTTGTGAAATGTTAAAACATCATGATATGATTAATAAAGTTATGCATCACATGGATTATTTCAAATATGTTTTAAATGATTAACTCACAATGCACAAATGCCTTTTATGTTTCTAGATATTGGAATTAAATATGAAAGTTTCTATGTGCATATGATATAATGGTAGTTGTTGCTTCGGCTATTTGTTTTGGATATATTAACACTTGGGTGTAAGTGTGCAGGTTAACATTCCGTTATCATGGAAATTTGTGGTCTCAAGAAACCATTGTTGTTCTTTCCCTAGTGTACCTAGGCCTATCCTATGAGAGGATCAAGGTATTCTTGTGTAATTGTGTATTATGATATGGTATTGATTAATTTTATACTTATGTTGGTATTTGTGTGTGGTGGGTATTGGTTAGATTTATTTTGTGTCAAATTTTGCAATGTGTTTTTAAAAGATAAAAATAGAGGCCTTTTAAGGTTTATTTCTTCACTTTTTGAGCAAAATTGAATCCCTAATGTGTTTGCCTACGGATTGGGGTTATGTTTTAAAGTATTTTAAATGTATTGGAGCTGTCTAGACCCTTGAAAAGTGGCCTAGAAGATAAGCAACGAGATTAGGGAAAAGGAAATCAAATTTGGGAGGCAAAAGTCTTCACCTATTCCCAAGGTTCATTGCATGTAAACAAGGAACTTTTACTTAAGCTATTTTGAAAACTTAGTTCAGGGTTGGATTCATGTATGTCATTTTTGGCATCTCGTTTAGGAAAAAAAAAAGAATTGAAGGAGAACAAGGGAGAGTTTAGAAACTTGGAGTTGGAGAAGGAATCAAGAGTTGAGGTCAAGTCTTCACCAAATTTTTTGAAGAGGTAGGTCTTCAAGACCATTTTTGTGTATATGAATATATGTTGTTACATGAGAAAAATGGTTTATGGAAATGAACATTGCTGCTTTTTTTTCTGTAGTTTTTAGATTTGGGTAGAAAACCCATTTGTAGTGTCATATGAGAGTCAAGTTTTCTTTGTGGGTTGGGGTTGTTATGTGTTGGGTGTGGATTTTCCCCATTGGGGTTAAGAGCCACCCATGTGATGGGGTTGAGAGAGGTGTGATCCTTCTCTTGGGGAATAAATCTGAAATACATTGTGTTTTGGGAGTTATGAGAGCATATTGGAGATGGGTATGGTTGGAAATGAGGGACGTGTATGTGATTATACTTGCATTGTGCTTATGTATACTTGGGTTAAGATGGTTGTTGTGATAAGGGTGAGTATGACATTTGGCATCAGAGCCAAGTTTGCAAACATAGGGAACTCTAAGATTGTAGATATGGGCCATAGATATTTTAGGCTTAGCAACAATTGATTGTTGTAGTGCAAAGTCAGTTTCCTCTCATAGTTGATGTTCCTTTTGTAGTTCAATTGCAACACTCTTACGAGGAACGTGTTGTTGTGCAAAGGGAGTGTAGTAGGAGTCCTCCATGTGGTATTGTAGGGCATAGAGATGTTATGTCTGGGGATTTAGTGTATTAGATATCATCTAGAGTACCACAACTTGATATTGTTGAGGCTTAGAGAGCACCTAGGGATACAGGTGATTAGATTAGGGAGCTACTTTGACTTCAGCCACCTACTTTTGGTGGATCCACTGATGGTGTGAGGTTGAGTCACGCTTCTTAGTTTGTAGAGGTGCTTTGGGTTGCAATCCTATGAGAGTAATCTTAAGGCACATATGTAGTTCATTTTATTAGGGGCACCACAACCACTTGGTGGCGTTAGGAGGAGAGGAAGACTCACTTGGAGCTGGAGATTGCGTCATGGGATGTCTTTCTTGAGTGACTCAATGCTAGGTACATATAAGAGCAATTTACGGAGAGGCGTATTCATGAGTTCCATGATCTTCAGTGAAGGGGACTCACCATGGCTCGATATGAGGGTTGTTTTTGGAGTTATTATAGTATATTGACTACATTCATGATGAGAAGCTACATGTTAATCATTTCATCAAAGGGCTTAGCCAAGGCATACCATGTCCAAGACAACTAGCCAAACCCAAGACCTTATAGGTTGAAGTGGAGAAGGCCCTTATTACAGAAGAGATTCATAATAAATCATAGGAAAATAGAGATCGCTCTAGGAATCAAGATCAGCCACAGTAGAATCAAAGTTTCCATAGGTCACCATTCCCTTAGAAGGGAGGACTCAAGACATAATTCCATGCCTCTTAGGCCACCTCATTAGCAATAACATCAAGGACAAAGATCTATACCTCATCATGGAGGATCCCTTAGAGCATGGAAATCACAGGCCCCACATAGGGATCAACATCTTCAGGCACAAGGTATAGGGCCAACTTGTACACAATAGACTCGTAGAGGTAGTCAAGCGAGCTCTAGTAGGCCAACTTTTTAGTAGACTGCATAGGCACATATGAGAGGACCATGTTTTGTGTGTGGAGGTGTTGGTCATTTGGCTAGAGAGTATCCTTAGGGTTTTTCCATATTAGGGGGACAATGTGTAAGTGTGTCAAAGTAGATAGTGGGTGATGTGGGGAAGTCACATAGACTTTTTGCAATAGTAGGAAATCGCTAAGCAGAGCATCAAGCTACAGTGATTAAGACTTCAGGTACTATTTGTGTTCTAGTTTCCAAATTATCTAATTCAGGGGCTTCTGATTCTTTTATATCCCCTTCTACCATGGAGTATTGTAGGTTGGTGGTATATAGGCAAGACGATAGGTGGGAAATTGAATCAGCCTCAAGTGCTCACAGTCAAAATTAGAACACAATTAAAACTTGGAGTTGCTATCATTGTAGCCTAATGCTCTACCTGGTTGTTTTCTATTGTTGCAAAAACTTTGTGACTTCTTCACATCACCCATTATTTGCTCTAATCCTCTTGCATGCTGCCCCCTTGTTGTGGCCTGTGATTGCCATGCTCAAGGGGGTCCTCCTATTGGGCCATGGTGAGTCCCCTCTGTTGAAGATCATGGAACTCATCAATATGCATTTGCCTAAAATGCTCTGATATGTACCTATCCTTTTATTGCTCTAGAAAGATATCCCATGATATAGTCTCCAACTCCAAGTGATTCTTCCTGTCCTCTTGACACCATCAAGTGGCTACGGTGCCCCTAAAAAAATGAATTGCAAAACATGCCTTCAAATTACTTTCATAGGATCACAACTCAAAGCACCTCTCCAAACTAAGAAGCCATAACTCGGCCTCAACACCATCAATGGATCTAGCACAAGTAGGTGGTTGAAGTTGAAGTAACTCCCTAATCTAATCACTTGTATCCCTAGGTGCTCTTTGAGCCTCAACAATATCAAGTTGTGGTGCTCTAGATAGTATTCGATGCACTCATTCCCCAACCATATCATCTCTATGCCATGTAATGCCACATGGATGGCTCCTACTATGCTCTCTTTGCATGGAAGCACGTTCCTCAAAAGAGTGTTGCAACTAAATTACAAGAGGTACATCAACTGCAGGGGGAACCTAATTTTGCACTACATCAATCAATTGTTGCAAAGCTTGAAGTATCTATGGCCCATGATCTATTGGTGCATCTTGATGCAATGATTCAAATGGGGTCCTTGTGGATTTGGTGGCTGCAAATTTGCTCCATTGCTTGAATGGGCATGAGTACGAGTATATGCCTATGTGTAGGCACTATCCTACATTAACCACAAAATTCCCACAAAGTTGTAACAACATATGCATCTCTACAATCCCAAAGTTCCTAGTGCTTGCAAACTTGGCTCTGGTACTAAATGTTATGCCCACCCTTATCACAACAACCATCTTAACCCAAATATACATAATCACATACAAATCCCTCCTTTCCAAATAACCATCTTCAATAGGCTCTCATAGCCCCCAAAACACAATCTACCTCAGATTTATTTACTCAAGAGAGGGCCCACACCTCTCTCAACCCCATCACATGGTTGCCTCTTAACCCCAATGGGGAAGATCCACACCCAACACAAAAAAGCCTCAACGCACAAAAAAAGCTTTACTCTCACATGACACTACAAGTGGGTTTTATAGTCAAATCTGAAAACTAAAGGAAGAAAAACAGCCATGTGTATTTCCATAAACCATTTTGCTCATGTAACAACAACATACATTCGTATACACAAAAATGGTCTTGAAGACCTACCTCTTAAAAAAATTTGGTGAAGACTTGATCTCAATACTTGATTCCTTCTCCAACTCCAAGCTTCAATGCTCTTCCTTGTTCTCCTTCAATTCTTTCTTTTTTCCATAACAAGATGCCAAAAATGACATACATGGATCCAACCTCAAACTAAGTTTTCAAAATATAGCTTAAGTAAAGGTTCCTTGTCTAGACACAATGAACCTTGGGAGTAGGTGAAGACTTTTACTTCCCAAATCTGACTTCCCTTTCCCTAATCTCATCACTCCAAAAAACTCCGTTTTCATCTGCAAAGCAGACTGTGAAGAGAACCAAAGGATTACAAAATTTTAGGAATCACAGATGCCCAAAATACCCAAAAACTCAGTTGCGAGCATGCAAAAATGATATTCCACATTAGAGCACATTGTGCCATTAGATTTAGAATAAGAGCACTTATAGCCATCCAATAACTGGCTCTAAGTTGTTTAATGAAGATAAATGGGAATGGTAAATTCAAGGTTCTATAGAAACACAAACAGCTTCAAATTGTCCAAAGTTTTTTCTTCAGCATTTATGCTGTTTGCTTATTCTTTGGTACCTAAGAGGTGTACCTAAATTGAGGGCACTGTGTTATTTAGGAACTACTCTGAAAGGAACCAGAACACGAGCATTTTGAGCCAATGCAAGAACTAGCTTAAAACTTAAAAGGGCTCACTGAAGAAAAAAGGGAATTGTCAAATGCAAGGTCATGAAAACACACAAGAAGATTGCATTGCATTGCAAATGGAGACAGGACTCGAAGAAATCTTTGGAACAATACAAACTAGATGTCTCTGCAATGACAATCCTTGTAGATGTTATGCTTTGAACTGCTCAAATGTTTTTCTTTGGCATTTAATCTCATTTACTTTTTTTGGTACTTAAAAGGAGTACCTGCATTAGGTATTTTGTATCACGTAGGAACTACCTTTAAAGGGTTCAATGTGGCAAGATGGGGATGCCAAATGTAATGTCTTGTGAGAACACAATGATGGTTGCCTTGCATTATTGATGTAGATCAAACTAGAAGAAATACCGGGAAAAACATAAGTGTGAGGTCTCCAAAGTGAGAATTCTCAGAGCAATGATATGTCAAAAACCAACAGCATGACAAGAACCTAAATGAGCAGTTCAAATTTGTGATAAGCGAGCGGTGGAAGAGAAGAGGTTCTATATGCTTACCTTGGATTGATGACGAATTTGAAATAAGATTGTTCAATGCAAATCTATTTGTAAGTTTTAATTTAGTGAACACACACATCAATGTGTCATATTAAAGTTAAGTGGTAAATACACGCACAAGGGCACATGTCCACATGTTGTGCCCTCTTGCCTATGTTCACATGTGCATGCCCATGCTCTTTTGCTCACGTATGCTCACACGTATACACACAGGCAGATTCTTGAGTTGTAAAATTTTGGATCCTTGCTGCATGTGCACCCTCACATTAGTGTTACTTAATCACATATTTAGAGATCTTTGTCAAGATGCTTGAGTCTTAAGACTATAATTTGGTTTCTCTAGCATTGTTCATGGGTACACATGTGCATGCCCATGCTCTTTTGCTCATGCTCATGCTCATGCTCATGCTCATGTTCATGGGTACACCTATACACATGTTCATGGGTACACGTATACACATGTGCATGCCCATGCTCTTTTGCTCACGTATGCTCACACGTATACACACAGGCAGATTCTTGAGTTGTAAAATTTTGGATCCTTGCTGCATGTGCACCCTCACATTAGTGTTAATCACATATTTAGAGATCTTTGTCAAGATGCTTGAGTCTTAAGACTATAATTTGGTTTCTCTAGCATTGTTCATGGGTAATTGGCTTGATTTTGAGTTTCAGATCTTAGGATCTTTGATAGTCAATTAGAGCCCATACCATAGTAACCTTTTAATGAATTACTGTTAAGTAGCCTACACATTGAAATCAATGTGCAGGTTTCACATGTTGATGAGTTTTTGGCGCACCTTTTGTGTGATTTGCCTTGTAATTATCAAATAAAGAAGAACACATATTTGCACCAGGTCATGACTTAAGTGTAATGATTTGTAATAAGTAGCTTGGTGTATAGCATGTTTAGAGGGAATTCATTTTGTTCAATTTCAGGTGTATTCATCGTATATGCATATTTTATTGAAGAATACATGAATCATGCATGATGCATGTCTATACTTGCCTGTCTTGATATGTAATTTGAATATTTCTTATCATTGTTAGTCGAGGATAGTTTTCCAATAAATGAGAGCAATTTTGCTCTGTACTTTAATTTCTTAGCTTACCCCTTTGAATGTTTGCCCACTTAAGCATGATTTTTTTCTTACACTGCACGTGATTCTTTTTTCTTGCTCTTGTGACTTGTCTACATGCCATATTTTGTCTCTACTAGATTTTAATCTTTTATTTTGACTTAATAAACAATTGTCTTAATATTATCTTTTGACTGGGAAATTAGTTTTTTGGAAGATGCAATTTCTAGTATTATATTATGCATAATTTATTTGCTATAATATTTTTGGATCATTTTTCTTAACTTTGCATTTATTAAAAACATTGGAATATTCTCCTTTATTTTTTAGTAGGTTTAAGTAATATTTATCTTCTATCTGATATCCATGAGTCGAATTGAGCTGGTCAATGAATTCTTCTTCATATTGCTGGAAGTTGCAGGGTACTGAAGAGGTTTAGATTTTGTTTCAGGTCATGTTCGATATCAGCTGATATCATTTGATCTTTTCTGGAGTTCTTGGTGGATACATACACTTTCTTTTTCCCAAGTTTTACTGGGGTGGTATATATTTAAGTCCTAATATAGTTGGAATCCCATACGTATGATTTTTCTTATGCTTCTTCCAAGCAATAAATATGCCAGTTCATACTGAAGTGCCAAGTCAATTGCCTTTGGTGAGGTCAAAATCATTGAATGAGTCATGCAAAACTTTGCCTCTTCTATGGAGATATATTTCTCAAGTTTTCTGAGGTTGTGAATTTAGTTCTTGATCTTGACAGTTCTGGTAAGGCATCTGCGAGTCACAAATTTGAAAGATTGATCACACCTTAGATGGATTCTGAATTTTAACTTGTAGTTCTTTATCTTTTTGTTGAGGTTCTCAAATTGGAAAGATTGATGGTGCCTTAGATATAAATTTTAACTTGTAGTTCGTTATTTTTTTACTGAGGTTCTCAAAGTTGAAAGATTGATGATGGCTTAGATATTAATTATAACTTGTAGTCTTCTATTTTTTGCTTAGGGTCTGGCTTTATGTCTGGACCACCTCGTTGCTGTGTAGGGATGAGATTGTGGGCAACCTTACTGCAATATGGGTATGAACCTTAGTCCCACATTTTCAAATGTACCAATTTTCAATGCATTGCACAACCTTGTTGACCAATGGTTATGCATCTTTTCTTTCAAATTCACTCAAATCTTGCACCTGGCTTTGTCTGTTGGGGTACATCACACCCAGAATTGGATATGGTAGCTTACCCAACTTGAACTCTCAACATTTGTACATATTATCACGTAACATGTCTCCTAGGGATTTGAACCTGGATCTCCACTATTAAAGCCTCAATGATTTACCATTTGGGCTCATCTTATTTGACAACACTTTACAACCTTGCTAAATCATATTGCAATACTCCAAAACCTCTTTATTCCATTTTACAATACTCAAATTTCCGTGACTCTGGGTTATGAGGTGCCTTATTGGTACATTGGGATTTGAACTGGGTCACTGTCACATGAGTGTGCCCTTTACTGCTACACAACCATCCTTTTGACAAATAATAGTTGTGTCATTGAAATTGTTTTATGTTGTTTTTCCCTCACTGACATTGGAATTTATGTTATAGGTTTGAATTTCTTCTGTTGATAAAATGATCATATCAAAATTATAAAGTTTATACAAGACCCCAGTACACATTTCAGGATTCTTAAACAATCTGTCTGATCAACCGTCATCTAATCAGAAGTTCAGGGCTGCAAGCAAATGACTTATTTTTTGTAATTACTGATTTCCTGAAACTTATAAGTGATTCAATGAATATCATTTCCTGGAGACCTGTTCAGCTCTCAATTTTCATCCTTTGTATTCCCGAAGCTGATTTCGTGGATTGCTTTCTTGCCTTTTTTTGTTGCACTTCCTAGCCTGTAACTTTAATAAATCCTTGTTTCCAAGTTCTCTTGCCTGTTTTGTTGTACATCTGTTTTAGATGAAGTAATACCAGTCTCTATATTTAGCTTCTTTCTTGAAATAGTTTAACCAATTGGGACCAATCATTTTTACAATGTTTAACTCTGGCAGTTCCTTGCTGAGAACTATGCCAACAAAAATACGAGTGAAGAATGTAACATTTCTACTAGAAGTTTTGGTGCAAATACTGATATGACTCTCCAAAGATTGTTTCAGAATTTTCCATCTAAATAATTGGGTCTCTCTCCCACAATGCATTCTTACTGCTATGCAACCACCCTTCGGGAAAATTACGGTCCTGTGTTTAGAATGGTCCTAATTTTTTCTCCCTTTCACTTTGGAATTTATTTATAGTTTTAGAGTTCTTCGGTTGCTAAAAATATCATATTAAAATTCTAATTTTTGTACAGGAGCCCAAATACATATATCAGGATTTTCAAGCAATCTATCTAACCAACCATCGCTTGATCAAAAGTGCAAGCAAATGACTTATTTTTTGGTTTTCTGATATATTGATTTCTTGAAACTTTGAAATTGATTTCGAAATTAGTACCTATTACAAGTATAAACCTGATTTCTTGAAGAGTCATTTAGCTTTCAATTCCCATCCTCAATATTGCTGAAGCTGATTTCTGGGATGCCTTTCTTGACTCCTTTTGTTGCAATTCCTAGCCTGTAACTTAAATAAATCCCTTCTGCCAAACTTTCTTGCCTGTGTGGTTGTAATTCGTATGTCTGTTTTTTCTTTTCTGTAGTATGCTCTCTTTATTTTCTGGTTTGGTTGGAGTTAATTCTAGCCTCTATGTTCAGGTTCATTCTGTGAAATTGTTTTAGGACTCTTGTTTTGATCAACCTTTTGAGTTTCAACCTCCCATTAACAATTTTTTGTATATCCAATGTGTAAATGCAACATCTTTGTAGTTTAATGCAAGAGGGGTTTCATCACTTATAAAATTATATCCTCTGGAAGTCCCTTGTTGAGATCCATGCCAACAAAATTATGAGTGGATGATGTGACATTGATACAAAAATATTTGGTGTAAATACTGATGGTTTTGCAAAAATATTTCAGACATTCCATCTCCTACATATTTGGGTAGCACGTTTTCAAATAGCCATTGTACAAGCCTAACTATATGATTGCTGTAACTGCTTTAAAGCCTATGGATGTTGGAAACTGAAAATTGAACAGAAATCTGAATCTTGAATAAGATATTAGAAAACAATGAATTCTGAAATTGAGTGTTTCAATTATTATCAAACACATAAATCTGAACTGCAGCAATATCTGATGGCAAACACCTAGAGGTGAAATAGTCAAATCTGAATCGAAGAACTGAAATATAGAAATACTCACTGCTCTTGAGTTTTGGTGTTTCTTTTCATTCAGTAATCAATCTCACAAAATCTGGTTTCTACATGTGTATATATATACCTCAGTGAAGCCAGCTTCCATCTTTTTAAAGACAGTTCAAGAAAATGAATTGGGGATGTGGTGGTTTTATATAACATTTGGCTTATGGCAGCATAGTTATGGTGTTGTGTTGGGGGAGGCAGAGTGTGAAGATGGTAAACTTTCACAGCAACTTATACGATAAACGACACTTTGGAGTTGGTTCATCTTACCCCAAGGAAGAATTTCATCCGGTATAAAAGGATGTGCAAAATAAACATTGCTTCATGTGAGTCAACCTCATAAAGTTGTGTACTTCTGTTACATTTCATGGGTTTGGGCCACTCTCAAATTACTTGTATTTTGGCAGATCCATTGAAAATTTCCCCACAAATATAAAATTCCCGGGATAGGTACCTTAGGTTGAAATAATGGGCATTTGATAACTTCTTGTACAACTAGTATTCTATGAGTCCTTCACTGATCTCATGTGCTGCACATTTCTCCTTGTTCTATGAATTTTTTTTAGATATTATCAAGGAAGCCTAACACAAACCTATCAAAACAGTCCTTGAAGACATTGTTTAATAGTTCTATGAAATTAGTGTCCCCAACAAGTTAAAAACAAGTATGAAAAGCAATCTTAGAACATCGACTTATTTTGTGGCTTTATTTCCATATTATATTGTCTATACATTCATCATATAAGCTACACTTTGTACTTGAAGTCTTAACAGGGGCTACTTAGTGCTTTGCTTGATGGTTATTAACCATTGCTTGTATGTGGTTGTGCTTCTATTTGATGTCCTTGCTGGTGATAGTTGCTCCCTATTGGTGGTTCTAGCCCTTTTAGGTTAATGAAGGGTGTAATGATATCTTTGATAGTTATAACATGCATCTCGAGGTTCTTTTTGATCATGTTAGTGTTTAATTTTTCTCTTACAAGACATCACAAAACATTATAATGTGAGGACAGGCTTCGCTTCAAATTTGGAGGGGAAGCTCCTAGAGATCAAAACTAAACCTACACAATAAGCTAAAATGATCCTAAACATTGAACTATAAATATAAGACATACACAACACCAAACAATGACTAATTGCCTATGTTTTTGCCTTGTGTACAAGCACTAGATGTGTTTTGCAAACAAGATTTTGTAGATTTTAAGGTCAAAGCAGCTAATCTAAACACAACATCAACACTTCCCTATTGGCTAAAACATAGACCAACTATTAAGTGCAAACAAAGATTTCAAGGAATAACAACTCAAATCAACATACAATTTCAAGATTTTCAATAACAAGCACACTTAACTTGTATGTAGTTGGACTTTTGCAACACTCTCATTTAACAACCACTCAAAAGTCAAGTGATCGAGGCACTTTTGCTTGACAAAGGCGCAATTTTGAAATTTATCTTGATAGATATTGAGGATGGGTATGATTTTGAGGTTCTTGTTGCTTTGTGCTTATTGATTATGTGTTTTTGCCCTTTGAAGACTTGCAAGAAATTGTTCTTTTCACTTTTTTTTTTAATTTTTTTGTTCACATGCTACAAAGGGCAAATGAATATGAAGAAATTATGATTTACCCTTGTGTGTACTACTTGTATTAAAAAAAATTGTGTATGTTGCTCATAATTGAAGAACCTATTTTAAAGCTAGGTTAGCCCTAATGGGTGTGAGCTCTATACAACAACTTTGCCAAGGAAAAGGTGTGTGCGTGTACATGCATGTGGGTGTGCATGTTTTGCTTATGGGTGTGTTTGGGTGTGCACGTTTGTGTGTGCATAGGTGCACGTGCATGTGTGTGCATGCTTGTGTGTGTAGGTGCATGTGTTTGCATGTGTTTGTGTGTACATGTGTGTGGGTTTGTGTGCGTGTGCGTGTGGGGCTTATAATCAAAGTCAACGTATTCCAACCCCTTCAAGGCTAGGTCAGCCCTATTGGTTGTGTGCTTGGCCTTGCCAAAGAAAAGCTGCTTTTATTTCATGAAATCCTTGTAGGGTATAATATTCTTGGTTTTCTTGTGAATTCCACTAATCCTTTAGTTGGGTTCCTTATAATTTGAATATGAGAGGGGCAATCCTCTTCAAGCCTTAGGCTAATGCTTCCTCAAAGTGGGCCCTCTTGTTTGCTCCACCATCTTCAACATTGGCTTGATTTAAATTGGCTTGTTTGGCTTTGCCTCAATCCTTCTTCCTCGAAGGAATAATGTTCTTTCGCCATATTGAATACTTGTTGATCCTAGACATCAATTAAACTTTCCTCCAGGATAGTCATCCCATTTCAAGTGTTAGGAGTTCCATATTGATCATCCCAATGACATCACCAATAATTAGTGTGGTTTGCAGTATTATTCTTAGTTCTCACAATTTTTTTGATTCCTAAAGAACTTAGAGTAAGGGTTTACCTTGCTGAAGTTGAGGCTTGAGTGGAAAAACTCTAGGCTCTGATAACTTACATAATAGATTAGGAACATAATTTTTTTGAATTGTTAGCATTCAACTTGGCTTGCATATTTGTTCTTGGTTCATTATTTTTTGGCCATTAGGCCATTATATACTTAACTTTCTTTGTAATTGCCAAAGATATGTTTCTAATTTTGTTCTATAAATTTTCTTTTTGTAATATTCAAATAGGGTAATGGATGGAGAAACTCATGAGGCCAATAAGGATTGTCATTTGAATTTAGTGTAGTGTATAAAGAGGAGGAATTGAACTTGAAAAAGATAGAACTTAGGGTTGATAAGGCGCTTGCCATGAATTGTCAATATTCACTCTAGTGGCTCAACATAAGGACTTTTCTCTATCCATAGATGAATCTGAAATTGTGACTCTTGTGGAGAGCAAGGTCTACCTTAAGTTGAGGGATTTCTATTAGAGGTTTTTTGGATGCCATAAGTTTTTCAATCTATTTTTGAAGGTTTTAAGTCTCAACCCATATGTGATGATGTCCTAGATGATATTAGGGTATTGCTCAAGAGATATAAGGAGGCTTGTAGTGTGATTGTTGTGAATGCCTAACACTTGTTTTTGATGTGTCTTTGCATGGAAACCTAAATAGAATTAACTATGGATTTTTCATTAGGTTTTCATAAATGACTAAAAAAAGTAAAGATAGGGTCATTAGAAGATGCCCATGTTGCAATTCTTTATGAGGGGCATGTTGGTAGGTTGCCAATTCACATTTTTGATTGTAACAAATTTTGAGTCTATGATTGCACATATAAATGGTGAATTAATGCAAATTAGTGGTATTGACCCTTCTATGACTTGCAATATGGTTGACTTTCAAAATCTAGAATAAAATAGTAGTGAAAAGTATGAAAGATTGCTTGCAAACCTTAATATCATGTTTGGAACTACAATGTGTAGTTGTAAAGGAAGTTGTTTTCTTGTTTAAGGATGATAATGATGCTTGATATCACATGGATACAAATCATTTTATTCCCACTCTTGTGAATTTCTTGTGGTCTTCTATAGATGTGCTAGAAAAGATTGGAACTACAATGTGTAGTTGTAAAGGAAATTGTTTTCTTGTTTAAGGATGATAATGATGCTTGATATCACATCTTGTGAATTTCTTGTGGTCTTCTATAGATGTGCTAGAAAAGATTGGAACTACAATGTGTAAAAGGAAGTTGTTTTCTTGTTTAAGGATGATAATGATGCTTGATATCACATGAATACAAATCATTTTGTTCCCACTCTTGTGAATTTCTTGTGGTCTTCTATAGATGTGCTAGAAAAGATGTTTAGGGAAGGTCATGATGCATGACTAAAAGCACAACAAAAGTATCTTTCTTCACTCCCAACAACTATATGAAGTGCTCGAGTGGCAATTGGTGTGAGAAAAATGGTATTAAGAGTTCTAGAACTACCTTCTTTACTTTCTCTGCATCTAATATTCTGTAGATGGGCCCAATCAAATTCAATGATCAGTGTTATTGATGGTCGATTAAAAAGAGTCAAGGTAGGATCACTAGAAGATGGCCATGTTACAATTTTTGATGAGGGGCATGTTGGTAGGTTGTCAACTCAGACTTTTGATTGTAATACTTCTTTGAGTTTACCCATAAATAGTGAATTGATACAAATTAGTGGTATAGACCCTTCTATGACTTGCAATATGGTTGACTCTAAAAGTCTAGAAGAAAGTAGTAGTGAAAAGTATGAATAATACCTTGAAAACCATAATATCATGTTTACAACTATAGTGTGCAACTACAAAGGAAGTTGGTTTCTCATGTAAGGATGATAATAATGCTTCCTCATGCATGGGTACCAATCATTTAATTCTTGCTCTTTGTGGTTTTCTTGTATTTTTAGATGTTCTAGAAAAGTGGTTAGTGAAGGTCATGATGCACTCCCATAAACATAACAAAATTTGATGTATCTTTTTGTCACTCCTAACAACTATGTGAAGGGCTTGATTGGCAATTGGTGTGAGAAAATTGGTAGTAGAGTTCCAAAACCACCTCCTCCACTTTTTTCCCCTCTACTATTATAGATGGAACCAACCAAATTCCATGACAAGTGTTATTGGCACTCTATTGAAAAGAGTCAAGGTAGGATCATTAGAGGATGCCTATGTTTAAAGTTTTGATAAGGGACACCCTGGTAGGTTGTCAACTCACACTCTTGATTGTAACAACTTCATTGAGTTTGCAGTTATACCTATGAATAGTGAATAGATACAAATTAGTGGTATAAACCCTTACATGTCTTGCAATATGGTTAAGGCTCAAAATCTTAAAGAAACTAGTAGTGAAAAATATTAATAATTGCTTACAAACCTTAATATCATGTTTCGAAATACAATGTGCAGTTGCAAAGGAAGTTGGTTTCTTGTGTAAGGATGATGACAATGCTTGCTCCTACATGGGTACTAATCATTTTATTCGTGCTCTTATGAATTTCTTGCTATCTTCTATATATGTGCTAGATATGAAGGTTCAAGAAATATGAGCATTAACACTTCTTAATATGACTTTGAACATAATAAGTAGACATAAAGCATGTTTAGTCATTTTATTGAACCATCTTCAAAAATCTTTTATTTAAATATATACATAGGTTTTATTACTATTTTTTCTCAATGATCTTGAAGTTAATATTTTGTAGGAATGAAGCATTAGTTTTGTTATGTGACTTTTTACCCCAAGAAGAGTTATGATATAACCCTTTAGAATTAAAAGGGAGATTAAAAAAAAAGAGGATAATATGATCCTTTGGTTAAAAAAGAGATTAAAAAAAAATGTATAAATGCTCATTAAAAATGGGAAGAATATTTATTTATTTAAATAATTATTAAAAGGCAACCTTTTGTGAAAAGGTGTGATGGTTTGGAAACCACCCCTTAAAAGGATATATAAATCATTCATGTGAGACAGGGAGAACATTCAAGTGTGGAGAACACTCAAGGAAGAAGAAAGTTGTTTGGTGAGCTATAGGCATTGGAGAAGGGGGCACACAAAGTGTGTCCAACTCAGGGCATAGAGTGCACTCGGGATTGTCCTGGCCATGATTGTTATGCATGTTGAGTAGTTATTATGAGGCATGTTGTATACATGTTGAGCAATTACTCTGGAGCATGTTATATGCATGTTGAGTAATTACTTTGGAGCATGTTGCTTACATGAGGAGTAATTGCTCTGGAGCATGGTGTGTACTTGTGTTGAGCATTGTTCTATTGAACCAACATTTGTGTAGAGCGCAACAATGTTGTGTTCCAAAATGACTGTTTCCTCTTAGATTGTTCCATAGCAAGACCCAATACCACTGATATCTTCTTGGGGTGAGAATGACCTTTCCAATACCTATGATTTATATAAGTACTAAACTCAATTCCAAGACATTTTTAATTATAAATGAGATGGATTTGATTTAATTGAATTCTTTAATGATGTTATTTATCCTCTATTAGCATTTTTGTGCATTTGCATCTAATTTATAGAGATAATTTATGATCGTTAAATTGACTTAATAAAACTAATGAATTGGCTGCCAAATATATGTTAAACTTATCCAATTTTATACTTAGAGAAAAGCATCCTTACAAGTTTTATCTTCAATTGTACTTCTATTGTTAAAGAATCTTCATGATTAAACATAATTGAAGCACAATTGTTAATTTTGCTTGAACTATCTAGTTGGGATGCCAATAAAGAAAACATGGGAATAATTCCTTGTCTTATTGAATTACTAATCTCACACTCTTACTAGTATAAACAAGATGATTTGAATATATTACATCTTTTATCCACATATACATAAAATTCATCTAGAATGGTGTCAACAAGTGTTGTTTCAATGATTGTAGATATCAATGTTTGCATTGTGGCCATAACAAAGATAATTTTCATAAATCAAATTGCCAAGGTTGCCACAACATCTCCCATGATTGACCCACAACACCTCCCATGGAATGACCATAGACACAATGACCTATTCTCTTTTTATGCTCAAATACTTGCTTAATAAGTTTGGTACTTATTTAATAAAAAGAACAAGTCATACTTATTTTGGTCTTCTTTCTTAAAATAGAATTAACAACTATCTTTGAATAAAACAATGAATTATGTTACACACATAATCATGCATTTTCTAACTTTAAAAATAAGTGTAATGGCCCTTGAGTAGTTGGACCAGTGAATATGGTATCTGGGAGATATTTAAACCCTATGCACTATTTCAAGCATCAACCTTTATTAAACTCAACAATATGCAGCCCTTGAAATAACTAAACACTCGATACATAACCTAATGATCATAAAAAAAATTCATGTGCTTGCAAAAATGTATAGGGTTTAGTGATACACATGTATTCATTTTACTTGCAAACTTGTATAAGGTCAAATTTTACTAACAAATATTCATTTTACGTGTAGACTTGTATAGGTCAAATGATAATATAATCAGGTCAAAACCCAACTCAACCATACTTACCTTCTTCTATGTATTAACAATATCTAAATAAATGACAAGTTCGAGTTTGAAAAAATTCTATAAAAACTTAACAAAAAAAACCCCAAATACTTGCAAACTAGTGCATGGTCAAACAACAATTTGAAGGGGAAAAAATCCCTTTGATAGATTTTAATGGTAATAAAAAATATTGTAGCTTATATAGTGTTTTTATTCATGGATTCAAGTTTAGCATGCTACCCAAAAAATATTTTTAATGGTAATAAAAAATATTGTAGCTTATATAGTGTTTTTATTCATGAATTCAAGTTTAGCATGCTACCCAAAATAATCAAACTAAAGCTTTTAGAAACAACATACTAATACTTCTTCAATAAATCTCCTCAAGTTTCCTGAGCTTCCTACCCTTCTCTACTACCACTAACCTCTTCCTTATCTTCTCTTCCTCCATTATATCCATCAAACCCCAAGAAATCCTCTTGAAGGTTCTAAATTCCTATCACCTTCCATTCTGATGTAGGAGCTTCCTAGGTTCAAGGGCAATCTTGTATCAACCAAAAATATTTCAAGTTTCAGTTAAAGTTTTGTTTTGTTTCCTATGGTTTTGGGTTGTTCCTTTAGGAAAATTTTAAAGGCAATTTTGGAAAATCAAGGGCATCACCTTGTATCTTAATGCATATTTACAACTTAGATTTGGTGAAGATTGGGAAAAAATTGACGAAGTTATGATCTTACAATTTTTTGGTTTGCATTGAAATTTACTGGTTTTTGGTCTACAACCAAACTTGTGGGAATTTGGTATTGAACTAGATAGCTTTCTCCTCTTATGATTAGTTCAAATGAACTCATTCAAATTTGCAATAAACTTGTGGCCATATGATCTTGTGGGAATTTCACTTCTTCCTAGCTTTCTTAGAACTTCTTTCCTATCCAACCTTTTGATAAATTCACACCCAAGTGGAGTTTGCAGGTATCTTGTGGCCAAGTGGATTTGCAAGAAAATTCTACTTAATTGGACAAGTGTGTCGATCAAAAGGTTTAATTCAATAAGAAAATCCCACATGGAGGATACCATGTATGAAGTGTGGTGTTTTACAAGTGATCCAACTATTTGTGGGAATTTGAAAGTGAACTTGTCAGTGGAACTTTTACTTCCTACTAGTTTATGGACTTTTGTTGTTTTGTGAGTTTCTCTTGGTCATTTGATTTTCTTAGGTAAAATCAAGTGCACTAAACATTAACAAGTTTAATCAACCAGTTCAGATGAATAGTTCCATTGATGACACCAACATGACATAATCCAACTTTAGCAAGATGATGTCATCAACTTGTACAAGTATGTAGTTTTTTTGGCCTACTAAACATGAAGGAAAATTTCCTATCTAATCTTATCCATTTGCATCTTTATCTACAAAATTTTGGTTAGCATCTCCATTTGTGGACTTTCAACTTGTTTCTACATTTAACATATTTGTAGTGATTCTATTCTTGTAATTACCAGATCTTAAAACTATTAAACTTCCTAAGGCTTGAAATACAAAAGGAAATATTCTTTTCATTTCTAGGGGCATTTGGAGAGAGTAGACAAAATAAGGCCATATTTTTAATTGGTTTAGGGTGATGTTTGAAAGCTCTATGAAAACCCTTTGTAATAGAATTATAATAAAGAAATAAAGCATGTTTGTGGTATCAATATGTGTAGAGATGTGTTTGGGCTATGCGATCAGGTTGCCTAATAAGCCCCCTTAGTCACAACTACATTAGATGGTATCAGAGCTTGGTATTCTTGTTGGATGTGTTGAGTACGATGAATTGAGTTTGTTGCAAATGTTTGAGAGATGAGAGTGTAGTGGCTATCATCTAACATGAAATGAGGTTGGGTAGAAGGTGCAAGTGTTCCTCCATAATGGAGTGGGTAGAGGAAGCAAAGAGGTGCATCTTCTAGAATCTCTTGTTGGGTAGAGGATAGGTGAGTGTGCGTGAATTATTATAGGAGGCCTACAATTGTAGAAGAGAGTGAGGTTGTGGGTTGTCTTCAGCAAAGATTGAGTTTGGGTAGAAGGTGCATTGTTAGGAAATATTGCATTTAACCCATGATCTTAATTTATTTCCTACATAACCCATGAGAGATAAATATGCATACAAGTTTCCACTATGCATAGATCAAATAGATGCCACAAGACAACACAAGATATACCTTGGGAAAACCCTCAAGAGGGAAAATACCAATCTCCAAAAGCATCCATACTCCATTATATTATTCAACAATAAACCAATACAAGAGTTACAATGAATACCTTTGAAGCATCAAATCCTCCAATGCATTCCCATGTGTCCAAGCATGAATCCCCACATCCCATGCCATGCTTCACAAATGCATAAGAAGACTCAATAATGACAACCAACCCACTCAACCAACCTAAACCGTTACACATGTGTTTGCTTTTAGACACAAGCTCACACAAAATACAACTAGTGGTAAGGTGAAACCATGTACCACAAAACCATGTGAATACAAAATCACTAGCCCCTTATTTAATATTGGGTACTAAGACTTTACTTTATTTAATATTTTCTCAATATTAAATTATTATCACATGTCTCCCACACATTAAATAATAATACAATGTTACAATACAACATCAAGTGGCCCCCAAATAATTACCTAGTGTGATTATCCACACAACCAAGGTGCATGACAACTAAATAATTATTTAATTACAACATTATAATAAATCAATTTATGCAATGGTGTATAACACCATATCTCAGCATTCTCCTACTTGTTGTATACATTGCATAAGGGATCAATACATGAAATACATCATCATAGCCATACATGAAACCACATGAATCTCCAACATGCTCTCGTGCTCCATCAAGATACCTGCAATAAGAACAAAGTGACCACCATCTCAAGCAAAAATCCTCTCATCCTCCAACATGCCACCTATGGAAGAAAAGGAACATGCCAAGGTGAAGATGCACCAATCCATGAGCACAAGCATCAAATCCTAGTGATAACAAAGGGTCTAACTAGGATATTGTCAACTGAAAAACCCACATGATTGGAAATAACATCCACAACACATGCTAATACATCCAACCATCGATACCTCCAAGGTATCAATACATCACTAAGCTCATACCAAGAACATATGTACCCTGTAAATTGCAACCAAGCTCCCTATATTAGATCTATTAATGAAGAACCTACATATCTAGAAACTCCCACTGCATAGGTAATGTCAATGCACATCAAGTATACCAATCAACACTATATCAAGGTGTGATAAGTAAATCAAAGCATGAAGTACCAAGAACAATAACAATGATCCACACATACAACCCAAAGAGTTACATAATCTCACATGTTGCCACCATCCTCCCCAAACCATGAACATCCAAGAAGGAACCATGAAGAGAGAAAACTATAAACCATAATATGTCCTATCAATACCTCAAAAGTGTACTATGGTGTCAAGTATGATCTCCTAACAAGCCCAAATGAAAAGCCTCAATAACATCCATAACACTCAATCTCATAGATCAAGTACAACATATGGATGCAAGCCTCTCTAATCAAGAAGATCAAACTCAAAGTAACCATCCCCAAAACTAGAAATCATCCCATGAACCATCTCCCAAAAAACCTCATCAAAGAATGATATCATAAACTCAAATGCACAAGGAGATAACCATGCCATAACATCCCTAAAAATGAATCCTCCAGAACTAACTATCCATAGCTCAAGATCCATGTCTATGAAAGATAAAACATATAAATGCATGATAAACCATCCTCAAATGAGTATCCATAAGCAATCACCATGAATCAATTCAATCCCATGAGAAATCAAAGCACAAAACTGTAGAAACCCAATCCTAGACCTGGAAAAACACAACAAACAAACACATCATTAGATCAAATGCAAATGAGAATCAAGATTCCCCATGAAATTCATTTGCAAAACTCAAATAGGAAAGAAAATGAAGAAAATGAACCAAGAAAGCAATGAAATCCTATTTTAAGATGCAAACTCTCAATCCCATGGAGGAATTGGTGCCAATTTGATGTGGAAATTGACCCTTTCCCAAATCCTATGCAAGCTTGTAATGATTTGATGAAGATTGATCCACTTGATGATTGGTTCAATTGAGTTCCATGAAGAAACCTGCAATAACCTAGTTATAAACTTGATACAATGGATGAAAATGGATATGCTTGAGGATGAAATTGAGTATAGTAGACTTGCTCAAATTGTGGATGCCAAAATTCAAAGGAAAGCCTTCTATTTATATAAAGACAAGATGAAGGAATGAGAAAAATGGAGCAATGTGGGATCTTCAACATCCAATGGGAAAGTGCCACTTATCAAGATGTGAATGGAGGAAGCTTAAGCACATTTTGATGAATGTGCACAATAAATGTTATTAGGTGGAATTTCAAATTTGTTAAATGACTTGTTGGAGGGAGAAAAGAATGAATTAAATGCCACTTGGCTCAATGCACAAGGACATGTAAGAGGGAATGAATGTCTTGTTGGAAGGATAAATCCACTTGGAGGGATTTTCAAACTTGGAGGAATATTCCCCTACAGATGCCAAGTTGAAAGAGAATAGGGATTTAATAAATCAATTAAATGTATTTTCATGTGCAAGTGGAAAAATCTAGAGGAATTGGATGATTAGGATTAAATTAATTTAATGAGGGATTAGTTGATGTGACAATTTGATTTAGATTTTTGGGTTGATTTAAATTAAAGTTGAGAATAATGTGGTTTAGATTTAATAAAATAAAGATTTGATTTATTTAATCAGAGAGGATGATGTTAGATTAAATTAAACAAGGTTTAATTTATTTAATTTAATGAGATGACCTTAGAGATTTAATCAAATAAAATGAATGATTTAATTAAATAGACAAAGGAGGGTTAATCAAATAACATTGATTTATTTAATTAACCAGAGAGAATGACTTAATCAGATAAATGATGATTTATTTAATTAATGGAAAAAGGGTGATGATTAGCTAAGAAGATGATTTAGGATGAAACAATATTAGTAATCAAGATCAATTGTGATTGGTACATTTTCCATGTCTACATTTTTCCCCTCTTTGAAGCAAAGTACTTGCTGTGTTGGTTCAAAGAATAAATTGTCTCAATCAAAATTCAAAGAAATTTTGATTTTCAAAATTTGCCCCACTATTGCCTGGTGAGAGAAAACACGCTGATATACTACCCCATCGAGAGATCGGATGAAAATTTGGATTTTTGGGTGATCTCACAAAAAAAGAGGACAAGATGCCCGACAGGTCCAAAAAGGCTTTAGGATACCAAAAAACAAGATAAAACGTGACAAAAGTGATGCAAAATGGCCCTCGGTTGGGTGAAAACGGGATCGAGGGACCAAACCCTAACTGGATGGCTAAACAGGGTCAAAAAAACCCTAATTTTCAAGATTAAATAGGCCTTGAGTGGCCATTTCCAATTCATTTGCACATTCAACCCTTTGAGATTCTGCACTTCTTCAACTCTGACCCCTTTGAAAGATGGCACAACGACAGCTTCCTCGACACATTTCAGACCGAATACACACATACCAAAGGCTACCTAGCACTGGACCACTGGTGAGTCAACTTGATCCAACATTGTTTTTCAATTTTTGTGCACATTTATTAGCTTAGGAGGTTAGGTTTTTACCAATGGTCCAATATAGTGCCACTTGAAAGTTCATTTCGGTGTTGCATGGCCTCAAATTGTGCCGCAATTGCGAATAGTGACGTCATGACACAATTTGGAGTTCGGGTTCAAACTCTAAACTAAACCGCCCATGAGAATAGTGTCGCGAAGAGCCACCTTGCAAACTAGGGTTTAACACCAAATTGATCTGTGCCTCAAATTGCAATGCCACAGTGGAGTTTGAGAGTTAAAGGCTCCTAGCAGTGCAATTTGGAACTTTCAAACTGCATCGCACTCGCAAATAGTGACATATATGCTGTTTCAGGTACGTCAAGAAAAATCAAGATCATAAAATTTTATGAAATTTAACATGGTGGCTTTCCTGATGTAGGACGAGGTGGTGATCCTTCATTCATGTGAGCACAAGATTCAGGGACTTTTTGGCATTTTAGAGGGTATGCCCGAGTGATAGCAGGAGCACCTAGGGGCGATCATACTCTAGTATATTGCTTATGCACTGCCAGTTAGGACTCATTTAGGGATGATGACAACGCTTGTAGAGTGATGGCATAGAGAGACATCCTCCTTCCACCTTTCGATAGGTGAGGCCATGATCACATTAGAGGATGTGTGCCGGATACTTAGATTTCCCATCCATGGAGAGTAGGTGATATACGATGTGGATGCTCGGAGGGAGGCCTGCTATGACATCATGGGCCTCGATTAGATTGTATTTTGTGAGGGCCAGATTGAGCTAGAGTGTTATAGGCTCACCGTGTCACCCTTTCAATTGGTTATAGCAGCCATTATATCAGGTCTTGTTGCACCAGATTGACAGAGCTAATATTTCAACCTTGGATGGGGGCTTGCTTGGGAGTTGATGGTCCAGTGACGAGTATGCTTTGCGTGGGGGCCAATACTGCTAGCCTTATTGTACAAAGATTCACATGAGTTTGCATACATTGACGACAAAGCCATCGGGGTTGGGGTCACACTCCTCCACATTTGGGCCTAGGAGTACATTGTTGTGCTTTGTTCGAGAGTTGTTGCAGTCGATATGGAGCTAGATGATCCAGTTGTTTGGCGGTACAGATGAGATGTTTCATTCACACACATGGGACAACATGGGATTCCTCATTGGAGGAGAGTCTTGGACGAGATGTGAGCCTTTATATGGCTGTCATATCTTGGATGGCCTGCATGGTATGATGATGTGCAACAACTCTTTTTTGCTCGGTAGGACAGACTTATGCAGGGCAGGGAGCATACTATGATAGAGAGATACCTGTCGAGCTGCATGCAGAGACAGTTTAGGGATCCTAAAGACATACTCAATGACCAATACATGGTGATATTTGTGCATACTATGAGGGAGTCCTCTTGGGGCTACTACATACCTGCAACTGAGGCAGTACAGAGTTTCATGCAGTTGGTGGCTAGGCCATGGCCATACAATCAGGGTCAGGTTGATGTAGGTACCACTCAGGCCTATACAGATTGGTTTTGACCACCTCTTCAATTGATAGTACAAAGCACACCATCCACATAATGTAGGGCTAAAGGTAGAGGGGAAGGATGAGGCTGGGCCAGGGAGGCTGAGGGGATAGAGACAGAGATCGGGGAGGCGGGGGGCTACCTCAATAGCTAGATCAGGGCTAGGGTCCATAAGATCAACAACCAGATCTATAGGCAGATCAACAAAGGTAGGATCAGGACTCGGGGTGACAGGACCAGGACTAGGGGAGGCAGGATATACAGGCGAACCAACTACCATGGAGAGATCAAGGACCTCTACCATTGCTTGATTAGGGGGATGCCCAAATTTAGTAGCTAGAGGCTCAAATTGTAGGGTTACAAGGACAGGTGGCTACCTTGATGGCAGAGCGGGACCAGCTGAGACAGGAGAGGGATCAGGTTGTCTAGCAAAGGTAGGTTGGAGAGCTTAGGGCTACCCAGGAGACAGGCTGCAGGAAGTAGTTGGAGAGTATGTCCGCCTCTTCCTCCCAGAGTTTTGTTTCGTTACGTGCATACAAGGAGGTAGTCAGAGAGTTTGACTATTACAAGTTTGACTATCATTAGGCCATGCCTTGAGCATCTCAGATCCCCAATTATTCACAATAGATAGGTTACAAAGCCCCTGAGGACCACAGAGAGAGACAACTTGGCGAGGGCGCGAGAAGCCAACAGGGCTAGCTTATTTTTTGATCAAAGACAAGATTCTTTTGTGCCCCATGGGCTCATTTTTGATAGCCCAATGGGCACTTGTACTTTATGTATTGATTGATACACACTTGATCCAATTTGTACCATGACAGTGTATATTTATTTTGATGATATATGAGATGAGATGATTCGATGATGTATGATGTGCTTTATCTGATTTATGCATTATGAATGGATTTTAGTTCTATATGCAATGCCACAATTCTATCTTATGTATGTTGCTGTGAGATGATTTTATATGGTACCTATGTGATGATGATGCTATGCGATGATGTTATGTAATGCAATGATTTATGGATGCATTTCTTTTTCACTATCTTTCTCTATGCACTTTTTATGATGATGTATGGATAATGAAAAAATGTTATGATATGCAAATGCTTAGACTAACAAATCTATATTATGTAGCTAAAAAATATATGAGATGCAATATTTTTCTTTTCAGTACTTTTCTCATGTATGATATGGTGATGCACTTATGATTTTATGATGATGATATGATGCTATATTTAATGATATATGGAATGATGTATGATGATTATGGTATGGTAATGCAAATGGATGATAAGTATGCATATGATGCGATGGATGTTAATGATGCCTATGTTCATGACATGCTTTTTATGCAATGGATGTTTTTATGAGATATGTGATATGAGTTTAATGATGCATATGGGATGGTTGCTGTTATGATTATATAATGAATGCATATATATTGTTTATGAGATGCTTAGATAATAATTTATATTATGCAATGATGTAGGTGATATGATAAATGCTTTCTATATGACATGGTTATCGTTATGCAATATGCTGATGGTTTATGAATGTAGGATGGATGCACTAGCGACAATTATTTGTGATTAACTGTCATGGTACCATGTTAGCATAGAAAAGGAAATATAAGAAAGCAAGAGATTCCAACAAGTCACGAGATGATGATGATGATGATTTTCTTACCGAGGAGTTGGGATTTTAAAAGGGCCAATTACCTTATGTTTGATAACACACATAGGTGCGATGCATCAAGGTGTAACACCTAGATGGTGTTACACCTAGTGTGATGGAATTTGACTTGACACTCAGATATGAGTACTCTTGTTCACACCTGCCATGCAAAACCTTATTTAAAATGCAGTTAAGATATTCTAAACATCTCAGACCAAAACATAGAAAAGGAAAACCTTCCTATGTGGTCAACAAGATATCTAAAACACCCTCCCTACATCCAAACAAAGCATGCATGACCAAGGTTATATTACAAGAATATCCAACAAACATAGTAGATAAAAAGATCATGATTGTTGCCCCTCTCTAAATCCCTTCGTTTGGGACATCATCGAGAGGTCATCGAAATGAGCGCAAAAAGATAAGTCAAAAGACAAAGATAAAGTAAACAAACAAGCCAATGTTCTTCAATATCGCTAGCCAAGACTAAACTACGATGATGCCTGATGTTGATGTCCATTGTAGGAAGGATGCATCCTAGGACATGACGATACCAGTTGATTGATTTGGGACTCATTGGATGATAGGCTATTGACACACAAAGTTGACTAACTTGTTCACGTACTGACCTAGACTTGAGACCTTGACATTTGAGTTTTCACTATTGATTTGCTAGACTTGTTTCCGACTATTTTACCAAAGGTTGAGGGTGATGACAATTGATTTATTATGAGTGATGTTTATTGCAGGTGAAAGGGAGATGAGATAGATGGATTTTTTCAAATATTTGGATATTTTGGAGTTTTTTGAAATGTTTTGAGGCTATTTTTTTGGTATTTTGAGATTTTTCAAATGTTTTGATTTTGAGATTTTCCAAATTTTTTTTGGGGTTTTCTGAGATTTTGACCAAAGACCTAACCTAAAGACCCATCCTAGGGGCCTCAAGGGCTGATCAACCAGATTTTCCTTGCCTACATTATACACGTAGAGACCACGTAGTTCGACTGACACAAACTCGATTACAAATGGATTGCCAGTTTATTATGATGGACTCCTAAAGGACTGACCTAAGTGTCTCGTGGGATAAACAAAGATCAACATTTCTTACATTCAAAGCTCAAAGATGATGTAGTTCGACAAGACAACTCTGTTTTTGACTTTTTTGACTAACTTTTTGACCTATTTTGGGATTTTGTGATTTTATGATGTTTTTGGATTTTTGGATTTTTTGACATTTTTGGAAATTTTCTTAGTTTTATGATATTTTTGGATTTTCTGATTTTGGGGACTTCAAAAACATACATGAATCTGATCCGATGAGAACATGCCCCCAGCATGAAACAAAAGACTACTCCGATAGAGGTAGGACAAACTGACCTTGAGAAGGGCTGAGTAGTACTAGGAGGGATCATGACACGAACATAAGACCAAGCTATGATGTAGATGCCGAATGGATGATGGATGTAATGTGATGATGATGGAAGCGTAATGGATGAATGATGTAGACCAAGCGATGAGGATCCTGGTGGATGGAAAGTTCTTATTTACACAAGGCACCTGCTTTCCAAGTTTTCACCAAGATACTTGCCCAAAGTGCCACCAAAGTGGTTTTCACTAGAGGACAATTTTTTTGATCCATTTTTTGATTTTTATTTTTTTTTTCTTTTTTGTTGTCACTAAGATGCCTGTTTGCCAGGTTTTCATCAGGGTGACCATTTTTTCAAGACATTTTTTGTTTTTTTGATTTTTTGGTTCTATACCTTGAAAGATTTAGGCATAGAACTTTTTAAGATTGGAGCTGTTCATGGGCTCTTGCAAAGGTTCCCCTTCAAGTGTTGATATATGATATTCCCTTGAATTATAGCTTGCTGTGATGATGAATGCCCCCAACCAGTTGGGTTCAAATTTTCCTTTGCCGTTTGGATTTGGGATGTTCTTTTGGTTCTCCTTTAACACAAGTTCTCTGACTTGGAAGGTCCTGCTCTTGATCTTTTTGTTATAGTTCCACTTGAGTCAGTTCTAATACACCTACAAGTGGTTTAATGCCTCCATTCACCGTTCATCTAGTAGTTTCATTTCGTTCAATCTTGACACCCGATATTCCTCATTTGTGATGAGATTCTACAGTGACGGGAGCTCAATCTCAATGGGTAATATGGCTTCTGATCCATAGACCAGGGAAAAGGGGGTGACAACTGCGCGTGTGTGGATGCTGGTTCCATAGGCCCAAAGGGCGGGATTCAGTTGGAGATGCCAATCATGACTAGCTTCATTGACCGATTTCTTGAGGATTTTTTAGAATTGTCTTGTTTGTAGCCTTAGCTTGGCTATTTCCTTGAGGATAGTATGGGGTGGAAAAGCGATGTTGGATTTTAAATTTATAGCATAAGTCACAAACATCTTGATTTTGAATGGTGTCCCATTATCTAAGCTAATGGCTTGTGGGACACCATAGTGGAATATTAAATAGTTCAGGATGAACTTTGATATCTTCTTTCCAGTTATGTATGTCATTGGTATGGCTTCCACCCACTTTGTGAAGTACTCAATGGCAGTAATGATAAACTTGTGGCCACTGGATGAGGTGGGGGTGATTTTTCCAACGAGATTGAGCCCCTACTGCGAAAAAAGCCATGGTGTGACAATCGGATGAAGTTCTTGATTTGGTGCATGGATGAGGTCCCCATGCTACTGACATTGTAGACACCTTTTGACATAGTCATGTGCTTCTCTTTCCATAGTGGGCCAATAATACCCTGTCCTCAACAATTTCTTGGCCAAGGTCATACCGCTTGAGTGTGAACCACATATGCCTTTATGTACCTTGGTTAAGGTGATCAATGCCTCCTTAGCATTTAAGCAATGTAATAGGGTTTCTTCTATGCTCCTACAATAAAGAGTTTCTCCTAGGATGACAAACCGAGATGCTTTCTTTACAAAGGTTTTCTTAATGTTTGAGGTTATGTTAGCTACGAGGACTCCTATTCTCAGATAAGTGTATATGTCATGGTACCACAGATTGGCGAGACTAACAATTTCACACACAAATTCTAACTTTGGTACCTAGAATGTAGGTACGAGAAGCTGCTCTACTAGGAATTCATGCTTTGGTACATTGTGAGGGATATCCAATAGGGATCCAATTATCACCATGGCTTCTACCACTCTGTTGTTTACTCTGGGTATCTGCTTGAATGTGATCTTGATGAAGGATTCCTTAAGAATTTCCATGAATTTCTTGTATGGAGTTATCTTGTCATCCTTAGTCTATTACTCATCATTCACTTGATTGATTATTAGTTGCGAGTCCCCATAAACCTTGAGAGCCATGATATGCCACTGCACTATGATTCTGAGTCCTATGGTTAGAGCCTCATATTCTGTAATATTGTTTGTGTAGGGAAATGCCAACTTGTAGGATCTTGGTATGCAGTCTCCCCATGGAGTGATGAAAAAGATCCCAACTCCCGATCCATGTTGTGTGTAGGAACCATCAAAGTACAACTTCTAGTGGTATTCTATACTCAAGTTGAAGATGGATTCATCAGGGAACTCTAAAATTAGCGAATCTCTAAGTACATTGGCACTTTTGCCAGTTGGTCTGCAATAGATTTCCCTTTGATAGCCTTATGTTCCACATACTCAATGTCATATTTTGATAGGATCATGAACCACTTGACCATTCTTCCTATGAGCATTGCTTTGGAAAGAAAATACTTGAGTGGGTTGATATTGGCATTGAGTTTGATTTTGTGTGTTAACATGTAGTGTCTGAACTTCTATGAGGCAAACACCACTGCCAGACAAGCTTTTTCAATGAAGGAATAATTTAACTCATGCCCTACCACGGTCCAATTGATGTAGTAGATGGCCCTCTCTATTTCATTTTCATCATGCTGAGCTAGGAGAGCATTGAGAGCTGCTGCTGTTGCTGATATGTAGAGGATTAAAGGCTTTCCTGAGATTGGTGACATAAATACCAGAGGTGTGAGAAAATACTCTTTGATTTTGTTAAAGGCCTAATCGCACTTGTCATCCCATTTGTATGCTACCCCCTTGTGGAGTAGGTGAGAATATGAGATTGATTTGTCTACTAGCTGAGCTATGAACTGATAGATTGACTAGAGCCTGCCTTGTAGGATTCTTAGCTGCTTCAAAGTCTTGGGTGTCTCCATCTTGAGGATTGCCTTTACCTTAGCGAGATCTATTTCAATCTCCCTCATAGACATGATGTATCCCAATAGCTTCCCTGATTGTACGCTAAAGACACATTTCTTTGGATTAAGGCAGACCCTGTATTCCTGAAGTCTGTTGAAGATGGCACTCAATGCTACTATGTGGTCTTTCCTTTTTTGGATTTTTCCAATGTCATTGACATAATCTTCCACAGTTTTATGGATCATGTCATGAAAGATTAAGGTCATGTCCCTTTCATATGTTTCTCTAGCATTCTTTAGGCCAAATGACATCATGTTCCAACAATATGTCCCCCATGGACAAGTAAAAGTTTTTTTGTGTTGATCTTCTTTGGCTATCATGATTTGGTTATACCCAGAGAATCTGTCCATCAATGAAAGCATCTCATGTCCCGCGGTTATATCTACTATCATATCAATGTTGGGAAGCGGGAAGTCATCTTTGTGACATGCCTTGTTCAGGTCTCTAAAATCTATGCATATACGGATGCCCCCATTGGGCTTTGAAATAGGAACCAGATTTGATACCCAGTCCAGATAGTCAATTGATTGTATGAACCCTGCATCAAGCAGCTTCTTCAATTCCATTTTAACCAACAAGGCTATCTGAGGATGCATTTTTCTGAGCTTTTGTCTAACAGGTTTTTCCTCAAGGTAAACTGCTAGATGGTGGACCACAATCTCTAGATCAAGCTCGGGCATGTTGGCATAACTCCATGCAAATTTAACCTTTCTCTCCCTTAAGAAAGCAACTAGGAGCTCCTATTCTTTGACATAAATGATTCAACATAAAATATGATATGCAGAGTTTCCTCTATCCCTAAGTTGACTGGGTTGCACTTCTCGGCTAGAACCGCTGACTTTTCTTGATGTAGAGCACTGAGGGGGAGATTGAATCCTTCATCCTGGGGCACCTCAGAGATGCTTTCACTGTTGGATACATTCTTTGTTTTTACTATTTTTTGGTCAGAGAGTACTACAATGTGGTTTTCACTCAAATACTTGAGATTATTCTCAAATTTTCACTTTTGTGACTAAAGGATTCAATCGTCTCCCCGTAGTAAGCTTGGGTGTATAGAATGATATCAAACCCAACCTTGTGATCCCCATACGGTACCATGCTTTGCAATCCCATGAATTCTAAGAGCACTTCATCATTTTTTAAATTGTCCAAAATTGGCGGTCCTTGTTGGTTGTAATCAATGAGTTGGGGGTAAACTAGGTTGATTTCATGGGTTTGACTGGTTGACTCAAATGGCATGGTACTAATCATGAGAAGAGAGGAATTCTCAAAAAGCATAGGTAAGTCAGTTATGGAATCTTCCTCATCATCACTACTATTACAGACCTCGCTTATGTCAAAGGTGAAGTTGTCTAAAGGCAGACCAGTGGATACGGGTAATTGAAGAGCAGCTACCATTTGCTGAGGAGTTTTGGCCTTCTTAATCAAGGGATTTCAGCCACATATGGTTATACTCAGAGGGGTACATCTGAGGCCAAGATTTTTCATTCGCGTCTCAGGAATGATGGGTACTAGAAGCCCAATGTCATTTTGTCCAAGCTTTCTGTTTCTGTCATAGCCCATGGCAAGCATCATTTGTAAGCCTTTACTTCTATCATCCATAAGTAGATTGGCTGCTAGTCTATTGTATTGGTACAGGAGATGGGATGGGTCCTCTTCTAAATTACCTCCTAATTGAGATCTCCCCAACTTTTGAAGTTGGAGGAGCCTTCTGTGAAGGTTTGGGATGAGGAAGCATCATTTGATTGTGGTCATCCTCGTGACCTGGGAGATTATGGTAATTCTCCTACCAAAAAAACATTTTTTGGAATTGTATAGTGTCCACACCCATTTTACTGGATAATGAACTTATCAAAGATGGCAGGGATGGCGGGTGTTTCTATCGTAGAAGTGGAGGCGAGAGTAGTGGATCAATGTATGGAGTTGAGGGGCCTTCGTCATTCTTAGGAACTTGGGGGATTTTGTAATACTTTGCTTCTAGGCTCTTGTAGTAAGAAAAGGGTTCGGGATCCCCATGGATAGTGACCTCTTGGACTTGGTATGTGAACTTGACACATTGGTGGAATGTTGATGCCACTACTTGCATCCCATGGATCCACAAATACCCTAGGAGAATGTTGCAATGCATATTAAGGTCAAGGACCTGACAAGTGGTTTCCATAATTGTTGGCCCTACTTGAATAGGGAGTTGGATAGTCCCTTAGGAAAATCTTTCTTGATCATAGTAAGCCTTGATTGTGATGCCTTTTCCTTTTTCAACAGAATCCTTTGAGATTCCCAAATTCTTTATGAGCTGGAGATAACAAATGTTTAAACCTGCACCTCCATCCACCAAGACTCTCTTGACCTTTTTCTTATGGACTAGGACCTATAGATGGAGTGCACGATTATGAGATGGTTGGGTGGGGAAATCTTGATCGAAGAATGATAGAAGATTTTGGGTAATGATGTTTTCGACCATAGCTTGGAATTGTTCAACATCAAGATCCACAAAGATGGTGGATGAAGCCAATGATTCTTCAAGGATTTTTTTGTGGGTTGATGAAATCTTCAACAACTCCATGATGGAGATATGAGTTGGGGTTCTTTTCAACTAGTCAAGGACATTATAGCCACTAGGAATGGATCTCGGGTTGGAAGTGGGCGCTCTAGGAGACTGAGATAACCCTATGATGGTTATTTTTTCGCCCCTTGTGGTGACTCCACTATCAACTTGGGCTCCTTTGATGGTGATAGCAGTGCAATACTCATCTAGGGATGTGACAACATGGTCGTATACATGATTCACAATTTTATAGCTACCTTTCCTATTATCATTATTATTGTTCCCTTTGTTGTTATGATTGGGCATTGGATTTGTGTAGATTTTGAGATTTTGATTTCCTACTAGTTGTTCCACATTTATGATTTTATCATTAATAAGGTCTTGAATTAAGTTTTTCAACCTCATACAACTGGAAATTGTGTGTCCCTTGATTTTGTGGAAATCACAAAGGTGATTTTCATTGTACCATGATAATTTCACCAAGGGCTCTTGATAGTTTTCATAGGTGGGGATTGCAATGATTTTTTCCGCCACTAGCCTCTTCATGATGGATTCAACTGATTCCCCAACGGATGTGTACTTCTGCTTAGGGGAGTTTTTGTTTTGCTGGGGTGGCCCCCTTTGATCATGCACATTGTTGACTATTTGATTGCTTGGTTGCTAAGTCAATGTTATCTTGACGATTGTTCTGATTGTTGTTTTGGGGTTGTTGTTGGGGTGTTGGTGTGTTTTTTCAAAGAGAATTGATGACAACTTTGGTGTCGACAACACCATCGTTGGTAATGTTTCTATTTTTCACCCATGTGTGAGGTTTGTCATTATAGCTTGTGGATGGGCGATTGTTTTGCTGTTCAGGGTATGCAGGTGTCCCTCCTTGTGCGATAAGGGCTTGTTCAATGTTAAGCACCGTGGAGATCAATTGGTTGTATGCGGTGATACCTTGCACCTTGAGATGGAATGCCAAGGTTCCTTCTAGATTGGAGATGATGGTGCAAACTTGTTAATCTTTTGGCATGACCCATTTGCTCCTATTGGCCTTGGATCACCATCATTGTAGGAAAGCAGCAAATGGTTCATTTTTTCCTTGTTTAAGAGTTGATAGTTCCTCTAGACTGACATCCATATTGATATTGAATGCGTAATTTTTTTTGAATGCATCTACTAACTCTTAGAAATTTTTGATGCTAGGAGGAAGGTGAGAGAACCACTCCATGGTGTGGCCAGCCAAACTTCTAGGAAATAGCAGCATCATATATGTATCGTCATATGCAAATTCCATGCAATGTACTTGGAATTCCTTGATGTGATCTTCAAGGTTTCCCATCCCATGATATTTATCAAATTTGGGGATTTCAAATCCTTTTGGAAATGGTTTCATTGCAAGATTACTATCAAACGGGTAGGGACATAAGTTGGTGGGTGTCTTTGTGGTTTTCCCTGACTGAAGATAAAACACTTGTTACGAGAGCAACTTGATTTACATTGTTACATCATCTTTTGGATCACGGGGTGGGATGAAGGTGTTCTACAGTGGTTCACTTGTTGGGGGGCTGGGTGGATTGGTTGGTGTGTTGGTGGATGGTGCTTGCATATTTTGCTGCACTAAGTATGCTTGTACAAGTTTGCTGTTGTATCAACAACGCTTGTTGTTGGTCCTATTGCTGTTGCACTAATAGTGTCTACTGTTGAGCTTGTTGTTGTTGTACCAACAACACTTGTTGTTGGGCTGCTAGTTGGGATGCTTCTTGCTACTCTTGGTATTGCTTTAGCACTTGTTGGTATGCTTGTTGTTGTGTGAGGTATTGTGCTTGCACCTGTACTTGTGCTTGTGCCTATGCTTGTTGAGCTTGGTATTGGGCTCGAGCTTACACTTGTGCCTGAGCCTTTACTTGTGCTTATTGGGTAGCTTGTGCAGCATGCGTAGCTTGAGCTGCTTGAGTGGATTGTGCCACTTGCGTTGCTTGAGTGACTTGTGCGGCTTGCGCTACTTGAGCAGCCTGTGCGGCTTGCGCTGCTTGAGTGGCTTGTTGTGTAGTTAATTGTGTTTGCACTTGCTGAGTGACTAGTTGTGCAGATTGGAAGTTTTGGATTTGCTAGAGTGCCTTTTGATAGGAAACTTGTTGAGCAGTTTGTAACGCGATGCTATATTGGTTTGACATATTTTTGTTTGGTAGTGGAGGTGGTGGTGGATTTAGAATGGTGTTTGTTGCTGTGATGAGATGCACCGTTGTTTTGATGATTGGGATTTGTGTAGTGGATGGTATGATCAATATGCTTGGTCCTTGAAAGACCATGTTTTGAGGTATTTTGGGAATGGTTGATGATGTGGTGGTTGCTTGTGTTATTGGGATGGTTGCCATCTATTGTTGCAATATTGATGACAAGGTTGGAGGATTCTGTATGATGCTTTGATTGATGATTGGGGGATTGTTTTGAATGAGTGGTGGCAATAGAGGTAACCCTAAACTAAGAGATGATGTTGATGTTGGTGGCAAGGGTGGAAGTGGTGGAAAAGCGAGTGGCATACTTCCTTGGGGAAATGATGAAGATGAAGGGTCAAAGATGCCCCTTGGTCCAAATAAGTCTCCTCCCTGCGAGATCATAGGGAGAGAGGTTCGAGGTGTTGCGTGAAATGGTGATGATAGGTCATTGGGATAATGAAAGGTGAGGGGGACATATGGGTGTAATGGATTTTGGGGTACAGGTTGCCCCAAGATAGTGTTTGCATCCAAATCTTGATTAATCACAAGGGGGTGTGTTTGTAGTGCATTGAGAAATGTGCTCCCTTTGTTAACAATAGGTTGAGTTGGAGCAATGTATGATGTAATTTGGGGGATGGGTTGGGTGATGCTTTGGAATGGAGGTGTAGATGAGACTGGGAGCATGGATGAAATTGGAGGCCTGACCCCAAGAGGTTGTTCCACAATGGTGCTCACATCATAATCGGAAGGGAATTTAGCCCCTTGTTTTGCTAATTCAAGCATATATTGTGAGGGATGGAGCTTCATCATGATGTTGACAATTCTATGATTTTCAAGATTTTGGACCATTTTGGTGATCTTGTCTTATGTCATCTCGAAGGAATTATTGGTGATATCCTCTACTTGACCTTCCTCTTGAGAATTTTGTGATGATGAAGGAAGATTGGCTAGGGGATTGCTTGATCCAACAAGATTAATTTTGGAATTGGTTTGACTTAGGTCGCTTGAAGTTGATGTTTCTTTGTTGGTCTCCATGTTCTTCTTGTGTTGCAATCTTGTTTGAATGATAAATGAGGCTCAAAAGAGAAGATCTAGGATGATTAAGGATCAAAGGTGTGATGGTGAAATGTGTGAAAGGTGGATGATATGGATGATTAAACTCTTAGAAGATCTTGAGGGGGATGCTAGACTTTTGGGACTTTTTTGGATTCTTGGATTTGTTTTGATCTTGGTTTTGGATTCTTGGATTCTTGGATTTTGACCTTGATTTGGTTTTGGATTGTTTTGATGTTGGATAATGAACAAATAGATCCCAAGATGTTGGATGTTATCTATGGGATAGACTTGATCATAAGATGATAATTTGACTAAGTGTAGGGAGAAGGATGCATCTACCTACACCTAACCAAACAAGATGATTTGATGACAATTTAACTAAGCATATGGAGAAGGATACATATACGCATACTTAGTCAAACCAAATGTTTTGATGTTTTGATTCAAGGATTTTGATTCATGGATTTTCCAAAAATTTGAGCAAAAAGGATGGTTTCAAGATTTTCAAGAGTTGTTGGTGAGATGATTTTGATTTGATATTTGAAAGATGGATGAAGTTTGATTTTGATCCTATGTGTACCTAAAAAAAGACTCTTGTTTACAAGACCTTGATTTTGTAGAACACACTTTACTCTTAACAAGATGCTCACATTGTTGAAAAAGTCTCAGAATCTGACAATAATAAAATGAGTACAAATTGGGGTTGTTTCTTGAAGCTCTTCTATAAAAGCTGAAAAGAAATCTTTGTTTGAATTCGTAGAGCATTTAGAGACGCTTCTGATGATCTTTTGGACTAAGATTTTTTGACTTTGGTTTCCGAATTTTGATCTTGTGTGAAATCATTTGAGACACATGTGTGGGGTTCAATTGTTCTTAGCTTTGCTTAGTGACTTCTTTTTACCACAAACAACTTTTGATTAGGTTTTGAGCTAGATGTCTAATGTCTTAACTTCTTCTCATCCCACAAAGTACATTATGTGGAGCTTCAATGAAATCAAGGCAGAAGTTACCTATTGTTGACTTTAGTAATCAAATTGAGATATAAATTTAAATGCTTAGAAACCTCTAAGGATAGAATCCCAAGGGAAAACAATAACACTTAAATTTTTTCCAAGATATTTGCTTCCTAAAGGGTTTGAAATTTGATGACAATGTTGAATGTTTTTTTTCCCAATGTTTTCGATCAAGAAAAGTGTTTTGTTTCCAAGAACATGCACAACCCTATGGATATGAAAGACTATATTTGTTGAATCCCCACTTTGACAAGTCCAGCTATGCCTACTTTTACGAATGGTTAGATGCTTGACCACATAGGCTCCCCCTTATAGTGCACTCACTTCTCGGGTCAGCCAAGCATCAATACCCATGAATCTCCCATGGTGTACTTTCCATTTCTACTAAAATCTGTAAAAGTGTTGGGAAACTTTAGAACGATCGTTCTTGCACCAACAAATAGATCAAGGATTCTGGCCTTTTCTAAGAAAGGGTTTTAATGTGGGCATTTCGTTCGTGAGGGACCATCTATGCGGCTAGAGACCATTGCTACCCTTCTCGTCAGAATAATCCTTGTGATACTTGCCTTTCCTCAAGTACCCACACTTATATACTAGTTGGAAGTCACTTGGTTCTAGCGTGTTGCTAGTTGGGTCATTCCCTTGGGTGATTAGTTTTTCTCACAAGGCAGGTCCTCTAAGATAAACAAAAGTGAGCAAACATATCCATAGTTCGATCGATCTTTGTTGAGAAACAAAGAGGGAACACACACAATATGTTCCACTCACACTCGCACGATTTTTCCAATTTTAGGATCCAAATTGAAGTGCATAGGAAATGAATTACTCAACTTAATATCACCAAAATCCTTTTGATTCTCAATATTTTCATGAGGTGTGAGAGAAGCGTATATGCCTTTTTGATGGTATTATTTTGGGTAAGTGATTACAAAAGAAAGAAGCACATGTTCATTTTATCCTTTCAAAGCAAGAGTGACTTCTTTTTAAGCACCAAAGGGAATGTGAGATTTTGATTGTTCAATTGTTAACCTCAAATAAAATCTAGTAGATTTGCCTAAAGTTATTTTTAAGCCCTTTTTCCTTGTTCATTTTAAACCCAAATTGAAACTTAGTGTGTCCTAAAAGTTTGAAGAGGTAAAATCCTTAAATTTGGAATTATAATTACTGCCAAAATTGTCTAAAGACACTTGATACAATGGACAAATAACATTATACTTCAAACTCCATTTTTACTCCTTCCTTTCTCCCACCTAAAGAATTGATTAATTCAAGAAAACAAAGGAAAAAAACTAGTCAGTAACTCCAAATGATCAAAAGCAAAAAAAGCACATGTCAAAAAAATTGAATTTTGACTTTTTATTCCACCCTAGCGGTGCAACCCGCATATGCGACGCTATTTGAAGAATTAGTAGTGTTGTGTAGAGCCAATAGGTATGCAAGCGGTGCTCTTCAATAGAACAAAGAGTGCGATGGCAGCACATTTTTGCTTAGCGGTGCAGTTTGAAGTTTGAAAATCGTAGTGCCCAAGAATTAAACCAGCATCATAGTTTGAAGATTTGAGTTTCTGGGTGGGAAGGTTATAGTGGAAGAGTTTGGAGTTTGAAGCATCATTGTATGGCATCACTGGGCTGATAGTGACACTGTATGGTGCCACTGGATTGATAGTGGTGCAGTTTCCTATAGACACCAAAACAAATAGAAAAAAACATGGAATTTTGTTAAAAAACATGATTATAACTTGAGATTTTCCCTCCTTCTAATACTAAATGTAGAACCCCAATCCTAGACCTGCACAAACAAAACAAATGAACACATCATTAGATCAAATGCAAGTGAGAATCAAGATTCCCCATGAAATTCATTTGCAAAGCTCAAATAGGAAAGAAAATGAAGAAAATGAACCAAGAAAGTAATGAATTCCTATTTTAAGATGTAAACTCTCAATCCCATGGGGAAATTGGTACCAATTTGATGTGGAAATTGGCCATTTCTCAACTCCTATGCAATCTTGTGATGATTTGATGAAAATTGATCCACTTGATGATTGGTTCAATTGAGCTCCATGAAGAAACCTGTAATAACCTAGCTATAAACTTGATACAATGGATGGAAATGGATATGCTTGAGGATGAAATTGAGTATAGTATATTTTCTCAAATTGTGGATGCCAAAATTTGAAGGAAAGCCTTCTATTTATAGAAAAACAAGATGAAGGAATGAGAAAAATGGAGCAATGTGGGATCATTCAACATCCAATGGGCAAGTGCCACTTATCAAGATGTGAATGGAGGAAGCTTGAGCACATTTTGATGAATGTGCACAATAAATGTTATTAGGTGGAATTTCAAATTTGTGAAATGACTTGTTGGAGGGAGAAAATAATGAATTAAATGCCACTTGGCTCAATGCACAAGGACATGTAAGAGGGAATGAATGTCTTGTTGGAAGGACAAATCCACTTGGAGGGATTTTCAAACTTGGAGGAATATTCCCCTAAAGATGCCAAGTTGAAAGAGAATAGGGATTTAATAAATCAATTAAATGTATTTTCATGTGTAAGTGGCAAAATATAGAGGAATTGGATGATTATGATTAAATTAATTAGGATTTGATTAATTTAATGAGGGATTAGTTGATGTGACAATTTGATTTAGATTTTTGGGTTGATTTAAATCAAAGTTGAGAAGAATGTGATTTAGATTTAATAAAATAAAGATTTGATTTATTTAATCAGAGAGGATGATGTTAGATTAAATTAAACAAGGTTTAATTTATTTAATTTAATGAGATCACCTTAGAGATTTAATCAAATAAAATGAATTATTTAATTAATAGACAAATGAGGGTTAATCAAATAACATTGATTTATTTAATTAACTAGAGTGAATGACTTAATAAGATAAATGATGATTTATTTAATTAAGGGATGAAGGGTTATGATTAGCTAAGAATATGATTTAGGATGAAACAATGTTAGTAATCAGGATCAAGTGTAATTGGTGCATTTTCTGTGTCTACAGAAACATAACACATCTGAAAGACATAATGGGAAATACCTCTCAAATAATAAACTGCCGAGTAGACCAAGAGTGGGGAATGAGAATGCTTCTCCAGGATAACCAAGCCATCATGACTCACTCCAAGAACAATCTCCTCTATTATTCCATCATGAACTCACATCCATACTAGGTGAAAGCTCCTTGTTCTTCCTATTGAAACCTCCAAAGAGTAACCATCTCAAGCAAATGTATCTAATCACAAGAGAACTCCAAACATCACCTACATCTCTAAGTATCCACGAGCACCTATAATTGATCAATACATACCAAACTCCAAATGCAACATAGAACCATCATGAAGTAATCAAACAAATGATCAATGTACTCAACAGAAGGAGAATCATACACGATCAATGTCAAAGCTCTAACCACAAAATCAGGAACCTATCATGACAACATGATCTAGCCATTTCCTCCTAAGAGATCACATGCACCATAACATACATCCTAGTCTTAAGAGAACATGTAATATTCCAAACTATAAACTAGTACCAAGAGTAAACCATGAAATAAAAATAAAAAATCTAAACCAAGAAAAACATATCCCCAATCACATGAAGATAACCATACCAATGATGCATCCATGTCACTACCAATAACTCCCACTGAACCATGATATGAGCTACACATGGCATCATGACAACAATCTTCTCCATGAATATCATCTAGGTCTACACACACTCAATTGCAATGTCAGTAACACACAAGTAAACCAACATCTCCAAGCCAAGAAGATACATACAAACACCGACAAAACATCTCAAACCAATCCAACACCGCCAAATCATCACTGTCAAAAGCTCCCATTGGAAGTGTATAACCAATGAATGTACCAAGCTATCATGACATCATGATCAAACTACATGCTACAAGTCTCATGAATTAACTAGTCAAGTACTCAAATTATCCATCCTCCCAATCCCAAAACAACATACCAATACACAAATGACCACATACAAGGCCAACTAATGAAATATGTAACAATAATGAATCAAACCTGGTGGATATAGACAATCCACATCTGAGTCATTCCACTACAAATGAATGAGTGGCCAACCCACATACTTGCATAAATTGTAGATCTAACCATTGAAACATGAAAACTCATCATCACATTAGTAACCGCAAAATGAGATATCAAAGAAGATAACCATGTAGACCAAATGACTCAAACACCAAATCAACATCGGATCTGATTTTCCAAACATGTCCACAAATGAGTAATCATAATAAAGGAACCAAATAAGCATCAAGAAGATAAGAACAATCTCCTAATATCAACCATATCACCACCAAAAATGACATACATGATCATGTCATTCCAATGCATCAAATGTACTTGCATACCCATGAAACCATAATCATAACCATCGCTGCACCTACACTCAACTATCACCCATACAAGACTCCAAGTCTCAAACCATGTCCAACCATGTCCTCAAAACTGAAGACAACCTGTGTACCTGTCACCATCAAAGTCCAACTCTAAAAAACACCTATAAACTTGTACTTGGAAGCACCAATACGATAATCAAATGTAGGATCATAAATAACATATAAAAACATGTACTCCCTCAAGGTTTCACCTCTTGAATTTTCTTGATGCTCACACAATCACACCCCAAATCTCAGGCACCTACAAGCGATCAAACAAGTACCAAGATCAACCTACTCCTCAAACTGATAAACAATTTGAACCAATATGTAGTACATTGCAAATGCTCTCCAACGCCTCTTTGAAATTGAAAATCTGATTCCTAATGCAAAGTTATGATGGAAATCATACAAAAGAGAATATATGTGTTTCAAGCCTCCAAAACATGTCAAAATGGAAAAATTAGAAGACCAAACCCATACCACTACGAAGAGCTCAGAACCAACTTTCCAACAACTACAAGAAGTCAAAAATCTGACATCGTGGGTGAAAGTTATGCAAATTTGAAAAACAATGTTGTATTTTATCCTCTTGGTGGTGGCCTGGTGGCTCCACTGGTGACAATGGTGCTCGAGCAACACTCGAGCGAAGGAGCGGTGGTGGATTTCAAAACAATTTTAAAAAAGTTTAAATTTTTCATTTTAAAAACAAAAATACTCCCTCCCCAAAAACACCGGACCCAACCACTTATTAATTTTGGTTCATATTCTTTTAAAACTGGGTGAATGATTTTTTTCTTTTTTTTTTGATGAATTTAAAAATATTGAAAATTTTTATGCGACGATTTTGACATTTAAAGCCTTGCGGGCTTGGGGATTGGTCCCTCATCCGATTGGGGGTCAACCGTGGGGGGGGCATACCCCACTGACGATAGACTCACCGATTACGAGGGTGCTAACACTATCAGTCCCGTATTGATAGTGCAGACCTAGCTAGTGGGTACGAGGCTATGTCTGCGTATCCCTCCCCCTATTTTTATATATATATTATTTTTATTTCTTTTAAAAAATATTTCTAACTCCATTTTTTTTTATTTTGTGGGGTTTTCAAATATTTTTATAAGGGATTGAAATTATTTTCCTTTATCTACAGATTTTTCAAAGCCTTATTAAAAAAAAAATTATGCACATGAAATATTGGGCCGCTGAAATGGCCGTACGACAAATTTTTTTGCCCTTTTTTTAAACTTTTCCAAAATAAGTCAAATTTTATGTCAATCTTCGTCTCTTGGCCAACCTAAATCCAACCATGAGGTCCATTTTGTCTCAATATGTCATCTATGAAATTTACCCTACAAAACCCTCATATAAAAACTCAAACCAAGAAACCCTCTTTCACCCAAAATTGGAAAACTTCAGATCTGCAATAAAACCAAAAAATATTGACAACTCAAAAACCCAAATATGCATATGAACACCTGTAACATGTGTTCCATATCTTGTAATGCCTCAAACCCTACATGCATGTCCATGGCTTCAACTTTGCAAAAAATCTCACACTAGGGTTATAACAAAAAAACTTCAACCATGAAAGCTTTGATACCACTTGTTAGGAAATATTGCATTTAACCCATGATATTAATTCATTTCCTACATAACCCATGAGAGATAAACATGCATACAAGTTTCCACTATGCATAGATAAAATAGGCAATCCAAAAAATAACACAAGATATACCTTGGGAAAACCTTCAAGAGGGAAAAACCCAGCCTCCAAAAGCATCCATACTCCATCATATTATTCAACAATAAAGTAATACAAGATTTACAATGAATACCTGTAAAGAATCAGGCCCTCCAATGCATTCCCATGTGTCCAAGCATGAATCTACACATCCGATGCCATGCTTCACAAATGCACTCCATAAGAAGACTCAATAAATGACAACCAACTCACTCATCCAACCTAAACCACTACACATGTATTTATTTTTATAGACACAAGCTTGCACAAAATACAACTAGTGGTAAGGTGAACCCATGTACCACAAAACCATGTGAATACAAAACCACTAACCCCTTATTTAATATTGGGTACTAAGATTTCACTTTATTTAATATTTCTCCAATATTAAATTATTATCACGTCTCCCACACATTAAATAATAATACAATGTTATAATACAACATCAAGTGGCCCCCAAATAATTACCTAGTGTGATTATCCACACCACCAAGGTGCATCACAACTAAATAATTATTTAATTACAACATTATAATGAATCAATTTATGCAATGGTGTACAACACCATATCTCAACATGCAGAAAGCTCCTCCATTGAGAGAGTGGGTAGAAGAAATCATAAATTTTTCTTCCAAAAATATTTGTTGGGTAGAGGATCGACATGAGAGCGAGTTTGTGTTTTGGGTATGAAAGATGACTTATAATTACTAAGAGATTTTTGTGAGTTGGAGTTGTGTGTGAAGGTTGTAGAGGTTGTAAAGTGTGTGCGGTTGCATGTGTGTGTGGTGAAGATGGTGCAGAGAAAGAGCCTAAGTTTGGCTATAGGAAATGTGTTAGTGTAGGTTTTTTAATATTTATTTTTCCTACACATTATTAAGCATACTTAGGTTATAGTAGACATAGTTTATGTGAGGAAACATGGTGTAATCCATCGATTACATGTGTTGCTCTCACCCACACTTTGGTGGTTGAGTCTCACACCCTCTTTTGGCCTTTTATGCCACCTCACAAAACTACTATATTGTCTCTTTCTGATTAGGTTATGCCACCTATTTTTCATTTTCCAAGTAGGTATAACTCCCACTTAATTTGGTTATTTGGGAGTTATTACCCCTCTTGGAATTATATGCCCACATTATGCTATATATCCTACACTCACCTCTCCCTCCTATCTAGTTCAAATGAGTTCATATCAACTCAGTCAATTCAAGGGAGTGTTGATGCATATTGTATCATTTTGAGTGTGATAATATCATTATTCTATTATTGCACAATATTCTAACATTTCATCTTCTTGTTGCTCTCATGTAGAAGGTCAATCTTGGTTTTGCAAGTGATCCTGGATGCTTGAGTTCATCAACAACTCTTACATGCTATTAGAGATTTCAGATCTAAAAACCCCTTCTCGATTTGGGAGGAATTCAACATTGATAATTTTTTGGGTGTGTTTTCAGCAAAAATGGTCATCGCCATCGAGTCCATAAGGCTTCGCAGATGAATTTTGATATAAAGCACTCTATATTTCAACTCTCAAAATTTTTTGACCATTTTTGAGGGCTTGAAGAATGTTGGCAAAATTCCGTATAGAATCCGTACCATCATTCTCCATCATCAAAATTTTCTGCCTACGTTTGCTAGGTAAAATTATTTTTTATTCAAAAGATTTATATCATCAATCAAATTTTTTTATTTGTAAAAATATTTTTTTGAAAAAAAATAAAAAAAATTCAAAAAATAAATTAAAAGTTAGAAATATTGTACAAGGTACCAACAAACCTGTATAGGTTTTCTGGCCCCATACCTTGCATATGGCCCACATGTTTGATAAACCCTGTGAATATTTTTTTATATAGTTTTTATTATTAACATAAAAAATGACTGACATTTATTTTTTAAAGCCTTTTTATTATTTATAAAAAATTTCAAACATTTCAAATATCCGGTAGATATTTCAAACAAAAATCAGTGATTCAAAAAAGAATATTCATTGGAGCCGCCATAGATTCTAGTGTTGGCAAGTAAATATTCTGGCGATCGACATTCAAAGAATATTCCTACAACTGCCCCGTGATTCCCTTCGCAAAGAATATTCTGACCAAGGAGTGCATATTGTTTTGACAGGCTCCAGGCCATCAATTTTAACCTCACTAATTATTGATGTCAACACACGTCAGCGTGACGTCAGTAGGTTCTTAAGAATTTTTTTCCCCCTATTCGTTGAGCATTTGAGTTTGGAAGGTCAACTTTGGGAGGCTCGTTCTCAGCCATATAGAGGACTTTTCAAGAGATTTTTTTTTTATTTGGGGTAGAATTCATTTTTTCTCAAATGATTTGGATTTTCTAGAAAATTAGTTTTCTTAGTTGATCTAAAGGACAGTTCTTGTTTTTGGAACTTTAAATGGCTATAACTTCCACGTACGACCTCAGATTGAGGTGATTCTTCTTTTGAAATTTGATATTTTTTTGAGCACTACATATTGGTGCTATTTTGAGGTTTTTTATTTTGAGATTAATTTGTACTTTCAGTATTTGGGTCCAATTTTGGACATTGTAAAACTCTGGTAACAACTCTAGAATTGTAAATGCACTAATTATAAAGTGCCACCATTATATTTTTCTGGGGGGATCATTGATTGAGTGAATTTGGGGGGTGTTCTTGTGGTGTTTTGATTGAATTCATTTCTTTGATGTGTGTTCTTACAATGGGGAAACATAACATTGAACTCCTAACTCCATATAATTATGCATCATGGAAACAATCAATATGAAATTATCTAAAGGGAAAAGGTTGCATAAGCTATGTAAAAGAATCTATTTCTAAACCTACTAATGCTGGTGCAAAAGATTTGTGGGATATCAATCATGAGAAAACTCTTGGTTACATTTATTCACTAGTCTTTTTTGATTTACAATTTCATCTTGAATCATGCAAGACACCTAAGGAGGCTTGGGAGACTCTTGAAAACTTGTATGGTAAAATTGATAAGATTAGGGGTTATCAAATTGATAATGATTTGATCAATCTTGATCCAAAAAGTTTCAACCACATCCAAGACTATATCTCCAAGATTAAGCAACTAAGAGCACAACTAAAGGATTGCAAGATTGCTAAGAAGGATTTACAGTTGATTCTCAATGTGTTATCCAAGCTTGATCCTGAGTATTCAGTGTTTTTTTGGATTTCATACCAATAGGATTTCTATGGGAACTACATATGTTGTGCCTATATTTGATGCATTTTCAGATCTTCTAATCCAAGAGGAAGTGAAGCTGATTCGAATGGGTCTCATCAAGGTTTCCAAGTCACAAGCATTAGTGGCTAGTGAATCTAAAGTATAGAAAGAATCAGGGCATCCTGATAAAAAAAGAAGAAGAAAAAGAATAAGCCACAAAAAGAATTTGAATCCTCTTCCTCAAGAGAGGAATCATCTAAAAAGGAGAAGCCCACATGTTCATATTACAAGAAATCTGGGCATGATGAACATCAATGTTATTTAAAACAAATTGATGGTTTGAAGCATCTTTTAGCAAAGAATAAAATAAATCTACCTTCAACTATGTCAAAAGATTCATCATCTTCTTCTAAACCAAAGTTAGAGAAAAAAAAGGGGAAAGCACTTGTTACAATTACAGATTCTGAGTTAGGGAGATGGATCCTTGATTCTAGAGCTTCACATCACATGATTTCATCATAAAATATTTTCTCTTCATTTGAAACTTGTCCATCACCATACATCTTGTTGGCCAAGAACACATATATGTGTGCTTGTGGGAAATGATCTATTGACATAGATGAAGGATCATTAAATGATGTCCTTTGTGTTCCTTCATTGTCAACAAATATCCTTTCTATCTATCAGATCACACATGGTGGGGAAGGAAAGAGTGTTGAGTTCACACAAGATTTTGTGATTATTTAGGATTTGCACAATAGAGATATTGTTGCAATTGGGGAGGTAGATCATCAATCTTGAGTACACACACTTAGGAATCTAGTGTGAACATTTTTGAGGAGATTCAGTATGGTCAAGTGAATCTCGGTATTATTTCAACTGAGGTTCAAGAGACATGTGCTAATACTACATCTCCAACATCACTTGTTGTTTTTGATGATACCTCTATTGCTACATCCATGTCTGCTATTGATTCGGTGCAGTGAGAAATTCATTATATTCCAGACATAGCTACTTGGGATGAGTACTTGGAAAACATTGCAAGTTTGTTTTGTGAGTCCTATCTTACAGACTTGGAGGACACAATTGAGTGCATACATCTTCTCTTTGATGAAGTTGCTTCATCTTCTTCAGATGTTGAGGGGGAACCTTTTGACCCTCTTGTTCTTTACCCACACGATCATTCCTCATAGTTTGACATGACTGTGGTCACTATTGAGCAACATTTGGACCTGAGACACCTTTGTCTTTGGATTTTTTTCTACATTCATCCCCACTAGGTCGTAGATTTTCATCTTCTATAGTGTGGCCTAGAACACTTGATTTGATGGTGACAACTTTCAGCATTGACATGGGGATACCTAAGCAGAGTTCAGAGACTTCATACATTTTTATCATTCTTCCTTCATATTATTTTCAGGAATGGGAAGATATCCTGCATACATCCTTGGTTTTCTTTCTTCCTAAGGGGAGGAATATTGTTCAACAATCTTGGATCATCTTCAACTTCATGTGTTGAGCATTCACCAACAATGCAGGAGATTCTACATTAGGTGAATGCATGGTCTCTCTTCTTCTCTTTTGGGGGGTGGAGTTTTGTCCTACAGGTTTTCTCTTTCTCATATTTTGAGAAGTTTCATCATTGCACATGGATACCTAACATGACCATGTAGCTGGGACCCATCTTTGCATTGTTTCAATCTTTCACCCACCTAAGCTATGCTTAAGGGGGGGTGTTAGTGTAGGTTTTTTAATATTTATTTTTCCTACACATTATTAAGCATACTTAGGTTATAGTAGACATGGTTCATGTGAGGAAATGTGGCATAATCCATTGATTACATGTGTCACTCTCACCCACACTTGGGTGGTTGAGTCTCACACCCTCTTTTGGCCTTTTATGCCACCCCACAAAACCACTATATTGTATCTTTCTGAGTAGGTTATGCCACCTATTTGGCATTCTTCAAGTAGGTATAACCCCCACCTAATTTGGCTATTTGGGAGTTATTACCCTCTTGAAATTATATGCCCACATTATGCTATATATCCTACACTCACCTCTCCCTCCTATCTAGTTCAAATGAGTTCATATCAACTTAGTCAGTTCAAGGGAGTGTTGATGCATATTTTATCATTTTAAGTGTGATAATATTATTATTTTGTTATTGTACAATATTCTAGCATTTCATCTTCTTGTTCATCAAAAACTCTTACAAAATATATTAAGTATTTTAGTCCTTGTCAAGAGAGAAAGGAGGTACAAGGATATAATTGATAAGATGATGAATATACTGAAAGGTTTGAGAGAAACTAGAGTAGTAGTAGAAAATAAAAGAGGAGCAGATGAAAACAAGGGTAAGAGTGAATCCCATTATTTTTCTAAGAATGATTTGGTTATAGAGGAGACTATATGTGTAGAGGTAGAAGAAGAAGATATTGCAATTGCATATACATGTCTTTGGGAAGGCATGGGAGAAGTTAATAAAGAAGTTGCAATAGAGGGTGGTGTTGCAAGAGAGGCAAAGGGTGAGAGAAGAATAGATGTTACAATTGAGAGTGGAAATAAGGTTGTAGAAATGGTAGAAGAGAATAATGATGTTGTATAAGTTGTTGAATGTCCTTTGGAGGACATGAAGGTGTTGAAAAATGTAGAGAAATAGAGTATAGAGAGGTTTATTGTGAAGCAAGGGATAGTAGAAAAAGAGAAGATGGAAGGTGTTGCATCGAAGGATATTTTAGGAGAGATGTATGTAAATAAGGAATACATGAGTATAAAGGAGAGTGAGAAAAAGAGAAAAGAGATTTGGTGGAGGTTAGGATATGGTGGGTTTAATCCAACAAGGAAGAGGAGAGGAGTTGAAGAGAGTGAGAAGAAGAGAATTGGGAAGAGAAGAGTTGGGTGGAGGTCGGGCTATAGTGGACATGGGTCAATGAAAGGGAAGAGGAGAATATAATACACTTGGTGGAGGAGGGTAGTCTATGTCCCAACTAGATGGTAGAAGAGGTGAAGGAAGATAGCTTCTAATGTAATTGTAGTGATGGGATCTATTATAGGTTTTTTACAACCTAGAAGGGTAGTTATACTAATTAACCCTATTTTGTGAGCCCAAGCTCACAAAATTTTCTACCTCAAATATTTGATACAAGAGCATCCTAGGTGCAATGGAAATTTTGTATCAACAAAAAAAATCAAGTTTCATTTAAATTTTTTTTGTGTTTCCTTTTCTTGGGTTGTTTCTTCAAGAAATTTTTAAAGGAAATTTTGAAAAAATCAAGGGAATCACCTTGTAGAAGAGCTTAATGGGTATCTATTGAAATGTAAGGTGAAGGAGAGCTAAAATATGCACTTATGCAAGTGAATTTATATCTGAAAATCAAATTACCAAATCAAAAATAAACATGTGTGATTGCAACATACATCACAATATAAAAAACAACAAACAAAATGTGACACCATATTTACGTGGAGAAACCCTTTCGAACAAAAAATCCACATGAGAAAAGAGGAAAAGTGTATTATTAATCTTCCAATGAGCTTGTACACAATAATACACTTCACTATTGATCTCATATCAATTTGACAACATCCTATTACTTGCAAGAACTCAATATGAAACTACCATCCCATGGCTTCAATTTATAGAAATTGTGGGAGGTAAAACCACAAATGGTAAACCAAAACAAGAGGTACAAAACCACCTGAAAAAACCCATGCACCTCTTCTTGGATAGCCAAAAGACATAATAAAATATTAATTGGAAATTAAAGACTCCCACATGGGTGCCTAATTCATAGCCTATCCAACTCCTTTCCTTCTAGATGCTCTGATGACCTTTTCGCTCCCCAATGGAACACCAATGGACACCTTTTCTTCTCAAATATTGGGAACCCCATCTAAGACCTTTCATATTCCATTTTGGATGCCTAATAAATATTCCTTATACATATTTTATGTATAAGCTCCACCAAAATTAAATCCTCTCTTTAAAATATAATTACAACATTGCCAAAATTTAACTTTTCTCTCATGTCCCCTAGAACACATTCCAAGGAATGTGGAGACATAAAAATGACATAGGATTACAAGGTTAATGTAAGATTATCATAAAATTCTCCCCTTGACATTATACATTGTAATTACATCTAAGATATACAAAACATAAAATCAAGTATAGTGATCAAGGCCCATGGCCTTCCTGCACCAAGAGAACTTCACCATGGTCACTAGCTTTGTAAGAGAATCTACAACATTATCCAAAGTGTCAGCCTTTTCTATCAAGACCTTACCATTCTCAACCATTTCTCACAAAAAGTGATACTAGACATTAACATGCCTAGTATGAGCATGATACATAGGATTTCTGGGCAAACAAATAACACTTTGACTGTCAAATCCAATCCTCACTATCCTGCAATTAAAAAAAATGTCATTACCAAGCCTCTATAACCATACCACCTCCTTAGAGGCATGTGTAGTAGCCATATACTTTGCTTCAATGGTGGAAAAAGCAACTATGGTCCATCTCTTACTCATCCAACTCACTACACCTCCAAACAAAGTAAATACATAACCACTAGTGGACCTTCGACTATCCAAGCAACCTGCCTAATCTACATCAAAAAACCATTGTATGCCCAATGAATTGTCTACATCATTAGTACCATGATAAACCAAACAATAATTAGAAGTACCTGGAAAATATCTAAACACCCTCTTAACAAAATTCCATTTCTCTCTACCAGGGTTAGACATAAACCTGCTTAGATCTCCCACTGATTGGGCTATATTTGGTCTAGTGAAAACCATTGCATACATCAAAATACCAATGACACTAGCATAAGGAACCATAGAAATATCCTCAAAATCATCATCAAAATTGGGACAAATATCTAAGCTCAATTTAGTACCAAACAGAAATGGAATACTAACTCGCTTATAGTCATGCATATTTAACTTCTACAAAATGGCATCAACATACTTAATCTAACTTAATCAAAGCTTCCTATGAACCAAATATTTTTTGATCTCTACACCAAGAATATATTTTTCAGCCCCAAAATCCTTTATATCAAATGTGCCATAAATCTATGTCTTGAGCTCACTAATCATCACCTTAGTATTACCAATAAACAAAATATCATCAACATACAAGACAATAATTAGAATCTGATTATCAATAACCTTAATGTACACACAATGACCCTCCTCGCTCCTAAGAAAACCAAGATTCAATGCCAAAACATAAAACTTCTGGTACCACATCCTAGGTGAATATTTCAAACCTTACAAAGATATCTTCAACCTACAAATCAATTATTTTTTCCTTTCACAACAAAACTGTCAAGCTGTCACATATAAATTTTCTTCTCAATATCCCCATACAGGAAATAATTTTTAACATCAATTTTCTCTATCTCAAAATCACAAGAAATAACAATAGATAATAGGAATCTAATAGAATTTAATTTAGCAACAAGAGAGAAAAACTCCCTTTGTTTGGGAGTGCACCTTAGCCACTTATCTGGCCTTGTACTGCTCTAACCGACCATCTACTCCAAATTTATTTTTAAATTTAACCACTTACATCCAATGGGATTCCTTCCTTTGGGAAAATTAACAAGATGCCAGGTGTCACATCTATCCAAATCCATCATCTCCTCCTACATGGCCTACAACCAAGACTCACTTTCCTTCAAATAAAGAGCCTCCCTGTAGGATCAAGGTTCATCACCAGTACTCAACACTGCAAATATACAATGAAAGTTTGATGGGATATACGTGTCAACTAGATTTTGTTTCCTTGTAGACCTCCTTAAGGTAGGAGTAATGGGATCTACCTATTCTTCTTCTTTAGTGTGCTCATCCTCCACATCCTTTGAACTATCTAAACCCTCTTATTCTTCTCCATCCTTAGTTCCATCTAATTATTATTCCACATGTGCATCTTCCCACTTCTCAAACTTTGTCTCGAAGTGCACCGTCTTTGTCTTATCTTTCTCCTTTGGTTATTCTTCTCTTGAGTAAGCTCTAAACTCCCTGAAAATCACATCTCTAGAAAAGATCATTTTTACAAGTTAGAGGATTCCAAAGCTTATAGCCTTTTAAATTCTCATTGTGACCAACAAAGATTTATTTTAGAGCTTTTGGATCCAGTTTATATTGCTTCTCTTGAGGCATATGAACAAAAGCCTCAAAACCAAATACCCTTATGTGTGAAACAAAATTATTTCTACCTATCCAAACTTCATAAGGATTTTTATCAACAAGAGTTGATGAGGAGATTTATTAATTAAATAACAAGTAGTACTAACCACTTGTACCCAAAAGCACCTATCAAGCTTAGCACCATTCAACATGCTCCTAGCTCTTTCCATCAAAGCTTGGTTCATTATTTTTTCTACCCCATTTTGTTGGGAAGTGTATGGAGTAGTCTTCTGTCAAACATTTCTTGCATGCTTACAGAACTCATCAAATTCCCTAGAACGATATTCACCCCCATTATTAGATCTCAACACTTTTATCTTATAATCTTATTGCTTCTTAACTAATGCCTTAAATTCCTTAAACTTAGTGAAAAATTCAAATTTAGAACAAATAAAATTAATCCATGTGTATGTTGCAAGTTGAATTACTCTCAGAGGGGGGGGGGGTGAATCACAGTAATGTACAATTTTTCAAACTTTTAACTTTAAGAGAAAATCACATAATAACCTTGAGATAACTTTATTAACCCTCTTAAAATTGCAAACACATCAATGACTTTTAGCAGAATGATGGATTGATAAAAGAGTTACATAACAATGTCAAAGCATGATATTGATTGTTCATATAAACTTGATTGAACAATTCCTTTTAATGCTTTATTTACACAAGAATTCATGTGTATTTTGAACACTTTTATAATAGGATGAAATGTTTAGTCAAGTATCAGAGCATTGCATGAATTTTAATGACAAATTCGAGAATGAAAACATTAAGACTTAAGTACATGGGCTGAAACACAAACGCATAGATTTCACCACATAACACATTATTTTCCTGAGTGGAAAAACCCCCTTGGGGTATAAAAAACCACTTGAATAATTCCTTTTATTATTAAAGCACCAACTCAAATAGGAGCACCAACTCCATTATTACAAGAGCACCAACTCTCTACAGTTTAGGAGCACCAACTCTCTACAACTTAGGAGCACCAAATCCTTTTATAACTTAGGAGCACCAACTCCTTTTTTTCAATTTTGAATAGTATCAATGATTCATAATGTTTCTCTGTTTCAATAAAACCTTTTACAAAATTTGACTGGTATACACAATACCTTAACAATTCAAAAGAAGATTAAAATCTTTAAAATATCAGGTATAGCAGTATAATGATCTACCTCTCAAAGATTTTCAATATTCCAAATACATATAATCAGATTGGCTTAAAAGCCGTCTCTATTTTTCCTCTCTCACACTCAGGTTCGAAGACCTTTGAATATATATATATATATATATAAACATAAATAATGTCAAACTGATTTCCAACTGACTTTCTCATAATTGATTTTCAAATCAACGAAAGCCATTAGGGTTTCCAAACAACCCCAGAAACCATACATCAAATGCCATTAAGATTTTAAAAATTCTAAAAAAAAACCCTTGTTAAAAGAAATTTTGAAATGAGAAAACTTCTTCAAAACAATTAACTGATTTCCCAACAATATCTCTGTTTTGATGCATAAAAAAAAACTGAATCTTGAAACAAGTTCTTTGCTAATCTCTAATCACCATTTCTAGATTTGAAAGAACACCAATAACTGATTTATGCCAAGTGGATAAGGCTCAGTGTTACCTTTTTATGAATGAAAACAAGAACAAAATGTATTACCCTTACATAGCTTCTAGTTGGCTAACCATCCACGCTTCAAGCTTCCATTCCTTCTCTTTTCCATGTCAGCTCTAGGTAGCTAGGGTTTCACCTTCAACAAAATGATAATTACAAAACTCATTTTCCCCTATTCCTTCACTCCATTGAATACTAAAATCAAGTGTATAATGATGTCAAATCCGAATACAATGATATTTCATATCATTTGAAGTCTGTGTGCATGTTTAAAACCACTAACAATATAATTACCAACTCAATTTCCAAGTCATGCTATCCACATGTTTATTATTGTCCATGTGTGACATGAACACAACAATGTTATTCTCTGCCTTCGACTGTCCAAGATAAAGTATCATATACTTTATGCAAAGATGACACGAATAAATATAGTGCCAAAGTGATAATCAATGTTGACTATCTATCAAAGCCAATATAAATAAAAGTTCATATGAACTATATAAAATATGGTAAGCCCGAGTGTAGATCAAAATACACTAAGTGATATATAATACAAATGGTATCTCATTTGAAATATGAAGAACCCGATTACTAACAATGCCACATCAAAGCCATGTGTGGCTTATCTTACTAATAATGCTAAGGTAACATTGATAACCAAAATGAATGTATAGATCCCAAATTTTATAGAGTATGCCTTGAGCCAAGGTGACCTTAATAAAATGTCAGTGAAGCCTTTATGAAGTTATATGAATAACCCATGAATATAAATGCAACAAGATAAACTGTCTATGTATCAAGGATGATACAACCATGTAAATCAAGCATGTAAAATTTGAATAAAATGAATTTGCAATATAAGACTTCATGAAAACTAAAGCTTACCAAATTACCTTCAATCTGAGCAATGAAATGCTATCACCTATAGGTGTCTCAGCAAAACAAATTAGAGACTAACAATAAACATGCCAATGTAAGTACTAACCAATATCATTGAACCAATCTGAGTGTCACAACAACATGATATCACCTTATCATCAACCCCATGTATATATCCCCTACACATGAATCCAACATGATCAGTACCACAAAACAAAAATTAAGCTATCTAAAGCACTGTCCACAAAGTATTGAATTAGTCCAACCAAAGTAACAAAAACTGAATAATGCAAGAGTATCCAAACTGAACTGAGATCATTATAAATACAATTGAATAGACCACTGAAGGTATCGTCAGGTGTATACCAAAAACTAAAATTTGAGGCAATGTACATCAACTGTGGTCAATATCAATATCACCAAAGCCTGTTTTGACATCAAGGACAAACAATCACAATAAACAACTAAAATCCAACAGTGTATCTTGAGACATCATCAATTAAAGAGACATAATACCGAGATTTACCCAAAGAGTAAACATCCACTAGTCCACATACATTCGAATGAATGATATCCAATAATATCTTTTCCTTATTAGTTCCATTAGGAAATGAAGATCTATTCTATTTACCAAACACACAATGCTCACATAAATCATTTTTTCCAACAGAATAATTAGAAATACCATCAACCAATTTTTTTATTAAGAATAGTCTTAAAACCTTTTTCACCAATGTGACACAATCTATGGTGCCACAACATACATGCATTTTCAATGCTAATTACATCAAAAGAGTTACATAAATTAGAGGCATTTAGTGTAAACAAAGTATATATCTAAGATCCTTTAGCTATCACAAAACTCACTCTAATCATTCAACTTGGATACTAAAAGTAAATTTCTCGCAAGTCTTGGAATATATAAAACACCATCAAGGGATTTAATCCTCCCATCATTGAAAAAAAAATTACCTTTCTCTTACCAACAATCTTCTTAGTGTCGTTAATCAAAAACAATATTCTTAGTGTTGTTATCACCAAGGAAAACATCTCCCCTATCATATGCTTTGTAAGAAGTAAACCACTCCCTGTGAGGATTCATTTGGTAGGAGCAACTTGAATCAATAAGCCAAACATCATCACTAATAGAGTTAGCTGAAATAAACAAAGCATCAAAATCATCATCAAAAGACTTTTCCTATGGAGGAATCAACATTATTTTTCTCCTTCCTACACTCCTTATTCACATGCCCTCTTTTGCCACAATTCCAAAACTTTACTCTACTCTTTTTGGTGGTCTTAGAACATCCTTTAGACTTATCCCTCTTTTGATCCCCTTTAGACTCTTTCTCTTTGGACCTTCCTCCCAAATGCAAGGCATCTTAGGAGCCAACATTCATAGAATTTATCCTCATCTCCTCTTATAGAAGTATGAAAATCATGATGTCCATCTTTGGCTCTGCATTACCACTACTTATGGAAACAATTATATTTTCCAAAGATTTGAGCAAAGAACAAAGAAACAAGATACATTTATCTTCATATTCTAATTTAATATGTACTATTACAAGATGAATTATAATCAAATTAAAATAATTTAAATGGTCTGCAATTGAATCACCATCTTTCATTTTTAATGAATATAGCCATGTTTTGAGATATAACTTGTTAGAAAAACTTTTAGTTTGATAAATATCACCTATCCTCTTCCACAACTTGTATGTGGTTTCTTCTATTGAGACATTCAAGAGGGAATAATTCATGAGACACAACCATATGGTTCTTTGTGCCTTCTTGTCTAAATTTTTTGAATCTCCATTAGACATTGCAGTTGGTTTGGTCTCTTGTTAAACTGGCAACCACTAATATCTCTCTTCAAGGAGATCCTCCATCTTCAGTTTCCACATCTTATAGCTTGTGCCATTGAATTTATCAATATCCTAGAAAGAGGTAGAAGCCATGGAAAACAATCCTCTTCACAAATCTGAAATATACCACAAAGAAATCTCCCACTACAACCAAAAAACCTTCCAACACTTAAGAGAAAGGCATCCCCTTCTCAACATAACTATTAGATTTGATACAAAATGTTGAATAACAAGGTGAGGGAAAGATACAATATGAACTTATGCAAGTAAATTCAGATCTGAAAAATGTATTACCAAATCAGAAATAAACATGTTATTCCAACATACATGACAATATTAAAATCAATAAACAAAATCTAACACCAGATTTACATGGAGAAACCCTTTTAGGAAAAAATCCACACAAGAAAAGAGGCCAAGAATATTATTAATGTTCCAATGAGAGTACACAATAATAAAATTCACTAGTAATCTCAAATCAACCCAACAACACCATATTACTTGCAAGAACTCAATATAAAACTACCATCCTATGGCTTCAATATATAGAAATTATAGGAGGTAAAACTACGAATGGTAAACCAAAATAAGAGGTACAAAACAACTTGCAAAAGCCCACACCCCTCTGCTTGGACCACCAAAAGAAAAAAAAATATTAATTCAAAATTCAATACTTCCACAAGGGTGCCTAACCCATAGCCTATCCAACTCCTTTCCTTCCAGATGCTTTGATGACCTTTCTGCTCCCCGATGGAACACCAACATATACCTTTTCTTCTCCAATCTTGGGCATCCCATCCAAGACCTTTCATATTCCATTTTGGACACCTAGGAAATATTCCTTATTCATATTTGATGTATAACCTCCACCAAAATCAAATCCTCTCTTTAAAAAATAATTACAACATGAACAAATTTAATATTTTTCTCTCATGTCCTCTAGAATAGATTCCAAGGAACATGGAGACATACAAATGACATAGGATTACAAGGTTAATGTCACCTTATCCTAACAACATCCCACTTGATATTATACATTATAATTTCATCCAAGAGATACAAAACATAGATTCAAGTATAGTGATCAAGGCCCATGGACTTCCTACACCAAGAGAACTTCATCGTGGTCACTGGATTCATAAGAGAATCTGCAACATTATCCAAAGTGTCAACCTTTTTTATCAAGACCTTACCATTCTAAAAAATATCTTGCACAAAGTGATACTGAACATCAACATTCTTAGAACGAGCATGATACATAGGATTTTTAGTAAATAAATAGCACTTTGACTGTCCCATCTAATCCTCACTATCTTGCAATAAAATCCAATGTCATTACCAAGCCTATGTAGCCATATTTCCTCCTTAGAGGAATGTGTAGTAGCCATATACTTTTCTTTAGTGGTGTAAAAATGAAATGTGGTTTTCCTCTTACTCATCCAACTCACCGCACCTCCAAACAAAGTAAATACATAGCCACTAGTGGTCCTTCGACTATCCAAGTCAACTGCCCAATCTACATCAACAAAACCCTGTATGTCTAATGAATTTTACACATCATTAGTATCATGATAAAATAAATAGTAATAAGTACCTCATAAATATCTAAACACCCTCTTAACAAAATTCCAAAGCTCTCTACCAGGGTTAGACATAAACCTACTTAGAAATCCCACTGCTTGGGCTATATATAGTCTAGTGTAAACCATTGCATACATCAAACTACCAATGACACTAGCATAAGGAACCATAGAAATATCCTCAAAGTAATCATAAAAATTAGGAAACATATCTGAGCTCAACTTAGTACCAATCGAAAATGGAATACTAACTGGCTTACAATCATGCATATTAAACTTCTGCAAAATAGTAGCAACATACTTACAGTTCCAACATAACCAAAGATTTTTGTGAACCTGATCTCTATTGATCTCCATCCCAATAATACATTTTTAGCTCTCAAATCCTTCATATCAAATGTTCTAGAAATTTTTGCCTTGATCTCACTAATCATCACCTTACTATTACCAATAAACATCATATCATCAACATACAAGACAATAATTAGAATTTGATCATCAATAACCTTAATGTACACACAATGATCCTCCTCACTCCTAAGAAAAACCAAATTTAATGCATAATCATCAAACTTATGGTACGACATCCTAGGTGATTGTTTCAAACCATAAATAGATCTCTTCAACCTTTAAACCAATTGTTCTTTTACTTTCAAAACAAACTGTTAGACTATCACATATAGATTTCCTCCTCAAGATCTCCATGCAAGAAAGCAGTTTTAACATCCCTTTTATCTATCTCAAAATCACAAGAAACAATAATAGATAATATGAATCTAATAGAAGTCAATTTACCAACAAGAGAGAAAATTTCACCAAAATCAACTCCCTCTCTTTGGGAGTAGCCCTTAGCCACTAATATGGCCTTGTATTGCTCTAACATTGCTTTTCCCACAAAAATTCCTACACATATTGTCAAACTTAATATCCAAGTGATTAATTTCAATGTAGAACCATTTTTCATTAGATGTTGTGAGAAGACAACATCCCTCATAATTCCCATTAATAGATAGTAGTTAGTCGAGGTTGTTATTGAAAAAACATATTCATTAAATAATTAAAATATTAATTGCATCTAATTAAGAAACATTTTTAGTTCATGATGACAAATAATTAAAATTACCATGTTCAATTATCAGTTTAAGTCAAAATAATTTCATAGAGATGAAAAATTATTAAATTGTCATAATATCTTATAAATATAATACTATCAGTTTTAGTGTACTATTTGAATATTAATTACAAACACCTAAATTAATCAATTGATCTATTGGTTCCCAAAATTGCAAATTGTAAACTCTAAGAGTATGCCAGGCTCTATGGTCAGGTTTCACAATGTTTTGGCCAATGAACGAAATCAAAGATGTTTGGAATTCCTTGCACTTCAGGTTCTGCTAGACCTAGGTGGGTGTACCCTTATAAATGTTATCTCATATAAATTGATATTAAGCAGATCGAATACAAGAGTTTTGTATATCTATTTTAGTATGGCATGGAAATTTGAAATATATAACTCAAATACTAAACCACTTATTGTTTCTAACTGCTACTCCTATGATTGAAAACTTGGAAAGTAGGAATGAAGTTTTTATGGAATGTAATTATAAATGGAATTGATCAATGTCTTAGGAAATGCAATCAAGATGTGTATGATATGTGTATGCTTGTTTTATATTAAGTTGAACTATTTGACACTTTCATATGTTTATACTTTGTATAAATGTGCAAGGTTATTAGTTACTAGGCTCTTCTTACAAATCCCAATGATATCTTCCTAGATTATTGTGACTATTTGAAAGGATTTTAATTCTTACTTGAAGAAAACTAGTTGAGATGATTTATTTAAAAGGATTTTAATTCTTGGCAGAAACCAATTAAAAGGAATCACTTAAAAAGGAATTTAATTCTTTCTTGCAGAAACCAATCAACATGAATCACACAAGCAAAAAATGTGTCTTGATAAACTAAATATATGCTTGATACATTCAATATGAATAACAAGGGAAAGCCACTTTGGGGATGACACAATAAATTCTATGAATTAACATCAATAAATAATTGTACACTATAATTGTAGCCACCAGATTATAATTTCTTCTCCATTAAATTGCTTCAAAAGATTTTACAGTGCATATCAAAAGTCTTCATTTCAAAATGATTTTCTATTCTTCTACTCTATTCTATTATTTGTTGATTTCTTCTTTTTCAAATGAGGTCTTGGTTTCCTTCTTATATATGAAGGAAGTGACAAGCTTCAGACCTTTTCAAAATATCTCTTTGATTCTCATAAAATAAAACTTAACTATCATTGTTTAGTGTGATTAGATAAAGTAACTAGATAAGAAACAATTATCAAGAAATAAAGTCTAGAGCATATGTGAGATACTGAAGTCCGTTAATCGTACCATAAGGTACCCATGATCTTCCATATTTGGCAAGGTCCTGTCTTCTCGATAATATCTCCAACGCTAGCCGCTTCATAGCTCCTAATAGTGCATCTTGTAGACATCCAAATTTGGACACTTAATTTATCCAAATTTATCACTTTTCGTCTAAACATCCTCTTATCCTAGTTAATTAAATAATATTACTATTACTTAATTAATATCTTTAATTCTGCCAAATCCCTAAGGTATTTAATTAATACCTTACCCTCCTTAATCCTCTTTTCATCAAATAAATTAAATAAATATTACATTTATTTAATTCCTCACATGTCATTTTCATCTAATCCTAATCCATTTCCTAATCTCTTCATTAAGGATGTGCACATGCCTAATCCTTTAGGATGTGTCATCCTCCAACTTTTGAAGTTGGCTACTATCCTTATTTCTCTAATTGTATTATAGGAATCTTCTCCAATTTTTAATTCCTTTTTATTTTCCTAGATTCCCCTCTTTTATATGTGAATTTTTAATTCACATTCCATCCTTCCAAGGCTTCTAGAACCTTGGACTTGTCACAATCTCCACATGTGACCCATCTTGGACTTGTCACAATCTCCACATGTGACCAAGTCCCACCTTTTTGGAGCCCACATTTTATCCTCTAGATCATCCTATGAGTGTGAATTTTTAATTCACATTTATATCCCCAACCAACTTTCCTTTTCCCATGTAAATTTTTGAGGAATTCCAAAATTCCTCAAAAGTCCCTTTCATTCCCACTTGGGGACAAGAAATCCCTTTTTGTGAAAATCTCCTCACTCCCCAAGGTGCATGTCCTTTTCCACCTCATGTACCTTTTTGACAACTCATTTCCATCTCACATCCCCTTGTCCACTTCACCCTCCACATGTCAAGATGTGAGGGCTTGTGGGTTCTCAACCCACCATAGCCCTTCATCTTGACCTTGTTGGATCAATCTTGATCATTGAATTCTCTAGAGAATTCAAAATCTCCTATAAATACCCCCTCCTCAAGGGCATTTCCAACACTTTCATTTGAGCAACCTTATGCTGCTAATTTTCCTTCTCAACACTTTGTATTTTGATAACTACATGCTGTCCATTTGAATCCTTAAGCCTTTTCAATCATTTAACCATCTTTGTTAATCATCTTGCATATAGAATCTTGCATCTTAGTCACTCAATCCATCATCTAAGGAGCACACAACCAATCCAAGCAAGGGTCAATCAAAGAGGTATCAACAACAAGGGAGGTAAAAGTGTTTGTGTTTCATTTTATTTGCATTCCTTTTCGTTGTATCACTCTTTTGGCTAATCTTGAGGTGTCTTTGGTATTTTATCACTTGCATTTTTAAGTTATTTTGCACATTTAGAGTAGGATAAATATCAAGGTATCATATTTCTGGCACGCCCGGTGGGACCCACATACGGGTCTTGCATTTAACGTCTCTTCGAGTTAAGAATTTTGCAGGAAAAAAACTCACAGAAAGGCGGCAACGCCCCAAGTTTATCGCAGAATGTCGGCAGCGCCCTTTTGGCCACTGTAAAAAGGCGGTAGCGCCCCACATATGAAAGTTTTATTCCTTATAACATGTTTGCTATGATTAGGGACATATTTAGAGGGCTTTGCTAACACTTTTTTTGTAGTGGGAGGGGCACAACTTCCCTTTTTTCTTTAAAATCTGACAAATTTTACCGCAGAATGTCGGCAGCGCCCTCTTGGCCACTATAAAAAGGCGGTAGCGCCCCACATATGAAAGTTTTATTCCTTCTAAATGTTTGTTGTGATTAAGGACATATTTAGAGGGCTTTGCTAACACTTTTTTTGCAGTGGGAGGGGCACAACTTCCCTTTTTTCTTTAAAATCTGACAAATTTTACCACAGAATGTCAGCAGCGCCCTCTTGGCCACTATAAAAAGGCGGTAGCACCCCACATATGAAAGTTTTATTCCTTCTAACATGTTTGCTGTGATTAGGGACATATTTAGAGGGCTTTGCTAACACTTTTTTTTGCAATGGGAGGGGCACAACTTCCCTTTTTTCTTTAAAATCTGACAAATTTTATCGCAGAATGTCGGCAACGCCCTCTTGGCCAACCCATAAAAAGGCGGTGCCCCACATATAAAAGTTTTATTCCTTCTAACATGTTTGCGTGATTAGGGACATATTTAGAGGGCTTTGCTAACACTTTTTTTGCAGTGGGAGGGGCATAACTTTCCTTTTTTCTTTAAAATCTGACAAAGTTTACCGCAGAATGTTGGCAGCGCCCTCTTGGCCACTACAAAAAGGCGGTAGCGCCCCATATCTAAAAGTTTTATTCCTTCCAACACATTTGTTGTGATTAGGGACATATTTAGAGGGCTTTGCTAACACTTTTTTTGCAGTGGGAGGGGCATAACTTTCCTTTTTTCTTTAAAATCTGATAAAATTTACCGCAGAATGTCAGCAGCGCCCTCTTGGCCACTACAAAAAGGCGGTAGCACCCCACATATGAAAGTTTTATTCCTTCTAACATGTTTGCTGTGATTAGGGATATATTTAGAAGGTTTTTTAACACTTTTCTAGCAGTGGGAGGGGCACAACTTCCCTTTTTTCTTAAAAATCTAACAAAGATTACTACAGAACCGCGGCAGCGCCCTTCACAGAACTTGCTGCAGTACCCTCCACAGAACCGCGGCAGCGCCCTCCACAGAATTGCGGTAGCGCCCTCCATAGAAGTGCGGCAGTGCCCTTCACAGAACCGCGGCAACGCCCTCCACTGAACTGCGGCAGCACCCTCCACAGAACCGCGGCAGCGCCCTTCACAGAAGCGCGGTAGCGCCCCAAAACACACAGTTTGGAAGGTAAAATAGGCGTTTTGGCTTTGTTTTTGCTCTAGTTTTTTGCAGTTTTCACATGATAACTCTCTAACATTGTGGTGGCAAAGATATTGCTATTTTTTGCTAATGTTTGGCAGCGTATTATAGCAAAATTTGACTAAAAATGAAAAAAAGGACAGCTAATATTTGTTTGCAGGGTCATCTACATAATCAGACTTTCAAAAATCATCTTTGCTGTTTTCAAATATAGTCTAATTAGGGGGATTAAACCTCACTGTTTGTTGTGGTTGCTTATTTTTGTGTTACCTAAGGGGGCATTGATTTGTTTTCACTTTCCCCTTGCACTTCGTGTGAGCCTGGGGAGTAGTTGGAAATAGTTAGTGTCTTCCTTTTAGTGGGACCTGCTTGGAGATTTCATCACCCCAAGGGACAATTCCAACCACGTGTACCGACGGGGTATATAAAGGGGGGAGAACGAAAGTTGTACCCCAATCTAGTTACATCGTAATTGGCGGAGCGTCGAAGCTAGGGTGATACCTAGATAGACGTGAAGAGTTGGTCCGAGTCTTTCAGTATCTCGTTGGGGTTCCCGACTCACGCTTGTGACGGACTGGTATTCACGGTTGTGCCTCACGTACCGAGAGTATATCGAGGACTCCCTAGAAGCCTTGTGCATCCTAGATTAAGACTTTGCCTTGCCATACTCGTAATATTAATCATAGGATTGTGCTTGCTTGAGGTGTTTTCTTGTGAAAAATCTATCAAATTTTTGATACTTTGGACTTGTTTTATCATTTTGTGT